>JAQQAC010010508.1:20150542-20308460 GCA_029783875.1 Phataginus tricuspis | reverse complement strand
GACCTCAGAGGGCCACGTTTACAGCTGTGCAACGCCTGCAGACGTGGAGGGCCTGGGTGGCAGCCATCAGCCCTGGGGGCTGGGAGACCCCGTGTGAACTGTGAACCCTCTTTGGAAATCATAGTGTTTTATAGCTGGAAAAGGCTCCGAGGTACTGACTGCAGTTCCTTTATTATGAAGAAAGAGAGACCCAGAAACATCTTAAAATTGAGTTAGTCAAAGAGTGGAATCTTCTAAGCTGCTTTCTCTTAGTTCACAAAGGAATAACTGAAAAAATCTTCTATGAAGAGACAAATCTACATATATATGTGCAATAAAAACACATTAAAGAAAAAACACTGTGATAATCTATCTTAAGGCATCTTTCCTGATCTATCTTAAATAACTTTTCTAATTGACTAAAGATCTTAAAACTTTACAATAGACAATAAACGTCACTCAGTCGCCTCTTTTTCCTGGGAGATATCAGAATAAAAGACAGCCCACCCCACAGGGAGTCACAGGGTCCTAGCAGCTGCAAGAGGCCGAGGAAGAGATGCTTGTGCGTGCGGAGCTCCTCCGTAAGGCGGGGCCGGGGGTCCGCAGCTAAGGGGTCTCCTGATGGGTCATCGCCCGTGGCCCAGTGTGCGGCCCGACTCGCTGTGTCACAGGTCCCGGGACCTGTGTGCTCATGGGGGTGATTTAAAGGAAACCTCAACCAGGAAATGGCCTGGCGACAGCCAGCCGACCACGTTATGCTGTGCTGGGTTCCAGGGGAGACCAGGCCGCCTCCTCTAGCCCTTGCTTGCCATTGGCTTGGCCGTTTCCTCTGTGAACGTGTAAGGTTTGTGAACCGCTGCTCCTTGGATGAAACTCCCATGAGCCTGCCTGGCCGTCAGTGGTGTGACCAGCCACTTCTCACTCCCTGCCGCCCTGCACCACATCCTGGGGGTGGCCACATGTCCTCGCCGGCTCCACACAGTCCTGGTCAGGCCCCTTCTCAGTGAGCCATCCACAGCTGCCCTTTCGCTCCCACAAAGGGACCCCTTTGTCAGGCTTTGATGTCACTGAGTCCAAGTCCCCGAGTGGAGCGGCCTGGGTCTTGGTCACCTTTCCATCTCACAGCTCAGTTCAGTGACCCAGTGGAGGACAGAATGCGCCCGGGGCCTGCCAGTGACCCTGAGAAGAAGCCAATGAACACCTCTGCTGCTGTGGAGGGTCCCTCAGGTGGACACCTTGTTTCAGAATGGTCTTTGTGGCTGGTGAACAGTCCAGCTGATCTGCAAATGCGATGTGCAGAGCTGCCTCAAGTCTGGGACACCCTCGGCATGGTAAGAAGGCGAGTCTGACTGTCAGAGCCGAAAAGTCTGTCATCTGCTATGGGGACTGGGATTCAGAGTTTGGATTTTTACATCGTGTTCCGGAGTCCTCTCCTCTTCATTCACCTGTACCATCCATAACCAGGTCAGGAATCTCACAGGAAAAACTGTTTTCAGGAGCAGTCCCTGTTAGCTTTGGAAACTTACATTGTTTCCATAGCTCGTCTGAGGCCACCACAAGCTTCCAGTAAGCCTGGAACAGCCACAGAGTTGGCGGAAGATCGGTGCGGATCTGCGCTGCCCGCAGGGACCCCCATGCTCTGCGGACTGCTGGCCTGAGCCCTCCAGCCTTCCGTGCCAGCTACGGCCTGAATAATACAAATTTTTCTTATATAATGTCATGAGATCCACTTCAAACTGTAATTGTACTAAAAATCATGTTTGCTGTGAGAGCCGGGGCATGTGAGTGGGACTGATTGTCTCGGTGCAAGTCCGTAGTCTCTCCAGCTGGCTCTGAGCCTCAGCTTTCCGGCCTGTGAGGAAGTGGGCTTGGTGCCCCCCGGCCACACAAGAGCCCTTCTCAGCTCTCCTGGGCTTTGGGCTTGGAACGTTTTATTCATTGGAGTCCTTCTTCAAGCTGGTTTGTGGACAAGGTACTGACATCCATCAAGAATGCCAGAATAAACCTCCAGAGCTCATTCTCAGAAAACGAGCTCTGACATCTGGGTCAGCAGTTATGGGCCCAGGGGATGGCAGGCAGCATGCATTTCTCTGCAGTGCTGGCACGAAGGGGCGTGTGCAGGCTTTCCCTGGACCTGAGAGGAGAGGCTGTGCACTGTAGAACCCGCCTTTGTCCTGGAGGCACCTGGGTCCCCAGAAGGGCCTGTCCTTCATATTCTGGAGAACTCTGCCATGGAGTGACCATCTAACAAACCACAGATCAAACTGAACTGAGTTCACAATAATGAGACCTAAAAATTGATTTGGAGAAAGAGGGAGAAATTGTCCCCTCCAGGAAGCAAATGTCTTACAGCCATGTTCTGGCTCCTCATCCTGATGACATAAGGATGTCTGATAAGTGGTCGCTGGGTATTAATGGCAAGAAAAATAAAAAAATAAAAATAAAAAGCACCAAAAAGACCCCATTAGGACTTTGCCACCTCAGGAAGAGAGAAGAAAATTAGGTGATTCTGCCGAGAAGTGGTGGGATGGGCAGCCGGGACTGAATGCAGGCTGACTGAGCAAGTGATTCTGACAAACTTCCCAAAATCCAGAGAGTCTGTCCTAAAACCAAACCCGGCCATGCACTTTCCCCACATCAAATATTTTCACAATTATTTCTCCATTGACCTGAGGCTCCATTAAAACCCATATTATTTTATTTTTAAGGGGGCTCCCATCACGTAGGCCTGGCGCTGTCCTCCCTTCTCTATCCCCGTTGCCTGGCATCCTCTTTAGCGCAGAGGTCCCCAAACCTCAGCAAACATCAGAACCACCTGGAGGGCTCAGTAACCCTAGACTGCTGGGTCCCACACCGGCGTCTCTGATTCCATAGGTCTGTGGTGAGGTCTGAACATTTGCACATCTAACCAGCTTCCTGGGGAGGCCAAGGTGGGTGTGCACAGAGCGCACCTCTGGAGCTACTGGCCCGGCAAGTCTGAATCCTTGCTGACCCCACATCTGACCTGTGTTCCATCCTCCATGCCTCTGCTGGCCATGCCCTGGCCCCGCACCTCAACCCCTAACTTTTGCTCACCCGCAGGACCCAGGACAAGATGCTCTCCTCCTGAAGAGAGCCAGGCTCTCCTTCCCACGGGTGTGTGGCTGTGGGGCTGCTGTCTCCAACTTAGCCTTCCAGGCAAGGACTTCTCTCCACTTTCTCACTGCTGACCTCTGCTAAACCCACGTTGACAGGCTCAACAAAGGTTTGAAGACAAGAGGGTCTCAGTGAAATGAGGCCACAAAACTCAACTAAGAGAGTGTGTTGAGCTGAGTGGAGATAGTGCGGGTGGTGAGGGCGTGCCTGGCCATCCCCAAAGAAGCCTCTCAGATGTGTGTGTGGTTCCTCTGAGGGAGGAGTGCTGAAGAGCAGGGACCCCAGGGAAATTCATGCCAGCTTTTAAGGAAAAGAACACTTCCTAGGGAGCGTGACCTTCCTTCAACCTGGCTTCTTCTTACGCGCACGTGCCCCTCATCCTCCCCAGCGTGTGCCCATTCTCCCTGTAAATGTCACGTACTGGCACACTGATGGCACGGAAGGCTCAGGGAGTTCCCGCACCAACCCCCCATTTTTGTTATGGGGAAGGATATGGACTTTGCAGAGCTGTTAGCATGAAGTTAGGCAACATGTGTTAATGAGTTGCTTTCCCCCAGAAATGGGATGCTGTCCAGAGGAAGGAATCTCTGAGTGCCTCAGAGGGGCTGCTCTTAGGAACACAGGAGGTACACTTTCTGAGGAAGTTATTTTCCCAGTGTCCTTCAAAGTGTGTCTGACGTGAACACACATGTACCCATCTGCCAGCAGGAGCCCACCTCCAGCCTTTATGCACTCCAAGCGCACTTCTTTTCTTATTTTTTTTCCTTGTATTTTTAAAAACAATCTTCCAAGCTGCTTGTAAAACCCGAGGATATGTATGTCCCTAACCAGACCCCATTTCACAAATTAAGTGCCAAACAAGAGAATCCAGACAAAGTGGCTACAATAACATGTAATTAGAAAACCCAGCGTTTAACACAGTAGCCTTGTTCGGAGCTGCAGCAGTGTGAATGCCTTGGCCTTGGCCGTGGTCCTGCTAAGTCTGCTCAGCCGGGTGAAGTGGGGAACGCAGAGTGAGTCACAGAGCCTGCGCCTGCAGGGAGTATGTGCAGCATGCACCCGGGGAAGGTTGTAACACTAGAAACGTTTGGTAACCGTCTGCTTCTCCGTCTGTGAAACCGCCCGCACATTTGCGTGTGACTACATGTTGCAAAGGGTGTTTGCCTGCGTCTCCTAGGTCACACGGTGTGGCTCTCACCAGGGGTCGGCGGTGAGGGAAGAGGCTCCCTTTTGCCCGAGGCTGCTCCCTGCCCTCAAGGGCGCCTGTTCCCTGGGCCCTGGGGAGGGGAGCCCTCCGGGTGCGGGTGGGCAGGGCAGCTATGGGGGAGCAGGTGGTGCAGGGATGCCAGGGCACAATCAGGAGCCTCACCCCGGGTGCGGGCACCTCCTCGGGTCACTGGTCGATTCCCAGGTGTCCTGTACGGCGGGAGCTTCCAGGCCCGGTGCTGCCCTGAGCCAAGGAGGCCTTGGAGCATTCTGGCCCCTGCCCCCAGGGACGCCCTGTCCTGCTGCACCACTGGGCTGACACAGACCGGGAACTGGCCAAGGAGCACAGGCTGCATGGGAGCAGGCTGGGCGGGCAGCAGGAGACTGAGCAGAGGACGGGGCTGTGAGGGTCCGGGCCAAGCCCCTGGGGTTGGCTGGCCGTCTGAGTGTGGAGCGGGCCCCGGCGAGGCTGGCAGCTCGGGGCAGGTCATCTGGGGGCAGGTGGGGACCTGGCTCTGCCACGTGCTGGCTGCTGCATCACCACCTCTTGTCCCGCGTGTCCTCGTTTGTGCAGAGAAATGACAGGGGAGTGCTCCTCACAGGACAGGAGGGTGAGTGCCTGCAGGAAGCCACTCAGCATCCCAGGCAGGGTGCTCTGTGCCCACAGACTCCACCCCAGCCCCACCCTGGTCCCATGGGCATTGGGCCCCCACACACATGTGCAGATGGAACCGCTGCTCAGAGCCGGCCAGGGTCCAGGAGGGAAGCAGAGGAGGAGGCTGGAGGCGGACAGAACAGACCATGTGGGGGCCCAGTGATGGACTCTCGGTGAAAAGGGAGATCGGGGAGGGCTTTGGCAAGAGTGGTGCTGCTTCTGTTTGGTGAAGAAGAGAGAACGGGTCAGAGGGAGGAGTGGAGGGCCGTGATCACTGTAAGACTGGTGGGTGGGGAATGAGGCGGCCTGACTGCCCGTCTGCTCAGTGGGATGGGAGGATACTAAGCCCCAAACCCAGATTTCTGTCCTACTGGGCTCCCCTGGCATCTTTGCTCTGGGCTTTATCTCACCAGTCAGTCATTCCTTCAGATCAGTGTCGGGACGAGGGAGCGGGATGCTTTCTAGTGCCGGATCATTTCCAGGTGCAGTCGTGTTCTCACAATGATGTGTAGAACGGTTTCCCTCGGTCCTGCTGTGCAGTCAGGAACGCTGGGTTCAGAGAGCTCAGGAGAGTTGCCTCAGGTCCTCCAGCTAGTGAACAGCAGGGCAGAATCGAGCCCCAGGTCTGTCAGACGTCCAAGGTGTGTAGTTCCTGGTTCACTGGCTGCCCAGGGTTCAGGCAACGTGGACAGGTGTTGTCTTAGGGTAACTTAGTCATTAACACTTGCATGCTCCATTCTGTCACTGGGTTAGCTGGACCCTGTGGGGATGGAGTGGAGATTGCAAGACTGTGTGAACTGGGAGAGGGGACAGGGTGTGGGGCCTGGAGGAGACGCGGCCTGGGCACTGCAGATGAAGGCCCATGGCCACAGCTGAGTTTTCTGGGCAGTGACAAGTTCCCTGTGTATTCACAGAAGCACCCGTCCCCCTCCCACGGACAGGTGAAGCGTCTTGGCTTTGTGCTGCCCTATTTTAGGTCCCACCATGCCATCTTAGCATCTGTGTCCAAGATCTGTGCCTGCTGCGGGCCGTGTCCCCTCAGCACAAATGCTCCCAAGGACCCAGGCCCTGACCCAGAGTCCTGCACCGGGCAGAAGGGTGATCAGAGGGGAGCACACATAATGTACGTGCTCTGCACACGGGAGATCCAGCTCGAGCCAGAGAAGCTGCAATATGGCAGAACGGGGAACGGGGAGGTGGGGGGCAGGGGCATCTCCTGCAGAAACCTCTTGAGGCGCGATGTGCCCTAGAATCATTTTGGGTGAGAAGGTGTTGTGTCAGCCACTCGAGTGGACACGAGAACACAAGGCCCTCTGGTTCTCCAAATCACTGCTAATACTCCCGTTTCCCATCACTGATTTAGTACACATATGGCGGCATGAGGGCCGCGCCTTGTCCAATCATCAGATTATCACTTTATCTGCATTAGCACTTTTGGTCCTCACAGCGGTGTTCCCTGAAGGTTGTTCACCATGCGTTCCCAGACGAGGAGCTCGAGTCTTAGGGAGGTGAGTGGCCCGAGGCGACCCAGCTAACAGGCTGTGGCTATCACAGATTAAAGTCCATAGCCTTGTCTACATGATGACCCTCAGTATTCCAAGACTGATGACGGCCAGCGGTCTGCAGCCTGCATCTGGGAGCGTGGAGTCCAGTTGAGGGGACAGATGTAGGAACAGGGATGGGGTGAGATGGGGAGGGTCCGAGAGGGCTGGGGTTTGGGAAATCTGTGTCTTTTAGGACTATTTCTTGTGCGGTCTAGGGAATCATCAGCAACCTTTTGGTTAGAATCACTTTATTCCACCAGAACAAATCGTGAAATTGTAATTGAAAACTAATTACAGTAAAAGTATGATTTCATTTTTATTTTCATTTCATAATTTCTGCTTTATAAAGGATATTTCTAAATCCTTGGACAAAACAAAACAAAAAACTTAATTTATCGTTGTGTATGCTCAAGCTGAGGATTTTAATTGCCTGGTGAATAATGAAAAATTGAGTTTTCTTGTGTGCTTGATTTTAAATAAGACTAATCCCATCTCTCCAAATACCCATTCACCACCATCCCACCCACAACAATGGGATATAATGAATCTGCTTCAAGTGATATTAAATAGTTTTTAAGTGTTCCATTATAAAAGTAATAAAAGTTCTTTGTAAAAGTTTGTATAGTTAAAAACAGGAAAAATAATGTGAAAATAATCTAAAATAACACCTTCTACCTAGAGTCCCTGTTAACTTATTTTTAAAGACTCAATTTTTTAAAGCATTTTCAGGTTCATAGCAAAATTAGGAGGAAGACGCAGAGATCTCCCGTGTCCCTGCCGTCCCCACACATGCATAGCCCCCTCCACACATTGTCAGTATCCCCCACCAGGTGGGACATTTACTACAGTTGATGACTGAGTATTGACACATGACAGTCACCCCAAGCTCATAACTTACATCAAGTTTCACTATGGGTGATGCATTTTCAGTGGGTGTGGACAAATATGAATGCTGTAAGCCTAGCATTTCAGTATCAGAGCATTTTCAGTGCCCCAGACATCCTCTGTGCTTATTCATCCTGTCCTCCTTTCCAGTCCCCAGAAAATACTGGTATTTTTTGCTGCCCCCCTAATTTTGTCTTTTCTGGAATGTCATAGATTTGGAATCACACAATAGTCTTCCCAGATGGCTTTTTCTCACTTAGTCCTATACATTTAAGTGTCTGGTTAGCTCATTTCTTTTTACTGTTGAATAATATATCGTTGTGTGACATATACCACAGTTTATCCATCCACCTACTGAAGGGTGTCTTGGTTGCTTATAAGATTTGGCAATTATGAATAAAGCTGCTACCAACATCCATGTGCAGATTTTCATGTAGACATAAGTTTTCAACTCCTTTGGGTAAATGTCATGGAGTGAGGTTGCTGGATAAGTATGAGTGTGTTCAGTTTTGTAAAAAAGAAAAAACAAGATGTTTTCCACAGTGGCTGCAGCATTTCACACCCCCACCAGCAGTGAACAAGAGTCCCCATCCCCCCTATCCTCTCCGGCATCTGGTGCCATCAGTGTTTCAGGCTCAGCCCATCTGAACAGGTGTGCACGGCACCTCACTGCTGTTTCCGTTTGCACTTCCTTGATCACATGTGATGTGGGTGGTCTTCTCATGCTTATTTTCCATCTGTATATATTCTTGGATGAGGCGAGAATCCCTGTTAACTTTTTGGCAGAAAGTTTTCAGTCCTGTTTATGGACATCTACTATATACATATCTAAATCGTGAACCTGACCTTCTCTTTTTTATTTGACAATAATGAGTGAACATTTTTGTATATAAAAACTAAATATATACCACCAGCAGGAGATAAGGCAGAGATAGTAATACGTTCGCCTTCTCTGTCCAGACAGCAAATCTTCCTTCGCTCTGTGTCCTTCCCACTGAGCCCCAGGGAGACCTCGGAATCCTTCTCGGCATAGGGCTCTAGGCAGATGGTGTTATTCAGCGAGTTGGAAGAAGAAACTGTATTTTTCATCTCTAACCTTGAGCCTGAGATGAGGGGATCAAATAGCTCCACGTCTCAGAAGCAAATTAATAAGGAAGATGAATCCTGTGAGATTATTACATCCAGGTGTCTGACAGGGGTACTTGTGGAATTCTCACCCTGTCCCTGCAAGCAAAACGTGACATACCACTAATGAGAGCTTTTACTTCAAAACTGGGACTGAGTGCATGGTGGTTGCTTGTAAAGGAACAGTCCCCTGGTCTAATTAGGTCGGGTCTAGTCTGTGCACTTCCCTTTGAGAGGAGACCTTCCAGTTGTCAGAACACTTCTGTGAATTGGACAAGAGGACAGGAGCAAAGGGCAACTACGAGGGCATCCACTCCCTTCTCTCTCTTCCTCTCTCTCTCTGCCCAGAATCGGATGTCGCTGACTTCGACGGCCGAAGCTCCCTTCTGTACAGGTTCAGCCAGAAGCTGATGAGCACTCTCAAGGATGTGATCTCCCTGCGGTTCAAGAGCATGCAAGGAGAAGGGGTCCTGCTCCACGGGGAGGGCCAGCGTGGGGACCACATCAGCCTGGAGCTCCAGAAGGGGAGGCTCGCCCTGCACCTCAGCCTGGGTAGGTTCAGGCCTCTTCCCCTGGTGGGCTGTGGGGGGCAGCCTTTTGTGGAAGGGCACCGTTCCTCATCCTCCCAGTGTATCAGGTGGGACGCACTGGAGCACAATCTAAGCGATATATTTCCTTTATCCAGGTTAGAAAAGAAAGATACTTTATTTTGAAGTGGTTAAACCACAGATAGCATTCTTTGAAACAAAGGAATATCGGTAGGTAGGGAGAGCTACAAGCTAATGGCTATTATTTATTTGTTTATTTATCTGCCTACTTATCTACCCAATCACTATTAAAATCTACTTCTATCTAACCAGTTTTTGCTATTATTTTAAAATTATAAAACACATACTAGCCTTAGAAAACCTGAAGAAGTCAACAAAAACAATTACAAAGAAGGAAAGGAAAAAAAAATCACTTGAAATTTTACAAACCAATCATCCCCCCATTAAAATTTTGTTATATTTTTCAAGTTTCTTCTTAATTATTTACATGAAAATTGTATGTATCATGTAAAATGTATGTTCTTTCCCAGTTGCCACACCGTAACCAAAGTGAAAAGTGTTCCTACTACCCATTTTTCTCTTTAATAATGAATCAAGAAAGATTTATTTATCATTAAATAAGTGAAGGAAGGAGAGAGAGATAGGAAAAGAGAGAAGGAAGGAGGGAGGGAGAAAGAATCCGAAAATTCACATATTTGAGTGAGTTAATGTGTCAAAGGGGCTGGGCCAGAGAGGGAGGACGCTCTGAATTCAGAGTTTCCTTCCTGAATGTTCCTCAGGGGACGTTTCTTACCTAATCTGTGACTTTGCAATTCAGACACTCAGGCTAAGGGTCAGGAAGGGTTCAGTACCATGGCCAGCTCCTGAGGACAGCCCTTGGAAACAGAGGGCAGGGTTCTTTTCCAGCGATGGTCTTTGCTCACTCTGTCATTACTAGCTGCCCCCTGCCGTGGCTGACCCAGTCAGGTCCATTCTGTGGTGAAATCTAACTGGATGGTTCCCCTTTGATCACTTTCTTACAGTACAGGGATTATTTTTCTAGAACTGCTAATGAGAAAGAGATTTCATTTCTTCATCCATACAGAGATTAGAAAAAATTCATCTTCCTACTTTTGACCCACCACATTCAGATCCCATGGCCATGTGTCCTCTGTGGAATTCCAAAGGCACGAACCCATATGTGCAGGTGGGAGAGTCAAAGAGCAGAGGTATTATGTGACTGGGGAATGGCTGTAAGAACTGAACAAGACATCAGTAGTGCACACCGGTCACTCATCCTCACGAGAGTGCAGTGCATTCGAAGTGGCCAGTGCTCCTCCCTCCTCCAGTCAAGTGCTGCAGGAATAGTGTAATCGCCCTTCTGCACCACGAACACGCACAGAGCAGCGTCCTTGGGGGGCCTAGCACAGCACGCAGAGGCCAAATGTTGATTGTGTAATCAACTCATTGGGGTGTCTTGAGATCTTAGGGAAGGCTTTGCACATTCTCCAAAGAGTCAAGTGAACATTTATTTTAGCTGTTTTGAAATTCTGATATTTGAGTAAGCCAACCCACATATATTCGTAAAATATGTATCGTGTTTCTAAATTTGTACTAAATTCTATGGAAGATTTTTTAAAAGTTGCCATCTTTAGAGAGTCGGTACTTACACACTGTATTAGGAAAACATGTATTTCATTTAAATCCTGTGAAAAGCCTACAAACTATATTCACACCTATTTTATAGATGAAGAAACTGGTGTCAGTGATGCTCTGTCCGTTGCTCAAGGTCACAGAGTTGCATAACTATAGGCCTGGGATTAGAGCCCTCTCCAGTCCTACCCCAGTGTCCTGACATTTATAATTCAAATGATATAAATCCCCATGAAACAATTACATGTTAAGTATCAGGAAGCTGATATTCCTGTGTTAAATTGCGGAAATGAAGACATCAGGATGGGGAAAAGGGGTCCAGAAACACTTCATGGGTTAACCTTGATTTACCTGGGTTTTATAGTAAAAAGGAGAGGAAGACAGGCTCTTCAGACAACGTGGGATCAGGGGTACCACTTTTCTCATTAATCTTGCCACTTATGCAGTGAGAATTTGTTGAACCAGTACATTAATTCCGACACCAAGCGAGGCACTGGGGGTGATGAGTTAGATGTACTGGTCCCTCTTTCGAGGAGATCCCAGCTGGTAATACAATTATTTCTATTTACTTTTCTATTTTATGATATTAATCAAAATATGTAATAATGTGTCACCAAAACCACACACATGGAGGCAGCAAAGCCATGGAAGGTGGTACAAATTACGGGCCAGACTTTGTCAAGCACCCCTAAACCTGAACAATATTTTGTTGAATAAAATGTATAGATTTCCCAACAACAAAGACATGTATTTCATTGCTGTAGTGATGCACAAGGATTTCCCCCAGTTTGAGGTGAAGCCCACTGGAATCACATGGCTTCTCGTTAGTTTCTTGTCATCTTCAGAGGGTCTCTCTTGGGTATTTAGGAGAACATTCAGTAGCCCTGTATGTTGCCAAAGGAGGTTCTTTATGATATAAGCTATGGAGGTGAGGCATGCCTTCTCATTCTACGTCCTGCCCTCTCACAGAGGTGTCCTGTTTTGGTTTTTGTTTTTCCTTCCTACAGCTCTCTGCTTTCTAATCCATTAAATTCTTCTCTGAGACCCTCCATTCCTGCAGTCTCCACAGCCTACACATGTGTATGGGGGTCTGAAGGTGGTCAGAGCACAAGAAATGACTGAATAGGGGAATGATTTTGTTACAGTGTAATGGTGAGAATATGAGCTTTGGAGTCCAATGGAGCTGGGCTGTAACTAACTCTGCATGTCCTTGGGTACGTCCGTGGCTTATCTGAGAGGGAGCTTTCTGCAGTAATTCATGAGTAATTCAAAAGGACATACATAAAGTGCTTACCTCATGTACTTATCTGTTTCTTTTCATACTTTTAGTTCAATCTATATTTATATTTTCTATCATTCTTTTATATATTTCAAATCAGTAAGGCATAAGTTATTGAAATCCTCTTTATTAAATATTACTTTTTCATTTTATTAAAAAATGGCCCATCATTACTGAGCAGACTTTTGAAATACACATAAGCACTTCTTAAATAACATTTAGTTGCATATATAGTATTCTGTATAATGATTCTACCCAAGTTTATTCAAAGATTTTTCTCTCTTTCAAAATGATTGGACCTTATCTCCAATTTTTAAATTATTAGACATTTTGAAAAAAATCACCATATTTCAGTTTCTTTTCTTAGGACAGATTTCCAGAAGTTAGGTTACTAGGTAAAAATTAAGACTTTTTTAAGTTCCTCAATACTTACTGACAAATGTTTTTGAAAATATTGGATGCATTTCATTTTGCATCATCTTTGGGCAATAAAACGGAATTAGTGAATGAACAGTGTAAAGAAGGACCAATATTACTCCACTTTTGAGGGATGGTCATAAATGCTTTAAGTTCATGGAAATTTCATAAGCTACTTTTCACAAGAAGAAAAGTGTGTTAATAAAGGTTTTCATTAATGGATTGAGAGAGAAGCAGCTGCATTTTGTTTAAGTAGATATACACTTTCCTTCCCCTAAACTTAAAGTTCTGTGTGGAATTCTTGGGGTCCCGACCCGGGCGGAAGGGCGGCTTCAGACCTTGAGGGGAGGAATCTCCAGGTGCATCAGAGGTGAATGAAGAGATGCAGAGACCTTACCCGTGCTCAGCTCCCTACAGTCCGTATTACAGACGGTGGGCTAAATACAAATTGATAAGAAAACTGATAGGAAAAAAAATAGGCAAAGGATAAGAGAAGATAGTTCACAAAAGAAATAAAAATGAAAAGATTTTCAAACTCATCCATATTAAGGAAAATGCATAGTAAAATTACTGAAAGAGAGAGAGAGAGAGAGAGAGAGAGAGTGTGTGTGTGTGTGTGTGTGCGCGCGCGCGCTATGCGCGTTTTCCCTATTGGGTAAAATCCCAGAAGCCTTATCTGCCCTCCAGATCTGGTGGGCGGCTCAGCTCCCCGGCGGTCTTCCTTGGCTCCGCGCTCTGACTGCCGCACAGCACAGCCCCCTTCCTACCCAGTTCCCTGCTGAGCCTCCACACCAAGACCTTGGGAGGTGGAGGGCGCCTTCAGCTCTGTCTCCTGCATTTCCCTGTCACCTGCTATCACTGTAGCCTCTAGTAGACAGTGGTGCCTTCTCGGGAAGGACAGGAGGAAGGGAGCGATGCAGGGAGGGAGAGAGAGAGGAGAGAAAAAGGAAGATGATCTATTCATTAATTAGCATAATTTGACAAATTGTGAGATCTCAGGAGCTGGGGACGAGTTAGCAGTGCAGACATCAGTGAAAGCAGTCTGCTTCAAGCCACTGTTCTCATTTTGCAATTTTAACACTCTGAGGCTCCTGAAGCCACGAATGTTACGCAGGGACAGGCGGTGTGACCTAAGGCCATGGTGGAGACACAGCACGCGGCCCACAGGGAGAGGCAGCTCGCCCCCTCGGTGTCCACCGAGGAGCAGGCTGGGGCAGCTATCCGTGTCAGACTGTCTTAGGAGAGGAGAGACATTAATCTCTCAGGGACTAAGGGCACCAAATACTAAAAATTTGAAAAATTGCAAGTTTATATATAAATCTTAGTTAGTTTAATTTAAATGTTCATTTTGCCAAATCTGAGGTATTGTTCAGGAAGAAAAATAAAACCTGTGATCTTTTGGACAAAAGGGCATTGGCAGGAACTTCCCTGTAACTGGAAGGACAGGCGGGCGGGAAAAACATTGGGAAATGTACCTCTCCTGCTGAGTCACTCAGATCCCCCAGGGGTGACGTCCTCACGCTCAGGTCAGTCACAGGAAACCCAGGTCGTGGTCACAGTAAAGAGGGCCAGGCAGACCTGTATTTGAACCCTGACTGCACCTCTGGGGTGTGCTTCCCCTCGCTGAGGCTCGGGGTCCTATTCCTTTAATTACTGTTCAAGTCCTGCAAACATCTAATTTCCTGGCCAGAGGGGGTGTGTCTATCAGCTGACCTAGGATGTGTTCCTAGAATCTGTGGGCAGAACTTGGAATGTCTTTCCAAGCCCAGCATGGCCCTGCTCTGCAGAGAGATGCCGCTCCTTCACCTTCAGGATGCACAGAGGTGGCCTGGTGTGCTGGGCATTCCCGTGCTGCGGGCAGCCCGTAGGCACAGGCACCAGGCACCATCCTGTCTTCTCTGCCCTTCACAGATGACAGCAAAGCTCGCCTCGGCAGCAGCCCGCCCTCGGCCACCCTGGGCAGCGTCCTGGACGACCAGCACTGGCACTCGGTCCTCATCGAGCGGGCGGGCAAGCAGGTGAACTTCACGGTGGACAAGCACACACTGCACCTGCGGACCAAGGGTGAGGCAGACGCCTTGGACATCGACTATGAGGTGAGCTGACTCACTGCAGGTCTGTAGGCCCTGCTCTGCTCTAGGAAGATGAATAAACAAAAGGGCAGTTGGACAGGACGTGGGGCCTGATAAATGTGACCCTGAGCTCACCTTGCCCTCCGTCAAAGTGCAGGCAGCCGACCAGAGATGTCCGGGGGCATCTGAGCAGGGAGCTTGGGGAAAATGCAGTGTGTCCTGGTGGCAGCCCCTGAGCCATCAACTCACTTTGTGCATTTTAAAACCAGCAGGTCCTTGTGCCCTGCTCAGGTTCTTCTGCTTGTAGTCTCCCTGCACCCTGCCTAGTCACTTGGCTACACTCAGTCATTCTTTTTTAAACCATCTTCAGTTAGCTGGGGTAATGAAAAATGTAGAACTTATGCTCATATAGTGCTTTATGTCAGTTATACCATGATAAATAAGACATTATAAACACAATCCAAAGGAATCTAACATCTGCATACATATATAATATATATATAATAAAGGCTGTTTTCAGCCTTTATTCCACACACCTCTGACAACCCGTATGAGGAGTTGCTATCCTGTGGAAGAGGCAGGGGGGATGCACCCTGTCTACGACACAGAAAGTTTACCTGGAATTCCTCAGGCTGGCAGCCCAGAGTCACAGCACTGCAGTTCAAGGAGCATGTCCTATGCCCCCACTGCATACATGTTCTGGCAAAAAAATAGACAGGACTGAGGCAGAGCCTTGAGCTGGAGGAGCTCACCGTCTAATAGCAGAGGCAGGCTGGGAAGAAGCCACTCCTGCGCATGGAGGCGAGAGGTCCCCAGAGAGGGGCACCAGCAGTGCAGGGGTGCTGGGAAGAGGCCCTTGGGCCACCTGGACACAGGGCAGCGGCTGTCAGTGAGACACTGCAGCACAAAGAAAGTAGTTCTGAGCCCGATGGGAAGGGCGCGGAAGGCAGGCTGGGCCCCGGAGCGCTGCGAGGTGCCCACTGTCAGGACCCAGCATGTGCAGCTCACGCAGCGGCTGGTGGTGGTGTGTGGGAGCCAGCTGGCACCGACACACAGGGGCTAGCTGGTGGGTTTTCAGGAACTTTGTGAACTGGCTGGTAAGCTCCGCCATGATTGAAAATGAAGTTACAGAAATGTACAGTTCTGGGAAGTATTTTTAAAAGTGATGCATTCAGGCAAACTACAGCCTGTGAGCCAAGTCTGGCTTGGAGCCTATTTTCCTCCAGCTTGGTTGTTAAAAATATTTTTTACATTTGTGCAGGATTGATAAAAATAAAGAAATAAAAAGAGAATATCTGACAGAATCTGCATGTGATCGCAGATTAAAGAGCTCACTAAAACCAGCCAACACTTTCTACAAGAATCCTGTAGTCATGGCATTTACAACAAGACTATTTACATGTTACTAGTATTTGTAAATGGTATCTAGCCTGTGTAGATCAGTCAAGTAATTTTGTTTGTACCCACGTGGGTACATGGGTCACATCCCGAACAGCCAGGCTGTAAACTGTGTGAGCATGCTGTCTGAGGCAGGGATGGTGAGAGAGAAAGCATGAGTTGAGGGCGACCCAGGTGGTGACGGGCCAGGTGAGACACACTGGGAGCTCAGACGTGGGGGACGAGGAGCCACTAATGGGTGTTTTGTAGGAGAGCAGCCCGGCCAGGTTATGCTTTAGCCTGGTACTTCTCAATGGGTGTTTCAGGAGCCAGCCGCATTAGCCTGCCCTGAGATTCTTTAAAAATGAAAATATTCAGGTCCTGCCGAGACTTACTGAATCAGAAACTAAGGGAGAAGGGCCCAGAAGTCTGCTCTTAGAAATCTTGCGGGTGACCGACACACGCTAACGTCTGCACACCCCACTTTAGACCCACCACTGAGTCGCTTGGACCCAGGGGCAGGGGACAGGCAGGCATGCTGGGCAGATGGCAGGAGACTCTGTTGGGGACAGAGCCAGTCACCAGTGGGACACACAGTGGGACAGTGGAGGGCGGATGAATAATCAAAAAATTAGGCTCTGACTCATTCTTCCTGTCAGTGCAGTGGCTGTAACGAAGGCCTCTTGGTCCTGACTTGTTGAGAATCCTTTGCTAAGATATGCCGTTCATTAACTTTCAGAAACCTGGAGATGAAATATATGAAAAAGGTCCATATTATATTTGAAAAAAATCCACATGACCTTCTACAAAATAATACATATATAATGATACTGCCTTGCCCAAAATAATGTGGAAAAGTACCCCAAAACATAATTAACAAAAAAACTCCTACAAATAATTTTAAAAGGTAATTCGGTGGAGAAACTGGTAAAGAACATGAACATGAAAAATACAAATTGCTCTCAACTACATGAAAAGATATTCAACCTCACATAGTGTAAATTCATGCCACAATGATATTTTTTCTGTAGCTTGCAAAGACCAGGGACTTTATAACATCGGCGTGGATGTGAAAAGGCCAGAAGTATTTTATACACTGTCAGTCAGGCTGTAACTGACACAGTACAAGGGCTGCATGTTCAAAGTCGGAACCGAGTTATTCAACACAATTCTGTTCTTAGCAATTTATCCTACAATTATAAGCTAATGTCTGCAATGGGGTATATGTTAGGAGCAGTAAAGATTGGAAATTTCCAAAAAAAGCCGTCAAAAAGGTGCTCATTAAAAGTGTGCGAAGCCCCAGAGGGCGTCAGCTCGGTCAGGTACTCTGCAGGCCCTGCCCTGGCCACACAGCCCAGCAGCTGAAGCCCGTCTGGGTCCTGACAGGACACCAGGAGATCGTCCCAAAAGCGAGAGGATGGAGGCCTGCCAGCAGGGGCCCTCGGCCGTCTCCGGTCCCCTCCCTGCCCCACGGAAGCTGTCAGCCCAAGTCCCCTCCTTGGCCGCGTGCGCTGCCCGTTCCGAGTGGGGCCGCAGCCTGTAGACTAGCTCGGCTGCGCCTGAAGCTGATCCACAGCCCCGGGGATCCCACGGCCCCCTGTGGCCATCTGCCCGTCGTCCTGTTGGCTGCGGGGCCGGGGCCCAGGGGGCAGCAGTGTTTGGCTGCTGCTTTTGCCAGCAGGTGGGTCCAGCCACGACCCTGGGCCCACCTTGTTCTGTGTGGGCGCGTGAGGAATCCTGCAGGAGCACATGCGCCCATGAAGGAGAACGAGGCAGCCCCGCCTGCCCCGGCACAGGACCGCCAGCGTGAATCACTAACTGGGAGGGAAAGTTAGTGTGCAGTGAAGTGTTAACAGACTCTGGGCCTCAAACGAGAAGAATGTTCGTAACGGAGAGCATGTGGATGTCTGGAAGGACCCTCTAGAGATTGGCAGGGCTAACAAGCAAAGCAGGGCCAATGAAGAAGCAAGCCTGATTTCTTACTGTATTTTAAACTTTCTATTTTTGTTCCACATGCACAAGAGTATCTTAAGAAGAAACTGAGGCAGTAGAAGTGATAACATGACTTCAGAGATGTTGATTATATTGCTTCTGAAGTTGGTCCTCTGATTTATTTTTATTCATAGTTATTTTCAACAACACATGTTATAATAAGTTATTCCATTTACTTATTTTTGATCGTCTATCTCATCATCCCCACCCCAGCCATGGAATTTAAGCTCATCAGAAGGGTTATTTTCCTTTTTACTAAGATTTATTTCAAAAGAATTGTGTCTGGTACATCATACAAATTCAATAGATATTTGTTAAGAAACGAGGGAAGTTTCTGTGAATCATAAAAGATAACAACTCATGCCCTGCTTTTCTTCCCGTAAGTCCAGTAGGTCCCCAGGCGCATCAGGGGCCACCCCTTTCTGCCACCCTCACATTGTCTAATGGACGCTCCTCTTAGAACTCAGACATGATGAATGGACTGGCCAGACACAGCACAACTATTTATTTGGTGATAAAAATAACTACAGAGCCTGAAGAAACTCTTGTCCAGATTGTGTGGTGGTATAATTGTCATCGATCCTTTCTTCTTCGGAAACTCAGCGGCAAGACTAAGGAGAAGGTGTACAGGGATGAAAGTAAATGGAAGAAAATAAAATAAGGAAAAGGAAAACGAGTAGATGCAAAGTGGAAGTAAGGTGGACAATGCTGGAGAGAAACAAGAGCTCCTCCTCTTTGGGGCGCTTTTGCTTTTGTTTGTCGCCTGAAGCAGGCGGCCTTCTGAGGGAGAAGCCTGCATCCTGCGTCACGAACCTAAAAACGCAGACGAGAGAGCCTCGTGCACCCCCACCTCCGGTCCCCAGCCGCCCCTGAGGAACAGCAGCAGGGTCCGGGCCCAGCTCCGTGCAGCCACCCCCCTGAGAGCCTCTGGCCGCCAGGCACGGGCCGGGAGTGACACCCTCCATGCCGAAGGGCCTGAACAGCCCCTGGCGAGCAGCCCGCCGGCAGTGAGGACGTAGGGTGTCTCGGCAGAAAAGGCAGAGGAGCTGGTTTTGCTCCTGAGAAAGCGTCGGCGGTTTCTGCGGCTCTGATTGTGTGCCTCCTCTTCTGTCTTTCCCCTCGGGGAAGAAAGCTCACCAAGCAGGGCGTGGGCAGTTTTCCCAGGAATAAGGGGCACTGGGAGGGACTTCCAATTTTAAAAATGGGGAAATTTGAAGCAAACTGGGTCAGGGTGTCCACCCCAGCCTGGGGCTGATTCCCTGAGAGGTTGACCTGTGACGCTAGGAGTAGAAGAGGCAGGAGGGGAGGCAGTGGAAGTGGTGCAGAGATGGGACTTCACACCGATGGCCTTGAGGTTCCAGCAACTCCACCTCTTGGCTCTAGGAGTCGGCCGAGCTGCTAAACCTCTGGTGGTACCATTTTCTTCATCTTTAAACTGGAACAAATAGTAATAGCCAGCTCAAAAGTTAGGGGAAAAATAGTGAAAGTAAGCTCTAAGCATAGTGTCCAATGTATAAGGCTAATAAGCAAATGCACTATTGTCTTTACTAAACCTTGTCCGACGGTGCTGAGGCCACAGCCGGCTGGAGCAGTAGGAATGGCAGGCGGGCTGGGGACAGAAGCCGGGCCTGAGGGGAGGCGGGTAGGGGCGGACCCCGAGCGGCGGGCAGGAAGCCCGCGCATGCACAGGGCCCTTCATGTCAACAAGGAGGCTGTGGCGGTCAGGGCTCCTGCCTTCTGTGCAGGGCTGTGTCTGGCAGGTATCCTGCCCCTTCTGTCCCCACCAAAACAGAAATAGGACAGCTGTCATACAGGTATCAGGGACGCTGGGAATTTTGAGACAATAGATTATGTGGGTAATAAAGAAGAGGTAATTTTTGGTGGAAATGTCACCAGTCACCTCCCCTCAATATAAGTAAGGACAGAATATAAGTCAGGACCCCAGAGTAAGGACAGAAATAAGACACCATATGTACTATGTGCTTTGCAAAGTAGTAAGGATCAGAAGGTCCAAAGACATTCCACACTGAGTCGTGGACCAAGCCAAGCAGGAGAACAGAAGCCATGCAGTGGGAACCCTGGGGAGATGTGGCCTGCCGCCATCTCCTCTGGCCTCTAGGGTGATTTTCTTTTTTAATTTAAACTCAGGCTCATATTTAAAAATCAAGAGACTTTGCATGAACACTGGGGTTTCTGGTCTCATTTGAAATGACATAAATTCATCAACCTTTGGCCACATCCTGAAGGTCGGTGTTGGATGCCAAGCCAGGGCAAGGCTTAGGGGCTGAACAAGAAGATAGGTGTTTGCAGCCTTTCTCATACACCTTCCATCACACAGTGGACTCTCAGAGCAAAAGCGAGACACAGATTCACCCATGAGAAACTCCAGAAGTGTCTGAAAGCTGAGTCTGACCGTGAAAGGAACCTTCAGAGCAGGAGGGCTCCTGAATGGAAACGGGGCCAGAGGGAAAGCCGATAAGGGGGAAGGAGCTCCTTCCGTGGGAGTAACATCAATGATTGTGAAAAAGACAAGCCAATACTGGACAAAAGAGGGACATGAGATCAAAGGAAGTGACCACAGCACCTTCTGGGACCTCATACATGGAACATCAAAGCAGGCTGTGTCCCAGGATTTCTCCTGCTGGACTCCACCTGCGATCCCCACAGAGCCATTAGGCCACCGAGGGACTGTGTGCCCGAGACACTGAGGCTGTGAGCAAAACCTCCCGGTCTGACACCTGGTCTGGGTGACCACTCGGGTCGATGAAAAGCACACTTTGCAACTTGCCGAGAAACAAGGAAGCAGGTGAATCGACAAAAAGAAGAACAG
This sequence comes from Phataginus tricuspis, assembly GCA_029783875.1. Lineage (NCBI taxonomy): Eukaryota > Metazoa > Chordata > Mammalia > Pholidota > Manidae > Phataginus > Phataginus tricuspis. The sequence goes on along the minus strand of JAQQAC010010508.1, from coordinate 20,287,784 downwards.
TAAGGCAAGAGCGGTTTTAAAAAGTAAATTGCAAGTGTCCTTCTTTGATGCAATTCAACAACTATGTGTTGGGTCTATTTATATTTGAATCATATCTCTGGCATTCAATATTCAAAAATGAATAAGATGGTATCTGTGTCCTGGGGAAAATTTTTTAAAGGAGAAATATTCCAAAGATTCAACTGGTATTTCATCATCTGCTCTGTACCAGACATCATCTAAGTGCTTGGAGTGTGTCAATGACAAAACAAAGAAAGCTACCCTTATGATGCATTTTAGCAGGACAGACAAATTATGAGCAATAAATATAACAGGATGAAAAATGCTATAGGAAAATGAATGAAAATCTATCTAGGTAATGAGATCAGAAGTTCAAACATAGGGGAAGCAAGCGGCAATGTCAGCTGTGTTCACAGGGTAGGCGTCCCTTGAGATGGTGTCATTTGAGAAAAGAGTTAAAAAACAAAATGAAACCAAAAGCAAGTGGCTTTGTCGTGCTGCGTCTGAAGGTAGCCGGCCCTGGGCAGTGGCCTCCTCACACTGTGACCGCCATACATGGTGCCACTGGGTTGGCTCCAGACACTGAAATAAGCGACTATCACAGCAAAGTGGGTCAAACTGATGTTTTGGTTTTTCAGTACATATCAGTTATATTTACACTAAACTGTAGTCCATTAAATGTGAAATAGTATTATGTCTAAAAGTGTGGTGTGCATACCTTAAATAATATTTTATTGCTAAAAATCACTATCATCTGAGCTTTCAGTGAGTCCTATTCACTAACTCCAGATGCCATAACAAATATAATCATAATGAAAAAGTTTGCAATATTATGAGAATTTCCAAAATGTGGCACAGAGACACGAAGTGAGGGGATGCTGTTGGAAAATGACACCAATAGATTCACTCAATGCAGGATTGCCACAACCTTCAGTTTGTAAAAAAATGTAACATGTGCAGCACAGTAACACGGGTCAGTACTGTCTCAGGAGCCTGCAATCTAAGGGTAGCAGGCTCTCCACCCTGTGGCCTTTGGGCCACCTCATCCAGGCGATGCATAGTCTATTCAGTATCACAGCATCAGCCCTGTGATGAAATATGCCAGTCGGAATGGAAAGGCAAAATGGATCATCAGCATCCTAGACTGTGAGATCAGGGTCTGAAGATGTTCATGGAGCACAGTCATGTTTGGCTTAGAAGCAAAGAGCACGTCAAGAAGTCTCGCTAAAGCTGATGGGCAGGACATGCAGCTAGAAGCGCAGTAGTGATAGAGCGAGACACGCGGTGAGGCTGAGAAAGAACAGCTCATGCAACACAGAAATTAAAGTAACTGAACAAAAGGAAAGCATAATTTTAGGATAAAAATTTGGGAAATCAACTGAATAAAAGTAACCAGTACATTTTAGAATGATGACTAAGAACACAGAACATGATGTAGAAGAGATTCCACCTACATGCAAAATACATGATGCAGAATTTCACACTCAACTGTGTCATTACTAGTTTTCCTAAATCTGAAAAAAAAACATTGAAAAGACACAGTGATCATAAAATCTCCCCTCTCAATACAAATATGAAATTGCCAATGGGCCATCTCGAAGGAGCACAAATATGCTTAGTTTCAACCTTTCCAAGACCTGCCGGTCAGAAGGAAGCTTCTCCAGAAACTTTGGGAACTGTTTGTCTGTTTATTAATTCAGAATAGAAAAGTTACTCATGCGAATTGATACTGATATAAAATACAACATTGCAACCTTCAAACTGCAAACAAAATATTGGGAAGGTTACTATCAGTATAGATTCTGTTCAGAAATTGTTTAGAAGAATGCCCCAAAATACCACTGTGGAAGAACCTCTTAACTGAGAAGTGGCTGTCAGCGAGACCCCACCAGCCGGAGCAGCAGGCAGTGTGAGCTGGGAGCCACCGAAACACCCCAGGTCCGGGCATCCCCGCCGACCCTGTCCAGCTAGGCATTTATGGGATATGGTATCACCACTACCCCTGTTTTGCAGAGGAGGGGAGTGAATTGCACAGAAGTTAGGTACTTTGCCCAAAGTCCCACAGAAGAAACAAGGCAGATTTGGGTTTGAATCCAGTGGAAGGTTCTGAGACAGGACTTTTAACCTGCCTGTAAAAAGGCAGGTGCTGGATGTGGACAGAGCTCATAAACTGACGCGGTTTCACCACAAATCGCCACATCCTATAATTCCTTACAAAAGGGTTTTCTGGTGGGCGGATTGATTAATAATAACAATTTAACTGAAATTTGGAACAAGTTGGGGTTGAAAAAAAACAAAACAAAAGAACAATTCTGTGCTTCATAGAAGGTGGTCCAAAGCTGGCTGTACTTCTGCGGCTTTAGAAGGTTATCAGAGTGGTCATCTTCCAAGTCAACTGTTAAACAAGGAAACAGCACACTGTATAACAAAGAGCATAGAGATGGCAGTAATAAAAACTAAGATACAAAACAGAATAAAGCATTACTGACCATATCTATAATGCAGCAATAAGCTTCCAGATCGTCCACATTCTCCCAGGTGGTATCAAATTATATCTCTTTAATAAACAAGTATCAGACATGCGTGGTATATAAAACATAAGCTTATTGCAGAAACAACCCAAAATTTAAATTCTTATATGTAAAAAACATCTGAATTGGGGACAAAGATACACCAATTAAATTTATACAAAAAGAAAGCAGGACTAGAAAAAATAGTACCATTTGAAGTTAAAAATTAAGTTATAAAGGTAAAGACCATTGTAAAATAATAATAAAAATAATGATCACATGGTTCCTAATTAAAAACACCTATTCCAAACAGATGTGTATATCAAATAAAAAATATCAAATATAAGATCAACAACCCCGCATTTCTACTAGTTAGATATTGGGTGATAATGCTCTGATATGGGCTGCCTGCGAGGCAGTTCCAAGTCACAGAAGCCAGGAGCCAGGCTACGGGAAACGGCTAATGGTTTTTCACTTATGCTGACAGGTGTTTGGACTGTGGAAGGAACCAAAGTTAGGAACCTGGGGGAGAGTCAGTCAGACTCAAGCTGAACTAAGCAGGAAATAGCTTGAGAATAATCAATACTCAATTTCTGCAAATCATAGCTATAATAATCTGGCCACCCCAGGTCATACAGTGCCGCAGTGACCCTGGTATGAATGGCCTGATGGACAGAAATACAGGTCAGAGAAAGGTTTTAATTCTGTATTCTCAGAAGTTTGATGAATCAGATAAGAATATGAATGCAATTGACCTGAGGGATATAATTATCAATGCATAATTAATGGTTGTGTACCAAGTAGAGCCTACAAGTGTTTGTGAAATATTTAGAAAAATCCACACTTTATAAGTAGGAAAGAAACACATCAATATATGTAACCAATTTTATTTTTGCATCTAATTTTTCTGATAATGAACTGTCTATAATTCAGTAATACAACTATAACTCAAATTCTCAACTACTAGAAAGATTTAAAAATATGAAACAAGTTAGAGATTTACACTTAGCCTCAAATGTGTGGAAACACAGGTTTGCTTCTCACCAGCTGAATCTGATGTGCTTCTCTGTCCCTGCTTCCCTGAAGGTAGTAGAATTCCAGCCTCGGTGAAGGATGATACTAGCTCATGCCTGTTTGAGACGCAGTGTGTTGTGGCGGGCTGTGTGGACATTTCCAGTCCCCTTCCTCCTTCCCTCATCTCTGGGCAGATCGCTAGCTGGGGGCTTGGGTGCTGTCCCACGTCGGGGGAGACGGGCATAAGATGTCAGCGTCTGCAGCTGCTGGCCAGGACGTGCGCTGCTTCAGGCTGTGAGCTCAAGTCCCTTGGACTCTCTCAGACCTCCAAACGCAGCTACAGGCTCTTTACACGTTTACTGAAAACGTCAGTCCACACGTGCCCTCAACCTTCTCTCTTAGGTTGGGGTCCTTATGCAGCCTACCTCACAGGACTAGGGCGACCAGGTCATTAGGAAGCAGCCCATAGACCCTCTGAGATCGCCATTTCCTGTAGCCATAAATAATCTGTCTCCTTTTCTCCTGAGTTTGCTCTGGGGCCACGCTGAGCTGGGACACTACTAATAGATGTGCAGCCATCACTGCTGTGGGAACCAGGGAGAAGTAACTCTGTTCTCCAAACTCTATCTTACACACTCTCTGCCTAGGCACCCAGACCTCATCAGGTTTCAGTTGCCCAGAGAAAATCAGAGCGCAGGTCCCACACTACCCCCTGACTCCGTTCTCACCTTCAGCAAAGTTCTCCAGACACCCTGCACCCAGACCAGAAAGAGCTTCAGCTGTTCTCACAGTGACGGGAAGGTACAGTTTGGGATGCATAGGCTTCTCCATATTATGTGGCTTCTCAAAAATCTCTGTACCGTAAGACTTCCAAACATGAATTTCTACTATTTAAAGTGTTTTTGCCCTTTCTTTTTTTCAAATAGTACCCTGCGACTTATTTTCCTAAATCATAACTAAGCAAAGTAGAACATTAAAACAGTTCTTTACAAATTGAAGAAGGTGGCCAACATAAAAATAATAAAATTATCATTAAGTATTTGAGGTTATAAAAATGAATCAGAACATATGTCCACACAAAAACCTGCACATCGATGTTTATAACGGTTTTATTCTCAGTTGTCAAAACTTGAAGCAACCAAGATGTCTTTCAGTAGGTGATAGACAAATAAACGGTGATATGTCCAGATAGTAGAATATTATTCAGCCCTGAAAATAAATGCAATATTATTCAGCGCTATCAGGCCGTGAAAAGACGTGGCAAAATCTTGAATCCAATCTGAAAAGGCTACGTACTGTGTGACTGCAGCATAGAGACCTTATGGGAAAGGAAGATGATGGAGACAGTGAAGCGATTAGTGGCTGCCGGGGGTGGGGGGGGTTGGGGGGCACGGAGAGGGAAGAATCGGCAGAGCACAGAGGACTTTTAGCACAATGAAACTATTCTATATGATACTCTAGGGTGAGCATGTGGCATTAATCATTTGTCCAAACCCATAGCACGTACAACACCAAGGGTGACCTGTAAACTGTGGACTTGGCATGATTATAATGGGTCAGTGTAGGTTCATTAACTGCCATTATTGTCCCTCCCACGTTATGGTGTTGATAATGGGGGAAGCTATGGGGCAATCTGTGTGAGGGCAGAGGGGGTATGGCAAACCTCCGTAAGTTCCTCTCAATTTTGCTGTGAACCTAAAACTACTCTAAAGAAAAATTAAGCCTTTAACAAATAATAAGTAAAAGAAACAAATATTCCATTGTATTTTTTCACCACAAATTTATGAAAATGATTTACAAAACAGAAATTGATCTTTTTTAAAGTAAATGACTCATATTGAATATATTTGAATACTGCAATAAACCAACTAGGAAGATTTTCTCAGTTATCAAAGAAATAGTTTTATAATGTGTGTGGAATTAACAAATGAATTGGTGATTTTTAAGTTTTCCACAATATTTCCCAGGATTCATGAGCCATTCTTAATCAATTATAAAACTTCCATAGAGTTTTATTAAAACTCTTATTCTCAGAGACAAATCTAGACTTGATCTAAACACTCGACAAAAGAAAAAAAAACTAGAGTTTAAATTTACTTACTATTTTAAATCCAAGCACATATGTTTCAGGGCAAATGGAACACAAGTGTGGTTCAATCAAGGAGAAAGTATGATTAATTTATGATCTGTTAACATAACTCAGGCTATCAGTAGATTAACATAAAAATACCCTGTCTTCTGTCACACAGAATGGTTTTGAAAAACAATGGGGAAAGTTAAGCATTCACTTCTCATTTCAAACAAATAAATAAGCAAATAAATGCTTTATGTACAAAATAGGACTAGAAAGATATCTCTTTAATGTGATGTGAAATCAAACCTCTGTTACATGTACTTGGGAAATATATAAAAAATACTATCCTGTTTCCTTTTTGTGTTAAGCTCTACGCCATGATTACTAAATATTGCTTTAGAAGTTTGGTCTGATTTCAGGATGTTTTGTCCAAGACAATTAAACTAGTAAAAAAAGTAAAATACATCGGTATGAAAAAGGGTAAAGTGTTTCAACTATGTTATATGATTATTTCCTTCAAAAGTTCAATGAAATTAGCTAAAATGTATATTGTGTAACAGAAGTATCTGGATAGAGAAAACATAGAATGGATATATAAATTACATGATAAAATGTCTAATTAATGAAAACCATTTGTAATGGACTGTTTTGAAATGCAGTTGACATATAACATTATATAAGCTTCAGGAATAAGATGATGAGTTGCAATATGTATATGTTGTGAGATGATCCCTACAGTAAGTCTAGTTAGCACCCATCAGCACACGTAGTTACAAATCCTTTTTACTTGTGATGAGGACTTTTAACATCTACTTTCTTAGCAATTTTCAGATACAATACAGTATTAACTAGAGTCACCATGCTGTACATTACACCCCAGGACAGACTTATTTTATAACTGGAAATGTGCACTTTTTGACCCTCTTTAACCATTACACCCACTCCCCCCATCCCCTGCCTCTGTCAACCACAAATCTGTTCTCTGTATCTGTGGTTCATATTTTTTTAGATTCCACAATGGAAATGTTTTAAAGCATGATGTTCACAGGAATTAATTTAATGATGACTATGTAGATTAGGGAAAGAAATAATAACCTTAGATGAAGGGCCTTACCAAAAATAACTTGAAAATAGACAGACCCTGGGCTCTGGCATAGGAAGATGAAGTGTTTCAAAAGTATTCATTCTTCTCCAAGTAAATGTGTTAATAGAAAAAATTCTGAATCAAAATCCCAACATGGCTGTTAAGTAAAATTATTCTGAAGTTACACTTTAAAATGAGATAGGCAAAAATATCAAATAATTCTCTGAACGGAGTAAGAGATGGCAGGTAAGTAAGAGTGGGCAGCAGGATTAATAACCCTTATTGCATGTTAAAGTCCCTAAAGAAACACCTTTTTTACATAGTGTAGAACGTGGGGAAAGAAGTGCACATTGACAAATAAGCTAGTGAGGGGAGCTCTTCCTCCAAGGTGAAGACATTTGGATAGGGAGAACGCCTGCTCTCTGAAGCACACCCAAATACTGATATGCTGAATGCATGCTGAAGGGAACATTCTGCACACTGAGGAAAAACTGGGTCACTCATCAAACTCTGTTGTGATAACATGATTAGAGAAACTATCCTGTTTCCCTTGTGTAATAGGAAGAATATTCATAACAAATTAGGTTTGTATTTTATTTTTTGTGTTGTCATCATTTTTGTTTTTGTGGTCCTTGCTTATTGTTTTATTAAGGTATCATTGATATACACTCTTATGATGTTTTCACAAGAAAAACAATATGGTTACTACATTCACCCTTATTATCGAGTCCCTCCCCCACACCCCATTGCAGTCACTGTCCATCAGTGCAGTAAGATGCCACAGAATCACTACTTGCCTTCTCTGTGCTACACTGTCTTCCCCGTGACCCACACACACCATGTGTACTAATCATAATACCCCTCAATCCCCTTCTCCTTCCCTCCCCACACGCCCTCCCACACCCCTCCCCTTTGGTAAACACTAGTCAATTCTTGGAGTCTGTGAGTCTGCTGCTGTTTTGTTCCTTCAGTTTGGCTTCATTGTTATAATCCACAAATGAGGGAAACCATTTGATACTTGCCTTTCTCTGTCTGGATTATTTCACCGAGCATAATACCCTCCAGCTCCATCCATGTTGTTGCAAATGGCAGGATTTGTTTCCTTCTTATGGCTGAACAGTATTCCATTGTGTATATGTACCACCTCTTCTTTATCCATACATCTACTGATGGACACTTAGGTTGCTTCCATATCTTGGCTATTGTAAATAGTGCTGCGATAAATATAGGGGTGCATATGACTTTTTGAATCTGAGAAGTTGTTTTCTTTGGGTAAATTCCTAGGAGTGGCATTCCTGTGTCAAATGGTATTTCTATTTTTAGTTTTTTGAGGAACCTCCATATTGCTCTCCACAATGATTGAACTAGTTTACATTCCCACCAGCAGTGTAGGAGGGTTCTCTTTTCTCCACATCCTCACCAACATTTGTTGTTCCTAGTGTTTTCTATGTTGGCCATCCTAACTGGTGTGAGGTGATATCTCATTGTGGTTTTAATTTGCATTTCCCTGATAATTAGTGATGTGGAGCATCTTTTCATGTGCCTGTTGGCCATCTGAATTTCTTCTTTGGAGAACTGTCTGTTCATATCTTCTGCTCATTTTTTAATAGGGTTATTTGCTTTTTGGGTGTTGAGGGGTGTGAGTTCTTTATATATTTTGAATGTTAACCCTTTGTTGGATATGTCATTTACAAATATATTCTCCCATGCCGTAGGATGTCTTTTTGTTCTACTGATGGTGTCCTTTGCTGTACAGAAGCTTTTTAGCATGATGTAGTCCCATTTGTTCATTTTTTATTGTGATTCCCTTGCTCGAGGAGGTGCATTCATGATAGGTTTGTATTTTAAATAGTATTTCCATTACAAAAGTAATGCATAGTAATATTTACTGGAAGGAGAGGTGGTGAAGAACGCTAGCACCCATATCCTTCTCAGGAACAGCCACCATTAACAATGCAGCACATGTCCTCCATGTCTGTAGGATATTTGCAATATTTTATGTTGACTCCAATTATGACTCCTGCACATTTCAATCCACATTAAACTCATTTCCCATTGTATCATACATGTTTAATAAGCACCATATTTACAACCAAATATGATCCATCATATTAATTCTTGATCCTTTCCTTTTAAAAATTATATGGGGTATTTGGATTATTTCCTATTTTTCATCTTCATAGAAAATTTGGGAACAATGCTGTACATAAGGCTTTTTTGGTATAATGTTAGCTTTTAACCAAGTCTCTCTGTACTGGAATATTGTTTTTGCCTTTTGGCCTTAGTTTGACCACACTCTTTCAGATGTTTGCCGAAGAGATCTACATAAAGATGTTGATTTTCTTTTATTTTTCCCTCCTCCCATAAATTATTGTTGTATTTAGTATTAAAATAGGGTCAGAAAGGAAGTGAAATGGGTTTGTAAAGTAAGCTCTTAAAAAAAGAGCAATTATAGTTATTTTTATGTGAGCTAATCAGTATCCTTTTAAGTGTGTAATCAAGTGGCATCTATAATTATTTGAGCCACTTGGCTCATGTACAATTGAGTCTACTGGAATTAATTTGCTTAGTTTCCTTTTCTGTTCCTTCAGGGAGTATAACTAAAAGCTGATCTTTCTTTCTTCCTCCTAAAGCTTAGTTTTGGAGGAATTCCAGTACCAGGCAAGCCTGGGACCTTTTTAAAGAAAAACTTCCATGGATGTATTGAAAACCTTTACTACAATGGAGTAAACATAATCGACCTGGCTAAAAGACGAAAGCATCAGATCTACACTGTGGTAAGTCAGCCTCTGTTTCAGATCAATGGTTTCTAACACTTTGGAATAAGTCTTGCGTCCCCATCCCATCCCCTGTACCTCTTCAGAATGTGTTTATATTACCCTCTTCAAGGTCCAATCAGCCTCCTAGTGGAACTGGAGCATTAGAGGAAAGGCATGGAGTCATTGTGACTTGCATTATTGGGAAAAACAAGTGCATTAGAGTGACCTAGAGAATTACATTTTCTGGGACGTGGACTGTGTGCCAGCTCTGAGTAGGGTTGCAGTCTAACTGAGCTAACATCAGTCTCTTTATTATTTCTGATAATTGAAATAATACAACTGCAGATTCTGTTAAATTCTCTGTCTTGGGAATTATATATTTGTCTACTTATTGTTGACATTAAAAATAGGGTATTTTGAACAACTGGTTAAACTTTTGGTATTCCTGAGGTTCCATTTACAGCATTGATCATGCTGACAAGTACGTCCTTTTCTAATTAACTACTATTTGTCTTCTCCAGGAGACTACAAGGGGCAGGACTGTCTCTTTCTTTTTCACTGTTGAATTCACCATACCTAGCAGGGCGCCTTGCACATAGGAGGTGTTCAATAGCAGTGTTGATGTTTCCAACTGAAGTTGTGGGTTTGTTTATTTCTCTTCCTAGCTTTGTCAGTTTTTGCTCATATATTTTACAGCCCTGCTTTGGCTGCACAGGATTGCCGTCTGCCTGGTGGATTGGCTCTTCTATCATTATATTATGTTCTCCTTTGTCTGTGATAATTTTCTTTGCTCTGAAGGCTACTTTACCTGGTATTAATATAACCACTCCTGCTTTCTTTTGATTAATGTTTACTTGATAGATCTGTTTTTCCATTACTTTGCTTTTAAGCTGCCTATGTCATTATATTAAAAGTGAGCTTCCTGTAGACAGTAAATAGTATGTACACTCATGTTTCCTGATCCACTCTGTCAATCCTGTTTTTTAATTAGTATATTTAACCCATTTACATTTAGTGTATATATTGATATTTTAGGGCTCAAAATGCCTATTTTCTTTTTTTGCTTCTTCTGCTTTTCATTTCTGTCTTTTCTCTACCTACTTGTGTGTTTCTTGCATGAATTTGTAGAATTCTGTTTAGAATTGTCTATTGTTTGAGTGTATCTCTGTGTATAGCTTTTGTTAGCAGTTTCTTTACTTCATATTTTCTTTTCTCAAATGTGTAAGTGGTTCTTGAAGGATTTTTATTATAATGGCTGCTTAAAAATAACTTTTCAGACACTTCTGACATCTCAGTCATCTCACTGTTGGCATCTATCAATTGTCTGTTTCATTAAATTTGAGATCTTTTGTGCCAAAAATTAGATGCACATAATTATCTTAGTTTATTAGTATTTCATTCAATTTAAGTGAAATGTACAAAATCTTACCCCTCTTTGTGTTCTTTTGCCTTCCCCTGTTTGTTATATAATTGCCTTTATTATTATATCCTCTCATATTTAGAATCATATCTATGTGTTACTTTTGTTTCAATTGTCAAACACAGTCCAGAAAACTCAAGAGAAGGAGCTTATTTCATTTCCTATTTTGCTTGCTTTTGCTTTTTCTTCCTTCCTGACTTTCCTAGATTCCTTCTTTTATCATTTCATTTCTGTTTAAAGAACTTCCATTTGCCAATTTTTAGGGTGTATGCTTGTGACAATTTCTCTTAGTTTTCCTTCATCTTATAACATCTTGGCATCTCTCATTCTTGAAGAATATGTTCAAGATTCTGGGTGGACAGCTATTATCTTTCAGCAATTGAAAAATGTTAGGTCGTTCTCTTCTGCCTGCAGTGGTTTCTGGTGGCAAACCCACTATTGTTTGAGTTTTTCCCCCCTAGATAAGATGTCATTTCTCTCAGTGCTTTTATACCTCTGTCTCTGATTCTCAGAAGTTGGAGTATGATGTGCTGTGTGGATTTCTTTGGGTTTCATTTGATTTCTTGAATCTGTGGGCTTATATCTTTCACCAAACTTGAGAACCATTCTGCCATTTCCTTGAATAATTTTTAGGCCTTCCCTCTCTACCATCTCCTTCCTGAATTCCACAAGTATGAATATAGATCTTTCATTATAATCTCATAGAGCCCTCAGCCTCTATTTATTTCTCTCTGAGTGTCTGTTTCCTTCCCCATACCAGGCATCTGTTGTGTGAATATTGTTTTGTTTGTAACTGTCACATAGCTGCCTTAGCATCATCCCATTTTTAGAAGTTCTTTTCCTCTGGGACCTCAGCTGGGCTGTTTTCATCTTCTCTCCTGCCCATCTTGCTGACTCTCTCTTCTGCTTCCATCATCTCCTCTTCATTCCCTCCATTATATTTTCCATTTCTGTTATTGTATTCTTCAGCTCTGAGTGGCTCTTTTTCATATTTCCTCTCTTTGTTGGCATTCTCACTGACATCAATTCTTTCCCCCAGGCTGTTACTTTGAAAGCATTAAGACTGGTGATGTCCATGTCATTTGGCCCTCTTTCTGGTTTCTCATCCTTTTGTTGGGAACATATTCCTTTGCCTCCTCATTTTGTCTGGCTTTCTGTGTTTCTTCCTTTGTATCAGATGGATCTGCTCTGCCTCCTCGCCTAGACAGTAATGGCTTTATGAAGCAGGTGTCCTGCAGTGCCCGGAAGCTCAGGACTCTTTGCTGGTTCTCCTCTGTGCCTGGTTCTCCTCTGCAGTTGAGCTCCAGTTGCTGTTGGTGGGCTGTGGGCGGGCCTCCTTTCTGTCTGTCTGTGATCGCTGGCTGATCGTCAACAGAGGCCTACAGCTCTCCTCAGCATGCCCTTTGTGAACTGGGAGGTGCTCAGCTGGGATCATTGTGGGCAGGGCTGCCGGCAGGTCAGCAACGGTGGCCCCCGCTGGGCCAGTGAGGTCCACAGATGAGTGTGCAGGGGGACCTCGCTGCAGGGCTGGGCCACCAGTGAGGGAGCTGGAGAGCTTGAAGCTGGCTCGCACAAGCACCCCACCGGCAGGCCTGAGGGATGCCTGGGAGAGCTAGGAAACCCTCCCTCTGTCTGACAGGCAGCAAAGTCTGACACTGCTGGGCTGGGTGGGTAGGCGGTGGTGACCAGGAAGGCTGAGGGGCTGAGCCACCACCAAGGCAGATGGAGCATTTGGGGCCAGGTCCCGAGAGCACCCAGCCAGCTGGGCTGAGGGAGGGCTAGGGTGGCAGTAGCGTCACCCACCTGCTCTTTCTCCTTTGTCGAGAGCTCCGTCCAACTCCTGCCCCTCTGGCATCCCTCCCACTGCTGGTAAATGTTTCAAACTGTTGCCTCGGTGTTTGGTTTCAGCGGGATCAGTGGAGCATACCTGTCCTCCATGAGCAGCTGGAGTCTCAGCCCCCCTGGCGCCCCAACTCCCCCTGGTGTCCAGCCCTGTTAATCACCAAGACCTGATGCAGTGGGGACTCGTGTTCCCAGAGCAGATCTCCAGGGCCAGGTGTGCAGAGCCCCTGGGCATCCGTCCCCTCCCCGCCCTGCTGTGTTCCCCCTCCTCCCTCCCGTGAGGGCTGGGATGGGTGAGGGCTTGCGTCCTGCCCGATGGTGGCTGCGTTGCTTTGCCCCTCTCTGTGTGGTGGGCTTCTCTCCTCCAGCAGGTGTAGGTGGTCTGCTCTGCAGTCTTCAGGTCATTTTCAGGGTCAGCTGTATTTCCTTGATGTTTGTGTGGGAGATGGTTTCTGCCTTACCTTCCTACTCCACCATCTTTTCCACCCAAAGTCCAAACTATAGAATTTAAATGACCTTTATGTTTATTTTCCCCTTGATAAGTATACCCTAAAATTAATATTTTATTTCATTTACGTTTTTGGGTTCTGTATATTAACACATTTTTAAGTAGTGGCCATTGAATTTCAGGGTATGAGGCAGACTTGTTTGAGGTACATCATACTTGAGATAAAGGTTGTCAGTGTATCAAGGGTTTGTGTCAAATTCTGATGCCTTTAGTTCTGAAGAGTAAGGCTGGTGCTCAGAAGGGGTCAGTGCCCTGACCCTGGTGCTAGGCGGCCCAGGGCGGCCCTTCCACATCCCTGCTCATGCACAGGCTCCTGGCAGTTCCCTCACAAGCGAGTGCATCGGTTGTCCATCTCCTCATCAGCCTGAGCACTGGCTTCCTGGTGGCATTTTGCTTGAGTCTCGGTTAGGAGACTTGAGCCATGTAAATCAAGCCCACGCCTGTTGCTTCCCCAGCATTATTCCCAAGAAATATTTCTTAACATACCAGATTCGTCAAGTTCAGTGTGGCAGTGGCTTGTACATTACCAGGAGTTAAGCTCAGACTAATGCCATGCACATCAACAGCCTGAAAGGCAGGACGCTCCCTGCCGTGGCGCTGGAAGCCAGCTGCGCGAGTCAGAGCACAGGGAGCTTGAGGAAACATCACTGACTCCCACTCTTCGTGAACTGGGGCTCGGAAACATGATAGCCTGAGCCGCAGATATAAATAACCAGGATCCCTATGGCAACACTCGTAAAAATAAATCTCCATCCAGATCATGTATTAGAAAATACCTGTAATGATGAGGCGTATTAACAAAGTCACTGAATATGCAGAGCAAAACAGGAGAAATAAAGGAGAACAAATAGAAAAAACATGAATTCTGAATATTGGCAGCCTTCAACACCTCCTTTCCTGAGAGAATCATTAACCAAAACTGAGGTGAGTGTTTTGTTGATTCCAAACTCCTGTAGCTCTTACCACGTTGCCTAGACTTTTCCTGCGCCCTTTATTCCTCAGTAATTGGCAGTATTGTTATGATGAAGCAGAAAGATCTCTTTAGCACTAATGTGCTAGGAAAATAATCCCCAAAAAACTGTTTTACTTTGCAAATAGACAACCTTTAGTTTTAACCTTCACAATTTAAAGAAAAAAAATACATTATTCTTCTTCCAAATTGCTTACATCACCTTGCTTAAGTGAAAATTCAGATTGCTACACACACACACACACGTGCCTCCTTAAGAGATTCCATGTGGGGAGAAATGGTTTGCACTGTTAGTTACAGATACAAATTATTTTATTCCCCCACCCAGGCTTAAAGTTGTCCCTAGAGACACGGGGTCAGCTACAAAACCAGCTGTACTCCTGGCTTGCTGAGGCCCGACTGTGCTCCGTGCTGGCTTTGTACGGAGACAGCCCCTTGGTCTCCCCCAGTGTCTGCAAACTCTCATATTTGGGACTTGGCAAGTTCAGATTTTAGGGCAAGTTTTGAGGAATCCACAGCTCCAACGGCACATGGATGGGTACCCATGGGTCACGACGTGCAGGGTGAGGCTGCGGGAGCAGCAGCCGTGACCTGAAGCCTCCCTGGCGGGCAGCACAGGGCATCCCCATGGCAATGTCGCCCCTTCTGGGGGGACTGCCCAACCCCAGAGCCTTCATAGCTGTTCCATGGGGGTAATTCAGCTTAGTTTTTATAGCTCTCTTTTACTGCAGGCTGCTCCTGCACCTCCTGAAATGCAGTAAAACTCACAGCCTAGGTAGACATGACAAACGGCTCAGCTCCTTCCTGAGATCCTCCGTCCGTGTTACACAGCACACCCCCCAAACAATCAGAAGGCAAATGGCCCGTTGAAATGTGTGTACCGTACCTGTAATGTGGATTATTACATACGTAATAGAAGAAACATATTGCCCTTCCAGCTTCCTAAAACATGATTAATTTCATACCTTCCACCTCACAAGAAAGGACGCTTCCTCTGGGCTCGCCTTGGTGCTCCGTTCCCGCTTCCAGAGCAAGGAGACGAGTGTGACTGGGTGCCCACTGAGGTCTCACCCACGTCGTCATAAGGCTTACGGTGATTTTCCTCTCCGGGTAAAGAAGAGCAGGCTAGAAATGCTCATGTTACTTTGTCTCCAGTAGAAGAGTAGGAAAGAGCAAATGGCGAATAGCACGACTGGTTATAGAATTGGCTCTGAAGCTAATTGACCATGTCCAGTCACTTCTGTGCCTTTGTATCCAATAACTGAAATCAGAGAGTTGGTGGGGCTACTGAAAGCTGAGCACGTTCAATGATACTCCCAGCCCCGAGGGTGAAATTGCTAAATAATTACGAAATGTGTTTGCACCCAGCCTCAGTCTCCTCTACTCAGTTCCTGGTCTCACCAGCAGTAACACTGGTTGACAGAGCACTTAGGTGCCCAATTCCCACTCCAGGCTCACCCAGCTATGGAGCCATGGACTAACCTCAGTGTCCTCATGTGTCAAAATGGGACATTGTACCTATCTCGAAGTGTTACTGTGAAGAATAAACACATATTTAGTGCAATGCAGGGACCACAGTTAAGTACACAAAAGTTGGAGCTAGTATTAAGTAAAATTTCTTCCAGTCCATTCATCTGAAGTTGGCATGTAAACTGGCATTTATTTGCTGTCTCAGGCAGATAATGAATGAACCACATGGAGTTTTTGTGTTCTATATTCCTGACAAATCATATCGGTTAAATGGAGATAGCTCATGTTATATTTCCTGAATCTGAAGTTTAGTTTTCTCCCAAAATGAATATATCATGAAGTAGTTTTTGAGTGAATACATTAAAAACTTATTGATCACATTCATTTGAAGAAATTTAATGACAAGTTGTAATCCATAGCTGATGAAGTGATGGACTCCTTTAAAATAAGGCATTTTGAAAAGATGTTACCCATTGTGCTTAACTGTGAGAGCTGGGCTGCTAAGTAACAGTTGTGGCCTTTTGAAACTTTGTCATCTTTTGTTCGCTTCTCTGTTGCCATGAAACCCATCAGAGTGTGGTTATTTCTTGGAGTCCAAAGCCAAAAAAACTCACTCAGAGATAAATGTTGGTGTTCATACGAGATCATCCCACATTTACATCTGTACACACACACACACAGACACACACACAGGGGGGCAGCGGCCCTGTCCTATCTTTCTGTGACCGAGAAGCTCAGGGAAATTGCTCAGAGAAAAGTCCGTGGTGTCTAGAGAAGCCTATAATCTCTTCAGCTTGTTCCAGGATCATGTTTCATCTCTGTAAGCGTGCTCTGTGCTAAATGATACTTTCCCTTGATGGAAGCAATCACTCGAAAAAGCAACTAACATCATGCCCTCTCTCTCCACATTCCTGCCGTCCTCGTCATTGACCAGTCTGACGTTTACATCACCTGTTTCCATGTTCCATGTTTCTCATACCCTGGAAAAATGATTTCCAAGCTGTTAGCGTCCAGAGAAGTTGCTTCCTTTCTTCCTTAGGGAAAATTGAAATGAAGGAGTTTCAAGGTCGTATGAGGAGTAATGTGACTTAAAATTTTTTTAAAAACTGACAGTGGAATGCTCATCCTCTCTGAAAATTGTTTTCCCTAAATCAGCATTAAGACTTTCTTTTCTAAGTTGACCAATTTCATTAGCTCATCTGATGAAATCATTACATGATGTTATTAAAGAAAACTTACTTAGAATGTTAAAAAATATATGCTTCTACATATTCTGGATGAACAGAATAGAGTACCTAACCAGACAGAAAGGAAAACCCTGTTTTCATTTATATGTATTTATTTTTCATATTTTAAATGTATACTGTATATAGCACAGACCATATTTTGCTTTTTATGACAGTATTTTTCTTAAAATAGCTTGTCTTTAAATTTTTATGGACAAAATTAATTTCTTTATGTAAAACATCATTAAACATTAGATCAATTCACCATCATTCATTTAAAATCCTACCCTGCTTAAACTGGAGTTGTTTGAAATTTACTGTCAAAAATATTGAGATTACAAGTATCATGCAAAGTCTTTCTCTGAATTTCAGAATAGATAACCAAAAGTGAGGGTTGTTGAGTCAATGATTAGAGGTTTTTGACTCGATGGTGAAAGTCTGCACCAATTTCCTGCCTGTGCCCAGTGACCGTGCCCTTCCCGCCGAGTCAGCACCCCCCTGCCAGTCATGTGGATGGCCGGACGCCTCCTCCAGGAGGGCTGCTGAGCGAGCCACGTGGTCCACTTGGCGCTTGCCTTCTGTGCAGAGCTGCCGGTTAATGAGCCAAGGGTGTTTTTAGGCTCTTTTATAACCTGTAACAGCATGATGGCCCTTTCGTTGAAGAGGCCTTGTTTCATAGAGTGTCTTACAGCCAGCGCCCAGATCACGATGCTAGTGCAGAGGGAAGCCGTGTTAGGCCCTCTGTCCCTGGACCACCTGCGAGACGCAGGCAGGAAAGCCTTTTGTAGAAGGTGCCCTAGGGAACGTCGGTGATGTATGGCCAACGCTGTGCCATTCATGGTCTTCCTCCTCTTCTGGAAAGCCCCGCACCACCAGCCCTTACTCACTTTTATTATACATCTGTTTTTTCCTAGGGACTCGAATGACTTTCATGTCAAAGTGAAAAGTAGGGAAAAAAACAAACAAGGCTGGGCAGGTCTGTGACCAGCACTGCATGCTGGGAATTCAGACCAGGAGCAGCCCCAGAACTAGCCCCATGCCGCCTGCACGTCGCCATGCAGGCTCTGGGGCGACAGTCGCTGCGTGAAGAGCCTTGGGACAGAAGCCCCGCCTTCAGCGGGAGGAGAACAGGTGGCGTCAGAGGGACTGGGGGTCCGGATGCCCTTACACGCCAGGAGTGACCCGGTGCGAGGGTCCCCGCGGCCCCCAGAGAGGCCGGGCTGCCCCTCCGGGTTTAAGGAGATGGCTGAGTCCTGCATGGGGGTCGGGTGCCCCCCGAAATTCACCCGCCTGGGCCAGCAGCCCTTGCATCCTTACGTGGCAGATGGGAACGTCTGGTCTTGGATTTTGGATCCTTCATGACCGACTTTCCAAAATACACAAGTTTATTTCCCAGTTTCTCACGTGTGCCGCTGCCGTCTCACTGGGTCGGCTCAGGTTTCTGGAACCACGACAGGCGCCGTCGCCCTCCGTCTTCTTGGCCTGCGTGTCTCCCACGCCTGCTAGGCTCCCTTTCTCCTTCGCCACTTTCCTGACCTAGCCCCGAACTAGCCATCCTCCTCCGAGCTCGCAAGGAGGGCTGACATCCCGAGTGCGGGCGGTGCTCAGACGTTCACCGATCCCGGGGGTGGAGCGGGGCTCCCGAGACTCCACCTGCGCCGACCACGGTCTGTGAGTTGCTGCCTTGTGGGGAGGCACCGCTCCAGGTCGGGGGGCCTGGAGTCTGGCAGGCAGGCCTACGTTCCAAGAGAGCCCCGTAGGACCTTTATCAGTAGCTCTGCAGAAAATAATCGGGTCATTTCAAGAAGCCGCTGGGCCCCACAGGCAGGGCCCCCGTGGGTGTGGAGGCAGCATGTGCTCAGGGTCCCGCTGCTGTGTGGGAACGTGGGTTCCCACCTTCTGCCCGGAGGCTCTGCTTTCTTTGCCCTGAACCCCAGACTCACAGCGTGACCCCAAGCTCTTCACTCACAATCTCATGCAAACACAGTTGTGCATCGATGCGTTCCCAGCACAGGATCCTGGCCTTCAGCGGGTGGGAGCTCTCCGCCGCTCTCTGCCCCTGTGCCCGCCCTGGGCGCTGGGGCAGTGTCCAGGACGCAGTTCAAAGGCAACATGCTCACCTTCTACCCTCTTGCTCTGCGTACGCGCTCTCTGCGACCCTGGCCGCCGTTTTCACCCCGTCTCACTTGCCTTTATGCTCGAGATGCACTCCGCTCGCTTTATCGCCTGGTGACACCCAGTGACTCCGGTTTCCATCTGGTGCACAGCGTCCTCACCTCGGCTCCAGCCTGCAGGGCCACCCTGCTTCTGGCGGCCGTGCCCCGGCCCCTTCACGCCCCTGGCAAGACTTGAACATAGTTTATAAGGCTTAAGGAGGAGAAGTCACAGGGCTGCAGTTCAGGGAAGATGTCCTAGAAGCGTGGGAACTTGGCACAGGCTTTGAGGAGCGACGTCTCGCGCAGTCCCAAGGCAATGGGACCTGTTCCAGGCAGGGCGGCCTGTGCAGAAGCCCGAAGTGGCGACGCAGCATCCCAGAAACAGTGTGTTACTCTCGTTCTTTGCAAGAGTTATTCCTGTCACCCTGCATATTTTGCAAGTTTCACGCGTCCCTCATGCCGTCGAGTGTGCTAGTCAGGAAGTGTGCAGAGGAGGGCTCTCTGTGCGGAGGAAGGGTGGGGTCTCTGAAGGCAGCCAGGAGAGTCCCAGCATCGCCCATGGCGGCTACAGAACCCGGGCAGGGTCAGTAACCCTTCTGCATGTCAGTGACAGCTGAGGACACCTCCCCATATAGGCACAGTGACTCCTGGGCCATCAGCGGCATGGGATCACTAATAGCTAATAACACAGTCATAATTAGTTTTATTGCCCCACTGTGCTCATCATTTCCTGTTGTACATTCCCCATCAATCTTGTAGTTCTGTGACAGTGTCTGTCCTGTTCTTTAAATGGCCCTCTACAAGTACAGTGCCCCATATCTTAGATCGGGGATTATTACTGCTTTAGGGAGCACACACCCCTTTAAATATAATGAAAGCCATGAACACATTTTACTTTGTGTGACTTTTGGGGGTGCATAGATGCCCCTGAAGTCCACCCATGGACAGCAGGTCAAGGGCTCCAGATGATTGGATTAGCAGAATAGTAAATAAACCTCTGTATTCTCAGTTCCTAATAATCTCGTGGAAATAGTCCATGCTGAATCGGAAGGGTCCTGATAAGTGGGACTTAACACTAAATCCTTCCATGCAGGGCAGCTGGGCTGGCTCCTTAGAAACTCTTACCTTTTGTCACAAGATTAGAGGACAGCAGTATCTACCAGGGTCCAGGGTGTTTGAAAAGGAAAGATTTAATATAAAAAATGGTTGGTTAGTGAAAGGTGCTAGCTATGAAAATGGGTAAAAGAGGGCTGTCAGGCATCTAGAAATAGCAAGTGTGAAAAATAAGGTACTTCCTCTTGGCTGAAGGAGCAATGTAGGCACACAGACTAGGGAACTCCTCTGCCCCCCTCCCAGCTGGCTACATGACCTCTCCAAAGAGAGCGCGGTGCCTGGAGGGACGCACAGTCTGCATGTGGGAACAAAACTTGCTGGACAGCAGGTCTGAGCTGCCCGTGGAGGCTGCCACCAGTGGGAAGCTGAGAGCTGATACATAGCTGGAGCTCAAATGTGCAGAGCCTCTGTGCTCCCAGGTCGACTAGGAGAACAAAGAAAAGGAACCCAGAGAACGTCCTTCAAAAGCCATTGCACTGCAGTGGCCCTCTGGTGCCCTTTCCTGACGGAGCCTTCATTTGGGCAGAGGACAGAGGAAGCATTGACCAGGTCCGCTTTCAGTTCTGACACTAAGCAGGACACAGAAGGGTGGCTCTGGAGCCGAGCCTTGAAATGGATAGCTGGCACAGTCTCTAACCTCTTCCTTCCTTCTAAATCTATGTTAAAAGTTAGAGGCTCTGGACATCGGTAGAGGCAGTTGGGAAGACAAAGGGAGGCACATATTGTTCATGGTCTCACGTCACCTGAGAGCAGCCCTGGACGATGACAGCCTCGCTCACACATGTGGGAAGCACAAAGTGCATGTGCAGGCCCAGGCTCTCACCAACAGCAGAGGACGAGTTAACCTTGCGGCTGCCTGCTTGCTCAATATGGAAGAGTGAGGCCACACTGTTATTTTATAGTCCTTGCAATTTGTTACATTAACAAGGAATTTTCATACTCACAAAGTTTGGGCCATGCTCTAGGTAGGCTGGTGTCAGAACCTCTGAACAGTTTGCCCTCTGGGTGAGGAAATGCTGCAGGCCTCACCAACCTCCTCCTGTTTCCCCCAAAGCTTTTTGCATGCAACTTACTCTCTGTTGCAATTCTTTTCTGTCCTTGGCATTTCTTTCTGCATTTGCTCTAATACCTAGTTTGGGCCCATCTGTCTGCTCAGAAGGCAGCCCTGGGTCATCCCTTCTCCCCAGGGAGGTTGGCCACCCCTTAGTTCCTTCCCGAAGCTGTAATGGGCTCCGTGACCTTCCTGTTCCAGCCAAGGAGCAGACTCTCTGAAGGACATTCATACTCATCCCCAGTCCATTAATACAGGCCAGCAGCTGAATAAACATCTTCTATTTTAAAAATAAAAATGAGAATTTAAAAATGGAAAATAAAAGATTGATTAGGCCTTTATGAAAGTAACTCTGAGTTCAAGAACAAGGACACGTTTGACCTCCATAAGCACACAAATGTTTGTGACAGACGCCTCGTGTCTAAACAGGTGAGTGGGTGAGGGCGTGCCCTGTGCCCTGACCCGCACTGCTCACCTCCGTCATCCACACGCACCTGGGGGAGCTTGTCCGTACAGCATGTTGTTGTGACCGTGCAAGAACCGCAGCGGGGACTTGGGGTCTGAGGAGGGGAGGCCCTGCCGGCTTCCCAAGGCCAAGGGAAGATCTAGCAAGCCCCGGGAGATGCGCCTTTGGCCAGGTTTTGGTGAATGCTCTTCATCCCACACGTCTTGGTAAATAGAGCGATGGAAAGCCCATTCTGTATTCTGCCAGTGAACCAGAAAGCATGTGAATTGTCTCAGACTTTCAGTGTGATGCCTGGAGAAACCATCCCCCATACCTAGAGATCTTCACGTGCAATTTTGACATCCTTCGCTGGATGTCATCCTTCACTGTCTAACTCTGCCTCCTGGAGGTGGAGAATTGGAAGATGGAATCTGTGATGTCCACCCTCCCGACTCCCGGCCTCCACTGAAGACTTCTGCTTCCCTGACTCAGCAGACCTGGCTGGGCCTGGTTAGAAAGAGCCCTGTGTGAGTCAGCAATACAGCCTCTCCATCCAACTAGATCACTACGTAGCTGGTCAGCTTTGCAGTTTACTTATTTTTCTCGTGCTGTGATTGAGAAACAGTCTCCAGATTCTCTCTGAAATGCTTTTCAACTCAATGGTTTCATGAAGGAGAACCGTTTGAAGTCCCTCTCTCACTGTGTAAGTCGCAAGGGCCTCCGTAGCAGGACGCCGTAGCCTGTGCGGCTTGGCTTAAACCACAGAAGCTATTGCCCCACGGTCTGTGGCTCCGTGAAACGCTGCGGTCCAGGTGGTGCCAGGTCTGCTGTCTCCCGAGGCCTCTGTCCTTGGCTTGCCAGTGGCGCCTCTGGCTTGCCCTCCAGTGGTCCGCCCTCTGTGCCCGCACAGCCGATTTCTCCCTGCGTGTCCACATTTCCTCTTCCTATCAGCAGGCCAGTCAGACTGGCTTAGGGCCACCCTTAGGGCCTTGTTTTAGCTTTATCTTCTCTTTAAAGGCCCTCTGCAGCCCCATTCTGAGGTACAAGGGGTTAGCACTTCAACTTATGATTTCGGAACAAACACAAGCCAGCCTGCAACAGTCCCCTAAGATGTTATTGCGCAGAGGCCACATAAAGGGCCTGTATCAGCCATCTGTAAGTCTCCTCTCCCACAGACAAAACACAATGTAGGGGCTGGTGGACCCGAGAAGCGGCAGAGACCCTGGTCCTGCCGTCCTGCTTGGCCTTCCTCCTCAGTGGCTTCCATCCTGAGGGTCCCACTAGGTTTCTGGAACTTGAGGCGCCATATCTGCCAGTAAGGGTGCAGAAGAGAGGAGAAGGGGGCCCCCCAGTGATCTTGCCAGCCGTGTCAGCTCCTTCCTATAAGGCTTCCGAGGTCCCACGATGCTCTGCCAAGCCATGCCGCACTAACCAGGTTCAGCCACTGGGGCACACATGTCTCACGGGAAGTGGGGAAACAGAGTCACCAGCAGAGCTTACTGCTGCCTCCGTGAGGCTAGGGCTCTGCTCCCCAGACAAGGGAGTGGCTCCTGAGTAAGCAGCAGGCATCTCCGCCAGGACCCTCTTTGAACAATGAAGGTCAGTATGTGAGAGTCCCCATTTAAGAAGCAGTACAGTTCCTGCTTTGAGGCCACAGCGGGAAAGGCCCATCTGGCCATCATGGCTATGATGTTGCCCTGGACGCACAGCACGGCCTGTGGTGGCCGCTCACCGTGAGAGGCTCTGGAGCATCTGAAGTGTGGTCAGGTCACACTGAGGTGTGCGGGGAAGGCTAAGAAAATACCCTCAATAATTTTAATATTGATTGCATTTTTAAATAATATGTGCATATTTTGAGTTCAACAGCCCAATGTTCAAATTAAAATTAGGTTAATCTCTTTCATTTTCCTTAAAAAAAAATAATAGCTACCAGAATATTTTAAATTGTATGTGTGGCTCACATTACTTTTTTAAATTTATAGTTGCTCCTTCAGTTTCTATTTACTGTCTTAGCAGGAACTATTAATAAATAAGGACTCTAGTTTCGTATAAATGATGTTTATAAAACAAAATCTTATTTCTCTAGGGTGTGGAGGAAAGTATAAAATTCTGGATTTTCACATTGAATATGGCCCAGGTTAGAGGGACCCAGCCACCTGCCAACCTGTACCCCCATCTCCTGAAATGAACTGGAGGCGTCCTGGGTCCCGGTAGCCACAGAGACCCAAGCTTCCATACCTTACGTGTGCTCTAGAGTTTATGGTAACTTGGGCATCTCGTTCTGCCCTGGGGCAAGGAGAAAGCCTAAGTATTTGTGCTGCAGGGCTAGAACCCCGGTGCAGTCTGCCGGCTTCCCAGGTGAGTCTTCATGGGCCACCTGTCCTGCCAGAGCTAGCACCAGGTGCCCCTGCCTAAGTGCTCTCCTGGGGCCCAGGGAGGCGCCTGCCTGAGCCTGCAGTTGGGGTGGCTGGGGAGAAGGTGGGTGTGCTGCTGTCAGAGGCCCAGGCTGAGGGCAGGTGGTGGGACAGAGGTGCCTGCCACAGATGCAGACAAGTGAGTGCGAGGCTCCCAAGCCCCTGGCCCACTGAGGCCCACACGGGGCTCTCGGGAGTAGACCTGCCCCCAGAAGCCATGCAAAGGTAGAATCCTGTCCTGGAATTGCAGGCAACTGGGTCAGCACGAGAAGTCAAGCCCTGCCTCCTGGGTTTAACTTTGGGTACCTGGGCCTTAGGACTGACCTCTCTGGATGGCATTATATTTTTATTAGACAGCTTATCACACCAAAAATAAGTATTCCAGTTTCAGCCTCAATTTTTAAAAAGTAGCTTTATTAGGAAAACTTGACCATGTTTATTTAGAGGAAACAGCAGTGATCAGAATTAGATACGTTTCTCCTCGTTTCATAAATCATTACTGAAGAATTTGAGAGGCTGACTTTTATAATATACTCATTATTGGGCTGTGAATGTGCTTCACTCTCCAGGCCAGCTGGAGGCACTTGCCCTTCACACACGCTCGCTACTTTTCTGGTCTCCACCCAAGAACCACGGAACCCATTTACATTTTTAGACCTAAGAACATGTGTCCCTCACGGAAGTAAATTTAGTCTAAAGAAGCATCATATGCATGCATGTAAAGTGGAAAGTTGCTTTGTGGGCCAAGTCAAGCGGTTTGGACAAGAAAGTTAATTCATAAGAAGTAAACGTGTACACACACACCCACACACACCTTCTTTCGCCTTACTACCCCAAAGACTTGTTACCCTGCCTACTCATGGGGAATAGATGCGACTGACGATCACAGGACGAGCAGTTCTGAAATCATTCAGGGCCGAAAACCATCTGAAACATAGCAAGTCGCTGGGTTTTGTACCCGGCTGCCCCAGTCTCCACTTGGATTAACTGCTATTCCTTCTCTCTCTCAATAATGCCCCTGGCGGAAAGTACTGATCCTGAATATTGTCATGCAAACTTTCAAATAAAATAATACTTGGAAAGCTACTTAACTGAAACGGCTATGAAAAAGTTTACTTCTTCATGATAAATAAATTGGAAACAGAAAAATTTAATTCTGTAAATAAAAATCACTATAATTCTGCAACCCAGAAAGAGCAGCTATTTAGCAAATTAGCCTCTGTTCTATACATATTTATATAGGTGCATTTTATCTAACTCCTATGTGCAAATTTGTATTCTCCTCATCCTATTTAACACTGTAGTATAAGCAGTTTTTATGCTTACCATGAACTTGTTATTAGTGGTGGCAAAATAGCATGCCATACACCATAATTTACTTAAATATTCTTTTAATTTTATACTCAGGTTTCCATTATTATAAATAATGGTGCTGACTGTATAAATCTTGGTCCAATTTCAGACTGTTTCCTGAAAATAGATTTCTAGTACTGAAAGTAGTGTCAGAAAAGATTATTAATATTCTTAAGCTTCTTCATTCATATTTTCAAATAGCTTTGCACAATATTTGGGAACAGAAATTACCGTGTTCAGGGAGTGTGGGCATCATCTTCTGCCTTTAGACTGAGAGGCTCTCAGCTTAATGATGGGTGTGTTTCTCATTCCCTCTACTCTCCCAGCTCTAAAGGACCCCCTGTGGGTTTCGTGACCAGGCGAAAGGAACCACTCTGTAAAAGCCACGACATAGGTGGGGGTGTTCATCTTTGCAGTACAGAGAATAAGCCATAGATAGAGCCAGAAGCAGGGGCACACGGAGGCCAGGAGCCCAACTGAGTGCATGGCTGCGCAGCAGACGTCGGGGGCTAGCAGGCTTGGGAGGGCAAAAGTGGGACAAATCAGGGGGTCTCTGGGGCCAAAGGCAGCACGTGGCTCTCAGAGGGCACCTGTTCTCTGGTGCCCACAGCTGGTGGAAGGCCAGAAGAGAGGGCCAGGTGGGGGCCACCTGCTGCCTGCCCATGCTCTCTGCCTGTTGCAGGGCATGGCCTCCACTGTTGAGGATGCTTCTCTCCTGGGCGCTCCTCAGATGAAACCCGGGGAACATGGTCTCTGTCCCTGAAGACCTCTTTTGGCAGAAATAAAGCATTGCCCGCCTGGACTGACGGCAAGCATCCTGTCGCCCTTAGATCCCCCAGGTGCCTCACATCTGCCCCCCAGGGTGTCCTTTTCTTTCTCATCCCCATGCTGTGCGAGCCCAGGTGGGCATGGCCCGAGCCTGCCTGTCTCCTGGGCTGTGTGCTTGACACGAGGACAGAGCATGGCCCATACAAATGCTTAAGAAATATATGTTGAATAAACAGAGTAATGAAGGTGCCTGTCTTCCACAAACATGAAAAAGAGCCTTAACCTGTGTTGTGGGAATGTGGGAATCAGGGCTTTGGCTTTGCTCTCAGGGCAGCCTTCCTCCTACGTGCTGAGAGGGTGTCAGGCGGTCCTGGTAGTTTCAGACAAATCAGATTAGAGATGGTTGTACTCATTTGGAAAATCAAGAACTGGCTTTGAACCTTTCTCCACGAATTACATTGAATCAGGATCACTTCCCCCTGCTTACACACACTCGACGGCGTCTTTGGGCGCTTCCTGACTGAGCCTCCGCCGTGCGTGGATGGCTCCGTTCTCACTCACCAGGGCGTTGTGATGTCTGGGTGATGATTAAAAACAAAACAAACACCCACAATGAAAATGCTTTGTAAATAACAGCTCACCACTATATAACCCTTGGAAACGGCACATTTAGGAAACCCTAGAACCAGTCGAGGTAAGCAGAACTTCAGGCTGGGCCGCTGTGTCCCCTGAGGTTTTACAAATTGCTTTTCTGCTGTGGGAAGACACACATACCTGAGTTATCACCTCGACTGGGGACCCAAGGAGGACACATCTGGGCTTGGTGGTGACAAGGTCAGAGGAGTCCGGGAGGGAACTGCCTGCCGCCCGCACCCCAGCTCACCCATGCAGTCCCTCGCGCTGGGCTCTGCTTCAGTACCAGGCTGGATCCAGATGCCTCCTGCTTTTGGCCAGCCAACCCCATCTATGAGCTCAGGTCCTTTTGCAACAGACAGAGTGGTTCACCCTTTGAATCTCTCCTCTCACCTCCTGGGCTCACACCTCAGGGGAACCTGAACTGTGACAACACGAGGTGTACCAGGAGGCTGTAGGCTGCCGGGAACACAGGCCTGGGCAGTCCACCCCATGCCGTGGAGCCAGTCCAGCCACCTGCCCGGGTCCAGAGCCACAGCGTTCAGCCACTGCACATCCGTTTGGCCAATAGGTCCTCAGGCCAGGGGCTGCCAGGCGTCTTCTTGTCCTGCTCTTCGCAAGTGACCCAAGCCCAGACCAGGGCTCGTTGCTGAGCCAGTGAGCAGCAATGGGCAGGTGGGAAGTCCTGGGAGAAGAGAGACACAGAGTGGGGTCGACGGCCTCTGGGGAATGAGCTAGAGGCCATTGACTCGCATGTTCACCACCTTCCTTATTTCAGATTATCCTTTAAGGCAGAGCAGAGGCTCCGTTTTCTAGTACCTTCTGCAAAATAGCTAAATGGCTTGAAAGGCCATCACAGGCAGAGTAGGTGGCAAGAATAAACCTGGGCAAGAGGTTTCTTTAGTAACCTGGGAGGAGAGCACTTGCCAAAACCAGGTAATGGGAAGGGTGGCTCCTAGCATCACCGGCTGGAGTGTGATGAGGAGTGCACACAAATGAGAAACACCATGAGCGGCCGTCGATGAGAGCCCTGTGGCCTCAGCCCATGGTCCACGCAGCAGGCATAAGTCAGCAAGTAACAGTCTTCACAGAGGGTGGATTCCTTAGCGGAGACAAGGCACAGACAACCTGAGCAGAGATTCAGGTGCGCTCAGCTTTGCCTACGAAAGTGTCAGTTTTGCTGGGGACACCCGTGACCTCCACCGAAACTAGCAGAGGATGCTGTCCAGTCATAAAGCTGTCAGATAGGCTCAGATCACACCATTTGTTAATGTCCTTCTTAGATCTGCCAGGTCCTGGTTCTGACAGCAATTCATGGCCCTTCCTGCCAGGAGCTGCCTGGTGGCTGACATACCCGGCTGCCAGCCAGAAAGTGGTGATGGATCCATGCTTAGGAATGTCTGATGCCAGCACAGAGGCCATTAGCTCACTCTTTAGAGCACTGCAATACCTTCCCTCTATCACAGTCACATTTACACCATGACGGGGGCCGGGGTTCCCTCCACTCCATCCATAATCAGAACTCGAGCTTCCCTCTTTATGAAAGATATGCCCTGTTTATGACATTTCATCTGATTCATTCTACTGTCCCGTGACAAGGACACACACAGTCCTGAGTTCTTGCCGTTGGGTTCTCCTCACTTGGAAGTCATCAGGGGGCCACGGTCATCACCCTCTTACCGTAGGGTCTCCTTTGGGATGAGGCCTTCTGCCATGCAAGAAAGCCTTTATAGTCAGATGGGTTTTACTGGATTTCAGTCAGCATTTGACAAGCTTCTGATATGGGGACAGTATGAGCCAGGTACATTGAGAA
This sequence comes from Phataginus tricuspis, assembly GCA_029783875.1. Lineage (NCBI taxonomy): Eukaryota > Metazoa > Chordata > Mammalia > Pholidota > Manidae > Phataginus > Phataginus tricuspis. The sequence continues at coordinate 20,259,161 of JAQQAC010010508.1, read as the reverse complement.
AGAGGCTACATTCTCTTTCCTTATGTCCAATTGTCATGGTACAGTCCTGGGACCTACACCCAGCTGAGCAACTTACATGTAATTTCTCCATTTTATCATCTCCAGGAAAGTTTCAATCATGTGATTCCTGGTACAGTTCAGCATTAACATCGTGTTCTCTTTGTAAAGTATTTCAGGATGTTTCTCCTGCAGTGAGGGAAGGAGGAATAGTCAGTCAATGGATTGTGGTATCCTTGTATCTTTTTAAAAATTGGGCTTGTTTTTTAAAAATATGAAAGTGTATCATTGTCTGCTTACCTTCTATTTTTTTCATATTGTCATCTATGGACTCTGACTCTGTTCCCTCAAGTTAGAAAGGAATCAAAAGGGCAAAGGATCCCTTCCTTATGCCTTGAATCGCTATAAAGAAAGGTCTCTTAAAATATAAGTATTGATTACACTTCTCATGACAACAATAGAAGGAACACAGATGATGCAAAGGCCCCCAGTGAGAAGATAGACACAAAGATATGGGCCCTCATTCTCAGGAGCCCAAGGACTGAGGGACCTGCTGGGACCCCCAGACCCATCTAGTCTGGCAGCCTCAGGTGACAAAGAGGGAACCAGGGCTCTGGAAGTGACCCACCTCAGGTCCCCCCAAAATGGGGCTGACCTGGAAAAATCAGCCAGTCAGAATCAATGCTGGGCACTCTGCATGTGTTCTTATTTGACCCTAAGCCAACCCTCTACCACTATTCTCCCAACTGCCATAACAAACAAAAAAAAATGTTCACAGGGAATATAGTGTTTTCCCAGTAAATATTTATAAGAATCCAGTTCTGCCTAAATTAAACAGTTTCACTTTCTTCTCAGAACTTGAAGCAAGATACTCTGTCCCCAGTTACAAAGTTGTTACTGTGTGTAAGGCCCATGCAAGGGCTAATGAGTAGTGGGTTACCACCAGGCAGTGTGTGAAATCTGCTAAGTGCATGCGAGACGTCTGCACAGATCTAAGGACAAACAGCAGGTGACACAGAGCATCCAGAGCTGGTGGGATGCGGCGACTTGAGGATGGAAAGGCTTCAGGCTCAGACCCAAAGGAGGAGGGGCCGCTCTGCCTTGGAGGGGGCGGAGGGTGGGTGGAGGAGCCAGTCCTGGTGGAGGGAGAAGGCAGGAAGTGTTGAGGGGGCAGGTTGCCATGGTAACTGCAGGCCAATGGCTGTGCGAGCTCAAGAACTCTGCCGTCAGTGAGTGCATCTTCACTCTGGCGCGTGGACGCCAGCAATTGAGGGCCAGCTCTGCCCTTCCCTGTGCGAGGCCTCTGCAGACAGAGGACAGTGGGGGCTGCAGGGGCTGTGTTAGCCTTTGCCCTGTACAGTACCTCCTGTCAACTTTCCCTGCAACATACCTGTTTACTGTCTCCCTCTCCCTTTGCCATCCACAGCCTTCACCCGCTCTCGCCTGCATGGCCCTATCGCTGCCTGGAGCCTGGCCCTCGCCTGCTGTGCTCCGGGGCACAGGGCCTGAGGAGGCATCGGCAGCACAGTATGACTTACATCCTCGCCTATGCGTCAGTGCCCGGTCATCCCTTTCCTTCCCCTTTTCCCATAGCATCAGTTCCTGTGCCTCTGCAAGGGCTGAAAGCTCCCGCCATGGTGTCCCTTCCTGCCTGTCCCACGTCGCCTCACCTGCCAGCATGCTGGCCTCTGGACTGCTGTCAGCAGACCTTCTGGGTCCTGGAATGCATGGCACCCCTTCCTGCTGGGGGCCTTAGCAAAAGTGTTCCCTCGCTGCTCAGGTGCACTTCTCCTCACTCTCCAGGTAGCTACTCCTGCCCTCGGTAAAGTCTCTTTGCAATGTCATCTCCCTCCACAATAGGTGAGGCTTCCCTTGTGTATGACCTCATGAACTGCTCCTTCAGAGCCATGGATGAAATGGGGTCATTCTGCGCCCTCTGAAGGGAAGGCCTCCCTGTGGAGGGTGAGTCAGTGAAAAGGGTGTGTTTCCTGAACGGATGCAAACTTGGTTCTTTAGTTTTAAGACCCTGACCATCCTTAGGAGGCCATGAAGCCTCACCAGTCAGAACAAGGACAGTATCAGCTTTCGTTTATGGTACAAAACAAAGTATTTTTGCATAGATGTGGTGAGTCTCTCCAAGAGGTCTATGAACAGATCTTGAGGGTCTCAAAGTTCTGAGCTCCATCCATAGAAATCAAACTCTTGCCTGAGTCTGTGGGAAGGACATTACTGTGTTACGAGGACTGCAAAGAAAAGGCCATTGTGGGTCCCAGAGAAGGAAAGTGAACATTGTTTGGGGGCCTCCAAGAAGCAAATGGCGTCTGTAACTTGGGGCCAGCACATCTGGGCACCTCGCCTTTGGAGAATGGTGGACCTGTGTGAACATGGAAGCCCAGCTTGGGACCACAGGAAGGCCCTGATGAGGGCTGATGGCCACTTCTGGCAGTTCTTGCCTTAGGGTGGGATGGTCAGCATCCAAGCAGGACGTGGGGAATTGTCAGGGAAGGCACACAGACGCTGAGGACTTAGCGTCTTCCTCATAGGGCAGCCTCCCCAGACAGTGAAGGACCCTAGGTCACGGATGACCTGCAGGGAAAGAAGGGACCCAGAGTATGGATTCTGATTTCCTTTCCATCCCTCTGCAGACCAGGGCTGGCTGACTGTCCTCGGAGACATGACCAGGTCCACACTGCGCCCCATGCCATGGCCACTTTGTACCAGTTACGGTGCAAATGCACAGCTCATGGCCACACAGCGCAAAGGGGCAGGACCACATTCTGTGTATGACTCGTGTGCTTAGCATATTGCCTGACAGTGCTTGAGAAATGAATGAATGAATGTTGAAACCCCTAATGAGTTAAAGGCACAGTGGGATAGAGAGTCGGAGGAAGGGCGCTTCCTCCCTGGGGGGTGAAATGAAAGGTGCGTGAATAGATTAACGAGCTATGAAGGGCAGAAGAGTCTGTGACGTTTTGCCACTCTGTTTTGACACTATTCTAAGTAAATGGTCTTGCATGCTGCTTCCAGGTCCTAGGTGGGGACTCCCTGAAATTCTGTCTCTAGAAGGGTGCTGACATCACAAATGGCATTATTGAAAGAGATGAAATTTTCTATGTTAATTCCAAAAGTGGCACTTTTTTGTTTGCTGATTGCGCCTTCATTCTCCCTGCCTCGTGGGTGAAGGCCGCTCCACGTGCAGCAGTTATGTGGCCGTGGGCGTGGCAGCGGGATGGGCGTGGCAGGGGATGGGCGTGCAGGCAGACGGGACGGTAGGGCCGCCCTGTGATGGAAGGACGTGCGTGGGAGAGCCGGGTCTGGTTGGTGTGGACGGCATTGCGTGCCACTGCCCTGCCATCTCCCCACCTACCCTGGGGAGAGTAGAGTAGGGATGGGCTCAGAAGACAACGCCTAGCACAGCTCGGGACAGGGAGAAGGGGGCGGTGGGGGAGCGCAGGAAGCAGGGATGCTGTCCAGAGACAGCGCCAACCCCGGGCATTCCAGAGCATTCCTGCTGGCTGAACAAAGTGCTGCCCCCACACAGGGCCTTTCCTCAGCCGGTGAGGATGCCCAAGGCATTTATGTGAATCTCATTCCACGAGAATCGAGCCGGGACTCTCGCGTGTCCCTCAAGGGATTCCAAGTTCCCTTGCCTGTTCCACAAGTACTGAGGTCCTGCTGGGCATCCAAATGGATGGAGCGAGTCTGAGGTAGGAGGTCCCAGACCTCTTGTCAGATGGTGCGAACTGAACAAAATAAGGGGAGAACTCCATTCATTGAGACCCCTGCTTTCCTGAGGCCCACCTCTCATGCTTCCATTGGGGGATGTGCAGAAAATGTCTTGCGTTGAGCTGAACATTGGGTTTTAAATCAACAGCGGGCAGGGCAGTCTTGTTTCCTCTTCCTCTCGGACTCCAGCCTTGCTAGTGCCTCCCGACCATGCTCCCTTCTTCTTGGCCTGGAGCTCTGGGTCCACACTTCCTCAGCAGCTTCCTTACCAGGAAAGGGGAAGGGTAGGGGAGCTCCTGCTACCTCCCCTCTTCGCTGTGGAAGCATTTGCGATGTTCCTTCTCCCCAAAGACTGCCTTACCTCTATCAGTCTTCCATCCGTGGGGACATTTTTACTCTTGAGAGGAAATCCACCAGAAATCAAAAATGCAAATTAAAACCACAACAGGATATCACAAGCAAGTTGGTAGATATTTTTTAATCTGTCTGCAGTGCCGAGGAGGAAGGTATCAGAAACGGGGGCTAAAAGCAAAATCCTCCATGTCAGACAAACATGGGTGCGGGCCCCATTATACCTCTGCTAAGGACGCACATGGCTGTTTGCCTGCCACCTTTCCAAGCCTGGATTATACATCCTTTCAGTGGAGGCTGTGTTATTGTGCAGAATGCATGGCGTGGGCAGGTAAGGACTGAGCCCCAGTGGGTGAAGTAAAGCGCCATCCACTGTGGGAGGTTACTTGATGGATATCAAGGGCCTTAGCCTCTGACACATTAATTAACTTCTGGGGATCTGGTCTACAGAGAAGAAAATGCTAAACTACAGCAAGTGATTAATGCAAGAAGATGCTCATGGCAGCGCTGTCGATGAGTGAGCCGTCAGAAATGCACTATTGGTAGATGTTTGGAGCTGCTGTTTGTCTTCAGAAATGCAGGGCTATCACAACCAGTACAGCTGGGGCGTTGGGGTGTTTTCCTGGATTACGGGGTTTGGGGAGCTGAAGGATTAATGTGCTCTGGGACTGGGAGCTGTGCTAGGTCTCCAACCCCGCTCCCTGGCCGTCTGGGTGGAAAGATGGGTTCAGGCAGCCAGTCAACCTGCGTGTTCCCCTTTTGGAAATCGCTGATGTTTTTGCATAAGTGGCACTGGCTCTGGCGGTGATTCTAGAGGCTGAACTTGGCATCGGGCAAAGGCCGTTCAGTAGCCTTAAGAGAACAGACATAGAGGGAACAAATGAGGTTCACATGAGTCCGTGGCGTTCCATTACCGGAAGGAGCTGGCTGCTTTGCTCTGGAGATTAGCTTGGAGTCTCCAAGAGACAAATGGTGGGGATGGAAATAGGATGTGGTTGGGCATAGGTCTGTGAGAAAGACTCCAAACGTTTGCCACAGTGTAACACCCGTTTGCCCTGGGTAAGGCATTCCAGCAGAGCGACCCCATCACCTGGCTCAGGTGTGCACATGGAGACATTCCTCTTTCTTCCTGGGATGGACTGATGTAGAAGCTCTCCCCGGCTCTCCTCACATAAACTTGGACCAGTTTTCCCTTACTTTTGCAAATATTTGTCTTCCTCTTCTGGTTCTAGTCTGTGTGCACCTGCCATACCCCTCCTCTACTCCTCTCCCCATCCCCACACCAATGCTGAAAATAGTCTTCACAGATTAAAAATCCAGCTGGAGTCACTTTACTGCTTCTGAGTTTGATTGATAACATGAGCACGCACATAAGGGCTTTTAAACTCCGCCTCTGCTCATCTTTCTGGCCTCAGTGTCCTCACGGTCCCTGGCCCTCCGGGCTCCACTTGATGTGCAGAAACGACAAGTTCCCTGTCACTCCCGGGGCTGCCGTTTTGCTGGCGTCTCTGGCCCTTCGTGCCCACTCAGTGCTCTCCTCCCCCCTTCCTTCCAGGAGAGCGTCGCCTCCCTTGTGAAACTGCCGCTAGTTTAGTTCGTCTTCTTCCAGTCTCCCCTGGGCACCGGTGCTGCCTCTCTTCTGGGACATTCCATGTTGTGACAGAGTTTTGTCTCTCTTTAAAAGTTTCCGCTAACACTTGTCACATGATTGGCCTGCAGTGCATATTTGTTCAAGGAATGGGTGTGATTATTGTCTATCTGGCCCCCTAGAAAATGCTGACGCTCCCGCCTTCCGCACCCCCCTCCCCGCCCCTGCCACCCCATGCCCAGGTCCCTGATGAGCCTCTCTGCAGATGTACCTTGATCCTTAAACCAGGAACGGTGGACAGCCTTGTGGGCATATCTGAACAAAGCTGACATATATTTTCCTTTAAGATCTTGCAGCTGAATATAGAATGATCCTGAGATTAAGGTCAGCTCCAGGTGGTTGTTTACATCAGCTGTCAGATTGCAGAATAAAAGATGGCTTTTATATGTTTGATTTTTATTGTTTTCCAGGGCAATGTCACTTTTTCCTGCTCTGAGCCACAAATTGTTCCCATCACATTTGTCAGCTCCAGCAGGAGCTATTTGCTGCTGACGGGTACTCCCCACATCGACGGGCTCTCAGTGAGTTTCCAGTTCCGCACGTGGAACAAGGACGGTCTGCTTCTGTCCACAGCGCTGTCGGAAGGCTCGGGGACCCTGCTGCTGAGCCTGCAGGGCGGGACCCTGGCGCTGGTGATCTGGAAGGCGACAGAGCGCGCGGCTGAAATCCTCACAGGTACCTCTGCTGACAGCCCCCAGGCTGGTTTCTGTGTCAGCCAAGTGAGCAAATGCTTGAGATTCTGACCTAAACATACTGAACCTAGATTGCTGGGGGTGGGATGACCCAGTATTCACAGATTTACTCTAAGTCTGAAGAGGCAGCATGTCTTCCTATCAGGAACCACACTGAATTCAGAGTCAGCTGTTTATACTTTGGCAAGTGTCTCGATTTCCTTCACCCTCTCCAGCCTCATCTGAGGAGTAAGAATTCCCATCTCATACCCTTCATTTCGCATATTATAGACCATTTACAGAGCACTTTGCCAGGCCTGTACAGACATGACGTATATTGCAGAGAATGCAGACACTGCTCATTCAAGGAAGGTAGTACGTCTACTTTATGGACGAGGAAGTGGGGAGTCGTGGAGGCTGAATGACTCCAGGATCACATGGTGATGCATGACAGAATGGCCATTTCATCCTGGGTTTTTCTGACTGCAAAGTCTGTAGTTTCCCCGAACACCACACTGTACTGGGACTTTCTGTTTCATGTAAAAATTAATGAAATGTTAAAAATTTTAGAACATGCATTTTTAAGATATTAAGTAACTGCTCCTACATATGGCATCCAGGTATGGCAAAGCCCTAAATGTCCTCAAATAACTGAAATGTGGAAAGTACTTCTTTTATGCCAACACAGGACAGATTGTGACATGCAGCAATGTGGAGGGTGGGATGGGCCCACGAAGAAGTTGCCCTTCCTGGTACTCTGAGCACAGAACACTAGCGCCTTCTCCTTCCTTCGCCATCCGTAGTCTTTCTGACACCCCCTGTCCTTCCAGAAACGGTGTGTTCACTTAGTTGACGAGTAATTGCTCAGACCAGACCACATCTGGACGTTGGATTAGGGTCCGAGGCATGCTGCCTGGCCACCGAGTCCTTTGGGAAGCCTCCCGGGCCCTACAGCCTGAATCCAACCCCGTCCTCTGTGCCCCCTGGGCCACTGTCCGTCCTGGTTCACACTACATTGCATTTGTCTTTAATTAATATCTTTCCTCCCCACTGAACTGTGAGCTTTGTCATCCAGATAAATTAGAGACAACCGAGTTATATAGTAAAGGACATGATTTAATAGTCAAGATCAGTTCAGACTAGAGAAAACTTTAAATGCCAGTAAGTGAACAAAAAGGCCCACTGAACCCCTGGGAGGAGCAGAAGTGCAGGCCCTGGGAGTCAGACGGACAGGTTCGGAAGGTGCCCCTTCTTACTGTTCTGTGGCCCTGCGAAGCCTTCTGGGCCCTGCCTCATCTGTCCCTGAGAGTGTATTCGTTATCTGTAGCTGTGTAACGAATAATACAGAACTTGGCGGTTGACAACAGCATTTATTATACCTCAGCATCTAGGAGTGAGGCATCCAGGGCCCCTGGGCTGGGTGATTCTGGCAGCAGTCAAGTTCTGGGCTGGGGCTTCAGTCATCCCAGGGTTCAACTTGGGGTAAACCTGCCTCCACGCCAACTCCTACAGCTGTGCGCAGACCTCAGAAGACCCATTGGGCCAGTAATGCAGCTCTTGTATAGGAAGGGCCCTCATGGCACTTTGCTCTGAAGCATCAGGTGCTGCACACTGTAGATGGACTGTAAGGCCTTAGAACGTGTCTGTAATGGAGAGAGAGGCCGGTGAAGCTACCACATTACCCAGCTGAGGAAGGGAAAGTCATCCGCTCTTTCAGACCGTCTCTCACCAAATGAAACAAGTGAAAGGAAGCTTTAGAAAATGTGCTGACTGAGTTCCTTAAGTTGGTCTTGGAAAACTCTTCTTTTTCTCTTCCCAAGATGAATTTCTGGATTTTGGAAAATTTGAACTACTTCATTTTTCTTTGAAACAGGTCAAGGTTTGGTGTCTTCTAGAATATTCTACCTGGAGAGAAAAAGACAAGAAAACAAACAAAAACATCAAACAGAGCAGTTTTGTCCTTCGGTATATTTCTATGGAAACTTGTTTTCAAAGTACTTGAGATCATAGTGGCTTGATTAGAGCTGACGTTTCCAGATGAGAAACTAGAAGGCACTAACTACTGTCCTAAGGATGTTATAGGGGTGGTGGGATCCTCCTGCACATGGTACATCATGGAAGGCAGAGAGGGGCTCCACATTTTATTAATGGGACAGGTCATCCAGATATTCAGATACTTAAACTAACTTGAGGCTAGCTGAGGTGTCCCCAACATCCTAGGTCTAAATGAGAAGATGGGCCTCATTGAAAGGGAGGCAGATAGATGCCTGGCACATGCACTCCTATTTCCAGAGCTTTCTACAATGTGCATGGCTTTGAGGGGGGGTGCTTATTTTGTGCTTTTTGCATTGGAGCTCAGGGAGAGAAGTGTAAACTAAATGTGTGTTCAAAATAGCAGGCATCTGAATTTAGTTGTTCTGGGATGTTCTAAGATTAAGGACACCATGTAATCCTTTCTGGGTATTTCTTTTTATTTTATGTTTTTGCCATGTCCTATCTTAAAGCCTGGTCCATGTGGATAGGAGGAAAAGTGGGAGGAAAGCATACATTATGTGGGGTTAGAATGAAGTCAGTGTGGATCTCCCATAGGGTAGGCATTGGTCTCGGACCCGTCATATCACGCGGCAGACATCATGGCATTCACGAAGTGGTCATTACATCACCCATGTGCACAGGAGGGAACTGGGAATCGTAAACTAAGTTAAAGTGGGCAATATGGTGTTGACCTCAGGGTTCCGTCTGAGTCTCCAAGTCATGGGCTCCATCCAGTAGCTTCCTGCCGCCACCCATGTCCATTTCTCATACTGTCAACTTGTAAATAACTCAAATGTGAAGAGCTCTGCTTTAGATGATAAATTGACAGACAGATATATGTAGGCTATTAAGGAAGTAGACTGTTTGGGACCTAAAGCTGGGTCTTCCCAGAACACTGTGTTTGGTGGTCCCGGGTCTGGTGGGACTGACACACATTGACAAATCCATTGTCTTTACAGAGTCCCGCTCTGTCATAGCTAAGGTTGCCAGTAAGTGTTTTTAAAGTCCATCTCTCATATCTGCACACATGCACGCACACACACACACCGATAGTCACTGGGCACATATGACACACATTTTTCAGAACTTTGTGAGTGCTCAGTGCCGACCGCTTAGTGCGATGACCCTCCGCATCTGTGGACCGAGGGAACTAAGTGACGTGAGGTTCCCGTGAGGGTCTCTCTGCTTCCAGGGACTGCCCTGCACTACATGCCTGCCCCAGTCGGGTCACTGCAAAGCCTATGTGGAGATCTGGGGGCTGCACTGCACAGAGAGCCTTAAGGTTTCCCGTTTCAGAACTCAGTAGGGCCAGCAGGCAGATCTTAATTAGATGGACCAGCGTCTGGTTCCCCTACTTCGTGCACCTCAGACTCTGAGCTCTTCACGGCCTTCTGGGAGGGGCTGCACGCGGAGGGGCCTGCTCTGTCCCCCAGGTCCACACGTGTTGCTGAGCTACAGGTGCCGTGTCCTTTTGGTGAAGGAAGTGGCTGCCATTTCAGAGACTCCTACAGAGATCCTTAGAATCCATGGAGACTGGTGTTGGCCAGCCTGACCTGAATCGCAAGGAAAATGGAACTGGACAAGACACAGGATGCCCCCTGGGGTGTCACTGTGGGGCAGTGGGCTAGGGTGTTTTGAATTCTGTGTTAGACATTAATGTAAAGAAAAGGCTGGCACAACTATAATTATTTTGAAAGTGATCTGACATCTCACTATTATTTTTACTTTTCTGATTTGAAAGCAGGGCAAAAGGTATGGGGGCTTCAGTCATTAACATTTGAGGTCTGGTTTTTTTATTATTTTACTGTAGTGATTCTCAGAATGCCGGCTCCCCACTGCAAAGTGAGTGTGAGCAAAGAGCTTGAACAGGAGCATCAGCGCCCCGGGCTGCAGCCTTGCTGTGCTCTGTGTGGATGAGGGTGAGCCTTCCAGGACCTCCCTGCCCTCTTCTCCTAAAGGAGAGGATGGTCTAAAATTACTGAAGTCCTTTCTAGCCCTTTTTAGGAGTTATTGATGGGAAAGAGTAGGCTGACCCTGTTCCTTATCCTCAAGGAAATTATCAACCCAGAGTCTTCTTATGAAAATGGGGTGAGTGGCCTTTATTGGGGCTTTGCAGGGCCAAGCCATTTTTCAATGCCCCAAACCTTGGTGCATTTTGTGGAGTAAGAAAGGTGAAGTCCACCTCTTTCGTACATGGCTTTTGTGGGTAAGATGCTTGGACATCCCAGAAAGGTCACACACATGACTCTCAGTGGTGACCTATGCAGAGCTGGGAGCCAGTGGTCCAAGGTGTTTTTTGGTAACCTTCTTTAAATCACACGAGAATAGCTTGAGTGTGTGTGTGTGTGTATGCGCGCATGCGTGTGCACGTTGCTAAGGGGGTTACTAAAGTCAGAGGGCCTTCATGCTATGTGAATAATGGAATGGCGGTATGTACTGGGGCTAATGCATGTGTAGAGAAAACAAGGGAGAGACAAGATAAGCGTCTTTGACTACGGGACAGGCTTGCTCACCGATGAGGCTTTATGTGTTTACGTCACTGCAGAAAGTGGTACAAGCACCAGTGAGGCTACAGGGCAGAGAGGGCCGTGTCTGGTTTTCCATCAGAGAGCTTCCCAGTCGCACAGCATCTTACTGCCACACTGTGCCAGATGCGTCAAACCCAGAGTGGAAATTTTAGGATTAAGAAACAATTCTCAGTGCAGCAGAATGAAACCCAGAGTATGGAAGAGGAGGTCTCCAAGCTGAGACGTAACAGCTGGCAGCTGGAAAGACAGAAGGGGCCACTGATGGCCGGGCACAGGCCAGAATTCCTGGACAAAGGGAGACATGATGAGCAGAGATCCAGAAAGCGTCTGGATATCACAGGGACGTTTCAGTTGACACGAATGGCTTACTGAGAGGTCGACTTATCTCACCCCATTTAATTCCTGGCGATGAACAGTCATGTTCATTGTACTTCCTCAGTGACCTTGTAAGTGTTCAATAGCTCCATAGTTCCTTTAATGGTAAGAGTTAGAAGGCATTCTGCAAATGCCAATTAAGTGAGCCTGTCTGGTCAGCTGTTAATGCTCTAAGCTCAGTGGACTGCTGGGCCTGGCGTTTTCTTTCTCTAGCTGAAGACGCAAGGAAAGTCTGGTGATATAACCTTTGATCAACAGCCATAATGTATACCATCTGTGGTTGTTTATACTGCATTCAAATTAAGTCATCTAGAGCTATGGTCAAGGCCTTACCTCTTATCTTCAGAATTTATCTCAATTGATATTTTCTTAATAAACATTTCTAAAGCCTGAAGCCTGTCACATAGGTGTCCAGGCTGCAAGTGACTTTCTGTGCCATTTGCTTTAAGGATGTGTAGATGCATGTGGACGACTTTGGTAGGACCACTGTAACTAAGCAGCCTGACTGGGTGACTTACACATTTATTTCCTCACAATTCAATGGCCTAATTCATTTTCTTGTAAGGACACTGGTCTCTTTGGATGTAACATATAAGCCCACTCAAAAGGCCTTACTTTGCCTTAATTACCTCTTTTAAGGTCCAATCTCCAAATGCAGACAGGTAATAGGTACTGGGAGTTAGGAGTTCGACATACGAATCTGTGGGGTGCGCAGTTCAGCCCATCACAATGTGTACCGATCATGCTGTTCAGTGGGTCGCCCAGTGCTCATCTCGCCGCGGAATGGAAGGACCTGCATGGACATGAACACATCTGTCTGGTTCACCATGTTTTGCCCACGGCCTTGCCTATAACAGGTCCTCAGTACCTGTTTGCAGAACCTAGGGGTCATTGTTGGAATGAACGAACCAGTAGGGTTGACTTCCAAAACATTCCTGAAGCACAGGATTTTAACAGTGAAAGAAGAGTTAATAGTGATTTTTAACAAACATTCATGTGATAGTTACATGCCACAGAAGGTGTCAAAGCCAGGAATGAGCTACACTCGGGGAAAGTACTAATGAGATGAAGGCCAGCAGAGCCCCCGGGGGCAGAGAGATGGCTGGGAGGGTGCATAATGCAGGAGAGGTGTGTCCACCCTGATTAATACTCATGGCCAGATGGTTGTGAGCCTCAGCCCTGCAAGTAACAGAGCTGCTCCCAAAATAGTGCCCTTTCTATACCCGCCATCTGAATCCAGCCACCATCCGCACCAGTAAATATGATGATCTCATGAACTTCATCCTTTGCCTCAATTAAGTTGTCATTAATGCCTCTGTACTTTAGCTGTGATGCCGTTGATGAGAAAATCCAACTAGCGAGGGCAAATGCACGCCCAGCCACAGGGCCAGGGCTGTGCGAACAAGCTCTCTGGCTGAGCCAGACTTCCAAAGACAGAAATAGGATTAGGCATTCCATTCTATGGGAACCTGAGAAATGCAAGCTTTGGGATGCCCTGCAGAGGCTGGGGATGTGCACCGAAGTGGTCAGGTTTGAGCGGCTGCAGCTTTTCCAGGTCTGAGCCGTGATGATGGAGACATTCACTTCCTTTGCTCTTTCTTCTTCACACTCAGCCAGAGGAGCTGAGGAGACCAGGTTGTTACTATTACATTAGAATAGTCTAGGTGTCAACCTGCTATCACTCCTTCGCTCTTCCATGTTTTCTACTTTGATAATTCTCTTATTTAGTTCCTCCATATAATTCAGGGAGCTTCTGTTGTGTCTGCTCTGCTGGGGCCGTACTCCCACCCGAGGATGGGAGCCCAGCCCTCCCGGAGCTGTAGGCGCTGCGGGAGGGGGCGGTACTGAGGTATTTCTAATGCAGCAGGGCACACGCTCAGCATCCTGGAGGGCGTCAAGGAGGGGCTCCGGGTGGGTGAGAAAGGGGAACCTTCATAGGGGCTGAGACAGTACAGCTTGGTTTTAAAGGATGAATAGAATTTGGCTACAGAGGGAAGGAAAAGATGCTGCAATCAGAGGGGAGGAACAGGAGGAGGCCTAGAGGGTGTGACTCCACAGAGGGCTTGCGACGGCTCTTGGGTCACAGAGGGCAGAGGACGGCAGACAAACGGCGGAGAACCCTGTGGTCACACGCTTCAGAGTGCGCGTAGTGTCCTGAGGGTGATAAACATCTGTCTGTGTGGTTGAGCTTGGTTTTTATCATGTGGCTATTTGGGCTGAGATTCAAGTCCGTTTGAGGAAGCGGCACCTTTGCTGTGGGGCACAATGTGCCGCCCTTCCTGCCTGGCTCTGGTGGGCGGCATGCCTGGGGGCTCTCCCCTCCCGCACAGACCCGGCGTTCTCGGGATCCAGGTCACCTTGACCCAGGAGCCAGGCTTCAACGAGTAGGACAGGGATGACGTGTGATTTATGGCTGGGACACTTAGAGGGCCCTGCTGCTCACACCTGGCCTGGAATCAGCCACTTGGTGCTCAGTCAGTCAAGTAGCACGTGGAGAGGGCACGGAGTTGCCCTGTAGATGCTGACGGGATTCTGAAGCATGACTCGGACTCTGACTCCCAGGAACTTGTGATCTCATCAGGAGATGAGACTTACAGGGATGAATTGTTAATTAATAGTGCAAGGCAATAAATAACAGGAACATAATGGGCAGATCAGACAGCAGGTGTTGCAAGAATGCACAGGGATAAATTGCCATACTGGTCTGGCTGGGGAAAGCCTGCTCCTTTCACTGTCCAGCTTATTCACTTATCTGTTCAGTCAGCAGTTCTTACACGTTCTGCGCTGTGCTTGGTGACAATGATAGAAAATCAGAAATATGTGCTTCCTGTTCCTACAGTTTAGGAGAGGGTGCTCCAGGGTGGAAATGGGGCCCTGGAGGTTAGGGGGGTGATTCTGGTGGGAGAACTAGGCTGGAGGCTGGGTGCGAAAGCCCCAGGTGGGTATATGTATTCACTTGGAGCCTAATGGATGCAGTAGCTTGGATAGAGCAGGAAACTGGTGTAGGGATCGCGGGAAACAGGATTGAGAGGACACGTGGAAACTTGATTGCAGAAGGCAGAGACTGTCAGGCTAAGTGGAGAAAGTCTTCCTGAGCTCCATGACCCACTGCAGGGATATTTGCCAAGAGGTGTGTTACGACTTTGCTCTTTTGATATAAACTAGTGTGTACCAGAAAAAGGTCGGAGGCTGGGAAAGAGGGAAGCCATCGAAAACATGCCCAGCTGGAGGGACACGAGATAGAATAAAAGGTAGAGAGGGAATTTGAGCATGTATGTGAATTAAACGTGTGTGTAGGGGAGAATTCATAGAATTTGCTGGACAAACAGGATGCAAGAAAAACAGAACTCAGAATCTAAATCATGGCATAGTGGTACTTATAATTGTAATATGCTCTTTTATGGCGTGATTGACATTTTAAGATGGAATTGTTCAATTATTTATATGTTCCCCACTTTGTTATCACAAAAATTGAAACTACTTTTGAGCTATTAAGTAAAGGTGGGTATGACAGGATATGGAAAAATAGCTGGCTTGGGTGCTCCGGGGGAAGATAAGGCCTGGAAACTTCCAAGTCAAGCCAGACAGTTGTCTCTATGAGGAAGCAGGTTTAGAGAGATCAACAAATCTGTCTACAGTTTTAGAGACTGTAAGTGGCAAGGCCTCGAGTGCGGGGTGACAGGCAAATAAAGGCACCAAGTGAGTCTGTAACCAGTCATTTCCAGGGTCGGAAATAGAGTCTTCAGGACTCTGCCCTCACCCGCGTGTGGCTGTGGTGGCTGAGGCTCAGAGGCCCTAGGACAGCTACTTGGTGCAAGGGTTCTGCTTTCAAACCATCAAGAGAGCACTGAAACAAGATGAAATCTGAAATGCAATGGTCTGTTATGTATTTGTCAGAGAACAAGAGAGATGCAGCGGTGGGAGGAGGGGGAGAGAGCACCCAGCCTCTGCAACCTCAAAATTATTCCTGTAACCCAGTGTTTCTCAACCGAGAGAGATTCTCCCAGCCACCCCAGACTCCCATCCCACCCCTGGGGACTTTTGGCCTTGCCTGGGGACACTTTGGGGATGGTGGGGGCTCTCAGTGACATCCAGTGAGCCAGGTGCTGCCAAAAAGGCTTCACAAGAGGCTCACAGGACACCCCACCCCCCAAAAGAGCTAGCTGGACCCAAACAGCCAGTGTTGGTGTTGAGAAAGTGCTTTAAGGGAAAACTTAAATCCTATGAAAAAAGCCTGGGCCTTCAGAATATGACCTAATCACTCAGCGCCTCAGTTCCATCAGATGTGAACCCAAAGCTGTTGAAGTCTCATTACAAAAAGTATAAAAGAGACATCTTAGATGTTCAATAATATTGCTTGTCTAGAAAGATAAGATCAGAGAAAGTACAGTTAGCCAGGATTCCAGGGTCAGACCTAAGTAGACGTTCTGAGAACGCAAAGTGGGGTCGTACTTTATTCTTCTTAGAAGTTAGAAGATCCACTAAAGGACAGAACCAGAGTTTAAACTCAGTATGTAAAACAGAGGGGGTTTCTTATGACACTGTAACCCCACTCCTAGTCCTACACTTGAGAGAACTGAGACATGGGTCCAGACAGAAACATGCACACCATGTCCACACAGCGTCCTCCATAATCCCCCAAAGCGGAAACCGCCCAAATGGCCGCTAACTGGTGGACAGATGCTCAGGACGGGGTACGTCCACGTGGGGTCCCATTCAGCCACGCAGACACACTGACACAGCTGCAGCATCTGATCAATTCTGGAAACGTTATGCTAAGCAAAGGAAGCTGGTCACATAGGAACGTAATGTATGATTTCAGCCTGTGGAAGGTCCAGGATGGGCAGATCCATAGGGACAGAAAGTAGGTCAGGGGCCGACGAGGGCCGGAGGGGGGATGATGGTCACAAGATGCAGCATTTCTCTTGGGGGTTATGAGATGCTTTAGAATTAATGGTGGTGATGATTGCCTGACTGTGAATATACTAAAAAGCATCACACTGTAATTTAAAATAAATGAATTTATGGTTAAGTTAATTTTATCTCAATAAAGCTGTGCCAAAAATAATAACAAATAAAAACAGAGTTGAATTCAACAGCAGGAGAAGGCTTTGCAGAGGTGGCTGGGCCTCTCAGTGACTCCTGGCGGCTGGAGGGCTGGCTTTGGGGGCGGGGGGGAGGCGGCTCAGTCTGGGCACAGGACCCTCTCGTTGAGCCCGGCTGTGCCTGAGTGGCCATAGGACCCTTGGCGACCTCTCTGACTGTCTATTTTAGCACCTGTGATGTGAGACAATAAAGCTTGGCCTCCAGGGCCACCATGAGAATTAGAAATTACAAAGTGCCTGGCACAATGCAGCTATTCAGTACTGGTAGCGTGCTTTTTTAGCTATTTTTATTATTGGGCTGTATTTCAAAAGTTCATTTGCAAGGATGAAACTGTCTTTTTTCTTTTGAATGGAGAATACCTTTTAAGTCTTGGTTTGGTCTGGTTCCTGAGCGAGAACAGAGCAACCTATGCGCTCTGTGAGAGACCTTTTGCGCGAATGTCTTAAGCTGGTTCAGGGACTCTGGGGCAGTGGCTCTAACCTAACAGTGAGGGCCAGGTAAGACCGACAACCACCCACCTACCCTTCATCTCAGCCTTAACAGTTGGTCTTAAAAAATACTTTACAAAGTTGTATATTTTCTTCTTTGAAACTTTCACAGTTCCAGCTCTGTGTAAGAAAAGAAACAAAAATAATCTGTACTTCTGTCATTTTAACATCACCCAACTTTTTTCTTATGATTTTCAATGACTGCATTCTCATTCATATTATTAGATATACCATAGTTGATCCAGCCAGCATTATTATTGGAAATACTGGGAGTTGTGAATTTTGCTTATAAATAATTGTGATATGAACTCTCTTCACCATAAAGGTTGTAAATCTTGTCTGCAACTCTGATACTTTAGGATTAAGTCTTTAGAACAAAATGCACGGGGCATGATGTGTTTAGGGTTTTCTTTGGTATGTATTGGTGTGTTACCTCCAGAAAGAATGTCCATACACGTGTTCACCAGCAAGGTATGTACTCGACCACCTTCTTCTGCGTCCTTTAACTCTGAGAGTGATTGCTTAGTATTCTTTGCCAGTCTGGGGATGGCAAATATGACTTGACATCACTTTAGATTTCAGAAACTTAGTGTTTGTCACCACACCACAATCTTTCCAGAGCCCAAATCATACATCTGAAGGCTGGACTCCTAATTGTATGAGTGCTTCATGCCCTGAAGTGGCTCCAAGCAGCCTGCAGTCCTCCCTGGAGGCTTTTCCCTATCAGGGCAGTTCTGGACTCAGCTCTTGCTTTCTCCCCAATGGAAACAGCCGTTCTTCCAGAGCTATGGATCGCAGAGAGGTCCAGGGAGGAAAGTAGCTTAAGCAGACACTCCCTAATTCATGAATTAATAGCATTGAGCCTGTACCTTTAAAAGAGTGTTTTTCAGAAGTAACCCTGGGTGTCCACTTGTCCTCTGTGTGCATAACAGATGCCACTACTTCCCTGTGCACTACAACCACGCACGCATGACGTGCCCAGGTGCAGGGCTGACTTCAGAGGGAATGCTCGCCCTGCTGGCCTTGGAACCCGCTTCCAGCTCCACCCCTCAGCCCTTCCGGGTCCCCTACCTTCTTTCCTTCCCCTCTGGTGCCTGTAATAGAGACGGCCTCTGCCCAGGGGCACACGTGGATCCCCAGGGACCTTTGAGCTCCCAGGCCTGGGCCACCCGGCAGTCGGCCTTACCAACCTGGCAAGGGGCCTGGACCCATCTTGTCATGGCTCCCCGGTGGCCGTCGTGGGGCCCACACCGAGAACTGCTGGCCCCATAACTCTCCACTGAAGGGCTAAGGTCTCACCAGGGCTCCCATGGGACTGGGCTGTGGAGGTCAAACCAGAAAGATCGAAAGGACATGAGAAAAGAGCACCAGACCCTCAGGCAGTGCGGCCAGTGACACGAGCTGGGGCGTCAGGGCCTCAGAACCGGAATGCAGGCTGATGTGGGTCCTGTGCGCTGGTACAGGCAGACCTCTGTGAGAGGCCAGACACGGTCCTTAAACCAGGCGGGCGCCCCCAGAGCCTTGGTTCCGCGCTCGCTCCTGCGTCCCTGAGGCTTAGCAGGGCAGGGTCCCTCGGTGTTTGTGCCCCGTGTGTTAATCTGGTTCTTACCCCTCCCAGCCAACAGCTCTCAGTCGTCTACAAATGCAGGCTCCTGTACTATGCAAATATGAGCAAATTGCCATGCAAATGAAAGTAAGTGAAGGTGCAGAGCTACATTCGGAGCTGCCCGCCAAGTGCCCGAGACAGGAGTCAAACGCTCAACAGGAAACACCTGAAGGAGCCTGTCCCTCATTAGCAGATCCCCTGCAGTTAGGACCAGACCCCGGCACTGGGGGAAAGCAGGCTGACAGGTTGAGCAGCCCCTGGGTTCTCCCCTCCACCCAGGCAGATGTTCAGGGCTGCAGTGAAGACCAGCCGCCGGGTACCTGGCTGAGCCCCAGGCCGGGCCTCTCCACCTGGGCCCTTGTGAGCAGCTGGGGCCCAGCCAGGGCTCTGCATCTCCTGGGCGGCCTCTCCAGCCCCCCGAGGGCTCGGCACCAGCTGTGCAGTCACTGTTCTGAGCAGCTCTGCAGGCCTCTGCTCAGACTTCCAATCCTGGCTCCCCAGCTGGTTGTGCAGAGACTGCACCAGCAGGCTCTCCCAGATCTCCTCTCGTTTCCCTCCAGAAATGGCTCTAATGCATCCCGACTGCCTGTCTTCACCGAGGCTGCTCTGGCTGAGACCCTCTCCATTCTGTTTCCTGGGGTCGCCGCAGCAGTGGGCCCCCAGTTCAGCTTCCAGCCTCATCCCGCCACATCTCACTGTCTGCTGACAGAGTCTTGGATCTGCAGCTCCAGCCAGGCCATTCCCAAGCTAAAGGCCCTCGTGGGTGCCCATTTCTAACACGGCGATGCTCATTCTTGGCTGTGCATCAGAACCACCCAGGGAGCTTTTTAAAACTGCAGATTCATATGGTCCCATGTCCACAGCCTCTGAGGGAACCGGCTCGAGTAGAGAGCTCTCCAGTCGTTTAGCAAAGGACAGTGCTGAATCCCCTTCCCTAGCCGGCAAGCGAGGCCCCAGGGTGACTGGATCCTCTCCTCACCCTCGGTCGTGTTTTCTCCTGCTTCTTGTCCCCAACTTTCGCTTCCCATCCAGGCTCTCTGTCTCCTGGAACTGCTCTACGAGCACAGAACTCCTGCGTGTCATTCAAAGCTCCCCTAGGCTGTCACCACCTCTTCTGTGAAGATGCTTTGGGGCCCTTGCTGGGAGTGAGTCGGGCCTTCTTCACTGCCCCATGTCACGGCTCCACCCCAAGCTGTCCGTGCTGCTTGCTTGTGTCTCTGTCGACCCCACTAGCCTGACTCTAAGGGCAGTATCCCAGTCCTCTTTGCATGCATCTCCTCCACTTAACCATGGACTATAGAGACCAGGGGATGTTACCAAAGGTACTTCCAAATGCCAGGGACCATGTGGCACAGGCTGCTCTGTCTATTCACCTTAGCTCACATCATTGTCTACTTATGACGTGATGACGTGGCAGAAACTGTCCTTATGCGCTGCTGTGATCCCTGGTGTCGATTCTCACAATAGCCTCTCAATGCCTCTAAATCACTGTCCCTTTCTGCAGGGGAGGGACTGAGGCAATGAGACATGGAAGGCGACTCAACACGCAGCAGGGCCCGGTGCACGTCAGTTGAGTGAATGCGTGTGTGCTGCATGCTGTCATCCCAGACAGGTCTTTGGGACTGAACTGGCCAATATGGCCATGGCTCCGTCAGCAGGCGCTTTGCACTGACAGTCTTAATGGTAAAGTTCATGGAGGACGCAGCTGAAGCTGTGTAGGCCGTGAGGTCGGGTGGTGGTGTAGGTGCCCTGAAGACCTGTGGGAACAGAACAAGGGAAGAATAAACTTGTAGTAACACCCTTGTGCCCCTAAGAGTCCTAACGACCTTCGTATCTGGTCTCATCCGATTGCTTGAACAGCAGGCAGAGTAGGAGTGGTGATGCTGCAAAGGATGAAACCGGGAGCCTAGGAAGTAGGTGAGCCGGCCCAGGCCGTGACATCGGTCAGGAAAGGCTGGGATTGGCCCAGTCTGCCGCCCCCTCCGACAGGGGATTGCCTGTGTCTGGCACCATTGGAATCTAGCTTTCTTCATCTACTTTTGCCTTTAAAATAGGTGTTTTACTTTACAAAAAATAAATATAACCCATTTGTAGAAAAATGTGAGGAATTGCCAGAAATAGAACCAGTGGGACCATTTTGAGCGTCTCTTTCAACCTTTTACTCTGCTTTTCTAGATCAATCGGTTGATTCCCAGGGTCCATACCTCTAGTGGGAGGATACATACAAATTCGCGTTTTGCCCTTGTGTTTTCAGACCAAACATCTCAGAAATTGCTCAGCCACTTTAAAAAGAAAGTAATTCAGTGGTGAGAAGCGGAAGAAAAGGACTTCTGCAAAGCAGCTCGGGGTTTGGTTTAAGTGTAGTGGGAAGTGGGGACACTGTGAATGAGCATTGGGTGTCCCAGGAGCGAACCGTGGGCCGCACCGCAGTCACCCACACCTGGCCTTCTGTCTTGCAGGCAACAGCCTGAACGACGGCTTGTGGCATTCAGTGAGCATCACCGCCAGGAGGGGCCGCATCACGCTCACTCTGGATAATGATGCCACATCTCCGGCTCAGGACACCACCCGGGTGCAGATTTATTCTGGAAACAGCTACTACTTTGGAGGTAAATTCTGCAGCTTTTGAGGCTGAAGATAAAGGAGGGAGGGAGAATGCAGTGGACAATTATTTCACTATGGTTATTCTTTATCAATTAGACCATCCTGCCACCACACACACACACGCACACACAAACACACACATATGCACACCCACCTCCAAGCCCAAAATAATGAGAAGAAAACTCTCACAGCTGTGCAGAAATAAATTATCTAGGTCAGTGCCGAGGGAAAAATAGCTATAAGAGCTGGTGTTACATAACATGTCCAAGGAAATTTTTGTAGCCATGCCAAGCTCTGTGATTACAGTTGAGAGGAAAAACTCAGCTGAAAACTTTAGAATCTGTACCAACAGTCAGAAGTCCCAGCAAGAGGACAGTCCAGATGGGATGGCACAGCCAGCATGCTCAGCCATCTCAGCCACTCTGCTGTCTTCGTTCTCTATCCATTCTTCCTGCACGCCCCTGGTGCCCATGCCCGTGGAGTGGCGCAGCTAAAACTGGGGACAGCTAGCACATCTGTGAACAGGTAGCTCTACATGAAGCAGCCAGTATAGACCCTGCCCTCTCCAATGCCAGGGAAATCCTGGAATATTTCCAGTGACCACCTCATAAGGGCAAGCTGGTAAGGGTAAAAGAGCATGAGATTGGGTGTTTTCTGCATTTTTACAGATGCATGCATGTTTTCACTTGCATTTTTCAAAGTATTTCTTCCATCAAAAATATTTGTATCTAATTTCTTAAATGTTTGTAGTATAGAAACGATCTCTAAAGAGTAGTTACTCTCAATAATCCTCTGACCTAGAGCAACACACTTATGGTCTCTGAACTTTCTTACCTAGGACATGAGAAAACAAAACAAGATTTAAGAGACTTCAGTGAAGTCACGGAATAAATATAGAGCTTTGCACTCCCAACATGACAGAGAGTGGACAACGTCAACATTTGTAATGGGCACAGGCTGGTTCTGTTCTTCAGTTGTTGATTTTTGGTCCACTAGGAACCCAAAGAGAAGTATTTTATGAAGTTATAAAGTGCAGTTTCTTAACTAGAATTTACAAATCACTTCTCTTATACCAGTGGCATGTGGTTAAGATTTGAAATACAAAAGAGGCTTTTCCCAGATGCGGTGTGCACCCTGAGGTGTGCTGGGAGGGAAGCCGTGTGGAGCAGCCCCTCGATGGTTTGATTTTTGGGCCTCAGCAAGGGCCTTTGCCCATCTCTCCCAACCTCCTCTACATGGACGTGATAACAAATTCCTTTCAGAAGGGGGCACATACAGTCTCTGATGGTGTTTTATGTGTCTTATCTCATTTGAGCCATGCAGTGACTTCGTGAAGTAGGTAGTTGTATCCCCATTTCACTGATAGGAAGCTGGTGCTGCTGAGATGAAATAATTTGTAGAAGTAGGAGGACCAGGACTCATCTCCAGTCTGTGTTCTCCGTGACCCCCAGAGAAAAGGATGCTAGCAACTGTGACATAAAGGCTGCAGGAGAAGAGCCTGGGAGCCCCAGAGACACGCCCCTGGGCTGCATGACTGCATTGTGATGAAGTGTTTCAGCAACAGAGAGAAAAGCAGTCTTGTACTTACTTATGGGGAAAACGATGTTGAATTATTATAGTACATAAGCATCTGAAATGCCTCAAAGGCAAAATGGCTCCCTCACCCACTGAAAAAGTGTCCTTGGAGGTGGGTCTGAAGGGCCCCTGCGCTTGCAAGGTGAAGATGTATCTGATGTGAATGGTGCCTAAACAAACACCCCACACGTAGTCTGTGTACTTAAGGAAGGTGAAGAATGAGTTTGAGTAATAATAGTCAACTTTCATAAATCCTCTCTACAGCTTCAATTAGAAGTTGTAGCATCTCTCTTCATTTTATAGTGTGCCTGTGAGCAGTTAACCAGCTGCTGGGCTGTGCCCAGCGGTGACTGTCTATTAGAGATGGCTGAAATAATTCCCAATTATTTATGGGTTAGGGCCATGTTTTCAAGCTTGCATTCCCATATGCTCATAACCTATTAAAACCACTGGGCTGGAGCTTAATAAGAGCACGGCTCTCTTACACCTACACTGCTCCATGCCTATCTTAATGAGTAGATATGTCCTGTTTGCAGGCTACACTAAATCAGTGTAATGCAGGTTTTTAAAGAACACCCTTTACAAAGGCATGGTGCTACCTTTCACATATGCTATTATGGCCTTATTGCTATGTGCATCTAAACCTGTAGCTCCTCAAGCATCTGGATTTGCTTTCTGCATCACTTCAAAATTCCAGTGACGTTCCTGTTTGAACCTTTCTCAGGAAATAAGCCTGTTAAGGCTAACAATTAACCAGACAGTGCTCCACCACTGTCCTACCCAAAGCATAATTTCCTTTAAAGTGTAATTCAGAACTGAATTGTACATTTAGAAGTGTGTGTCAGACAGAACTCAGACTCCCAAGGACTTACGATGTGTAGCTTTGTGATGAGGAGGGATGCCACGCAGAAGATGGGCAAACAGCTTGCCCAGAGGAAACAAGAAGTAAGACGGGGACACACACTACGGCACGGGTAGTCCCGTGAGCAGGTTCCAGTGTTTGTCCGATACAGCGAGTGAGTGTGCCCCGCTTCACACCAACTGTGCCCCCTCTGAGGGTGCTGGAATTCACAACAAAGGCGGATGCGCCTCTGTGAGTGCAAAAGCACCATGACAGACTGTGACATCCACCCCGACAGGTCTCCAAAGCAATGACTGACCGTTTCAGCATTCTTCTTCGTTTTTTTTCTCTGTCCCACAGGGTGCCCCGACAATCTCACCGATTCCCAATGTTTAAACCCCATTAAGGCTTTCCAAGGCTGCATGAGGCTCATCTTTATTGATAACCAGCCCAAGGACCTCATTTCAGTTCAGCAAGGTTCCCTGGGGAATTTTAGTGATTTACACATTGATCTGTGTAGCATCAAAGACAGGTAATTATTGTCTCTTCTTCTGTTTTCCACCCCCTTCCCATTCTCACTGTTCTAAATATGAGTTTCCTTAAGCAAAATTCTAATCTACTGACATTAGCCACATTAGACATAATTGAGTCGCCTAATGGAAAATATTTCTGAAAGGATTTCAGGCCCAGAGAAAAATGGTTTAAATTAGTTGAGTCTCTCTTCATGTTGACTTGCCATAAATGGGATATGCAAATTAAATCAAAATACAAATTTGTGACAGGATTAAAATTTTATGCATAAACAACATTTGATTACTTTGAAGTTAAGAGTGAAGAAAGAAGGAGGGAGGAATTCCTTCTCCCCTAAACTATTTCATTCTTTGCTGCAGAGAGTGGCGCTTCTAATACAGGCAGGTGAGCACCAGGCCATCTGCAAATTCAATAACAAGGTTCTGGCGGTGCCACCAGTACACGGTGGCTCCCGGGGCAGATGGCCTTTGCTGTCACTGCCTCCGACCCGCTGCTTCCTTGGCCCAGAAGAGATGAGAGCCTGGCAGAGAGAAGCAGCCATTTCCTATGCAACCCACACATCTAACAAGAGCTCAGTTTCTCTCTTCACTGCTGCTGGCTCTTCTTATGTTTGAAGTGTCTAGATTCAAAGACACACTGCAGAAAATTAAAGAGGATTGATGCTGGATTTTCAGCCAAGTCGATCATGTTCCCCATTTCTTCTCATGCACTGACCTGACCTCTTTCATTCTTCCAGTTCTACTCACCCCAGTTAAAATATCACTTATTAAAGGGTGAACAGTGTATGCTTCATGCTTGCCTATATGCCTGTGCTACAGCATCTCTGCTCATGTGTCTTCAGGAAATAAATTAGCCATGACAGTAAAGTGCAATAAATGACCCAAGACATGCATTCTTATTTGTGGGTTACATGGCAACATCAGCTTAGTGTGGCCTCATGAAAATGAGGCCAGGAAGGCTCCAGGAAGTGGTGCCGACTGATCTTGAAGGACAGGCTGATCCGGCTTAGCAGTGAAGGCGTCTGTGAAGGACGAGTTGGCACCATGACCTTGGGGATAGAGAGAAATCGGAGGGACCATGCCTTGCCAGAATTTTATCAATTCAAGGCTTCTGTTTCATTTTGAAACCTCTAATATTGGGATGCATTTTATAATTGATGGTATGTTGTAGTTTGATTGGCAACATCTATTTTTTTTTAGTGGCATTTAAAATAATGGCATGTCTTAAAAATAATGTCTTAGATTCAATAAAATGTAGCTTGCTGCAGTGGTAAGTCGTTGCTGTGGAGCATGTGACGGGACCATGGTAGGGATGTGGCCCGGTACCAATTACCAGTACCCGGTATAAGAACTGTGTGCCTGTGCGGTGTGTCTCCATGTGCTAAGTGAGATTGAGGGGGAGGCCGTCAGATCTGCTCATAGAACGAACACTGAGGAAACAGCGAGAAGGGTGCTCCCACCGAAGCTAGAAGGCTGCCCCAGTCTGGAGAGCAGTGCTGAGAACCAGCAGGTGCCTCCGCTGCAGCCTGGGCACACAAGTGCACACAGACCCATGCAGAGCAGTCTGCTCACGCTCAAAATGACTGATGTGATATAGTGGGACCTTATGTGCATGTTTCTCTGTTAATACCACTGCACTCGGGACCAGCATAGCATACAGGCTTCCTGGCTTTTCTGCTTCATTTCTTTCTATTTGACCAGCTGGAAAAGCAGTAATAAAATGTGTGCTTCATTAGCATATGCTAGTTTAGAGACCTCAGAATAAAAGACACTGCTTGGAATGGTTGTCATCCCTATCATCTTCATTAATGGTGGGGAGCATCTGACTTCTTCAGCCCACACGGCCTTTTGCAAAGTGTAGATCAACAGAGGGAACATTTATCAATAGGGATCTCTTATGATGCCTTAATTTCTAATCAAGGAAGCCTTCATTATTTTCGATTACATGAAAGTCCTCGCCGTCCACACTGCATCATTACTTTTGTGTAATTGTAGTCTGTATAATTGTGTTACATACAATTGTGTTGTGGTTAATTGTATAATAAGGGATTGTGTTTAGTGAGTAAATGGTACGTTTTTCTTGATTTGCCAGACAGCATCTCTTACAGAAAGGAATACTCTGGTAGGCTTTGCTTGATTAATTTTTTCTTGAACTTGTATTTAACCTTTGTTTGAGAGGGGCAGGGGTTAGAAAATTAGGTGATTTCTGAGTTTTATGTTTTATTTCTAATATATTAATCAATGTAAACTTGATTTAAGAGCAAGTGCAAAGTCTTTGCTGCTTGAGGGTGGGGGCGGGAGGTGGTAGGAGAGGTGGGGGCTCAAGAAGAGTCTGAGCTGCCGTCTGGGAAGCCCAGAGAGAACAGACAGTCTTTGACCTGGCTCACGATCTGGTCTTCTCTCCCAGACCCCTTCTCTGCCTCTTTCTCTAGGCCCCCAGGTCCCCTCCGGGCCTCTGCAGATTTGCTCCCCACCCCCTCTCAGCTCTAGCAGCATCAGATGACCTTACTGTGCAAAGGGACCTGCCCTCCCAGGCTGCCTCTTCTTGTGGCCCTCCTTGGGGGCCTACACATTTTGGGGCCCTAAGTGCTAGTTATGGGAGCAGCAGATGTGAGGGAGCCAGGGAGAAGCAGATGTGGGAAAGTCAGGTGGCAGCAGATGTGGGAGACCAAGTGGCATTCCCAGAAGAGGAGCAGCTCTCCCAGAGCCTTTGGAGACTCCTTGGCAGGGTCCTTTAGGCAGTGGCCCTTGAGATGGAGCCAGGTTGCTGCCAACTGGTACAAGTTCACAAACACCCTTGAGATTGAGCCTCAGGAACACGCTGACAATTTGCATCTCAATGATGGGAAAACTGCCACATCTTCTGGCCTTGAAGAAGGAGGCAGTGGATGCCTGGCCTGGAGTTAGAACAGTTCATGCCTGAAAGTCCAAGGACAGATTGGGACTCAGGATAGAGCATCTTGCAGGAATCCCAGTTAGAATCAGAATGGAGTATTCCCGAGAGACCCCTGGACTTCCAAAAGCCTTCCTAAACCTCCAAAATAGGACGTGTAGCCACCATCCTCTTCAGCAGGCTGCATCTCCAAGCTCATGTTTTCCAAACCCCAGCCCCCATTTTTCTGGAGCCGCACTTGCCTCTTGCAACCTGGTGGACTTGAAGCAGGCAGGCCATGGGGTTCTGAGCGAATCAACAGAGAGGAGGCACCCTGGATGAATGTTCCGTTGCCTGACCAGCTGTTTGTCTCCCCCCAGCCATTCAACCTTGTGGATAGGCACCGAGTGAATGAGCAAGGTGGTCTACGCTGTGCATGTGTAGATGAGACGTGGTAGGAGCCGTGGGAGCCATGGGAGTACAAGGGCATTAAGATCCCCATTTTTAGAGGGGACCTGAGAGTTAGAGATGCCTGTCAACTTTTCAACGGTCACAGGACTGGAGATGCCATCTACGATTGAGTCCTGCCAGAGTACATTGCCCCATCTCCCAGAAGGCACTGACCTGGGGTGGACATGCCTCTGTGTCTGTGGCTCTAAATATGGAACGCTGTCTTCTCACTATATAAAAGTGTTTCCGGGGTGGGCAGTAAGTGGCACTCTTTGTAAATATTGGGTCCCCATGACAGCCCATTTAAAGGGGGGACATTCCAAGTGGTCAGTCCACAGCAGATCTGAGTGAAGTAAGGCTGCCCAGTCAACCCCAGAAGCCAGGAGCAATCCACAGGTTTCAAAGTCTAGGGCAGAAAAAACAAATCACCAGGTTCTGTCTGGGAATTTGGATATAGACAAGGTGCAAGGTGTGAAGCCAGACTTGGAGGGGCAAACAGGGATCCTGATGACTCAGCCGTCTGCGGGAGGGGGGCAGGTCGGAGTCACACCTGGGAAGCCACTAATCCCAGGGCAGGCGGCAGACATTTGAGCGGTGGTGGTGCCTATTTAATTCCCAGTCCACTGCTCACCTTGAGACATGATGCATATTATTAAGCCATTTTGTCTAAGTTTTCTTTTCAAAATGCATATCATAAAACCTTCCTTTGCACTGAGAGTTAAGAGAGTGTGAGAAATCAGGGCTTGGTTGCAGGTCTAGTAAGCAGAGATGCTCAGTGGACAATGGCTGTGTTAATTCCTAGAAGCCAAAGGTTTGCTGAATATGGTCTCCATGGACAGAGGAGAAGCCTAGACCTCCCTCTGAAGTTAGCCCAACCCCACCACGACCGAGTGATTTCATGAGTTTCTGGAGTGGATTCCATATGTACACCTCTCATGTGCCCTCAAATCAGTTTGTTCCAGACTCACCAACCCATCAGGAAAGTGTCCATCAGTCTCAGTGACCAGGTGTGGTCTTTGGATGCTCCTAAAACGTAGTTTTTCAGGGCCTAGATCGCATGGTATGCTTAGGGGACAAAATTTAAGGTGGGCCTTATTTCTAGGCTGGCTCCTGTGCAGCCCCTGAATTCATGAACCTGGGAGTGGGAGCCTTAGATTTTGCAGGCAAATCCCAGCATGGTCACATCAGAACCACCAGGAAGGTCTATTAAAACCCAGGTTGGTTGTTCCCACCCTTAGAGTGTCGGGTCTCACTGTGTTGGACCAGAGAATTGCATTTCTAACAAACGCCGGGGTGCTGCCGTGCTAATCCTGAGAGACACCGAGAACCACTGCCCCACAGCTTCCAGTCCTGGAGGCTGTGGCCTGGGTGGGTTCTGTAAAGAAGTGGTGGTGTGGGGTGACTGTTTTATCTGGGCTCCCAGGCAGCTGTCCTCCTGATCAAAGGCGCATGGGGCCTCTGAAAACTCCCAGCAGCTCCCTCTCAATTTCCGTTTCCAAAGGGCTATTGAAATCAGCCCAGAAGACACTGTTGGGGTGCCACTGAATTCCATCTCCCTGCAGAATTCCCTGGAAACTCTCAGAAACTCTCCTGATTCCCACTACGGACCACATCTTTGTGGATGTAAAAGAAAACATCTTCCTGTGTGCCTAAGTGAAGGCCTGTTTTGGCTAGAAGGGAGTCAGGGTCTTAGGGTGGCTGCAGCTGCCAACAGACGTGACTTGTCTTGGTGTGATTTAGACGGCGGACTGCCTGACCCCCCCGGGAAGTCAGAGCTCGGTTTTCCTTCTAGACAAGCCTCACACCCTGTGAGCCGTAGCAGTGCCATTATATCGGGAGTGATTCTACCCACCAAAAAACAGGGCTACAAACCTTCGTAAAATTGCCAGACTGATTTCTTCTTGTCTCCTGGTTCATGGCAGAGGGTTTCTGTGGTCACGTGGCCTGTTTTCCGCGGGCCTGCCTTGTGCGGTGGTGATGTTGGGGGGCTTCCTTGGAGACTGCCCGATTCTGGTTTGCACACAGGAAATGGACATTGAATAAAAGTGCAGCAAGGCCAGTGTGCAAGCGGGGCTCTGCCTCCGGGAGCTTTGCTGTTCCGTCCTAGGGAGGCTTTTTTGCCCTAACCCTTTCTCAGGTTAAACCATGTGCTTGTTCTGGTGACTGAATCACACGGGGACACTGCTTTAAGTTTCCTACGGCCAAGTAAGCTATGAAATACAGCTTCTCACTCCAGGACCGCTTCCCTTTCCCTAACACACATTCTTTTAAGAAAAGCATCTGCTAAACTCTCTGGTCAAGATCTGCACCTCGTGGGTTCAGAGTTTGGAGTGTTGTAAACGCTGAGGGTGGGGAATCATGCTGGATGACTTCCCATAAACAGACTCATGCTAAAAACCCACCCTGCGTGTGGGAGTTGGTTAAAAACAGTAGGTTACATAAAAAGACTATGTTTCAGGGTAATGCATATGTTTTAGTTCTTCTGTAAAACTGAAAGCCTTTGCATCGAGTGCCAGAAAAGCCACTGGAAGGGCAGTGCCCACACAATCTGAGTCTGTAACTCACAAGTGAGAAGCGCTGCAATATGGCGCTCCTCTCTAACTCACGGGCTGGGGCCCAGCCAAGCAGGAGCGCGTCTGCTGTTTTTATTTATTATTTTTAGTCTACTTCACGGAGGCAAAGGGAAGGTTATATTTTATGTAACAGTTACTGAGCAAACATTCTCTAAATGTTATTTCAATGTGATTTCCTCCACGGTCCTGCAAGACCTGCAGAGCAGTTCTCAGCATGGTTCCCAGACCAGCAGCCCTGGCACCACGTGGCACCTTGGTAGAAATGCATATTCTCAAGCCCCGGCCCCCCCATCTGGGTCAGAAACCATGGGGAGTGGACGCCCTGACTCTAACAAGCCCCCGGGTAATTGCAGGGCCCCCTCATATTTGACAACCACTGGCGTGCTCATTATCATCACCTGGGAAAAGTGACCACCGATGCTCAGAGAGGTTTGGGAAGCTGCCCAGGCCCAGCCTCAGTGTGTGGTGGGTCAAGGTCTCCAGCCAGGGTCGCTGACTTCTCAGGCTGTGGAGATGTGGATGTCCTTGGCCTATAGGCCAGAGAGAGAGGAGAGACAGGTGTATCCAGAGCAGGCTGAGGACATGGGGTCTCAGAACCTGAAAAGTGCACTGTTTAGGGCAGTCCAGCAAGGGTGTTTCTGGTGGGGAGAGGGTGTAAGGCATATGTCCGAGCATGGTGAGCTGGCGAGCTGCCGAATGTAGAAGGCTGCGCTGGCTGCAGTAGGTAACAGAGAACTTAGTCAAGGCCATGGGAGTTTGCAGCACAGAAGCACTTACAGTCTGAGTGACAGGCCATATGAAAAGCTCAGCCTTAAATAATACTCACCTAGTCCAGAGCGTCTCATAAGTGTGCGTGCATAGGTGTGAGTGTGTCTGCATGTGGATCCTCCCCGGGACCCTGTGGGCTGGGTAACAGTGACTCCACTCCACAGCACAAACGCCCTGCCCGAGGTCACACAGCCAGGATATAGCAGAGCCTGGCTGCAAACCCAGGAGTCTGGTTGAAGAGATGAGGAATGTCCTTGCTCGCTGCTGCTTCTGACATCGCAGTTGGGAGGTATCAGCATTGCAAAGTAGAAAATGACGTGTTTTCATCTCGTGTTCAAATCATGAAGCAGGTGTGTTAATGCAGGAAGAGAAGGGCTCATGGGCCACCACAGGTAGACCATCAAGCCTGAGGGTGTCTTTGCACACGGCTCCTTCTCACAACCTTGGGAGAGACTCAGAGAGTATGAAGCTCCAGCAAGAGATTCGCCTGCACCCCCTTCCTCAGGCAGACAAGGGAAGAGGGCCCCTCACAACTAACGTGGAAGGACTGTCGTGAGGAGTCTGACTGTGAGCTGATTTGCTAAGAGCCTTCCATCTGAAACCCCACAGAAAAACCCTGGTTCTCTGGTCTGCTTCTTAAATGAGCACATCCCCCCACCTGTGGGTGCCCCTCAGAATGCCAGCGGGGGGCTTGTCAGGGGTCTGAGAGAATATGGAACTGGGTCAGATGTGAATAGGGGACCCTGGTGGTGCATCTGTGTTCTACACCAACTTCATCTCTCTCCTTACTTGTTTTTCCAAGAAAAGTGGGTCATTTCCTTGATGAAATGGATCTTCCCTACCTGTGCAGGAGGAAGGGCCCGTAGTGCCCTCGATTCACGGAAACCACAGAGTGCGGGCAAGCGGTGGGCAGCCCTCCATTCAGTCCATCAGAGACGGCAA
This sequence comes from Phataginus tricuspis, assembly GCA_029783875.1. NCBI lineage: Eukaryota > Metazoa > Chordata > Mammalia > Pholidota > Manidae > Phataginus > Phataginus tricuspis. The sequence continues at coordinate 20,227,476 of JAQQAC010010508.1, read as the reverse complement.
GAAAACCGCCCGCAGCGGGCTGGGTGGGTCATCTCCACACCTCGCGGTGGGGGACCCGTTCCAAGAGCTGTCGCCGGGCTGGGGTGGAATGTTCCGACGGCAACGGGGCGATGCCTGTCAAGATCGGTAGGCGCTTGTGTTCCCTCACCTGAGAAACACCAGCCAAGAAATCCGGATGCTGTAGACGACAAAGAAGCCAAAGAAAACTCTCAGTCTTGATCGAAACATGAAGAAAAGGTTATTTCAGATTCTAAAGTCACTTCTGCCCCACAGTGCTTGTGTTTAAGTCTGTAGAAACATTTCTAATTCAAGAATAAAAAAGGATTTCTCCTCCTTGCTCGCCTCACACAGTCATCATCTCAGTAAGCCTTCCCCACCCCGATCAGGCCCTTCTGTTTTCCACATTCTGCAAAAGGTAAACCCTCCCTTGGCCAGTGTCACACCACAGTGAGGCCCACATCCTGGGCCTCAGAGGCAAAGCGCTGAAGCCGTCAGGGCTGTGTTTCTCCAGCCCCAGGACGTCCATGCTGGCTCGCTGTAAGCTCATTTACAGTCACAGTATGTTCTTAGTTGGGGAAAAGGTGGGTCTGACCTGCCATAAAATGCCCTCATCTGTTTCTACAGTGAAGCCTGAATTTCAAATTAGCTCTATATTATTTTTATCATGAATTCACACACGTCCCAGGAAGTTCACAGACTAGAACCCGGCCTCCCGTGGACCCCCGTGCCACTTCACATGCATGGTCAACATGATGCGACCCTTCCCTGCTCAGCAGATAAGAAACCGACTTTACCCTGATTCGGGTAATTTGCCTCCAAACAGAACCAAATTCAGGATGTGGAGGTGGTCTCCTCTGAGCCTAATTTGGACACAACCAACCATGCAGGCTCATCATGCCTCAGCACCCCCAGGCCTCGGCAGGGCCCAGTTCCATTCCATCAACACGGGGTGTAGACGGGAGTCGGGTACGATGCCTCTCCCTCTCGGAGTCGCGGCGAAGAGACCGACCGAGAGCAGGAAGACGATAGTTCTTCAGGTTAAAGCAAGGGAAACAGAAATGGATGGACTGAGTGTATCTCAGCAAAACAGGTCTTAGGAAACCTGCGCACAGAAGCAAAGGATGACGCTTTTCTGAACAATTTACCCACATACATGACCTATTTTATTTTTTGGACAAGTGATGAAGGTTTTTACTTCGTTCAAGTCACAGATCTGAGATCTTCCCTCAGGTATGGCTTCACCTTCCAAAGTCCCCTTCTCCGTGGTTCCCTGGGCCGGCCACAGGGCCTTTCTCCCCGATGCTGGGGTGCACCAGGGGCCTCGGGAGGCTCCTCAACACCTGGACAATGCGAGGGAGCAGAGAATCCCGAGCAGACGGTCATTTGAGAGGACACAGTGTGAACTTGGGTGCTGCCCGGGGCGTCCAGAGCACCACTCGCTTTTTTACAGCAAAATATCATCCTCACCTTCCTGCCCGTTCCCACCAGGGGGGACCATTCTTCATCCCTGATTTAAGGATGAAGTAATCCAAGATGTGGCTTTTAAGCAACTCAAGGTTTATGGACTTAACCAGATGATGCTATCAAGAATTACAGAATCTCAGTCTGACAGGAGAGCGCGTGTTCCAGCATTTGCGTGTGCACCCACATGAACACACGGTACACACAGTGTGACGCTGTTCCACGAATCCTGACATGCTTCCCAGTCCTATTTGCTGAAGACTCTGTCTGTGCTCTGCTGACTGTCCTCCGTGGCCTCAGCATGTCTTTTCTGAGGTCCTATTATGTGCTAGGCGCATCTCTTTGCCCCGGGGAGCCAGGAGTGAGCGAGGCCAGGTAGCTGCTCCCAGCTGGCTTCCCGTGCCCTGGGTCAGGGGCTGTGCTCTGCTGTGCCAGGCCACCTGCCCACCATTTGTTCCTCTCCACCGGGCACATCCCTGCTGGGCCAGGTGCTGGGTAGGAGCCCTGGATGTAGGTGAGTACTGGACATAGCAGGTCATCCCTGAATTCTGAAAGCTCCATGGAGAGAGACAGATTCAGCCAAATAACTGTGGAGATAAACGTGTATGTTTCCAAATACGATGAGTGGCATAAAGCACATAGAGTGCCAGGAGCGAGCCTAAGAGGAAGGCTGGCTTACCCGGGGGCAGGACCATGTTTCCAGAAGGGGCTCAGTGGTGTCACTGCCTCGGACTCTGCAAATGAACCATTCTGAGGTCACAGCCAGCCGCCATCAGTGAGCGCTCAGAGGTCTGCTCTTTCCAGTGCCTCCTACGAAAGCTCTGTCTGGCAGCTGCGAGCACAGCGTCCTGCCTGTGCGGGCTGAGCTATGGGCACAAAAAGTGCACAGTTCTGCTTTCTTCAGTGGGAAGAGACCGTCTAAGGGGCTGTTTAGCTGAAGACTTATTCCCCACATGTCCCCAACCATGAGTGTGCTGGGAATTCCTCTGTCTGCCTCAAAGCAGCCCCTGACTGCCCCCACCCCCACCCCGACCCTGCCATGACCATGTGGCTCCCATGGAGAAAGAGTTTACCTTCTAGTAACAACCCCCTGTCGTCATAATAGCTATACCTGCACTTAGCAACATAGAAAAAATAGTCTGAGTCTGCCCATCCAAAGTCAACACCAGTGTAAAGGTGGGAATGACATTTCAGCTGGCAGTTTGGTAAAGCCGAGGATCCAAAAGTGACAGGAGGAATATGCATTTTAAAGGTCATTCCAGTTACCAAGCTTACCCATGTTAAGTTGCAGCTCCTGAGTTTATATGAGACCCCAGGGCTGGGGGAAATGAGAACATGCAGTTCGTAGTGACTTGAGCAAATAGTGAGGAGAGTAATACAAATTACTATTGTTTCCGGGGATATTAAATAATTCTTCAACATCTGAGACATCTGAAAGGAGGCAAACCAAGCGTTTGTAAGGAGCTGGGTGAATCCTCACAGTCTAAAAGCCAATGACTCCATAATATACTTTCTTCAAATCTACATTTTCACAGATATACAGGGACCCTTAAGAGCCCAGAGGACAACCTCTGACTGTATTAAATTTTCCATTTGCACCCACTTGGTTCTCCACATCATAGTGAATTTGTAACACAACTTTTCTTGATAGAATTATCCTAAACATAGAAACACTTTTTAGATAGGGAAATAAAATAGTGGAGAGCTATTCTCTCAGTAGCAATTTGCTTCATATCTTTCTCCAACTTCCCAAAATATGTATTTTATTACAACTCTAGCTGTGCTGAAAATCAGCTTCTGTGCATGCAATTCACATTTCCTCCAGCACATGATGGAGGAAGGCATTAAACACAAGGACCCCAATGCCCCCGCTCACCTCTTAGGGGCTCCCATGGCCTCCCCTCTCCCTTCCTGTGCACCCTTACCTTCCCCTGCGTTAATTCTCAGTCCATCTGTACACATTTACTGAGCATCTGCTATATTCCAGAATCTATGTATATGCGCATGTATGTGTGTAGATCCGGAATATATGCCTTGACATTATACTCTGCCTGCAAGAGGCTCACGAGCCAGGGAGCAAGGCAAGAAAGCAAACATTCCGCATAGGGAAGCTCATGGCATGAGTGGCATGAAGTGACGTGCAAGCTCCATTGTGACAGGAGGGCAGGAGGGACAATAGGAGTGGCCAGGTCGCTCTCCAGTGGCCCACTGCCTGACCCAGGGCAGCCAGTCTCCTTCCACCACCAGACACTGGCTGCTCTTTTACTTGTCTGGAATTCCCTTCCTTTCTGTGTTTTCTTCCCCTAAATTCTACCCATCTTTCAAAGACTAGTTCAGGTCTCACTCCATAAGGTCTCTCTGATGGCCCTGATGTTCAGAGTGACCTTTTCCTATTTGGGTGTCCCTAGCAAGCTCCTTTTCCTATTTCATTTAGCTCTCAATCGTGATGGTTACCTGCTTTGTACCTGTATTTTGCCTTCTGAGAGAAAGTTCTTGAAGCCTACCGATCCATTGTGTTGAGAGCATAGGCTTTGCAATTATTTGTTGGATAACTCGAACCTTAACAGCATTTGCTCTTACTAGCCGGGGGCACTTGTAAAGCTTTTGAACCTCCACATCGCCTTGGAGGTGGGTCTGGTGCTGCCCCGGGTATGGAGTGGACTTGATGGTCTGTCATATCTTTGCGTATTTCATACTCAGGAGACTGCTGTCCAAGGTCTGGAAATGAAAGCCCTTCCCCCCCTTTCTCATCTTGAAAGTTTCCCAAAGTGCTTCACACCAATATCACTCTATCTGGTAGTAGAGGGCCTAATACAAGCAGTTGGTGCCAGCTGTCATCACCCAGTGGTGTGAAGCGCTCCTTCTGTGTGCCCCAGCAAAGAAAGTATTTTTGTTTAGCAAGGCCATCTTAAAATTAGACAAGCGAACCATAGCGATGTATTTGGGAAACGTGGTCTATAAATATTGCGGAGGAAGGAAGCAGGCGGGCACATCACCCTTATCACCGTCAGGGGCTCTCAGGGAAAGAGGCTGTAGCTCTGCCAGAGAAGGTGAGGCTGAGGAGAAGGCTGCCCAGGGAAACATACAGCATGTCTCTGGTGATGGTCAGTGGATGTCACCAGTCTCCTGGTGCTGGGATGGGGGAGTCCACCCCCTGGAGGCTGAGCTCTAAACAGCTTCCTGGAGTCAGGGCTGTGGAAGCTGGTGAGATCGGGGTGTTTACCTATGAGAAATGGGCTAAAAACCCTGCTGGTCATGGCGGTGAGTCTGTGACCCTGTCAGCCGTTCATCTCAAAGTGGAGCTGCTGGAGAAGGTTTCCCATTAGCCAGAGAGCCGCACGACACAGATATGCCCCAGACTCCATCACCGCCTTTACTTTCTCTCTCTCTCTTTCTTGGAAGTGCCTGGTGGAGACTTAAGCCACATCGTTATTATTCATGGGGCTGTGCCAAATTCTCTAGTGTCTTCTAACATACAGACCTACTTCCAACTTTTGCCAAATGCCATCTAAAATGTCTTTGTTAACAAAAGGTATATAGATGTATGATTTTTCCTCCTATGAGGATTTCCCCTTACTTGTTTCAGCGCTATACTCTAACGAGAGTCACCCAGCTTCAGCAGCATTCCGCGATGGGCCAGGCGCCATGCTAGGACTGTTCCTCTGCTAATTATCGTGTTCAAAGCTGTAGAGACCTATATTAAGATGTTTGAAATAAACTATTCTCATTCTACAAAGCAGGCAGCTGAGACTTGTGGGTGCCAAATGATTTTTCCAAGACTATATGGCTAGGAACTATTTTCATTTAGAAGTTAATGGACCCCACAAACAACTTGGAAATAAAAGAAATAATGTTGCCCTTTGAAAGTTAAGATAAACATCTAATAGGTCTTAATGGAATACTGAAGATATGCATAGCATCTATGCCAGGCTGGATTATGTCCACCTTAATGTTTATTCCTAGAGGAGGAACGTGTCAGATAAAAGTAGGTTGGCAGGAAATTGCATCATAAATAAGGAAAATCAAAGAGATATAGGTAATTGTATTGAGGACACAAACTGAGACCTCATGAACTCCAGACACTTAAAAAAGAAGCTCACGTCTCAGTGTCGGTCAGGTGGGAAGAGAGAAATGGCGCCGAGTCACACGCCTGCATTCCTGGTGTCCTGGCCTCAGCGTGGCTGTCCCGGAGCCGTGGCCTGCCCCCTCCTTCTGCTCCTTCTCCCCCAAAGACACACGCAGAGGCAGGCGCGTCACTCTTAGCCTCCATTTCCCTCACGAGCGCGGCCAACCAGTGGTTTGACCATGATTCGCTCAAAATGCCAAAAACTTTACATACTTCATGAGATAGCTTTCTTACTTCCAGTATAAAGAATACTTTATTTCACATAAAAAGATGCTGTATCTGTTGACCAGTTCAAAGTTGCCTTCAAGATAAGGACATACTCTGAGCAAATATGCACTTATAATCTAGTTATAGACCATCAGTGAGGATTTTGTTTTTTTTTTAATAAAAATATTCTTCACTTTTTTCCCACCCCAAATATCATAGTCCATGCTAGAGTTGTTAGATCTCTAAAAACTGTCTAGTCAAATCCAAGCAACTCGGAGGGACCTGGTAGCCTGGCAGGCCAGCAAATTCTGTGTGTGTCCACTCAGTAGTGTGGTTCAGATCCCTCTGACTGTCCGAAAGCAGGGGCATTAGACCCAGGAATCCTGGAACTATCCTCACCCTGTTTTCAGGCTTAACAGACAGGCTCCTAATATTTTGCAGCTTCTAAGAAGTTTACCTAGAGGAAGAGGGTGTGCTGGTGACTCTGGGGTACCTGGGAATAGTGGGTGCCTATAAATTGCAGCTCTCAGTGTAAATTTATGTGCTGGACTTCTGGGGCACAATGTTCGTTTGTGAGGTCTGCTTGCATAGCTCACAGTCCCGACAACTGTTGTCCTGGGAATCTGATGAGGCTGGCTTTCCATGTTTGTCAGGTGGAGAGCACAGCCCTGGGATGGGAAGCTGCACGAGGTAAGGGCTCCCTACTGGGGTCTCCGTAGCCAGGTGGTTGACCCTGCCTGAGCTGTTGTACTGCTGCATCTGGCCTTGAAGAAAGATGCACCCCACAGAAGATGGGAACCTAGCGGGATTTTCAGTGCTACCAGTGACTATGGATAATCTTAATATTTGACCCCAAACTGTTTAGATACTAGCTTCACATTGTAGGTTGCTTGAAAGTCTCTAGACATCTCCTTTAAAATGCAGGTTTTTGGGCTCTCAATTCTGATGAAGTCCATCTGAGTTGGAGAATTAGAATCTGAATTTTATCCAATACCCTAGGATGTCATGGGTTGGTCTTCCAGAAATACTGTGTCAGCAGGTTAAACAGAAATTTCCTTATTCAGCGCAACTTCATACAGTCTCATCTGAATTTTCCCTATGCAGTGTGGAGCTAGATTCCTGCCTCGGCCTAGTGTTAGTGTTTTTCTGTGGAAAATGGTTGCTTTGTTCAAACAAGTTTGAGAAAAACTGGAGTCATTGAAGCTAAATGGGTTTCTTTACTGCCATTTTTTACTGTGTGTGTGTGTGTGTGTGTGTGTGTGTGTGTGGCCCACACGTATAAGCTGTGCAAGAGGGGAATTCATTAGAAGTCCACAGTTTCGCACATGCATTTGACAGTGAAACCCCCTTTCCACAGACAGCTCATCCTTATGAGAAACTCCAGGAAATGCCACCCTGGGGTGTAATAAATAAGATAAATACCAGGGGGTGGTCAGCTGTATAGACAAAGTGGCTTCAAAAGCCAGCACTAGGAGGAACGAGGAGACCCTGAGCCAGCATTCTCTCTACCTCTTTCTCAACAAACATTCACCTGTCCAGGCAACTCTCGGGCCTCGTTTTCCTTTCTGACTCTGAAGCCAGGGCTCCTCTTCTGCTTTGCACCTTTCAGTTCACACCCTGCATTTGCACTGCTGGTCTCAACTGAGCTGTTTAATTTGAGCCCCTCCCCTTCCAGGATAGCTGTGACCATCTACAGGGCTGTTTGGCCGATGAGCTGAAGTAATTATCGTGCCAGCCTACAGTAATCCAGCACGAGGTAGCATTTAGTGAATGGTGAAGGGGTTAACCTTATTTCACACGGATACATATTTTTGGAAAATTCAGGAAGAGAAGGGGGACAATGTATGGTTTATTTCCTGAGCCCCTAGAGATGACGGAGGCTGCGGGTTTTGTACCCACCGCGTTGCTCCTAGTGGTGGCTTCAGACAATATTCTGCAGGAATCCACCGAGGAGCTGAGCCTCAAGGTGGCACCACAGTGGTTGTCGGGAGCTGAGCCTCAAGGTGGCACCACAGTGGTTGTCGGGTGGTTACCTGCCTTAGGAGGAGGAGGAAGTGAAAACAGGATGGTTCCACCTTTTTTTGTAGCTCTGCAGGGAAAACCAAAAGCAAAACAAGAGGGGCCTCGGCCATCTAAGAGGTGACGGTCCCCGTGTCGTCCATTCCCACCGAACAGAAGCACGATTGATGCGTCCCTAAGGGCTGGACGTCATGGCCGGGTGATTGATTCTGGGAGGAGACGGATTAGTGCAGACTTGGAACAAGTATTCATTTTGGGGATGGAACCCAAGCTGAGTCTCATGTGACCAGGAGGACTTTTATACAAAGGGGAAGTGAGTGAGTGCAGGGGGTTGTTAAGCTGGGAACCGTGGGAAAGCCTTCAGAAGCCACCTGTCATTCATCTGTCTGGGATGGGTTGACCTGACATTATCTGGGTGGCTTTGTCTCCTGCCCGCCCCACCACATGTTTCTGTGGGCTCCTGTAGGCTACGTGGCTCCTGGCACTGGACCAGGGCGGGCTCACCCATCAAACTGGGACATATGGTGCCTTCCAGGTTGTCCCAAACTTGAGAAGATTCTTTTCCAGTAGAGAAAGTCCTAGGCTGCAGACTTAGCAGTTGGCAGCCATGTTCCCTGCCACACAGAGGGCGACAGGCCCCGGGGAGGCCGGGCGCTGAGGCTGGGGGCAGCGAGCCCCTGCGTGTGGTTGGGGGCCCAGGTGCAGCTCTTTCCAAGGCCCTGCTCCTCTGCCATTTAGAGTTCAGCTCTCACTGGCATGTGAGCCATGTCTCCTTGACCTAAGATGGTCATTTTGAACATTTACAGCTACATTTCTTATTAATATGACACATTTTTTTTACACTTTTAAGTCAGATAATTCAGGATCTGAACAAGTTGAGAGGGAAAGATATAATTATGGAAGGATTTAGTATTTTCTTTCTTGTGTGTGGTTTCCATAGTTTCCAGTAGCGTTTTGTCTCCCGGGCGATACGGAGCCTTGTCCCGGAACAGACACCAGGTCGGGGGCCAGTGCGGACTGGCTGTAGCTGGAATCCTTGACCACACCCTGTGCCATCCACGGCTCTGTGATGAGGTGGTGCAGGCCACAAGTTTGGGTCCTGTCTCTGCTGCTTCACCCCTCAAGCCCCAGAGGCAGATCTTAACTACGATAGAGCGGTGGCCGCTCGGGTCCCTCCAGGCGTGCAGGTTGGCTTCCCCAGTGAACAGGAAGCCGATCAAAGTGAACAGAGATGGGAGTGACCTTTGTCGGTAGCTCCTGGGGTTCCCAGCAGAGAATGGAAATGCCAGCTCTGCATGGTGGGGCTGGGTGGCAAGCTGAACCTTGCAGTGTACAGACTGAGCCTCTCCATGTCCTGGGGAAAACATACCTGTTACGAAAAAGAAGAAAAGGAGAAACCCAGTCTGTGTCTGTGTGACAAACCCCCCCCAGGTAGAGATGAAAGTGACCACACTTAGTCACACTCCAGGAGACCTTCTCTAATTCCCCATGTGAGTCAGAGATTCTTCCTGTCTTGATTTTACTAAAAGGGAAATTAAAGCTTGGAAAGGCGTAAATAATTATATATGTCATGGAAGCTAGAAAGTGACAGAACTGTGATTTGAACCTGGGCCTCTCTCATCTGAAGTCAGTTATCTGAGTACACCTGGTCCGTGTGGGGCAGCCCACACCACACCTCAGCTAGACGCAGGGGACAGTCCTGAACCTGCCCTCCCCTTGTTATTGCAGAGTCTCCTTGCAGACGAGAGCCTCAGTGCAGGCCCTGTGTCTCCAGTTCCCAAACACCAGCTCACGTTTGATTTTATTGCATGGCATTCAAAGGGAAAATAAAAAGACCTGAGGGCACACCCAAGCGGACCAGTGTCCTGGGTGACCCAGGCCTGCCGGGGCCGTGTCTGCTCCCTCCGTGGTTCTAGAAGCCGCTGCAGGACCGCTGCGGCCAGGGCCTACCTGAGCTGCCCTGGTCCCCACTGGGACTTAGGCCTTGGTGGGGTCTGGTGCTGAGAACTGCAGGTGATGGATGAACCCAGTCATAGGCTGGGTCCTCCTTGGCTTGTATTGTATGAGTGGTTTTTTCTTTTTCTTCTTTTTTTCTTTTCTCAATGAAATCCTTTTATTCCACCAAGTAAGATCATAGGACTACCCATAGTGCAGAGTCTACACTTTAACCCAAATCTGAGAAGCACCAAACCAGGTAATAGAATTATTCCCATTCCTGATGGGAGTTGAATGATGTCCTAAAATTGGACAGTAAGAAGATGCTGATAATCCTGAGAGCTCTACCATTGGCATTTCCTAATTGGCCTCAACATAACGATCGCGATACCATCTACGTGATGCTGAACAAGTCCATTCTACTGGGAAGCACACGGACCTTTTACCTAACTGATAGGAAGTAGAAGAACCAGACCTGGTTTCTCTCCCATAACACTCTGAGCCCATCTGTAGGTTGAGTGTTGCGTTTCAATTCCAATGAGCCACTTTCAGGCCACTGAGACAAATGGATATATTATAGAAATCCGATTCTATCTTATTTTGTCAAAATGGCCCACATCAAGCTAATTGGGAGTTCTCACCCTTGTGATTTTTAAAAACATATCATTTTATTGTTTGAAGAAAAGTGGTTATGTATCTTTGCTTCAAACATAGCCAGGTAGCAATTATTTACTGTTACTTTCATGGTCTCAGGTTGCTTCTCATAAATGGTGTTGGAATGGGCAACACAGATAAATTCTTCTGAATCAGAATCTCCTCTGCTTTGAAGAAATGCTAGAAAAGAGAGCTGATCATCTCTTGGTCATAAACCTTGGGTTTGCAGGGTGGAGGGAGGACCATCCATTTGACTGTCCACTGGCCGTCAAAGGCAGGTGTAAGGAGCAGGCATGCTCCCTGTGGGGGTCTGGTACCCGCATCACCGTGCGCTGCAAACTCATTCCAACCTCATTGCTTTGTCCATTATCTGGGGATCATCTCAGCAACAATGGACAATTGATTCCCTGCTGTGAGCTAGCCCCTGAAAATTTAGAAAACTGACTCCTGACCCTTTTCCTTTTATTCATTTAATTCCTTAATGCCTGCATCTGCTGTAATTACAACAGATTTCAATTATAATGAAGATCCAACTGCGGGGGTAAAATGGGATTATGGTAATTGTTAGAATGGAGAGGCATAGAAATAGGTTTCAAAAGCTTTCAGAAAAGCTATCTGACCAAAATAAGATCAACGCAGTTGGCTGCTAATTAAAGGAAACTGACAAAGAGACGCTACCTGGCTGATTTTTAATGTGTGAGCCTCGTTAAAAGGTTTACATCAGTCAGCTTGAATTTTGAGGACTATTGAAGTGTTTTGTTCTTTTGTCTCTAAGGAAAGCATATAGAAATTGAAACTGACCTTCAACCGTGTGAAGGGATGAGAATCTTAAAAAGGGAAGCAGCTCCATGGAGCATAAATACATTCAGGCTCATTTGTAGATGGAAAACCGTTTATCTGGACATTTGGGAATTTCAAAGGCCTGTCAATAAATATGCTATTCATTTCAAGCCTTTATGGGAAATGGAGACAAGGGAAATTCAGTACTGAGGAAAAAAATATTTCTATAGGTGTTTATATCAATACACTGAGTGTTTTTTGAGGCTGATTTATTTTTCAACAGATGACTTCCTCTAGATGCATTCCAGGTGGGGAGCCCTTGGTGGGCATGTGTCTGAACAATTACATAGAAGGATATACACCCAGGTGCCCACAGTAAACCACCGTGCTTATGACAAAGGGCCCTTTTCTTTTAATTTTTACAAGTTACTTTTAGAATCTGCATGGATCGATTGAGGGCTGTAATGAATGATTGTTAGGAGTTATCAGCCTAATATGGCCAGTTAGGCTTCATTCCAAAGGAACAGATCTCACCCACTGAATTTTATTTCCAGAGGTTAATGAGGGAGGTGTTTGTGAGGGCAGCCGGGTAGACCTGGGTTTCAACACCCACCATACTGTAGGTCTGGTGACCTGGTAGCTAACTGAGCCTCTGTAGCTTTAAGCATGAAACAAGACTCATTCACCCAATATATTCTCTTGTCCAGGGACATGGTACTTTTATCCCCATAGTTAACTACTACCAACAGATGGCCAATTTAGTCTATTTCCTTCCAGACCACATTCTGTCTACATAATAGCAAGAACAGTAAGAGAAGAAACTACACATTACCCTTCAGTGTGCTTTTTGTACTTAATCGTACATCGTACGGGGAGAACCTTCTAATATCCTAACACACACATGCTCCTGCTCATTTTGATTGCCCCGCGGCTTTCCCTGGTATGGACGTACCTCATTTATGTAATCATTCCCAAACTAGTGGAATAGGTTTCCATTTTTTTAACCGTTGATAATAATTTTGCATGTATCTTTGTGTATATGAGAAAGTGTTCCTGGGGCACTATTTGCAGGAAGTGGAATTGCTAGGTCAAAGCAGACACATTATTTAAGTTTTAGAAATGCCATTATGCCAACAGCAACAGCCCTCACAGATTGTAGGTCAGCAAGGTGCATAACAGGGAGACACTGGCAAAGGCCATGGAGGGGCAACATATAAAACAAGAAGAAAGACTCAGAGGAAAAGAGTAGAGAATGGCTACCCACTGTTAAGAAATAATGCAAATAAAAGAAGGCAACTCTTTCCCCTAACACTTGTACATTAAGAAAAATAAATTCAAGGTTGGCTTGTTTTGAAGAAACAATTTACCCATTTAAGGCATTTTGCAGGAGAATTTGGTTAACAGGTTAAAACTAAAATCTGCTATTCTCCCCAAAAGTACCCACTTAAGGTGAGAAAGAGACACACAGGAGTGGAGGAACTAGAAGAACTCAGTGCTTTGGGTTCAAGAAATGAAAGTGGCCCTCAGAGTGAGGCTGGGGCACCGTGCAGAGCCTGATGCAGGAGTAAGGTGCTCCCCCAGAGACTGGGTGGTCAGGTGGGATTTGAGGTCTGAATTATGAGCCAACACAGATGCCAAAGAAAGTATGGTGGTGCTTGCAAAGGGGGATCTTGGGATACACTCACGATGGTGGCAAGATTTGTTTATTTTTGTTTTCAAAGAGTGATATTGAATTTCTTAAAATTAAAAATTCAGTTTATAAAATCATATTTGGAAGGCCTTTAAATAATGCTTAGTCCTATTTATGAATTTACTTATTTAAATACCGTCAACTATTTTAAACTACATTTATAATGTTTTATTTACTTTCCAAGTAAATTTTACTTCAATTTACTGCATTAAAATATAGAATGCCACAGTTATTTATAACAATCATCCAGAAAATGAACATTTAACTTAGGTGTACTTAATTTATCTTAGCTTCTGTAGTAAGCACAACTTATAATATCTAAATCAGTTATCTTACACTTTTTAAGTTGGAGTTTACAAGCCCCATTCTTGAATAGGCCAAATTGCCTTAAGAATTAGAAATACCAGAAAATATTAAAATATTTTCAAAGTTTTATTGAAATCTTGCTGCAACAGTAAATACCCATTTTAAGACAAGTCAATGATCTACTCTTACAGGGACATTTTTAGGAAGAAAGAAGAATTAGACATTCCTTGTCAGACTGATTTTTTTTAAAAAGCAATTAGTGATAACTAAACTGCCTGATTTAATGTAAGACTGTTTAAGGCTTCTTTTAGGGATGACCACTGACATTGGTCCAATCCTATGAAAATCCATTATAAATACGCTTAAGCATATTTTCAGGGTCAAGAAACTAGTGTCTGAATCACTGTGTTACACACCCAAAACCAATATAATATTATACATCAACTATATTTCAACGAAAAATAAAAGAACACTACTTTCCTCCCAGAAGGATGTAAATCACATCAAACAGAAGTTTCTGGCTGAGATCAGCTTTGGGACCATTTTTTCTCTTTAAGTACCATGTTCCTTTTTAACTCAAATATATTAATACCAAGTTTTGATTACCTTAAGCCTTTGATAACGAATTCAGAACTTTCTGGGATTACAGCTTTCACACCTGAAGAAGACACCTTGCTAAGCGATGAGGGTGTGGTCTCCTCCTCGCACACCACGGCCTCTGGGTGAGTGTGCCCGGCCAAGGGCCCCTGGTGCCCGTCGTGGGCTGGCCACGAGGCCCGCACCCTTGTTTTCAAAAGCCAAGCGTGGACCCTGAATGGATCGTCATTTTCCTGATAGATCTTGATGGGTTTCCGCATTTTCCTCTATGTGTAAGATTCCTTAATTCTTTAGTTTATTGTCAGTGATATGCCCTCAATTTGGGGATAGGTTAATGGTTGCGTCTGGCTTGTGATAATAACTTGTAAGGCCCTTCTGCTGAATGCAAGCAGTCTGGAAGCAGTCACCTTAACTCAGATAGGCTTAGGAGATGTCGGAAAAGTCACTGTCATCTGTAAAAATAAAAATAAAAACAAGCAGAGTGGGGACAGGGCTATCTCCTCAGCTACTTATTTTAAGGATTTCACATATTAGTAGTGAAGACAGATGGAAAATAGAATCACAAGTTCCTTTCCTAACGCTTCACCACTGTAGAGAATTTATAGAATGTATTACATGTCATTATGCTGATCAGATAATAACCATGTACGTTATTCTCTCATGTGGGTTTATTTATTCCCAGTTCACCCATTTGTTATTGTCATTAATTCTTTTCCCACCAAAAATATCTTTGAGGACTCTGCACTGAGAGCTCCAGGTCTGAAACCAGGAGGCCAGTGCACAGACCCCTCCCCAGTCTTCCCTGACATAAGCCCTAATGCCTGCTTAGGGTTCACATTCCAGAAGTCAGCATCTGGTGTTGGGCGGAGGAGGGCTGACAGTGCTTGGGAATACAGGTGCCCAGGACAAGTATATGATGCAGTCTGTGCTCTTCACCTCACACTCAGACAAGCTGTTCACCCTCATCTTGTCTTACTTTCTTCATCTACACAACAGAGGAAATAATACAGTTGATGCAACATCTCAGATGTGACTGAGCACATGTCAGTCTCATTTCACGCTTGTGGGAAAGGGACGCGTCTTTAGGAAGGCCACATCTTGGTTACCCCTGGGTGGAGGTATTCTTTAGGAGACTGACCAGGAAAACAGCGGTGGGTTAAACCTTGTTAGCATAGCCGCAAGGCTGGTTAAAGGTCATTTCATTTTTGACTATCTGGTCAAAGGTAACAAGAATCAATGGGCACTAGATAGGCAAATTGAATTTCTCAAACAGACTTCAGCTCATTAAAATCTATCAAAAGCTGTATACAGACTTATCAGGAATGCTGAGTATTTCCTCAAAGGAGTTCTAAGTTGCATCATTCAAAAGCATTCTGTTTCTGTACAGTCTGGAGCTAATTATCTCTCTAAATATTTAAGGGATAGAGCTGGTAAGGCCCAACAATAAAGACCCCTTGAGAAGGTACCATTTGAGCAGAGACAGGAGAAGCCAATGAAGAGAGGGTCATGTAGGCACCTGGGGAAGAGCGTTCTGAGCAGAGGGAACCTCAGAGCAAAGTCTCTGACCAAGGAGCGTTCCCGCTGTGTTTTAGGGACCACCAAGAGGGTGGTGGCTGGGGCAGATGGAGAAGAGGGAGAGGAGGGAGGGGTGAGGTCAGAGATTAGCTGGGGTGCAGATCAGCAGGAGATGGCAGTTCATTTTAAGGATATTGTTTTTAGCCTGTAGAAAACAGCCACTGGAGGGTTTCTGTATGATCTGCCTTATGTGTTAAAAGGATCCCTTTCACTCATGAGCTGGGAATTGACTGAAGGGATCGAGGGTGGAACCCAGGAGACCAGTGAGCTGATAATTGCAGTGGTAAGCCAGAGAAGCTGGCAGCTCAGACCAGGCAGCCAGCTGTACAGGTCATGAGAAGTGGTCAGGTGCTGGACAGATCCAATGGCAGAGCGCCTCACGCTGTGGAGGGGGAGGGGAGCCTCCGTTGCAGGGTCTGGACAGTGGGGAGCGCACAGCAGCTGTCGTCTGAGAGTGAAGGATGTGGGTGGAGAGGTGGGGTAGGGTGAGGTAGGCGAGCAGAAATTCAGGTTTGGACATGCAGAGCCTGAACTATCTGACATCGAGTGGAGCTGGGCGGCAGGCAGCTGGGTCATGAGTGTGGAATTAGGGGAGAAGACAGAGCTCGAGCCGAAGCCTGGGGTCCTGGGCATGAAAGGTCATGAGATTCGCTATGGCTGTTGCTCAGTAGTCTGGTTTTTGTTTGGGAAAAGCCCCAAAATTCCTATGTCCTCTAAGAAAACTCTGTTATAAAAAATGGACAGACTGCATCTTCCAGAGCTACCTCGACCCCCTGCTTTCCTAACGCTTTTCCCGGTTCCCACCCATGGCAGCTGAATGCTGGGGCTTGACCTCGGGTGCAGCTAACCCAGGGAAATCAGCACTCCCGTGCTTCTCAGGGAAACTCCAGGCGTCCTCTGTTCTTCCTGACACCAATGGACAGAACGCGTGTCATGCGGAAAGCGTGCCAGGGTGCTCGAAACTGGGCTCGGGCTTAAATCCTGAGAAACGTCTGCCTCTAGTCTTCTCAGTGGCTCCATCCCCAACATCTTGTAAAATCCTGACCCTTTGACGCAGCTTCCTGGCTGCCTCTCCTGCTGGGCATCAGCCTTTAAAGAGAACATCCTCACACATCCCTGTGGACACCCCAACGCACCACAAGCCGAGAGGCTAGAGCCGTGCGCCTGGGCAGGCTGGACGCAGAGCAGTGGGGGTCTGCATCTCTAACCTGGGCTGTCCACGGCCCCACCTGAAGATGACCTTCCTCTTTGGGAAGGAGTTTTGATTTGGTGGAAAATTACAAATTCTCATACAAATCTCACCTATGACTTTCCTCCAGTGTTGTGTTTTCCTCGCCTGTTCCGAACTCCCCTTATCTCCCTCCAGACCACGCACGCTCTGATTCTCGCAGAGGCAAACGGCTTCAGCTGTCTGTCCCTCCCTAAGTCTTTGTGTACACCGTCCCTGCACGTCAGCCTTATCTGGGCTCCTGAAGGGTATGAAGACTGTTTTCTTTGTTGGACATCATACACCAAAGAAAGTGTATCCATCTAGGTCCAGTTCTATATGAAATATTAGGATTTTAGAAGACAGGTGTTTGGAGTGATTGTGTCCCACCAATTTGAATTAAGGGGCTCACACTTAAGACTGGCTATCCACATACTCAGTGGGCTCCCTGCTCTTCCTTCTGGCTTCATGTCTTAAATGCTCAAGACGAGTTTATGCCAAGCTGAGTCAAAAAGAAAACACCGGTTAAAATGAGCTGATTAAAGGATATGGACATTATACTCCTACAGCCACGCATTCTAAATAAGAAAATCGAGGTTGTGTCTGCTTTCCAGATGCGTGTTTCTAACCTCAGTATGTGTGGGGTCAACATGAGCCCAGCTGGGAAGCAGCCCTGTAAGCATTTGCTCACATTTTCCCTCAGCCTAGGAATATTAATTTTTCCTTAACAAGTACTCTCTTCCCCTCTCAAAAATACATGATTTTTTTTGAGGAACCATAAACAACTGAATTTCTAGCCTGCATTTTCATCAGAAATTGAATTTATTAACACTACAATATAAGGCCCATGGGAGGCTAATTAAGATGTGCTCCAAGTGCCCCATTACTTTATAATTCTCCCCAAGATCCCTCCCCCTACATGCCCAACTGAATGTGTCAATTTGAGTTTTGAAAATATTTTAAAATGTGTATTGTACAGAAAAATGTGTTTTCATTTATTTTTGCATTTATAGAAAGCTATTGTACAAAATATTAAGAATCTGTTAGCTGCGTGTAACAGGATCCCACCTGGAGCTAGCCTGCAGGAGATGGGAGGTTTTCCTAGGAGTGAGGGGAAAGAGCACAGAATCTAACATAGATGAAAACGGCCAGCCCCGCAGAGGTCAGCATGTAGCCTGAGCGTGAGGACAGCCGGACGCAGTCCAGGAATGTGCCAGGACTCCCCAGCCCCCCATGCCGCTGTGTGCTGTGCCCTTTCCTGCAGACAAGCTTTCTTCTCATGGCTGAAAACAGCCACGGAGAACCTCTGAGTTTTCTGTTTGACAGCTTCAGCCACAAAAAAAGGCTGACCTGAACTTTCCTGGTTCCAAAACAAAAAAAAACTTTAGGATAAGTACCCACTGACCTGGTTTTGCTCAGCTTTCCAGTTCTGAAGCCAGTGACTTTTTGCCGGGGGAGTGGAGAAAGGGAGCGATAATAGCATTCATGCAGATCACAGAGTGCTGGGGGGAAAGGAGGGGCGGGTGGGGTTACAGAGAATTCCTACAAGCACTGGACAGTTACAGAGGGGAAAACTGGGGAGAAAAGCGAACTGCAGGAGAAGCAGGGAGATGCTGGGATGTGAAAGGAAAAAGAAAAAGTCATGGAACAGGTGAGCTTGCCCAGGCGAGCGCCCCTGCCCCCCGCCCGAGCACCCCCACAGGGCCTGGTCTTGCTGGGATGCTGCGGATGAGCACTTGATGCTTCAGGTTTATGCACAAGGTCAGTGGGGGACAGGGAACTAGTGGGGTTCATTGGAGTGGCAAGCCTGTGTCTCCCTTTCCTCCAAGTGTAGGAGCTCGGAGTCAAGAAAAAGAGTAAAATTTGGAGCAGGGAAGGGACCAGTTTTTGTGTCTGACTGATTGTTTTTTGTGACCATGTTCCACAGCAAAAGTACCTGGGTTCCTTGTTTACCTCTGTTCTTTATTCTTTCTTGGGTACTCTGGAGGCATCCAGGAGCTTTTCCCAAACATAAGCCCTGTCAGCACGATTGTACGTACGTTTGCTGTGCTGAGCAGAAAACTTCTAATAATATGTCAGAACATATGCAGGAATATTAGTTTCTGGGCTCTGAAACGATTGTTGCTGGAGGGCTTCTTACCAACATAGGATGTTGAGACTAAATCATCTTATTTCTGTTAGCCTCATATTCTCAACAGCCCCACGATGAACACTTCTGTGATATTACGTCACTTCTGTACCTTCACTGCTTACACTTTCTTCCCTTTTAAATTCATGACATTTTTTTCCTGTAAACATTGTTTTGAAGAATTCCAGTATCCATCGCTCTTATTCTTAGTTGTACGCAGCAGAATGTCCAGCACTTGCCAGACTCTCTCTCAGCAGCCACAGTTCCTGCAGGGTGGAGATGTTCAATCGTGGATATAAGAGGTGCAGAGATTCACCCAAAGCCACCGTGTACTAAATGGCTGAAGGGGACTCTAAACTCAGATATATGTGACCCTGTGACCCTAAAGTCCGTGATCTCTGTCCAAAAGAAGCGGACATTTCATGCACCCCCATTAACCCAAGTGATGCCCAACATCAGTCCTTCCTACTTCCTATCATTTCTTCAACAAGAAGTGTGGGTCTGACTTCGTGGCCACGCCTCTTATTTTGAGATTCTCCTTAATCCAGCCCCAGTCTCTTGCCATCCTCCCCGCTGGTCTTTGGTAGGAGGTTTGTGACGGCCCATTAATTTTATGCTCTTCATCTTTCCTAAGAAATGTTCTAATGCTGGACACTTATACTGATTCATCATGACATCATTATGAACAATAATTAGCATACATAGTTGTCATATTGTGAAATATCTCCGCATGTGTGATTGCTGGGCAGCGCTGTATGACAGCTTCAGTGAATTTTGAATGTGTATGGTGGAAATATTTTTAAAATACTCATACTGTTTCATCATAAGCAGTAAAGGCCTTGTGGTAAGGCTGGTGTTGGCATTTTTTAAAACCACAGAATCTCCTTGCATGTTAAATGAGCAGTTACCATGTATCGAAATTTTATGCATAGTTTAAAATAGATTCCTGGCCCTCACTCAAAAGAGAAGCGCAAGGTCGGTGACCCCAGTTATCTGCCCCTTTCCCTTTTCCTTTAAAAATGTAAAACCCTTCCAAAATGTAAAAGCACTACCTTGTACATCCTGTTCTGGTAAACGAAAAACCTTGCAGATTATGACCATGTCAAATTAACTTTAATTCAGTGAGAATTTGCCCTGATGCTGGAATGATTAACTTAATTGCCTACATCATCTCGGTCTCTCAGTGCCCAGAAGTGCCAGGCAGACACACATCTTGGGGTGACACCATCATATTATGTTAGTGTCCATGGAGCCCGGCGTGGGTGTAGGAGCAGAGCAGACCCGGGGGCATGGCCCACGCTCACGCTTGGATGTCAGGCGATTTGTTCTCTGCCGTGCGTTTCCACAGGTCGGCTGACTTTGCGCGCTCTCGCCTTCTCACCCACCAGGTGTCTGCCGAGCTCCTGCGAACATGGAGGCCGCTGCACCCAGTCCTGGACCAGCTTCCTCTGCGACTGCGGCGGCACGGGCTACACGGGGGCCACCTGCCACAACTGTGAGTAGGTCGTGGTCTGTCCCCGGAGTGCAGGGGCAGGGCCAGGGGTGCCATGTGAGCTGGGGACGGGCCCCAGGGACAGGTGCCGCTTGTTCATCCTGGGGCGGGTGCTAGATGCCAAGCGCTGGCAGGCGGGAAGGGTGCATGGAAACAAGCCGTGTCCCCATGGAGGGTGTGGACCCCCAGGAAGACAAACAGGAAGGGGGGCAAGCGGAGATGCAGCCATGTGCTCTGGGCGCACAAAGGGGGGCTGCCGAGTGCACCGCGGTGTCTCGGTGGGTGAGCCGTGCGTCCCGAGCACCCTCACATCTCAGGGGCCTGTGGGTGCGGTCATGTCATGGCCGAGCTGTGTCGGCACGGGGCCGTCTTCCAGCTGCCCGGGTTCTGAGGCTGTTGCCATGGTGGAAAGCAGGAAGCACAGGGAAGCACGTGCTAGCTTTTGAAATCTCCACCTGGGAGCGGCAAAGGTCACCTCTTAAAACCACGTGGGCGCTCCGAGACCTTCGGCCCGGGGGGGTGCGCCCCTACCCCAGGGAACAGGCATGTCAGCAGTGAGCGCCGTGGCCGCAGGTCGGTGGTGAAGAAGCCTCCCGCGGGAGGCCTGAGCTGACCTGGTGGCAGGAACGAGGTAGGAAACAAGAAGAACAAGGGAGCTGAGTGTGCAGGTCGTTCCCGTGCCTGGGGCGCGCTGACCAGCCCACGTGCGCGCGAGAGCGGCGGTGACGCTGGAGCAGAGTAAGGGAGGAGGGGAAGCTACGTGGGCCTCGTGAGCCCCATGGCTGTGACGCCGTAGTGTCTCTGGGGTCGCCGAATGAAAACACGTAACAACCTGGAGAAAGTTTGCAATTTAGAGAATTTTAGATCAAACTATGTGAAATGAGCTTTAACTTAGAAAAACATAATCTGAAGGCTCTGGCTATAGTTGTAGGGGATTTCATGGAAACTGTGAAATTTGAAGTTGACTTAGAAGGTAGAGAGGCAGGAGAAGGACCTTCTCAGAAAATGGAAGAGCCGGCCCATGCTGGGGCTGTTGGAGAAGCACCGTGGGCCCCTCAAGGCAGACCTCTCGGTTCCCGGGGTCCCGCGTGAGGGGTGGCCCTTGGCAAGGGGAGCGGTCAGTGCCAACTGGGCTGGGATCAGGCCCTGACCCGGGACGGCGATGCCAGAGCTCTCTTCCCTGAGGACCTCTGAGCCCCTGCGTGGCTCCTTGCTGCTCTGGAATGACGCAGCCATGACGGAGCCCAGAGAGGAGGATAGTCAAAGAGCCCCACGGTCATCATGGGGGTGTGTTTCTGTTAGTCGCCTGTATAATAAAAAAAACCACTGATTCGTAATGAAATACCTCCTTTAAAATTTCTATTTTGAAATTTGGAACAGTAAAGAGAGCACTGATCTGAAAGAGATTCGGTTTAAACTTTACCTAGCTCTTGTACTTAAATAAGTACATGATATCTGTAAGTATGGAGTCTGGTTCCAGAAATACTGTTCCCAGATACCCAGGGTTAACATACACTTGTACAGAAACATTTCAGGATGTATATGGGGCTGTCCAGATCGTGATGCCAGGGCTCACAAGAAGCCCAGAGGCCACTGGGATGACCATGAGCTCAGTAGTGAGACAAGAGGACCTTGAAGAAGAGCTAAGTCAGGGCTGCCTAGATACCCGCCTACTCACATGATGCTGTCCTGTGATTCTGGAAGCTCACTCTTCACTTTCTCCTAAAAACTGGACAGTATTTTGAGTTGTTCACCCCCATGGATGCTCTTCTCGGTCGCTTTTCTCCATCCATCAGACTAAAAATAGACTTCTAGCCTTAAAAAACTGTAAGGTTGAAAACTGATGGAGGTGAGGTGCTGACTTTTAAGGAACACGTCAAGGCTGATGAGCGGGAGAATCCGCACACCAAGCCTTAAAAATATATATTAATTTTTTTTTAACACCTTCTCATTCCCTGTTCTGTGAAATTGCTCAGTACCTCTGCTCTGGGCTCCAGCGCTGTCAGCATTTTCCTCCCCTTTGGGGATCCAGGACAAAGCAGAGGTGGGTGGCTGCGCAATGTAAGACCCCATCTCCCTCCAGCCAAACCCTCCCTCTGTCCTGACTGGGTGAGAGCCTTGCATTGGGCCTGATTGTGAATTGAGTGACTCAAGCCGTGTGGTTCAGTGCCTCTGAGAAGCCCGGGCCCCCCACAGCATCAGAGAGGAGAGGTGCCAGACCAGAAGGTGCCGTAGACGTAACCCTCGGGGCAGAGCAAGTTCCCAGTCCCGCTCCAGTGGAAATGGCGGTGTCAGTGATTCAGGGCATTTTCCTGAGCAGCCATCTACAGTCAGGACAGTAAATTCAAGGTCTTCAGATTTATAGGACATTTATAATAATACTAAAAACTTATTCTTGAGTATTAGTCTTGTGTGTTTTCAAGCTCTTTTTCTTTTTTTTTCATTATTGGTGCTTGTAAATGTGAAAACGACGCTGGCATGGGACAGATGGGAGTGACTTCTGTCGTCCTTTGTGAATGAGAGAGGGGACGGTGAAGGGAGAGTGCAGTGGACTCTGAGGAATGGCGAAATGACACAGCAGGTGTGGTTAAAGGAGATATGGCACCATTCCATTTCAGTTTTTTCTTTCCTTCTTACCTGATGGCACGAGACCTTGAGTGCACACCTTACATTATTCTTCAAACACCCTTTGTCAAAACCCCCTGTTGAGGAGGAGGTGGGGAGGAGATGGGCGACCCCTGTCTGGGTGTGGTGGTCTGCCCTGGGGGGAGGGAGGGAGCCTATTGCTTACCTCCTAGGGTCTCCAGACCAGCAGAGATGGCGCTTGTGGTCCCTGGCTTCAGGCAATGTGAGGGTGGAGAAGGCTGTGTGATTTGAAGTCTAACTTCTGAGTGCCCAGGGCGTATCTTGGTATTGGTATACGATCAATCCAACTTAAGATCTAAAGGCAGAAGTTTAGATTATGGGAACTTCATGCATAGATTAGTCTACAATGCTATGATAAAGTGAGGTAGGTATTAGCTCCATTTTATAGATGAGTGCCTTGCAGCCCAGAAAGGTTGCTTACCTCCCTCAAGGTCATGCAGCCTGGAAGTGATGAAGCTGGGACTTGAACAGAGGAATCTGGCTACAGATGCCAGGTACTGAACCCCTGCATCTTATTTCCTTTCACAAACAAGTTAGACATTTGCAAACCTCTGTTTATGAACTCAGTGTTGTGAACTCATGGCATCCCTCAGATGGCCTGAGACACACTCGGGTATTGCGAAAGGCAGTTCTAGAAGCCTGAGAGGTGAGAACGCTTTGAATTCTAGAATAATAGTGAAATCCTCACAGAAGGAGGCAGGATGAATAGCACTTGAAACACAGCTAAAATTAAAATAAATGTAAGCAGGGATAAGCAAGGCTACTGAAAAGAGAGACTGGCGAGCCTCGAGACTCAGCGGCACCAGCCTCTGTGCTACATTGCGGGGTGATCCATGAGTTTGCCAGGCTCAAGAAAGGAAAAACAAGTCTATTCATCCCTTCCTGAAGCTCACAAGGTATTCCTATAAAGCTCTTTTCCCTGGGGGAAATCTGAGCTCATGTCCCATCACAACCAAAGCTATTGCAATATCTATAAATCCTCGTTAATAATTACATAATAAAAAGGCTCTTCAACTAGTGTTTTTTTGTTTTAAACCATTTTAATATATTTTTTTCTTTTTTTGTGGGGAAGGCGCCCACTGTTGTTTTCAAGTGTTTATTATTGTAACTGGTACAGTGAGTGTCTTCGTGCTTAAATAATTTTTAGCCTACTGTTCTATTGTTTTCTTGAACTAACCTTAGAAATGGCATTGAGTCAAAGATTATGAGTAGTTTCAAGGACCTTGATTCATACTTACAACTTGTTTTCCCGAAGTTTTGGTACAGTTTATACTCTGATTACTATTTTCTGAGATCTTGTTTTATTTTCTCTGCCAGAATTGTGTACTACGATTAAAAAAAAACTGTTTGACATGTATTTTTTTTTATTAAAGTATCATTAATATAGAATTTTATGAAGGTTTCACATGAACAACATTGTGGCTTCAACATTCACCCATATTATCAAATACTCCACCCCCACTGCAGTCACTGTCCACCAGCGCAGTAAGAGGCTAGAGTCATTACTTGTGTCTGACATGCATTTTCACTAAAACTTTTGCTTACTAAAGTGGAATTTACTGTTGATTCTCATGGAGAGTTCCAGATGAAGAAAAAGGTTTTCTTTAGATGACTTTTGCAATAGGAATAAGATTGTGTCTCCAGAATCTTCATTTCTCACTCAACAAGTACCTTTGGAAAGCCCACCTGGTGTCAGGAACTGTGCATTTTATGATGGTCTCACACTGAATGATAGAGTGAGTGATACAGGCGCTCACTTTCCATAGTCTGAATGTCTCCTGTTGAGTGGGGCTGTCCCTCATCTCTTTGATATCTAGGTCTGCTGACACCCTCGCCGGCATCTCCACTTCCCAGCCTTTGCTAACGCTTTTCACAGCGTGGTCTCTCTGACATCCTAACTATGCCTTTGAGCTCGCTTCTCAGCAAGAGGCTGTCAGCTTTCTTTTCTCCCAAGACTGATATAATGCTTCTCCCACTGGGCAGTCAGTAGCCAGGTATTGACTGGGAGCCTATCAGGTTGTCTGGCTATCAGACTCTCCAGCTGTCATCGCTGCTGTCTTAGCAGTGGGCACGACGGTCCTCCTCCTGCATGGCCTTCCGTGGGCAGAATGTAAAGCTGGACAGGGCAGGGGATCCTGGTAGGAGACGTTTATTTAAAAGCATTGCTCATGTGTCGTAGCCCAGGTTAACTCATATTCTAGTAGTTTTCTCTGGGTTTCCTATCAGGATCTAAAGAAAATCCAGTAATGAATTGTTGAATCTGTACCCTGCTTCATTTTATGGCATTAACCACATATTTTGTGTCATCATTATTTGTTTTTATGTTAATTCCTCTACTGAAACTATAAATTCCCTTGGAGGAGGAAGTGTGTTTGTTTATGTTTATACCAACCACATCCGAAGAATTGGTGACATGAAGGACATGCCATGTAATTGGTGAGACAGACAATTAAGCAGAAAAAGATAATTTCAGGTGTCATTAGGTGGGGACTCCATAGGGACAGGGTGGTGTTGGATCTTCACTGTCTCCAGCCCCCGGTCTAATCCCGGACATGTAGTAGATACATGCTGTATGCACAAATACATAAAGGACATACATGCACACATCTGTGCTGCCTTACTGAGGAGGGGACACTCTCACTTTCTGCGGGAGGTGAGAAAGTTTTTACAACACGCAACCTTTGAGCAGAGACTGGATGGGTGAGACCAGGAGCGAGGAGGAAAAATGAAGAACACAGGCAAATGCAGGGAGAAATGAAGGGCTGCACAGCGGGGACTGTGCGCTGACTAGCATAGGTCGGCTCTGAGGTGAGAGAGAGGGAGACGGAGAGGCAGGACACGCAGGCCGAGCAGAAGGTGTGTGACGGCTTGAGAAGCATGCCTCTCTCTGGAGCATCTCGGAATGAGACACACTTGGTTTAATTTAGTGCTGGGAATTGACTTGCTAATGTTTATTTTGTTGCTATTTGTTTTTGTTACTTTTTATTTGGAAATACAAATGTATTGGTGCTGTGAAGTATTTAGTAAAATTAGAAGATGTAGGTGCAAAGAGAGATACTGGATTCTACTTGCAATTGTGCAGATAGCCAATAATGAGAGCAAAGCTAGGAGGAAGGTGCCTGCTTTGAAAGGTGTGTCTCAGATTGAATCGAACAGAATCAACAAATTGAATCGAATGCAGCAGGGAGAAAGATGGCTTTTAGCTTTTTACTTGGGAGACATCATAAATGAAGAATGTAGTGACTGAGTCCACAGATCTGACTGGGTCTGACAGCCTCGTGTCCACCCCAGGCCCTACAGCCTACAAGATACATCTTTTTATGACCAAAATGGTTACAGCGTCAGAGCTGGTGGAAGTAGGATTTGAACTCAGTTCTAGATGGCTTGAAAGCACTTCCTCTTCACATTACAATACCTCTAAGCTGCAGAAAGAACACTCTTAAATATTTTATAGAACATGACAGGATTTAAAAACAAATCTGACATCTAGACTTCTTATCAGACAGGAGGAAGGATGAAGGTGGTATCCTCACTTTGGATTGATTTTCTTCCTTTTGAACACATCTCAGTGATTTAAGAGTTGCCCACAGTCATTTCCTCCATGTTAATTTGTTCTGTTTGCTCCTTTCTTCCCATTCCCCCTCCCCTCGTTAATGGAGGCTATAGTAAAGCTAACGTCAAACACTTCTGTTTAATTGACAATGTGCAAAAAAGGTAATCACAAGTGTTGGCTCTATTCCAAACCCTTCAAAGCAACAAAAGATCCCCAAAATGAAAGAAGATAATTAGCTGGGGATAATTTAATTGTTGACGGTGCCTTCTTTTGGTGCACCACTGATATTTACTTTGAATACTGAGCAGGAACAGTGAGTATTTATTTTGAATGTATTTCTATTGATGGAAGGCCAATTGCCATGGACACATAAAGCTCTGGCCCCAAGAGTTAGCAGTGACCTGGGCTGGATATGCACACACGACATTCTCTATGAGGACACATTTCCCAAACAGATCTGGGTTATATTTATAGCTTTCTGGTTTGGCCAGATTACTTTTTGCAGTCTCGGGTTTTTGATCTCTAAAATAAAATCACTTAAACAGTAATTATGTGGATTTGAGGTAAGGAATAAAAAACATTTAGCACAATATTCCAGATTTTGGCATTTCCATGTTAAGTGGTCTCTATTATGTATTTAAAATTATGTGAATGCAAGTTTTGGTATATTTTTCATGTAAGGCGCATGCAATAATTTAGCTTCCTTTGCTACCAGACATGGCCGTAGGAACACTTTTTACAATGCAGATTATTAATCTGACTGATGTGAGGCTGTGACCTACAGGTGTTGTCATTAGTGGGAGGACCCAGAGGCACAGTGTCCCTGAGAGAAACCCAGCCGGGGGCTTACAGGCCTGAGTCTGGTCCATCTCCACAAGTGACCTTAGGCAAATCACATACTCCTCAGATCCCGTCTTCCTCAGGGGCACAGTGTAGACTGTACACAGATTATACATGATCACTAAGATTATTTTGATTTGCTCTAGTGAGTCAAAATGAGCATGTGGACTCCCTGCAGTGTGCTGTGACATCCCACACAAAGTGGCTGCAATCACACCGTACAGTCGCTACTTCCCATCTTAGCCATTTTCTGATGTTCTAGCTCAGAATAATAATTTGCATAGATCATGCAGCCCAGCTCTTGGCTATGGTTTAGAAAACACTGAACACCCTCTTACACTGTTACATCAGATAACCTTTAAAAGCAAAACAAGTTAAAACATGAGGCTTGTAACGGGGATAGGCATTTAAAGCTCTTGCATCTTGCCCTTGAAGCCCTCGGTACCCTGCAACCAGAGCTTTGCGTTTGGAATGGATCAGCTCAGAGAATGGTAAAATGATAAAACTACACAACAGGAGAGTGTGATTGTGCAATAAAGTTTGTCAATTTTGTTTTAAATAACAGAGACTTGACTATTTACATTGTCATGAAACAATGGAATTCTCAGCATGTTCAGTTTGAATCGTGCACAAATATTCTGCCTGCATAAGTCAGAGACAAAATTCAGAAAATATTTCTTCATCTGAGACAAAATTCAGAGAATATTTCTTCATCTATTAAAATTCTGTAACACGATAACACCGTGACCTATGGCAAGTTATTTCACCAATTTGCGCCTCCCTGGCACCATAAAGAAAGGGAAAATAATAGAATCTGTCCCTTATTGCTACGGAGATACATCCATGAGTCAGTGGGCATGAAATCCCTTTGACAAGCATGATTCTAACCCTTCCCTTTAGATTCCTCCTCCTTATTTATTTATGTCATTTCGTTCCTGCTGCAACCTTGATGAGGGACATGGCAAGTATTCAGAGGAAGGACCCGAGGGTCAGAGCCGTGCGGACAGAGAGTCCAAAGACGTTCAGTTTCAGGACCTGGGTAGCGCTCAAATCTGGTTTTTCTTGGTGTGTCTGGCTTCGTTGGTTTCAGTGTCCCGCAAAGGGTCCTTCAGCTGGACCGCGCTCTGGGCAAGTCAGGCAACTGTTCGTGAAATTCTAGGGTTATTTTAAAGCTTAGTTCTTGTTGCTTGTTTTCTAAAAGAAACTCCAAGCATATCCTGCTCAGCTTCAGAGTTTTCAGTGGATCTGTTACCTGCACGACACAGTACTGCTTCTCAGCTCGATGTCATGTGCACTCCGCCTCCATCGCAGCAGTTTCTGCTGTGGCCCCACATGCCTGTTACAGCTCTACTGACTTTTCATTCCTTGAGCACACCCGGTGCCTGTTACCACCTCATTATTGTAGCCCTAAGTGTCCCTCTGGACCCCCGCCCCAACCCTCTGCTCAGGCAGCCCCCTCGCATGCACAGGGCTGTGGTGACTGGTCTTCGCATCTTTCTTTGGCATCAGTTTGACATCGCACACTTGTGTACTTGTGTCCCCACTCCCCACCCAGCTCTGGGCACCACACTTGCAAAGCAGGTGTTCGGGGAGCAGAGCTCCAGTTTTTGACTTGTGACGCTTCTTGAAGTGTATTTGTCTTCACCGACAGGAGGCTACGATGACTGGCTGCGTGATCCCCCAACAGCACACTCAGGCCTTCTCTTCCCTCACCTGAGAAGAAACTCCTCGTTTCTACTTTGACTAAAGAACTGAGACACGTGCATTGAACCCAAGCTTCTTTCTTAACAAGCCGCCCCTCAGGGCCCCCAGGAGCCCTCAGACCGGCCCATAAATCATGTCTCAGTTGGCATAGTTGTGCCCCATTTTAAGATTAAGATACTCGCACAAGTAGGACTTTCCAGTAAGCAAATGTCTTTGAGAGGCCTAAAAAGGAAATAACCCTGTCCGTCGTCATAGCAGGACATGCACCCAGGGTTATTAGTCTAACAGAGCAGTTGTCTCAGGCAGGATGAGATGGCGCAGACCCCCTGCTGGTGGCGAGCCGGGTGGTGAAGGCCTCTGCAAGTGTGCCCCGGCTCCGGCTCCCGAGTCCACTGCCAGGAGGGCTGTGAGAGGGCACAAGCGGGTCCGTCTGCTGGCATGAGTTCTGTCACCGCCTGCTGTCCGAGGGGGTGCCCATGGGGCAGCTTCATGTGACTCGCAGGCAGGGATGCCTGGAGCTCATAGGCCAGCAGAGGAAGGACCTATGCTTTCCAGCTCCTTCCTAAGGGGAGTCTTCAGTCCAGTGACGTCACGAGGGGATTGTCAAAATAAGAAGAAAACGAATGTTGTTTGACTGTTTTTTTTTTATGGAGGTGGAGCGTGGAAAGAGAGCTGTTTCTAGGAATCAGACCGCCCTGGTCCCAGCACCAGGCTCCAGCGGTCATGGGCCGAGGGGCCCGGCATCGACTGCTTAGTGCCCCTGGGCCTTAGTTTTCCATCTCTAAATATAGGAAGGGTACTGTGTGTCTCAGGGTTTCTGGTGATGAAATGGCATTTCACTGAGAGCCTCAGGTGCAGTGTTGATACAGGAGGGGTTATTTATTACTGTGTTTCATCAACACCTCTACACATTTACCTCTGCCAGCCTCCGTGGATGACTCAGATTAGTAACAGATGCCGGTTTCTGTTTGGAAGGGGCCTTTTAGTACAAATATGTCATTTGCATCCTTCCGCAAGCCGATGCCTGAGAAGCAGATTGATCAATACCTCCTGTTATTATTGCACCTCTCTGGTGTCGAGAGGTTTGTTTCTCTTAGAAGCTGAAATTTCCCTCCTTCTGGCTTCTCTCTGCCTAGTCTTTGTTGTGTCCTCAGCGAGCCTACCGTGGGCAGTCTGCCCGCCACTGAATCCCTCCTTGCAGAGTTCTGAGAAACCCCCCAAAGACAGGAGTCCAGCACAACGGTGCCTCAGCTGCCTAGAACAAAGTACGATGCTGCCGGGCTTCAAGGTTCTTGCAGTCACTGGATTCAGAAAGTACTTCACTAATAATAATCAGGACGAGAAAGTGCTTTTACTTACATTAATTAATATATAGTTGGTTTATCATCATCATGTTATAATAATTACAACTTATCCTCAAGTTAGTGAACATGCATTATTCCACACTTTATTTTGGCTGCTGTTATGTTAGGATTTAATTCAGATGTTAAATTTCACTTAGCACCAATTCTTGTGAATCTCTCTTTTCAGATCACTTTTCCAACACATCGTATGTTTGTGTCAGGCATGTATACATAAGCGTCTACTTTGGGTCCAACGGCAAGCAGTATGGGTGATAGCCAAGCAATTGAAGATTTTATTCCTGTTCATGAGGACTTTAAAATTAGTAAGAATGTCAGGGGGCGGAGTCTGTGTCATATACTAAGAAAATAATGCAAGACCATAACGTGGCCAAAAAATAAATTGCCTATAGTTAAAGATGAAAATAAAGGCCCCCGAGCATGTAGGATGAGATGAGCAATGCAGGTGGGAAGCGCTAAGTGGTTCTGGATATGTGATGAACCAGGCAGGTGAGTGCGATCTGACGGCGTGAAAGTGGGGGCGGGTCAAGAAGCCAGGGAGAAATTCACTTGGTTGGAGTTGGGCATAGGGAGGCTGACTTGTATAGACTGGGGTTCTGACGAAGGGAGAGGAATAATGATGATAAACAAAGTTGGCATTAGTCAGGCAGGGTCCAGGCAGAGAACAACCAGGAGGAGATATATATAGTAAGAGATTTATTGCCAAACATAGGCGTATGTGACTGTGGGAGCTGGCCAGGCAAGCCTGAGTTCCACAGGGCAGGCTCTCGGGAAGGGCAGGCTGACACCGAGGGCACAAACGGCAGCGCCGCCCGCAGGGACAGCCTCTCTTTCTGGGAAGCCTCAGCTCTGCTCAGGCGGCCTTTCAGCTGGTTGAAGCAGGCCCACCAGACTGTTACTAAAAGGCAACTGATTATGGACTTTAATCACATCTACAAAATACTTTCACTACAATACCCAGATTAGGGTTTGACTGAATAGCTGGGCTCTCTAGTGCCTCCACGCTGACTCATGAAATTGCCCATCACAGTCTTCCTGGCCCCTAGGTTCGTTTCCTTTAGCCACGTCTCGTGATACTTCTGCCCAACACATCAGACTTCTGCTTGACGCGGTACAGATCTCCTGGACTCCGCGATCTCATCCGGTTCTGGGTAGTGCCTTGATGATGATGACGACGGTCCCAAGGCTGTCCCATCGGCCCTGGTGCGACCTAGATGCTGAGCACGAGGTGCTCTGTGCCATCAGAACCCAGCTCTGTTTCTTTCCTGTCCTTGCTTTACATTTTGTTTAACTGCCTTTGGCTATAATCTTGGTCTAGATTCAGAGATTTCTTTCTCATTCTTAGATAACAGACAGTCCATGACTCCTTAATATCACAAAACATTCACCCAATGCAAGAATTACAAGGTCCAGGGTAAGAGAGGCCCCGGTGCTTCCATCCTCACCAAAGGTGGGACTTCAGAAGGCTCATGGCGATCCAAGCCAGTGGCAGGCGGCTGGGGGGATGTTCCTCACTCAGCACGATGTCCTGAACATTCGCCCAGGTTGTCTCTCTCTTTGCCCTGGAGTATCTCGCCGTATGTAACACACACCATGTAGTGTGTTTCTGGGTGGAGCTGCTGATTCCTACACTCCCCCAGGCTGCTTTCTTTGTGGCTGTCGGTATTGCCTGGCCTCCCTAGCACCTCTTGGTGTGGGACGTGAGGTCAGCTCTTGGGGTGAGGGGAACCCCTTCCTCTGGCCACTTACTACTTACAGGGCTAACAACAGGCCCCCTTGCTGGCCCTGTCAGGCTCACCCGGTATTGTCAGAAGTAGTTTCTTTCTGCTCAGCTAGGTGGGTTGGGGTGCGAGGGAGGATGACGCCACCTGGGCTGCCTTCTGGGCTGGATCAGGGGATGTAGGCCGTCGCCTTGGGCCAGGAGGCAGTGGAGAAGCGGTGCTGGAGTCCCGAACCATGCCTGCTAAGTGTTCCCACATGTCAGAGTCCTCCTCGGCCACTTCTCGTGTTATTTTCTGAGGTGACAGTTGTAATTGGCAAGAAAGATCAGGGATAAACAAGTCTGAGCCGTCTTGTGTGAACTAGGAGGATCTCCACAGATTTCAAGAGTGCGATTTTGAATATATACAAACAATGATTGAACTTTTTATTTAAGTTTTGAATAGGTAACGTGTTCACGGGGATTACAGATCAATCCATGTAGAGACCCTCCATGAAACCCTGATTTCCATTGCCATCTCCTCTCTGCCTAGACCTGCCCCGCAGCTGGCATAGGTAAGCTGTGCCTTCTACCCAAATTTCCTTACAGGACTACAAGCAAATGCGCATGCACATCATACACGCAGCCCTGTGCTCTTCTCAGAGAGCTCCGCACCCCAGAGCTCATCGAGTCACATCTGCACGTAAAGTGTCATCATTCTTTTTCAATTGCCCAGGATCCCTGTAGAGTTGTGCCGTAACTCATTTCTTAAGGCCCGAAGTGACAGGTTGGTTAGGAATTTTTTCTGACCCCACACAAATAAAACCACAATGAATAAACTTGAACATAGGCCATTTCACACGCTTGCACGTGTATCTGTAGGTTAAATTCCTAGAAGAGGGGTTGCTGGCTCCAAGGATTTGTGTGATTTCTCTGCATAGTGCACGGCCCAGCTTCCTGCCCACTAGCCCTGAGGGTGCCAGTTTCCCCTCATGTACTGACACAGAGTCATCAGAGTCCTGGGTTTTTGCCATCAGGACCATGATTTCCTGGGGAGAAAGAAGTGACACCCTCTCAGGCCTGGTGGTGTTTACAAGTGCGAGGCCTGCTCTCCTCACAGCCTTCAGTGTGCCCGATAGTCTCAGTCACTTAATCACTAAGGGTCCTATAATGTGCCTCTATTGGACCTGTAGATCCATAACTGTGTCTACATCTACCATCTGTATCTGCCTGCACCTCTGTCTGTATACTGTCCATCTAGGTGTGTCTGCATACATACACACATACACACATGCATATATACCTACATCCATACATACACATATATGCTCCTTCATATTATATATGCTTTCATATATGCAGTTTATATATTCTATATACATAGTTATAACTATATATGTTTCTATATAGTTTTGGCCTTTAAGAAGTTTGACAAAATTATGACATGAAAAGATTTATAGGGCAGCACAATTCCTTGTGAAATAAGGGGAATATGTAAGATTCAGAAATCAGAATATGAGTGTTCCAAAGTGGGGCATCTTTATAGCGCTAGGGGACCGAGTCCTCATGGGCCCCAGGAGTTCTTGCAGGCGAGGAGGGTGTAGGGAAGGGACGTCATGTTGGTGGGACACGTCGGGCTCCTCAGGACTCACTGAGGATCCTGGAGTGGCCATAGGGAGGAGGGGGCAGCACCGGGGCTGCTCTGGGGGCCGGCGAGGGGACCGGACAGACCCCGGGGAGCGGCAGCGGGTCACCAGTTTGGGGCAGTAATAACCTCGTTCACACTTTCCAGTTCTTCCACACTCTTCTCTGAACAACGTGGATCTTTTTATTTCTCTGTTAGCAGCAATCACTCCAGGTTTCTTAATTGTAAGTTAAAATCATTTTAAGGTGGGAATAAAAGTGAAAGAGGGAAAAAAAAGGTTGAAATAATGTCTTTGTGAGTCTTCTCTGGCCGCCTCGTTCTTCCTGCTTAAGAAATCTCCCATCTTCTAATTAGAAGATACAGAATAAAAGTGCACAGCTCCCTTATGTGATTCCTCTAGAAATCAAAGCTCTTTCATTTTCAATTTTCTAGCTTGGCAACATAAAACAATCTCATTAAGGACGCTGTGGAATACCGGCAAAGGTTAGGCAGAGGGCAGAGAAGAAGTGCTCGAAGGCTTGTCCAAAAAGTGGATAACTTCAGGTTTCGTTTTTGGGAGCTGAAACGGGACGGGAAGGGAAAGCTCACAGATGATGATCAGTCCAGAGACACTGACTCAGACCCGAAGGCCTAGCAGGCTCCGGGAGGCAGACACCTGCCCTGAAATGCAAGGAAGGAAAGTGCGAGCGGCCCCAGCAGCCCGGGGTCGGGGCGGGGGGAGAAGGAGCCCCGACGTACTTGCCCATAAAGGGGCTCCGAGGAGAAAGACCATATCCATGGTGGTAGGGACCCTCATCCCCAAAGGTGACCGTCCGACTCCAGCAACCTGTTCCCAAAAGCCCAAGCACATGAAAATGAATCTTGAAAGACTGACATGCCAGATCTGGGAAGACCGTCGGCTGGGTCGCTGTATAAATCTGGTGCTGTTTTTCAGTGTCACAGAGGCTGCCAGCCCCAGATCAGCTTGTTCTCAGGTCTGTGGCCTGAGTGGCTGACTAGCCTGCAGATTTGCGGGCTCGTGAGTGGGGAGCCGGGTACAAGCAGCCCCATGGGCTTGCGGGGACATTCTCCAGGGGCGCCTGCCCCCTCTGGGAACCAGCATTTGACTCTAGCTGGGTGGAGCTTTCCCCAGCTGAGCCATCCATCACAGCAGCTTCCATCGGGGGCTTTCTGTCCAGGGGTGCAACCAGGACAAAAGGACAAATGAAGACACGCCCAGCCTGGGGTGCACATTAAGCTGGGGCATGTGCGCCTTGATGGGGCAGGAAACAGATTCAGGGGATGGGAGTTCAGGCGCCATGACAGCCTTGTGGGGAAATTGTTGAGACCACTTAAAATCAAGCGATGTTTCTCCTGGGTCCCCAAGGGGCCCCTGCCCCCCATCTGCCCCTCACTGTCAGACCAGGAATGGCATGTTCTTTCTCTAGGCAACCGTACAGAATTCCCATTTGGGGTTGTGCAAGGGCTCAAAAGGTTGTTCCCACCGAGGGCTGCGTGCCATGTGGGTGGAAAGTCAGGGCTCTGATTCCTGCTGGGTCCCTTTCCCAGATGCCTCTGCTCCCCTCCCCAGGGAAGGTCAGGCCGCCTTCCAGAACCGCCTCAGACCGCACTTGGGGACTGTGGAGGATTCTCCCAGGGCATTCCCTTCACTTCCTGCCTTTCCCTCTGCTTCCCTCTGGGCAAAGTCATCTTGATCAGGGCTCCTCCCACCCCGTTAACCTGTAGACCAAGTCCCCCAGGTAAGTAGTAGTATTATATCCCACAGAAGAGGAAATTCCAGTGCAGCGACAAATGGGTAGCTTCTCTGCCTTCTCCTGGCCCTAGTCAACCCTCTGGTTTGCAGTTTCCTGCAAGCCTACCACGCTCAGCACTCTAAGAGGGGATGGAGACCTTGGACGCCTCGCAAAGGCCAAGTCTAATCTAAGGCTCCTGCCTGCTCAGACACATCCCTGCCAAGGGCTGGCTTCCAGCTCTGCTTGGTGACTCCGGAAATACCAACGACTGAGCCGAGCCCCTGCCTGCTGACCTGGGACACAGGGAAGGGTCAGGAGCCCCAAAACATGCATGACTGTGGGGCTCCCATGCAAGAATTTTGTTCCTAATTAAGTTTTAGAATGAGGAAATAATTCACTAAAAGTACAGTTCTTTAAAGATTGCACACGTTTCCAAAGTGCAAAAAGAAACACATATTTTTATTAATTTCTTGACATAATTTTATAGTATCTTTATTTCATTGTATCTTTTAACTACCTTCTCTTATTGCCTACATATGTATATATATAAAAAATAGAGAATAAAATAATTCACTTTTTCCCTCTAATGTAATTGTTCAGAAAACTAGTTTTTTCATCTTTGCATTTTATTATTGGTAAAGCCACATACCCTTTCAAAATATCTATTGCTTATTCATTTTAATGTAAAATAATGTGACAATAGAATTGAAAAATTTTAAATATCCCATTTTCTTATCTGATTACCTAATAAACAAAATTTAATATAATGGATGCTAAATAGTAACATTTTTAAGGCATGTCTTGTACTAAGTATCTCTATTTTTAGGAATATCTTCAGATATTTAAAGGCAAGCATTTAAACTTGCTTTTTACCCCTAAGTATTTTAGTGTTAAAATACGCATAATTTAAAATTTCCCGTCTTGGCCATTTTTAAGGGGTATTAAATGCATTTGTGGCATGCCACAGTCCCCACCATCCATCTCCAGAACTCTTATCTTGTAAACTGAAACTCTGTACACGTTGAATAATTACTCCCATCCCCGCCCCTTTTATGCCATGTAAACTTTTGTGAATGTGGTTGAAATGGGGGAAATCCTTGCCACGTTTCACGACTGAGATACGAGGGTTGGAGTTCCCTGCAGGCCAGCTTCTGCCCGTGTGCCCTTCAGCCCGGCTTCTCCAGGACGTACACCTTCGGGTGCCGGGTGATGCAGACAGCTTTCCTATGGAGATGTGACCTCTGTTCCCCATCATTTGGTTACGATGCTGCGTGACTTTGCACCGTGGCAGCAGGGGCATCCATGGGACTGCTCCTAAATCAGTGCCTTGTGACACCCGCAGTGCCCGTGGCTGCAGACCATGTGGTGACACCCTGCCCGCCAGATGAATATGTTTGCACAGCGTGCCTGCCCCTTAACTGGGTCTGAGAGGCTTCTGGGGCTTCTCCAATGCCACCTGGCACCAGAAGTGTGACAGTAGGAAGGGCCAGAGAAAGACAATGGTGGTCGCCAGTTGCAGTTAAATATTTGATTTTAACCAACTGCAATGAAAATATCTCACTTTTGCGAAATTTGTGGCTTTACTGTTTTCAGTTTGGTTAGGCTGGACTGTATGCCCCAGAATTTTCTTCCCTATAGATTTCTCCGTAAGGCAGACTACACAGAAATCCTTACAGGTTGACAGGCGGCGGAAAGCAGTGGCCTCTGCAGGCTGCTCTCCACTGCTGTCCGGGCGGGGCCGCACCTGCCCCGCAGGCCTCTGCTGCTGCTCCTGCGCCTCAGGCCCGGGCCGGGTGTGTGTTTAGCTCCGTGATCACGGGCGGCTGCTGCAGGAAACTCATATGGCGAAAGACAGGCACAACAAGCAATTCCTGGCTTTCGGTCTGCCCTGGGCTCCACGCACACTGAGGGGTCCCTGCTTCCTCACTCCCCTACCTCACGTGCACCCTCTTCCCCGCGGGAGACTTCAAGCTCCAGCCTCAGACACAGACAACAGCCTCCCAGACACTGTTCCGTCAGCTGCCACGAGCCCCATAAGTGGTCCCCCTAACACATTCATAAGTATCTTCTAGTGGACTTCTTCTCTGATTGAACCCCAACAGGCGCACAGTGTGAACACAAATGCATAACCACAAAACCAAGATGCTAAGACAGCACTTACGGCTTTGCAATGGGGCCCTGAAGCACCGGCGCTTTCAGCTTTACAGTGAATTCGCCTCCAGCCCAGAGTGGCTCAGCGGCCACTTTGGTGTCCGTGTCATTTTGTCCGAGCAATGTTCTGTGACTCATGACGATAGCGTATGTAAGCATAATCTGGAGAATTCCTATACGATTTGAATTTAATCTGGCTAGAAATGGGCTTCGCATGTTGCCAGGACAGATATGAGATAGCCTGAGTAACAAAATTAAATATCTCTCAGCAGAAGTAGCTCCAGGCATTTTTGTTCAGCTCTTTGTGTCAAATAACAGGTGGAGTGCACATACTAAAAGGCATAAATTTTTCATCGTAAAGTGTCTTTCTCACTGCTTAAAAAAGTAGTCATTCATCAGTTCATACAGCAAGATCTGCAAATGCAAACTATTAATTTATTTTACCAGTGTGGCCTTTACACAAAGGATTCTGGACTTGTTAACAATAATGATAAAATATAGACAGATAAATATTGTGTAAGTATTTCCAAGGATGCCTGCAAGGAACTTTCGCTAGGATTGCCGTTATTTGTCTATTTGAGGCCAGTTTTAGAAACTTAACAACCGCAATGTAATTATTTTATGAGTCTGGTTTGTCTTCAGCATTTAGAGGACAGAGCAAGGAATTTAGAGTCGGGGAGCTGGTGTCAGATTCCAGGCCCACCTCATACCGGCCAGGACGGCTTTGGGCAGGGAGCGTGCGTGGATGAACTCTGGCATCGTCCATAAGTAGGAATGCTTGTTACCAAGCTGGGCACTCAGATATCTCCCAGGAATGGGGATGAAGTCCAAGGGGCTGGGGAAGGGTAGGCTAGCTAGGCAGGGACAATCCCCAAATCCCAGAGGCTTAGGAAACCGAGGCTCCCTTTTGGCCCTCACCACACTGCAGCGTGGCCGGCCAGGGCGGTCACACAAGGTCCCTTCCTGCCTCCACCCACCCCCTTCCAGGTGCTTGGGCGCCTCCGTTCAGCTGGAAGAGGGGAGAATGTGGGAACCACTCACGGAAGCTTCTAAGGGTCCCTCTGGGAAGTGGCACACATGTCCCTGCCCCATTTCTGCTGGAGCACCACTCAGCCACTCTCGGCAGCCCACACGGGCTGTGCCATCCTGCCTCTGCTCCTACGATGGGCTGTCACCTCTGCCAGGGAGGCTCGCAGGAGAGCTTGTCAGCGTGGGACACATGTACCCACCTTTTCGGGCTGAGCTCAAGCGCTGTTACACTAATGCCTTTGGTGGGCCTCACTATTCTTATTGTCATATTTGCACTAGATTTTATACATTTCCTCATCACAAATCATGTCATAATACATCATAAATGGTGACATGTCCATCTCTTCATGACCACTGGAGAACAGAAATCGCTCTTCCATCTCAGTGTCCCTAACAGCCAGTATGGTTATTGCACGGTTATCCGCAATCGTAGAGCAGAGGGGCATGAAGTCCACACCAGCAGTGGTGCGCAGACGATGCTCACTGACCAGAGAGCTGCTCCCCGGGTCAGGCGCATGGACCTCAGCTGCCGAGGGATGCACAGAGCCAGTATCGGTGGGCGCATGTGGGGGAGACGTCCCTGTGCCACAGGGGGAAGGGCAGGAATCGGGGCTGACAAGTTCTGAGCATGCACGCAGTTGCTTGGAAATTCATTTCAAACCTGAAGTTTGATAAGATGAAAACTTAGAGCAGAATAAGGCTAGTTTATGCAACTCATAAGCAGCAAAGTTAGGATTTTATTGCGAAACTCCTTGCTTAAAAGCTTCTCTCTTTTTCGTCATGCCCTGTGAGCTCTCCTCTGGACTAAACTGCCATTGGTTGTGAAGTCAAGGCGTTCTCCCATGAAACACCAGATAAACAGAAAGTGTAACTTGACCTTCTCTCCTCCACCTGACTTAACATTTGAGAGCAGGGCAATCCTCGTCATCCTTGTATTTCCACCACTCACTGTCTCCCTAGCTCGTGGTTGGGGTGCAGTGTGCATGTGATGAATCCCCTCAAGGTCCATGTGAATGAGCTCAGTCCTCTTTGTGTGTTTGTTTTAGAAGACTTACAAATGGTAACAACTGCATAGCTTTGGTTTATTGAATCCCTACTGTGGGTGAAGCACTATGACAGCCTATT
Source organism: Phataginus tricuspis (assembly GCA_029783875.1). Lineage (NCBI taxonomy): Eukaryota > Metazoa > Chordata > Mammalia > Pholidota > Manidae > Phataginus > Phataginus tricuspis. The sequence goes on along the minus strand of JAQQAC010010508.1, from coordinate 20,187,813 downwards.
TCCACACATTACCTCATCCAAATCTCATAAAAATCTTTCAAGGAAAATAAAACTGAGGAGGTTAAGCAACTTGCAAAGTCTTTGTACATCAGTAGTGGTGTGTGAATTCAGAGCCATCAGCCTCCAAAGCCTTTCTAGAAAAACCAAGTGTTAAAGTGAAAAAAGGAAAAATTAAAACCAGAGTAGGATCTCTAATGAGTGAGTTTGTAATGGCTCCTGGTTTACAGAGAAACACGAGGACTATTACTCACCAAAGAAGTACAGTGTCATGAGGGGAGATAACAGAAGGGGAGAAGAATACACAGAGGCTTGGTGCTCTGGGAAAAGGTGAAATTATTGTTTCTACTGTAGATATGTCGATACTTACAGGGAACTTGAGTTTTCAGCAAATGGCACAGAATAGAAAAACAAAAACAACAAAAAACTCATGTTATCTATCACTGTTTAGTAAGTGTGGTTTTTAAGTTTCTTTTTGAAACAAGGCTTCTCAAGCTTTAACTTGCCAAAGAATCACTTGAAGATCTTGTTAAAACGCAGTTCGTACAGCCCAAAACCCAGGGATTCTGATTCAGGATGGAGTCCGTGAACTTGCACGGCTGCTATGCTCAGAGCAATGCTGGGTGCTGCTGGATGGGGAGCAGGCTCAAACCCTTGCTCTAGAAGCCGTGCACCCTCTGAGGGTCATGCAGTGTGGGCCTCGGGATGTCACCGCCATGCGTCCATGTGCATGAAGAGCTAGACGTGGGGCTCACAGGGGGGTTTCCATCAAGCAAGCTTACGTAGGTCTATTTTAAATATAACACATTATTAGGGATAATTAATGTACGTTTTATAGATGAATGGATTGCAGATGATCAGGGTGGCGTGATACGTGACTGGCATGTGGGATACAACATACTTCATATTTAGCAACTGTTGATTCAATTTATCTTTATTTTCATGAAATATGCTCTGATTCTAAGAACATGGCACATCGGTGTGGTCCTGGGTGGGTGTGAAGTAAGACGCAGACACACTCCTTTGCCTTGGGAACCCACCAGAGGTCGTCTGGCGGGTACATTGCTCTGTTCAGATGCTGTGGGTCCCGTGTAACCAACACCAGGACTCTGGCTGGTGTCCTAGGAACCTAAGACCCCCCTGAGACCTGTCCTGCGACCTAACCTATGCCTCTTGACCTCTTTTTCCAGGTTCATTGATGTATAGTTTTACATCATAAAGTCACCTATTTAAAGGGTACAGGGGCGGTTTTGGTATATTGGCATAACTATACAGCCATCATCAGTACCTAGTTACAGAACATTTCAGCTCCCCCAAGGGAAACCCCTGCACTGAGCAGTCATTCCCCATTCTGCAGGCCACCTCCCAACCCCTACCTGGGGCCCCTGGCATCCACTAACCCACTTGCTGACTTGTCTTCTTTGGACATTTCCAAGAAATGGATTGTACAGTATATGATCTGCTGTGACAGGCTTCTTTCCCTTAGCCCGGTGTTTCCAAGGTCCACAGCCCCTCCGCACTGCAATGCACATCCCACTTCACTCCTCCACGCGGCCCAATTCGACTGTACGCCGCCCCCGGGCCCTTGGGATGCGGGTTGTTCCCGTGGCTTGTCTGGTGCAGTGATGTTCTATGAACATCCTGCACAGGGTCTGGGGATGCATGTTTCCATTACTTCAGAGTGTAAACCTAGGATTGGAGTTTTGGATAATGTTTCCCTTTGTAAAGTCTTTTATTTTGAAAGAATTCACAGTATACTGCAAAAAAATTAAAAGATGTACCAGGAAGTCCTGGGTACCCTTCACCCAGTTTCCCCCACCTGTAACATTTTGCATACTAATGGCAATATCAAACCCAGGACAGAGGCATTGGGAAAATACACAGAGCTTAGTCTGGTTGTTACATTCTGACATGCACCTATGAGGTGTGTGTGTATGTGTGGTTCTGTGTAACTCTGCAACATGTATAGATTTGTGTGATCCCCACCATAACCAGTGTGTTCCCCTCACAAGGTCCTCAGCTGTGCCCACCCGCCATCCCCCACCCTAGCCTCCAGCCCTACTGATCTGTTTCTACCTCCAAATTCCTTTAAAGTAATGAAAATGTTACCGAATCTGCATCTGTTTTCAACCTGTGCCAGCTGCATGCAGAATGGACATCAAAAGATCTGTTTTCTAATTGAATCCCCTGACACATTTTTGAACTAATTTCAGCAATCTCATCATTTTTAACATTTTTTTTTTGTTTCTTTTCTTCACTGAAACCAGGTCAAAGTCCCACAAACCTACTGCACAAGGGGTTTGATAAACTTAATTAAATAAATGGCTGTTAAATGCAAAATGCTTCACAGGCATTTATTTAATTACTACAATTAATTTGATCTTATTTATGTCTGTAGGCTATGTATGTAGATCTGTAACTAAATATGTCACCATGTAGTAAATATTAGGGGACACGGGGAGCAAGGAAGGGAATAGAACTGAAACCTCTTTAAAGCCTTAAACGTATGTACTTACCTATCTTGTAAGTAAGTTTCCTGTCAGGTTCTATAGTTTTACAGTGGGAATATAAACAGTGGGGCAGAAAAACTATAGCTCTGACCTTGGTGCTTGAAAAGGTGAGGCCCAAATAAAACTATTTTGCTGTCTGAACACTGTCATTATCTTTAATGAGAATGGCATTACAAGGATGTTTCAAATTGTACCTTAGGCAGTAAATTAGCTGCCAGAACTAGATTCAGACTATTGTCCTTAAATGTGAAAACAGTGACCCATCTGCCCTGTCCAGCTGCATTACATGTCTGTTCATATGAATATAAAAATCTATTCTAAAGGGTCTCAGTATGTCGGTCACCATGCTGCTCACTGATGACCAGACGTCTTTAGCGCAGCCGTAATGTCAGGCCTTTGCACACAGCCCCCTGTTTACGAGTTGCTGTTCCGATGGAGACAGAGCTTGTCGTGGGTAAAGCTGCTTCTATTTCCCCATCACCCTCCCACCTCCTTCCTATCGGAAGAGGGGATGGCTCTGCCACGGATGACCTCCAATGGCAATTTAGGACTTGTGTAAGACACATCAATCTTTTTAAAAGAGTGGAGATGATCACATAATTTTTCTCCTCAGCTTTATTATTACTATGATTATATATATATATATGCTAATAAATATCCTAATATTGAACCCTCTTATGTTTTTGGATTAAGCCCCTAACTTGGTTATCTGGTCCTTTTAAAGTATGCTATCGGGTTCTATTTGCCCAAATTTTATGTGCATTATTTATTGATATTCATAGATGAGTCTGTAGTTCTGTTTTCATGAGATATTTGGTAGGTTTGGGGGGTCACCGTTATCTGTACCCCATAAAACACACTTGGAATATTTCTTTTTCTGTGCTTTGGGAAAGTATTAGTAACATTTGGATTATCTACACTTTACGAGACTCCTTAGAGAAACCATATAAACCTGCTGTTGTTTTAGGGGGCAGTTTAAGTACCTTTTTCTTTAATCAAAATTGGTCTTTTAAATCTTTTGGTCTGTATTGGGGTTCATGTTCTGAAAGTTTAAGACCCTGGATTATGTGAGATTCAGAGCCATGCCTTTCTTGCTTAGTTTTCTGAGAGCCTAGGCTAGAGTCACTGAAGAATTACTTGGTTCTCAGTAAATGTGTGGGAAGAGCTTGGTATGTAGTGTGTCAGGCAAGCGGTGTGGGGACAACAATTAAACAAACAAGTAGCTGGAAGAGTTGGTATATTGAACAAACGTATTTACATGTACTTCCTTCTACAACCCCATGTAGATGATGATAAATCGTACTGCTCGGTCAGTGGCTGATCAGAGAAGCCCCTAGACTCCTACCACAGCCAGACCTTCACATCTGGTAATGGGGTGGGCAGAAGAGATCTAAAAATGCACATGGACAGGAGTTAGGGAGACCGAAGGAGGAGGTGGCCCGTCTGGAGTAGCCACAGACTGGGTGGGCCGCCGCATGCAGACAGTGGAAGCTGGAGGGCAAATGACAAGTGTGATCTACAGGAGCGCCCCATGCCCGGGGCTGACCTTACAGGCTTACAATGAGTGTGAGCGCTGTTCGCCTCCACCTTCCAAATCCTGTGTAGAATATTCCCTAAATCACAGAATCTAACAAGACCAAGAGAAGATACCTCAAGACACTACATGTCTTGAAGGATTTCCCACAAAATGGTCCAAGCTAGAGTAAGTCTTTGTAGGGCAGACGGTTTGCTTAGAGCAATCAGTGTTTTAGAGACCACTGTTCCATGTGAGGGGGCTGCAGAAGACGCCCTGACATCCCAGGAAAGAGTCCAACGTTAAAGATAAGGTAGAGACAAAACAAGCACAAAATAAATAAACCAACTACATGCACGCACGCACATTAACACATACAACAAACCACACTGGGAAACTATGCTTTAACTAGTATTCTTGGAACACTAGAGATATATTGCATCAGTGAATGAAGAGTTGCATGGTATTAAAAAAGAATATTCAGAGGGGAAAAAAAAACATTCTAGAGAATTTAGAAATGCTACAACTGAAATAGTCAAGAACCGGAAATAACCCTAAATCCTTCAAGGTTTTGGCTGACAGTTAGTGCTTAAACGGACTGTGGTGTGTTGGTACCATGGAATGCTACACACCAATTAAGTGAGTGAACTGTTGGTACATGAAACATGGGTTTCAAGGGAACTAGCTAAGTGAGAAAGCCGGTTTCCAGGGGCAATGGTGGCCTGATGGAAGGGGAAGACCCAGAGACAGCCAAGCAGCAGGTGGGGACTCATGTCCGTACTGTAGGCAGTCAAAAAGATACAGAAGGTCATTGTTCAAAGAGGTTGAAACCCACATAATACCTGAAATGCCTAAATATTAAAACAAATATTTACTATTAGAGACATTTTTTAATGTCTAAACATTAAAAGATAACATAAACATAGATTAAAAGACAGAATAGTACAATTTCCCCCATGTACTCATCTGTAAAGTTCAGGCTGATTATCAGTATGTGGCTGTTTGTTCCTACTCTCTCCCTTAAGTTTTTTTTGATGGATCATTTTCCCTAAAGACATATCGGTGTATACTTCTAACAAAGAAGAGCAGCCCTTCAGCTTTTGAAACGAAACCACATCACCATGATCATACCCAACCAAAATTTAAATCCTGTATTAATATCATCTGACATTAAAGCTGATTTTACTTTTTCTGGTTGTCTTAGTTTTTTATTGTTTATTTTGTTTTTGTTTCTTTGTGTTGCTTTATCTGAATCAGAATCCGATGTCCACACATAGTTTTGATATGCCTCTTGAATCCCTGTCCCTTTTGGCATTTGTTTGTTGAAGAACCTGAGTCAGATGTTCTCGTATTCTGGACTTAATTGTGTCCTTAGAGTGTTGGGAAGCATGTTTCTTGGCCTTGTATGGTAATTTAGTGTGTAAATCTCAGGGCTTAATTAGATTCAGCTTCAGGTGCTGGGCGAGTGGCAGGCAGGGCTGTATTTCTTAACACATCACATTATAGGCACCTTAACAGTCGCTTTAGGGGGGTGTTGAGATGGATCCATGAGTTTGGATATTTTTGACTTAATCTCTCCACTACAGAGTCCCCCATCCATTTGTATTTTTCGTGGAATATTAGATCACCATCAAATACAGTCCATACTAAAAAGACAGAATATGAACCAATTCTTGCCAATTTTCAGAATATGATTCTCTTTCCTAGTGACCTGCAGAGGTGACCAATGGCCTTAAACAGGTAGATGACAGATGATGCACTTATACATACATATGTATCTGCATACATACAGACAATGAACTAGGATGTTGTATATATGTAAACATATAAATGCATCGCACTGGCCAGTCACTCTGATGCCCAGATTGTTCCATCATATTGGCTCACGTGTCATTCTGACATAACTCCAATTTTTGATAGCTTTCTTATTTTCAAGCAAAACAAAGCATTCTAGTTGCATCCTGTTCCAAACATGGGCTCAGTAAAACCTTTCTTTCCAATGGACAACTGTGAAGACCCCTGTTCATGCACTAGTGTGCGTCTAGCATTTCAGTGGTCCAATCATGGAAATATATCATTAAAATATTAAGTAATGAGTTCATACTGATAGGATCAACTCAAATTAAGATTGAATAATTTTCAGTATTTTTTTACACTTTACAGTCTATCTTTTGTGGTAAAAATTTTGGTTTCTGTTCCCAATAACATAAGTATTTATTAGTTTTTTCTTGCAATATATGTATAACAACTTAAGAAATCACTAATAACATTATTTAAAAATAAGTCTATTTAATGTATTTTAAGATTTTGATTATGTTTTCACTTTTTCTGATAGGTATATCCTACTGTTTCCTACAAGTTAAATTGCTGTTTTAATTTCAAATATGTCTAAACCTATGAATTCATAACAAAATTAAAAATATTCTCATTGGCCACTTTTAGACGAATCTAGGGAACAACGTCAGTGTTTTGAAATCGATGTATGAAAGGGAAAGCTTTTCCCATACAATCTTGTAGCTTAGGAAAAACAAATAATTGATGAGAGATGTTTATTTTTATGAAGCATTCTTGCTAACAAATGAAGAAGGAGTTACAGAATTAGATCCACCATTTTACCAGCTGGTGTGTCTTTAGGCAGAGTCCTTATGTTTTAGGAGCTCATTTACAGTATCCATAGATAAGAACACCTGCTACCAGGCTTTGCCCTCAGACACTCTCCAGTTACTGAACCAAAGTTTAAGGAGAAAGTCCATTGGGAATGGTAGGCTACCTGACTTAGTCAGCAGCCCCAAATCGCAGAGTCTGAGCAAAACAAACCTCTTTGAGGCTCACATTACACTCAGCGTTACCCTGCGCCATGAAGCCAACACACCACTTCTGTCCTACAGCCTGCTCCCTGTTAGGTCTTCGGGGGATCTGCTTGGGGTCTGGCTGGCTCAGTTCCTGGCTTCGGCCAGACGCCTGACGGGCACTTGCCTTCCTGGTGACCCTGGTGCCTTGGACAAGGAAATTAAGATGAGGGGATGAGACCCCACAGTGGGAGAACCTAAGCATGCCAGCAGGCTGGCTGCAAGCTCAAGGATCCGCAGCTGCCTGCAGGAATGGGAAGCCCCTGCAGGACCACCTGGGCTGGACAGGGCTGCCCAGCTAGGCCTAAACCACTGATCTACACCATCAGGGTTCCACTGTCATCTTAGGTCAGTCGTGGAGGATCTTGTCACCTGCCAAGAACAACCGAGACCACGGGGATATAGACAAAACACGATTAGCTAAGTATTGATCATTTGTTGGTTCTGGTTATAGTAACCTTGGGTCCATTTTATTACTCTGTATCCTTTGCACATATTTGAAATTCTCTATTTTAATAAGTTAAAAAGAAAATACTGAATTTCAATATCACTGAAATAATTCCTAGCTAAATTAATTTGGTTTAATTTCCTTTCAATGTTTAGGAATTGCTTTTTTTCTTCTATTAAATTTAATTTTGTGTTTAATTATTTAAAACATCTGTACTGTTTCAAAGTTAAAAATATAAGTATCCTGACCAATTGTCATCCCTATTCCCTCCCCAATTCTTTCTCTCTCTCCCAATAGGTATTACTTATATGAGATTTTACCTGAATATTTTGGAAGACATTTTAGAGAAATGTTAATGAATTCAGAGTTAACTTGGTGATATATGCATTGAAAATTAGACAAATGAGAGAACAGGATGATTATTAATTGCAAGAAAAACTGTTTATTTTGGAAAGGAAAAATAATCACATTATAAAGTTTGGTATTAGCGAATAGCATGCGTGCTGTCCTATCACTGTAAACATAACTGTGATCTAACTTACATTACATTTCGAGTGGACATGTGGGGGATGGGAAGTTCTCTGAGTGGGGGAATGATGAAAAGTCTACATCCTCACCTTCTGTATTGGTGAGCGATAGACAACCTGGAACAGCAAAACTCAAGAAGTAGATATGCTCGCTAGATACAATAGTCACCCCAAAGTGAACTAAGAATTAAATTAAAAAGCATCAACCTCACACAGAAGAGAGGGAGGGCCTACAGGTTTTTCATAACAAGCCTTGTGATTCATTACAAAAACTTACAAAAGAGAAGCAAGTAGAGAAAAAACTGACAGAGGCAATGTGGCATGAACAATGTAATAATAATAGCAGTGGTTATAGTTACTGCTTACCAAGTATGTGCTCTGCAGCGAGCAACATGCTAAGTACCATACACAGGTATGTTCTGAATCCTCACTATTGCCTGAGGTAAGCTTTTTTTATACCTATAGCCACATGAGAAAACGAGTGCTTTGAGAATTTGTCAGCCAGCTATTTCTGCACGATGAATTATAGCAAACCTTAGCATCTGGAAATGACAGGCACAATCCCCTCATAGTTTCTCTGTGTCTGGAGCAGCCTAGCTGGGTGGTTGTGGCTCCGTCCCCCCTGAGCTGCCGTAAGGATGTCAGCCAGGGCCGCGGTCCTCTGAGTTTAACTGTGGAGACTTCTTCAGGGCTCCCTCCGTGGCCTTACTCCAAGCTCCAAGCTCTCCCATGGGCCTCTCTGCAGGGCTGCTGGGACACAGCAGTGGGCTTCTCCTGGAGGGGGGAGTCCAGGAGCACCACCTCCCAGAGGGAAGCCACAGCCTTTCAATAACCTAGTCTTGGAAATGACATCCCTCACTTCTGTCCTATTCTGTTAGAAGCAAGTCCATGCATGCAGCCCCCACTCCAGAGAAGGCATGAACTTGTGATCAGGATGTGAATCCCGGCAGGCGTGGATCAGAGGAGCAGCCTCAGAGGTTGCTGACCGTGGGGGACCTACTGCCACCGAGCCCCCACAGGGCTTCCGTGGAGCACCGTGCTGCACAGCCACCGGGTCTGATTCCACGGTCCCGTCTGAGCCCCACAGGCTGCCTGGGTGGTCTTCCCCTGCGAGGTCAGCAGCGACTCTTTTCCATGGATCATCCTGAACGTGTACGAGGGGTCAGGGGGTGGAGTAGGCAAAGCACACAGAACCGACTTCCGTATGCGTAGCACATGCCCAAGTTTGGGCAGAAATGAGCTGAAAGCTGTGCTTAGTACCTGGAGTACAGACTCTGACTCCTGCTCCAGAAAGTTTGTACAGCTGCGGAAGAGAATTACGTGAGTCCACGGATAACCTTGAATTCTCTCTAATTTATAAAAAGTCAAACCCTCTCGAGCTCTAGGCCTGGCAGTGAGTTATTTGAGGCGCCCTCACACTTGATCATGACAGACTACAGCTCCATCCCCTGGGATGGGCATTTGTCACGGGCACGCGGCCAAGGTGAGGGTCTGGTGCTGTGTCTGTAAAGCTGTTGGGAGCCACTGAAGTGTCGTAAGCGGGGGAGGGTGACATAACTGCATGTGTACCTGCTGTTCCAAGCGGCACCGTTTTGTCTGAAGATCAGACCACACTCTACACCCTCACACATGAGACAGCAGATGCCTCCTTTACACCCGGCCGAGCTCATCCAAGCTGCTGTCAGGGGTTATGTACTTCCCATACCTGCAGATCAGCCCGAGTGCGCTCTCTCAGGGAACCTGGGTCTGCCCCTAAGCCCATGAAGACTTTCACGGCTAAAGCCAGGCCATGAGCTTTGAAAGGGACAGACCGATGGCCTTTCACGGTCTGACATCTGGTCACCACTGCACTGCTGATACATGCTAGGAGCTCAGAAGATGCTTGTTAATCATAGTGGACTGCACTTGATGGGGTGATAAGATACAGTCATTTACTTTAGTTAATAAAAAGTCATGGCTATATATTTGTGTACTTTTACATTCCCTAACCAAACACTGTTGAACCCTTGCTGTGAGCGTGGCACTCTGCTGGAACCCTGCTCTTACAGTTCTGTGGCCACTGGGGAGACAGGGCTGGGAGATGATACCAGCTCAGTACACCTGTGGGCACCACAGACATGCATCTGCGTACAGAAGGGCCAAGAAGAGGCAAGGAGGCACTTTTGGAGGCTATAGCCTCTGAGCCATTTAGAAGAGTGAATGTGAGGACAAGCAGAGGGTGCAAGTCTACCAAGTACTGGGACACTGGTTTGTTAAGGTTTGGGGGCAACGTCATGGCTGTAGAGAAGGGAAAGAAATCAGCTTTGGAAGTAAATACAAGTAGGAGTCGCAGGTCCCTCCACAGCTATAGGCAGAGCCAAGTAAGCTTCCTGTCTCCCACTCTTGTGTCTCTCCAGCCCTCTACGAGCAGTCCTGCGAGGTGTACAGGCACCAAGGGAACACAGCTGGTTTCTTCCACATCGACTCGGATGGCAGCGGGCCGCTGGGGCCTCTCCAGGTGTACTGCGACGTCACAGGTAAGGGGACAGGAGGCCTGCTCTCACCTAACCTGGCCATGCGACGGTGCCCAGCAAGGCAGAGCCGCCTCAAGGGGGCACGTGTCAATAGAAGTTTAAAAGGAGGGGAGAACAATCAAATTAGCAGCCAGGTTATTTTCATGACAGAAGAAAACTTGCTAAAGGCTTTGATGATGTCCCTCTGAACCAAGAATTAACCACCAAATGGTTTCTGTAGAACTCGGCCACTGATATGCTCTCTCTTAAAACATAAAAACAGAGAGAAAAGGGGAACAAGCAGATGAACAAGAAAACGGAGTTCCCTGTCAATGGGAAGCCCTGACAGGAAGTGGGGAAATGATTCATGGCCCCAAGGACAGAGTGGCCCGGATTCTCTCTGGGCTTCTGCTGCTCGTTGGTGACATGGGAATGGCAGCTCCTACCTCCCAGAATTGAGCGTTAGACACAAACATGTATTGGAGGAACTATAACCAGTCACCCAGTAGATGCCTTGCAGAAAAGTTAGCTATTTCCATCTGCCCCATCAATCTCATACAAATCTTTCCACTTCTTTCTCAAGCAGAGGAGGGCATAGGAAGAGCCCGTTGCTACGGGGTTTAGCAACAGCATATGATCACTGATTTATTCTGAAAGCTAGCTCCTCAGAGCACAGACCTGATGTCATAGTTATTTACAACTACAGCAATGCCGACCCTTCCTCCACTGTGAAGGTCACTAATTGCCACACACACATTTTGGATGGTTAGTCTGTTTCAAGCACTGGCCTTCAGAAACGCCAGCAGAATCATGAAATGACGCAGAGAAGTAGAGACCTATCAAGGCTCCTGGAGTCCTCAAGGCCACCACAGCCACAGAGCCCTCTCCGCGGCCACACAGAGCCCTGGGCAGAAGCAGGGCATAGATGCATGAGTCAGGATGAACCCCAGGCAGGGCCCTGCCAGGAATGCAAGTGGGTCATTGCAGAAGGGATGATTAAGGGCCCATCCGAATAAAAAGGGCCTCACTTTTCTGCACTAAATGCTCAATGTCATTTCATTGCCCTCTGGACTATGTCTCTCTCCACAATGCACATATGCCGCTGCCTCTCAGCAGCCCTTCGGCATCACTAGAAACTGCCTCCTTGTCGTGGGTGGGGTCACCTGAAATGTGCATCAACAGGCTTGAGAACTGGGCTTCTCAGTGGACCTCAGTTATTTTCAAAATACAGCCATGGCTCTCCAGTGATGTTTGCTAAAATTACAGATTCCCCATCCCCAGAAATCCTAATTCAGTCAGTGCACTTTTACTGAGGTCTCCCCATGCTGCTGATGCAAATTGCCCCTGGTCCACATTTTACCAATAAGCGGAGGAGGTGATTTGGCTCCAGATTAAGGCCAAGGAGAGGAGTGCCTGCTGAGGAGTATCCGTGTGGAATCACTCAGCTCCCGGGAACTCTGGGCCTCAGCTGAGAATCTGCAAATAGCATCTCTTTGAATCCTCACAACAAGAATCTGAGGTGGACATGTTCATCTCTGTTGCATGTAGAGGGGATTTCACTGCTGCTCAAGGCGAAATCCTGGGACTGATGGTCAAGACCCGGAGCAAACCGGACCTTCTGGCACTTCAGACTTGGTGTCACTCATGTTTGGTTTGCAGCAGCGCTTTTATGTTTGCTGCAAGAGAAATTGATGTTCATTATAGAAAACTTACAGAAAAAAAGAAAAGTGTGACGATCGTGCTGAAGGCACCTGTAAACCTCAGTCCAGAAATGACCATCGTCACTCGTTTTGGTTAGAATTGCCTTTGGACTTTTTGCTAGGAATGCATATGTGTTTTTCCTATGAATGTGTGCTTTTCAAATATATATTTTAAAATCTTGAATTGAATAGATAAACAGAACTTGTCCTTATATCATTCAAATGTTTTTTGAAATTGAAACATATGGTAAATACAGCTGAATAATGTCTAACTGACGCAGTGCTGGGCACAGGCACAGGGGCCCTGACCGGCTCACAGACCCCATTGGCCTAGAACTCTGCCTCTTGCAGGACAGACTCCTATCAGGGTTGGTATTTTGTCAGGAACGGCTAATGATGAATCTTTACTTGTATGTAAAGGCTGCTGTCTGGCTGATGTGGTCGTGGAGGAATCGGGACGGCTGATTATGTCTCAGAATTGAGAGGGTTGAGAGGATTTGTTATGTGTGATTGGGCATTCCTTTGAAATATGCTTTTTTGGTCATAGGAAGTTATAAAATATGTAGGATTTTGGTTTTTCTAAAATAGGTATGGACATAAAAGCAAACCTTTGTGTAGCCTGAATTATATATTTCTCATATTTAAATTGAAAAACATGTCTAATACATACATATAATGATAATCAAATACATAGTTTTCTATTTGTAAAAGTTAAAGTTCTCCAATATAGGTCACTTATGACACCAATTAAAATGAGGCTCAGGGACGAGAGGGAGGAAATGGACAAGGGTGTGTGGTGTGCGGAGGGTGTGAGACCTGTTCTGTGCTTTGTTTGACCCCAGTTTCTGGAAATGCAGAGCCTCTGTTCTCCCAGTGCACCCCTGTGGTGCTGGCCCGGAGACAGGGGGCAGGGCTCTCCTCCTGCACCTTGTATACGAGGGCGGAGGGCTCCTGGCCAGGCTGCACGTCTGATTTCAGATAAGGACCTGAGGCCAGCGCACCTCCCAGCTGTCCGTTTACAATCCCTTGGGAGGTCGAGTTGAACAGAAAAGGGGGAAGATTCTCCCAATAAGTTATAGAGACTTACAAACCGATTCTATGTGGGGAGGATAGGTTCTAGATGTGGAAACAGTCCATTTGAATCCCCACTGTGTCTCTCTTCCCAGCATATCCTGGGGAAACATCAACATCAGCTCCCCATTCTCATGGGCGAGGCAGCACGTTACCCCTCCTGGCAGATCTGCATCTGCATCTCGCCCACCACAGGGTGATCCTGGGGAGAGCGGGTCCCCCGCAGCGAGCAGCAGCTGTCCCTTCAGTGAAAGGCAGTGTGGCCTCTGTAGGGCGCAAGGCGGCCACTGAGTAGGAGGGGCCAGCCAGCAACTGGGCTCATGACAAGAGGAGCCCAACCTCAGCCTCCACAGACAGAGCGCCCCACCCCGGCTGTGAGCTGAGCCAGTTCACGGCCAGAGGCTGGCGAGAAGGGAGGCTCGGGCCTCCAGGGTGCCTGAGCGGGTGGGTCATGGATGAGGAGGACGGAGAGGAAGCTCTGCAGAATACCCATTTGCCCTCCTTTGAATCTCTATAAATGATCGTCCATTCAGTTCAGCTCAGTGTGAATCTGCGCATTTCGGGGACTGGACAAACCGCTGAGGGCACAAAACTCTGTGTTAGTGTCTTTGGGCTGCGGTAACAAAACCCGGCAAGCTGAGTGGCTTACCAGTCCCCAGAAGCATACTGTCTCACAGTTCTTGAGGCTGGACGTCCAATACCAAGGTGCCCGCAGGGCCACACTCACTCCGAAAAACCCATAGGGGAGGATCCCCCCTTGCCTCGTCCAGATCTAGTCTTCTGGGGCCTGTCTGGCCCGTGGGCATCCCCAGGCTTGTAGCAGCATTTCCATCTCTGTCCCCCAGAGGTTGTCCCGCCGCCTCCATGGGACGTAGTCACGTATGACCTTCTCTCCTGTCTGTATGTCTCTTTCCCCTCTTCTTACAAGGACGCTGTCCCACTGGGTCAGGACCTGCCCCCCTGCAGTAGGACCTCGGCTTAACTTGGTTACATTCGCAAGGAAGTTATTTCCAATTTTAAGGTCACAGAACAGCAACAGGTCTTTGTGGGGACACAGTTCACCATAACCCCATTATTTCAGTCTCCTTCACAGTTCATCACATACCAGATATGGCAGCAATTAAAATAGAACATGAGGGACAGTGACAGGGTGTGCACAGCATGTTGGGAGCCCCTGAGGGGACACCTAACCCACTCTTGTGGAGTGGAAGGGCGACTAGGGGTCAGGCGAGGTCTCTAAACCTGGATGGGAGACAGCGGGAGCTGGCCTGCTTCCTGCCAGGAGAAGGGGCAGAGGAAGGCGCTCCCAGGAGAGCATGAGTCGCTTGTTTAGCACACGGGACAGCTCACGACCCTGGTGAACTCACCCTCACCCTCATGAGCAGAAAAGGAAAGGATCGAGCTGGCTTGACGAGGGGCAGCAAGAGCTGCCGAAGGCCCAGGGTCTGAACTTCCCAGGGAGGAGATCTGCCCCCTCCGTTCCAGGAAGGGAGGGCGTGGTTTGATCACAGCTGTGGAGCACGCAGACGGTTTCTGCGTCTCTGCATGAAAGAGGAGCAGCTTCCTGGGCACTAGCAACATGTCGTATCATCCTCGTCACCTGTAGACGTCAACACTGTCCCCTACCTTGAGGACATTGGGTCTGTGAGAGCAGCTCCAGTTAGGGACTGTTTGCAAAGGTCTGAGCATACAGAAGGAACTCACAGGAGCTGGACCCTTCTCCTGAGCTGGCTCCCGCCACCATCAGGCCCACAGATGAGAGGAGGGAGGGGCCGGCCTCTGGAGACCTGTGACATTCTTGTGGGCACAGCCAGCAAGCAGCTTGGCAGTGGCCTCAGCCTCTCCTTGCCCCTTCCAGTCCCTGCCTGCACCTCTGCTGAGCAAACCCAGCTGGAACTCAGAAGGCAGAAGCACCTGTGAGTGCCATGCTTCAAGCAGGCACCCTGGCCTCTGAGAAGCTGCAGAAGGAAGTGCATCTCAGGGGCAATTGGAACGTAGCCATGTTAGTCTGTTTAGAGATGTGTCCGAAGAAGTCTGGGGAAAATGACTAGACTCTATTGAGGCTTCCGGATGGTGGGAGGTGGGAGCTGTGAGCTGTGAGTCCACAGAGCATGAGCGTACATGAAGCAGGACCTCATTCCATAGATTCTAGCCAGAAGAACAAAGGACCCCCTTTGCAGGTTCACTGGCTGTGAGGTTAGGACTGTGGCAGGAGACGTGCTCTGTGGGGTCTCCAGCCTGCTGGCCTGCCCTGCAGATTTGGGGTTTACCACACCTCCATAATCATGTGAGACCATTCCTAAAATCAGCCTCCCTCTCATATATACACATATATTTCATCTCTTGGCTCTGTTTCTCTCGACAACACTGCCTGATAACTTTGGGATCCCTCCAGTTCTGGTCCCCACTCTGTGCTCTCATGTTATTTTCAGTTTCCACCATGACACTCATCACATGGCATTTCTTGTGTGCCCCAGTGGGGCTGTGAGTTCCTTGATGGAAAATGGGGGACAGGGTGTGATGAGCCCCTGGACTTCTCTTACACACACCCCAGTAAGTTCACAATAACTGGGGCACTGAGAAATACAGCCCAATTAAAGATTAATTTCTGACTTTCTCCTTTTGTCTTCCCACTCCCCGTAGTGTATCTTAGACTAAGGCCCCATCCCATTAAATCAGTAAGTCGGAACTGTGGGTACTGCATCCATGTCTAGGCTGACCTGGGCTTGAGCATTCCTGCCTCGCACAACCTCTTCTACAGGTCTGAGAGGGAAGAGCCCACGGCTCCTCGTGGCCTCCAGCCTTCCCCAGTCTCTCTTTTTATCCAACACAGAAATGACTAGGTGGCACAGAGCATGCTCCGGAGTAAGGGCCTAGGGCTGGCACATGCTGGCCATGTGACCCGGGACAGCCACTTGGCACTTCTGGATCTACGTTTCCTTATCAGTAAAACGGAGGTGACAAGAGTGGCTGCCTTTCAAGATTAATGTGAGAATCAGCGTATGTGTGCAAAGCTCCAGCTCAGAAAAGCAGGTGCCATGAAGTAGGGTGAGCGGGTGTCACGCCTTTTCACCCCCACCCTGGTGCAGATGGTCTGTACACCGTTCACCCCAGCCAGAAAAGGTGACTGTCGCCTCTCGCCAGCAGTAATGTCACACTCCTTCTGCTCTAGGAACTCTAGGAGCCTGGAGGAACATTTCTGAGCAGAAGCCTCCGGTATTAATCAAACAGAATTAGAAGGGTGAGGCCTCTGACTGGATTGTCCTTAGAACCTGACATTTAGCTCATTCTATTCTGTTGACATGCTGCCGTTTTTAATGTTAACAGTACACCTTGTCCTTTCAAATGATGCTTCCAGGCCACACAGGTTTCCTCTGTAGCTACAGTTGCATATTGATATGCAAAATTGTTTGTCTAGAACCACTAACAAAAACGCATTTATTTCCCATCTTGATGATACAAAGCCAATTTCATGCATCTAGGTCTGTTCAGTGATCATCAGGCATTGAAGAGTGTTTACAAGAAATGTTTCTAAAGCAAAACTTCTTTTTCATTCCCAAGCAACTCATAATCCATTTGCAAACCACTTTGCAAGTCTCCTTGTCTTATCACTCTTGCTATTATTATGCTGTTTCTCACTTCTTTGGCAGCATGCTCTGTTTTCATTCAAACTCATCAAAGCATGCATAATGGAGTAGGTGGGGAAGCTGCGGTGAAGCCTCTCTAACGTTCTTGCACATAGCTGTGCAGCATGATTGCAGGAGGTGATTATTGCCCCAGCTTTTGACAGAAAGAAGGTCTGTGTCTGTTCTTTTAGGTCTGAGAGTGGTCGACCTTTTTTCCCAAAGTTAGAGCAAAAGCAGTGAGTTTATGATTCGTGGATGGGCCTGCGTGAGGGCCTGGCAGTGTAGGAAAATGAGTTACCCAGGACAGGATGGAACCAACTTATGGCAGATTTATTTCTTCCCCAACTTCTTAGTATGTTGTTAATTTTTGGCAGCAGTTTCGTACACTGATTGATGTCACGTGCATCTGAGACAGGGCTCTGTCCTTCTGCCTCCTAGGGGCATCTTCCTGCAGACTTCTACCACAGACACTTCACCTCCAGGAAGCGCACGCGCGTGTGCGCACACACACACACACACACACACACACACACACGGAAGTGTTAACGCCCATTGCCAGAGTCTTCCACAAGACCAGGTGGGCTCAGACTCTCAAGTCTGCCTTTTGTCACAAACTAGAAAGCCATCACTGCAGAGGGATGGTCGCTCCGAAATTGTCACTTAGTTACAGACCACATAAAATTGTGCTGAGAATCTGTGGGATAGCAGGCTGGTTCAAGATGCTTCACTGGGAAGTAGCTGGAGTCATTTTTATTTTACACGTATGGTAATGAAGCTAGTAAGTTCTCCTAAGAGGATTCCAGTGAATCCATCAGAGCTAAAGCTTTGTTCTAGATATGTGCAGACGTAAGCTGTGGGTGGAGGCTTATCCAAGGGTCATAATGCCTGGATGCAGCCCTCCTCTCTGACGTGAATCATATGCACTGGCTGTGTGCTCTGGCCAGGTATGGACAAGTCACTCAGAACATAGGCATGATTAAGATGTGACATGATAAGATGATTATCATGTGGTCCCCCAAGTCCACAGAGTCTATCGCCTCACATCCTTGTGCTGAAAAAACACCCCAGTTTTGGCCTTCCCACTCTGATCCATGATCACACACCAGCCAAAGGGGGATCTTATAAAAGGGAGCTGGCTGGACCTCCCCACCCCTACCCCCTCCACACCCCTTATTTGGCTTATGATGTTTAAAGGGCATGGTTGTGAGGATTATATGAGTTCATACTCACGAATTAAAAGTCTTAGAACAATGCCTGTTACTTCTTACATCCTTTGATCATTATGATCAATATCGATGATAATGAGTCTGCTGGGCTCGGGGCGAGGTGCTCCATCTTTGCCTCAGTTTCTCTCTCTCAAATGGAGGGGGAGGGTAACAGCTTTATGGGATCGGGATGTAGTCAGTTCAGTGAGTTAACATGTGCCGAGCGCTAAGGGGCCAACACCGAGCACAAGGACAGCTTGGGTCCCTCCTGCTCTTCCGGCCCCACCCTGGAAGCCTGTCTGCTGTGTTCATGGGCAGAAGGCTCCCCCGGCCCTGGGGAGGGCCCTGGACGCCGCCAGCGGGGGCCCGGGTGTCATTTCCTGGCTGAGACTCAGTCGTGGGTGATGTGTGCTGGGGCCCACTCGCCACTTAATCAGTTGGAATAATACTGAACATCATTGCTTCTATTTCAGAGGGGCTATTTTCTTTCTGTAAACGAAGTGTTTTCCAGAGGAGTATTTGATGCTAAAGGATGGTGATTCAACAGCTCAGAAGAGGGAAGCTTTTTTAAAGTTTCTTGCTGTTTAATATCTGATGCTGTCAGCTGAGGCGTGGTGACCGCCCGGGGCTTCCAGAAGGCTGGTCTCCTGGGCGAAGCTGGGAGCCACCCGCTTGTGTGGAAGGCCTGAGCTTTAAAGTGGTCTCTCTGTGCTAGTGGCAGATGGCATAATCTCCTGCTAAATTGGGCCATTAAACAGAACTGCTAAGTCATAAAGCTGTAGCATTACCCTGAAATTAAAGCATTGTCACCTTTGAATTGCCAGGAATTTTAACAGGCACTTAAAGAAATTCCTGTCACACAGCGTTTAGCATGGCCAGTAGACTCCAGCCTTGGGGATGGGAACAGAAGGCTCAGAACCAAGGTGGGGAGGGTGAGCACAATGGGCTCTCTCTCGTTTACCTGCTTATTCACCCATTCATGGCCTCCTTACCAACTCAGTTGCCGATGTCTTGAATTCCTTTATGAGTCTCTCGTTTTTTACTCATTCATATTTCTCTCACTTGTTTACTTTCTCACAAACTTTTTCATGTGCTCAGTTACTATTATGTCATTTATTCATCCATTGCGTCAGGCAGCCACTCAGTCGTGCATCAGTCACTCAGAAAGTAAGCCGTTCAGATAAACTCAGGAGGACTGACTGAGGCAGGGACCAGGGTTTTGGAAGGAATGTCCGTCCTCTCCTCAAGGAGCTCACAGTTCAGAGAGGGAGATGGACATTGTCAGTGAATATTCTGCACAGGGTGTGGGAAACCAAACGGAAGCCAGTAGATGGCCTGGAACTGGTACAAAGGGTTGCACTGTGGTTGAACCGTGGGGCAAAAGTGGCCTGGGGATGGTGGCCTGAGACGGCTCCCTGAAGAGCTGCCCTCTGGGCTGGATTTGCAGCGAGGGCAGCCGACACATAATTGAGCATCTGCTAGCGGGAGGCACCATGCTAGGCACTTTCCATTCATCACTCAGCTCTCCTGGCAGCGACGTCGAGAAGGTACCGCTCCTTCCGTCTTACAGGGGATGGTGCCTGTCACGGTTTTCTGAGTATTACATGACAATTACATAAAGTAAAAGTTCTTACGTTTTATTTCTCCAAAGAAAGGCTGGGATGAATGTTTAGAAAGCCATTTTCTAGACTTTACCCAGCCATGATTTAGTAGGTATAGATCGTAAGTCAGGACAGCGATCAGAAACAGCATTTCAATGAGGACATGGCAGCATCGGACTTTGGAGAAGCATCTCCACAATGTGATGAGCACAGGGCGTAGCACCGAATGAGTCCCCTTCCCTCCTCGTCTCCCTTCCGAGAGCGCCTGCCCGCTGACCGAGGTGTGCTCTTCCTGACAGGCGAGCACAGGGCTCCTCCTGACGCCCCCCTCATGGACCTTTCACAGCGCATCTCTGTCGCGGTACCTGGCACCCATCCCTTGTGGCTCCATGGGGACGAAGGTGCAGTCCCGTGTTTACTGAGGCTGCCTGTGCTCGCGGGGTACAAGCTACCGTAAACCTCTGTGTTTAAACCACGACCTCTCTGCCCAAGGCCTCATTAACTTTCAGCACTTTCTAGGCCAGGCTATTTAATTCATAAATTGTCCTATAGACACTTGAGAGCCACAGACTCCTAGGCAAGGTAACTTCTGTGAGGTTCAAGTTCTCATCTGTATAATGGGCATGTTTGGTCGCTCTCCCCTCAGTGGGTGGATGTACAGATTAAGCAAAATTAAATGAGCCGTGTACCTAATACACTCAGAATGATGTCTGGCATCCTCTAAGAGCTCTCTCTCCTCCCCTCTCCCCCCCCATCCTTCCCTCTCTCTCTCTCTCTCTCTTCTTCCTTCTCCCTCCTCTCTCTTCCTTCTCATACAAAATGCTTTTCTTTTCCCTGAACTATTTGAACATAAGTTGTGGACCTACTGATAATTTAAACCTAAGGACTTCAGCTCACATCCCCTAAGAACAAAGATATTGCCCTATATAACCACCAACACTAAAGTCACACATAAGAAAATAAACACTGATTCCGTGAATATTATCCAATATTTAGTGCATCTTGCCTCTACAGTGTCTGCCTTTCTGTTTTTATTCAGGATTCCAGCAGCGTCCGCATGTTGGACCTGACCGTCATGCCCTTTCAGTTCTTTGGACCAGAAGGGCCCCCTAACCTCCGACCCATCTTTGTGCTTGCTTTTCATGACACTAACTTTTTTGAAGAATACAAGCCATCTGTGAAGTAAAACATCTCACATTTTGGATTGTTTCTGATTATTTCTTCATCGTTAGAATACTTTGGCAGGGAAACGATGGCAACATTTGTCCCTCCGATGCGTCCCGTCAGGAGGTGCGTGGCGTGAGGCGGTGGCATGTTGGGGACACTCAGCACGGCCACTCGGCAGGTGTCCACATGCCGAAGGTGATCTGTGCACAGTGAGTGATCCGTGGGGTTCCGTGCAGACGCAGGGTGAATATCCTGTTCCCCACCATTTCCTCCCAACCCACTGGGATCCTGACCTATGGCTCTTACACTGGAATTTATCCATCGCTATTTTTCTAGTTCTAGAATTCCTACATTTATAGCTGTCACTCAGCATTTTTCTCTACAAAGGAGCTTTTCATTTTTCATTCTGCCTTCCTTTACATCATTGTAGACTCATAGATGATTTCATTTTAAAATGGTGTTACTATTAGCATTGTATTTTTTAATATCCAAATGGTCCCAAATATGGTCAGTCATGGTCCATGGAAGTCTGTTCCTACATCTTTCTCACCCTCCTCCCTTAATCTTGGGGTACTTCTTGCTTTCCAGCCCGAGATGCTCCCAGATTGTTACCTTGAACTTCTTGCCCACACCCAGACTCAGCTATTTTCTCGAAGAAGCCTACTTCCTTTGTGCAGCAAATGATATTTGGAAATTAAGATATAGATTAGGTTTGCTATTGCTTCTAGGTGCTTCTAGTGGGCAGAGCTACCAAGTGTGTGTGTGTTGTTGGGAGGTGGTGATTATGAGCTCCTGCAGTTAACCCTCACGGAGACAGCACCATGAGATCCCCCTTCATCCTCTCTTCCACATCCATTTCTCTTCTCTCCCAGCAAGAACTTGTCGCAACACCACAAATACATTCATTGTTCTACCCTGCCATACAGACACAAAATGCTTTCAGAATCACATTGAATCAGTATGTTCTTATTTTGTTATTTAATATACAGGCTTTTTTTTTATTCTGCTTAATATTTAGTTTTAGGGTTTGTGTGTTTTCATCATTTTAATTTTATGTTTTCACTATATAAAACATTTGTCACAGAAGTTAAATATGTATGTAACTTTGATATAATTTATATGCCTTTATGTAATTTATATATATATCACTTTTATATAATTTACATATATCTTTTCTATAATTTACATATGTGCACATATATAAGGTGGGTGGGCAGATGTGCCTGGCTCTCACCCAAGCTGCCTCCACTTGTTCCTGCCCACCTCGTCTGGATGGCAAGTCCACTTACATTGTGATGTGCCCGGAGCAGAGGGGGCAGCTGAGAGATGAAAATAATCACCCTCGTCTTTGGGTCTCTTTGGTCAAAAACCTCCAGACCCAGAATATAAGACCCAGGAAAACAGTCAGTGGACACCCTTATGTGCACAGAAGGCGTGTCTTCATTCGTGACCTTGCAGAGGGGATATGACTGCTGACCCAGGAGGCCCCTGCCTGGGACTAAGGCCCTGGGCAGGCAGCCCAGCCCCTCATGGGCTTCCGAGCTTACCCTCGGCCGACCTCAGCTCTTCTCAGTGGAGGGATGGGGACAGTTAGCTTGCACCGGAGACCCAGGTGCTGGCGTATGTCAGAGTTCGCCTCCTGCAATTCACATGACACAGTGGGAGGTAGAAAGAGGTCGTTTATCACTTGAATTTTGAGGAAACAGAGAATCAGACAGGTTGAAGAGCATGCCCAGGGCCCCTCAGCTAGTAAGTGGCAAATGTAGGAATTGCATTTGGGTCCCAGCGAGCACCCAGCATTTTCCCTAAAATGTGCCAAAATCTTGCCCATCACAGCAACACTGTGCAAGACCCTGTGGAAACCCGCAAGAGCAGGCAAAGCCCCCAGCCCTCAGTGATTCCCACAGCCCACCCCCGCCTGCCCACGCAGCCCTGCGATGCCCCGTGACCCCTTCATGTCTCAGCTCCCCCATGTCCCCTGACTCCGCATCTCTGTGCCCCCCACTGCAGTGTCCACAATCCCACTGGTGCATTGACCATGGGGCCACACCAGGGCTGGATAGTAGTAACGCTGGCTCCCCCCAAACAGCTTACGGTACCCCGGAGGGTGGGCAGGAGGAGCGCTGACCCTTGGGCCCTGTAGCCTTGTCTGATGAACTGGCCACACCTGAGCCTCCAGGATGGCTTCTGGGCAGCAGGTAACCTTGGGGTACAGCCAGGTACCCTGAGCCCCACCATGGGCCCAGAGGATGTCCAGGACCCACCTGGAGTCCAAATGGGATGCCCAGGGCCGTGTCCCTGCCACAGTAGGTCCAAGTCGGTGGCCGTGCTGGGGCTGCAGCCGGGCCTGCCCATCCCAGAGCCCCTCCCATCCAGTTTCACATTCTGCCTCCTTTCTGCACAGAAGCCCTTTCCAAGCCTATGTTTACTCAACAGTCATTGCCTGTGATTTACAGGAGGAGATAAGGTACAAACATATGAAACATTACATAACTATCAATGCAGAATGGCAAGAGGTGTACATGCGCAGATGGCAAGTGAGCGATGGAGACAGTGTGTCGGGGGGCCTCCAAGCTGCCTTTACTCCTGGCGTAGAAAAGCCACTTTGTCAACAGAGATAACTCCCCAGAAATGACCCTGGGGACCTTAACACGGACTTGCTTTATTACAATAGGAGTGCAAGTGAATTGACACACTTTCCAAAGGATTATAAACAGCTCCCCACAGTGATTGAACTCCAGTTAAGCTGGGTATTGACGGTCTGTAGACTTCCTTTCCTTCCCAGCATTGTGATCGAAAAATTACAGATTTTCTTCTGTCTCTGCAGCGAGGCAGGTATGTGTGTAGAATGAGGTCTTATTAATTAGAGGTATTTCTCGTCTCGCTCTCCTTTTCTGCTCTCCTTTTGTTCGCTCGCCTGTGTGGCGCTCTCCATGGTAACAGGTGGCACGGCTTTAGTATCTGTAATTACTACTATTAATAGTAATAATGATCATCACGATAATAATACCAATCAAAGAGAATAAGAGAGAAGATATGAAAGAAAATTAAATTGTGGCTGTGTCTGTAAACAGTTTGCGGTTTCTGAAATGCAAGCACAAGGGATCAGCACAGTAACTAAACACCCCGGAAAGGGGCTCATATGGGGCCTTCTGCGCGACAAGCAGGAAGATTTCACAACTGAGATGAGGCTATAGAATGTTCCAGAATCTGCCACCCTTCTGACTATACAGAACTTTGTGTGCCTTCTTTTTTTTGTGTGTGACTGATGTGGTTGGTTGTGTGTGTTTTGATCTTCTTTTTAATTTGGACCATCGCATAACACCAGCCTGCACAAGCTGCTTTGCAGACTCCAGAACAAAGACACTGGTGGGAAGCAAAAAGTGTTGATGAACTAGTCTTGTCACTAGACAGGATTTCCCCAATGCCCAGTGCCCAAGGCCCTGCTGATCCCAGACTGAGTTTCCTGTCAGCCCATCTGTTCTCAAGGGAAACCACAGTGTCCACTTGGAGGTCTTCTCCAGCATCCCTGCCAGTCCTGCCCCCAGCAGACTCCCGGGCAGCCCCGTGCTTTCTGGTCAGCAGGAGACAGATGCCACCGTTGAGTAGGTCTTTCCCCCAAACGACAGTGCAGTTGGAGAACTCAGGGGGTCACTGCCTGCGTGTGGGCTCTGTTGGCAAGTGCAGCCCTAACTGGGCATGTGTGTGGACCTCACATCCTGGGAAGTGGCATAGCTCTATCGGGAGGCATTCACAGTGTGATTTGAGAAATGCTTTGCCAGCTTGCATAGCAACGCATTGTTATGTCTTTGAAATGAGGCTTTGAAGCTTTACCACACCTGCTGTTTGATGGCTGAGGACCTGTAAGTCCTTTCTGCATAAAGGTGGCCTAGAAGCTGGTGTGGATCCACGTCATGAGGCCATTCACTCTCATGCCAGTGCACTGAGCCAAATGCTGCTTTTAGGAAGCAAGTATTTTATGTTTACTTTTAATTTTTACTTGAGATACAGTTGTCATATATAACATTGTGTAAGTTTAAGGTTCACACTGTGCTGTATAAATCCCACGACTGAGTCAGCCAACGCCCCCCATCATGTTACATGTTCACTGTCTCTTTTTTGTAGTGAGGATAATTAAGATCTAGTTTCTTAACTACTTCGAAGTTTATAATATACTATTGTTGCTATAATCACAATGCTATGCATTAGATTTTCAGCACGTTTATCATTTATCTACTGATTGCAGGTTTATCCCCTTAAATGATATCTCTCCATTTCCCCAAAGCTCCAATAATTAAAACTGTGCAGTACTGACATAGAAAACAGACACATAGACGAGTGGAACAGAATAGAGAGCCCACGAGTAAACCCTCACATGGATACACACAGTACATCAGCATCTGACCGGGGGCCAAGAACGCTCACTGGGGAAGGAGAGGCTCTTCAGCAAACGGTGTTGGGAAAACCAGCCCGCCACTCACAGAATGAAATGAAACCCCTGTCTACACCATGGACCAAAATTACCTCGACATGGATTAGAGACTTAAACGTAAGACCTGATACCATAAAAATCCTAGAAGGAAACATAGAGCAGAAGCTCCTTGAGACTGGTTAGCAGTGATTTTCTGGATATGATACAAAAGCACAAAGAGCAAAAGCAAAAGTCGGCCGGTGGGACGGCGGCGTGCAGCTCCGTCGGGGCGGGATGGCTGGTTGGTCGGCGGTGTGCAGCTCCGTCGGGGCGGGATGGCCGGTGGGACGGCGGCGTGCAGCTCTGTCGGGGCGGGATGGCTGGTTGGTCGGCGGCGTGCAGCTCCGTCGGGGCGGGATGGCTGGTTGGTCGGCGGCGTGCAGCTCTGTCGGGGCGGGATGGCTGGTTGGTCGGCGGCGTGCAGCTCTGTCGGGGCTGGATGCAGCATCGACAAAGTAAAAAGGCAGCTACAGAAGGAAAGAAAATATCTGCAAGCCATATAAAGGATGAAAAAGCAAATGTGATGCATATGGCCCGGTCCCCGTGAGCTCAGGCAGTTCCCTGACTCCCCAGGGGCCCTGTCAGAAGCAGAGAATTGGTGATGGGTGACTCAACACATACATTCCTCTGAGCGAGTTGGAAAGACGGGACGGCTTCTCCATACGGGAAATGCCAATCTGGGTCTTCTGAACTGCAGCCCAGCTACCCACGTACTAAACTGCCCATCCTGAACACTGAGCTTCACGGGTCCAGTTTTAGCTGAAGCCCACGTGGGTCCATAAATGAGCATTCTCCTTCCCCCGTCACTGCCTAGAAGACAGTGAATCTCAGCTGCTGGAATCAGAGCTCACCTTCACACAGACGTTCTCTCGCTAAGACCACTGTCCCCGCGCCAGCAGGCGTCAGGAGCTCGGGCACCAAGGCCAGCTTACCTGACGGGCACTGCCCCCTGGCCATGATGTTGTGCCAGATTTCAATCTGTACTGCTACCAACGAAGCTGAGGGGACAGGATAGAAAGCAGGAAAAGTAACATCCGATTACCTCCTTGCCTTCAGGCCTTATTCTGCTATCTTCTAGGAGAAGAGTATTCAGAGGACAAGGGCCTTTGAAATGGAAGGCAGCTAAGACCATTTCAAGCCGCCGCTCCTCTCCTGCCCCTCGCTCTGTGTTTGCCGCGAGAGCTGGTGAAGCCTGAGTGACGTGTGAGGAGCGCTCTGGCGCTCTCGGTTCTTGCTTCATGTCTTCTGCAGGTCACATATGTCAGAAAGCGCCAGTAATTGAATTATTAAAACCTCGCTTCACCCTCAGAGTCCCGAAGGCAGGGTTGGCGATATTCATGACTGGGAGATGGGAGACGGCCTCACTCAGCTTCCTTTCCATCTTGCCAGAGATGGAACGTGATTTAGGCAAAGCGGGCCACTAAGTTAATGAAAGAGTAGGTCAGTTAATGAATGTATAAGCCATCAGAGGGATGCATATGTGGGTAGGAAGCCCTGTGGACATTTTTAGGGGAGTAATTCACAAGATTTAATGGTGCTGTGGGGACCACTCTTGGAATCAGACAGATTGGACACACTGAGACTGGGGACAAGGTTACTTTCTCTCCTGAATCTTCATGTATCTATCTGTTTATGTCTATGTCTGTGTGTGTCTGTGCCTCTACCTACCTACCTACATATCTGTCTGTCTGTCTGTCATCTGTCTACCTGTCATCTCTCTATATATCATCTGTCTGTCATCTGTCTATCATCTGCCTATCATCTCTCTGTTCATCTAGATGTCTGCCATGGTGGATGGTCACGAGTACTGGTGATTATGGATATAAAGTGTCTTCATATGACACAGTAATACAGTGTCTTTTATTATGGATCAGCCAGGTTTCCCTTTTCCTCTCCTAAGGATCGGGGGTGTTTTACAACAGTCAGCCTTTATTTCACCCTTTACAGTATCGCCTTACTGAGCCACTACGTTTCCTGGGCTATTTTAGTAGCATTTGTCTATATTGGCCCCAGCATTTTAGGGGTTTCAGGTTAATTGTGCAACATTGTTATTTTTATAAATCATGCCCTATTTTTTCTTTCAAAGTAAAAATGCAACAACCTTCATTCCAATTTGTGTTTTAGACTTGACAGAGAATGGATTCCTGCCTCAGACACTGAGGACAAGCATTATCAGTGGGCTGGTTTTAGGAAACAGTCTTAAGATGAATAAGAATGTTTGAGTAGAATTTAATATTACTGCGAGAAATACTTCTCTTTAGAGTTGGAACACACGATAGATGACTGGGACCAAGCTCTCTTTCTCCTCCTCCTCCTTCTAGCATTGCGGCTGAGTGCGGGGCCATGCAGCCACTCATCCCCAGACATGTGCAGAGTTAGTGGGGAGAAAGTGCTAAACCCGGGGGTCCTGCTTGCCTGTTTTGCTTTTTTTTTTCCAGCTAAATCATCCCACAGCCATGATCCTGATTCTAAGTAGTGCTAAGAATAGTGAGGCTGTGATTTAATGTAACGATGGAGGGCCCTTCAGGGTGCGAGCCCATCACCCCTGCCCGGCAGAGGCGAGGCCTCGGGTCCGTCCTTCACTTCCCGGGCCTGGGTTTCCTCGTTTGTAAACTGAGGACCAAGCAAGAAGGAAGCCACGTGGTGTCCGTGCTGGGGTGTGTTTCAGCCTGAGAACAGTAATGACGTTATTATGTGGGCAAGATGCTCTAAGGCAAAAGCTTTTCAACCCTTCCTATTTCCTCTCTTGCTTTATTTGTGAACATGTTCAAAATTAAATTCTATATCCGATCGCAGGAAATGTTCTCATCTAGGGCATCAGCACAGACGTCCGACCCGCCCTGAGTGCCTCGTGGCCACACGGGTAGGGTTTCTGCTCCGCACTGACAGCCCTGCGGAGTTTTGTTTTGTTTTATTTTGTTTTTAACCTGATGGTAAAACTGAGTCACAGAAAGGTGCAGTGAGATGTCCCAGCTCGTTGTGGGCAGAAATATGTTTCAAGTACAGATCTCTGAAACTCTAAAAGTCCAAATTCCTCTCCTCTCTTCTCAGCTTCTGCCCTTGCCTATTGTAAGTAAAACATGTTCTCCTACTCTGAATTAAAGGTCCTCATCTCTGCATGTTCTTTTACTCTAAACCTCTTAGAATATTTTGGCAAATAGAGGTAACACAGAGAATAAGTATTTTTTTAAAAAGCATTCTATTTAAAGGCCTTGCGTGTACCGTGTGGGTCACACAATCTCATTTATATTAATGACATGTATTTTACAGATACTTTCTGTGCATGGGTCTTATTTTGAACATGATACTTGTGGCCATCAGATAATTATCTACACTGGTGTTTCTATTCTGAGGCAGTGTGTGTCCATTGCTAGAAGGATGGGCTCTTTAGTCTGACATCCTGGGGCCCAGTTCTTGCTCGACTGCTTGCTGACTGTGTGATCTTGGGTGAGCTGCCTGATCGTCCTCTTGAACTTCCCCCCATTTCTCACAGTGTTAGCACCCTTCTGTCTTAAGTGAAGTCCGTTTTAAGGAGATCAGGGGCCTTCAGTATTTAGCAAAAGGCCTGTGGCATGAGGGCTTCACAAAGTTAGCTCTTGAAATATTAGCCCTTGTACTTAATTCTGCTGGAGCTCTGTGAGGAGCCTGAAGTCTCCGGTCAAGTCCTGTGCCTGACAGGGGTGCTCAAGCAGTGGCTAACTGTCACACACTGAGCCCCCATCACACTGTGTGCATGACCCCCTTCCATCCAGCTTTATGGAGGTGTGCAAGCATGGCTGTCTTCTGACCTCCCTTCTAATGTCCCCTTCCTTGGTTGTGTGTCTGGGCAGGGGACAAGATCTGGACATCAGTGCAGCACAATAGCACAGAGCTGGCCCATGTGGGGGGCGCCCACCCCGGGAAGCCCTACTCCGTGGCCTTGGACTACGGGGGCAGCGTGGAGCAGCTGGCGGCTGTGATCGACGGCTCGGAGCACTGCGAGCAGGAGGTGGCTTACCACTGCAGGAGCACCCGGATGCACAACACGCCCGGTAAGCCTCCACCCTCCCCGCCTCTGCAGAGCCACGCAGGGTGGCCGTAGAGCAGCAGGTGGGTGCACAGGAGGCAGGGTTTGCTGACAAGGGGTGGTGGTTACGGCTGTTCACGGTACAATAGGGAGAAACACCGCCCGGAGGGGCCTGCTGCTGTGCTAGCCCTACCTCCCGTGTCCGGGTCTGACCTGGAGCGAGTTCTGGGGCCTCTCAAGGTCTCTCCTCATCATCAAAATGGGAAGGATGAACACACCCATCCTTTAGCTGCTGTGAAAGTAAAGTTCCTTGGGTATAACAGCACTTGAAGAGAGCATATTTGAGCAAGACACAGAGACGTGGGGGTGGGTGATGGCCCTCCTGGCAGAGGGATAGCGTATGGGAAAGTGCCAAGGAGCCGCAGATTCACCAGAGAGAAATGAGCTGTGTCCAGGGAAAAGCATGGGACGGAGCTGCCTTAGGCAGGAAGGCCAGAGGGGCAGGTAGGGAGACGGCCCTGGGTTTGCGATACTGTTGCTACCTAAAACGTCAGGCCTTACTGGAGATGACTCTTTTTCTTTAAATAGTTCACTTTTAGAAAAAAAAATAGGATTAACCCTTATTTGCTTCCTACAGTTATGTTTCAGAGGGAATGGTTGATTTAGTTTTAAACATGCTTGTAAAAAAAATTCTAGGGCTGCTTACCAGCACCCCAAAGGGTTTTGGCAAAATGTCAAGAAGGCTTTTTCAAAGTTTACATGTTCGTTGGGAGTCAGTCGTTGTTGTGAATATCAGTTCATCCTCTGTTTCATGGCAGAAAAATAAAAAAATCTGAGACCCACAGGGCTGTGCGAATGCAGGAGGGTGTCAGAATCTTGAACCCTGAGAAACTTACCTTTCAGTGCTTGAAGGTAGGGACTTTGAAAGGCTTGATAAAATCAGACAAACGTCAACAAAGAAGTGATAGAAAACTAACCGAGTGTGACTTACCTCCTCGCGGGTCTAGAATCTTCAGGAAAGACGTTATTCTACACAAGGGGTTTTTCAATATTAACTATCACTTATGCCTGTAAGAACAAAAGAAGCTTTCTGAGACTTTTTTAACTATTTGCAATGAAAATCTTTCTCAAATGGATTACATGCTTCCTTGCCTTCCTAAGCAGAGAATTCTGCTCATCAAATCTAACTTTTCTCGTGGCTCAGGAGGGCCGCCGGATGCTCCCTGGGTTCAGGCGCGCTCGCGGGCCGACTAGGTCCAAGGCAGCTCTCAGTGTCCCTCGTCACGCGTCCGCCAGGGCTGCTGCCCTACAAGATGCCCTGTCGGTGTCTGTCCCTGTCTGTCTCCTGGCCGCCAAGCCTGCAGCAGCATCATTTTCAGGCTCATGTTGGGGAAACCGACCTACCTTTCCATTGCACCGCTTCTCGTTTTCTAAGTATTGGGTTTGGTGGCATTTCAGGAAAAACAGGATCATGTTCATTCCGACAGGTGGGATGTCCTTTAGGACACACATTCTGTGATCGACTGGGCTGCACAATTACCTCCCTCACACTGGGCGTTACTAACTCAACTGCCACGAGTTCCCTGAGCGTATCTGAGGGGAGGGCATGGGTTGGGGAGCGGGCTGTACCGGGAACGATGTGTTGTGTCTGCCTCTCGTTAGTCGGGAAGCCCGGTGCAGGGTACTGAATTTCTGCGGCTGCCATCGCACCACCTGACAGTTTAGGTGGGAGTCCTGGACTAAGAAGGCTGATTGGAGGGCCGAGGGAGCACGCAATCCGCGCTGCCGGCCCTGGGCCTGGCATGTGTTACATGCTCCACAAATGCCAGCGTCCTGTTTCCTTCCTTTCTCACGGCCTCCCTCCCAGCAGGGAAGATCCAACATTTACACCATAACGGGAAACAAGCGCAGAGGAGTGTTTTGTTTCTATTTTAATGGTATAAAGAGAATAATTATAGTAATTATGATGCATGCATGCAGATCTTCTCACCACACAGTGAGAACCGATGTTGCATTAGACGTGTACCCTTCCAGGTGTTCACCACCTCTGGCCAGCACGTGCAGGGAACAGTGAGGACACACCACTCCTGTGCCAGGGCTGGTGCTCATCCACCTTCTTCTCCCCATGGGCTACAAATCAAATAAGGCAGATGAGGGTAGGCGGTGGGTGTGTGTGCACAGCCCTTCCACGCCTCTGCTGAGCTGGCCTGCAGGACAGCACAGACCTGGCAGGGACCTCCTTGCCCCTCAGCCCCCTCCTGCAGACCGGGCACTCCTAGTGGGTGGAATAGGCCTGCAGACAGACAGACAGCCCCACTGCCGTGTGGCCCCAGCCTCACTCCCCTTAGTGCAGGGACAGAGCCCAGTCAGGCCTGCTAACCTCTTGGAAGCAGGGGTGGAGACAATAATTAGTGATATGAAATAATAATAAATAAGCAGGGTGGAGACCATCATGTGTGCCCGCATCGGAAAGCTCCCACCTAGGGTCCTCCTGTAGTTGGGCTGCTATAACAAAATGCCACAGACCGGTCAGCTTATAAGGAGCTGAACCTCACGTCTCACAGTTCTGGAGGCTGGGCCCACTGTCAGCATGCCGGCATGGCTGGGTGGGGAGGGGCCCCTTCCGGCCCACAGGCAGCTTACTGTGATTGTACCCTCACGTGGGGGAAAGGACTGAGCGAGCACTCTGGGGTGCCCTCCATAAGGGCACTCATCCCACGCAGGGGCTCCACCCTCCAGACATCATCACCTCCCCAGAGCCTTACCTCCAAATACTGTCACACTGGGGATTAGGGTTTCAACATAGGAATTTTGAGGGGACACACACAGTCAGGCCATAGCAGGCACACACTGGCACAGATGGTCCCCTAATCTCCCTAGTGGTCAGCCACCCCTTCCCCACGAGGAAGGGCAGAGACAGAAGGGTGAGGGGTCAGGCCATCCTCTCCTCACCCACCTGCCGGCCGCAAGAGTTGGGCAAGTTTCCCCCTTATGTGCTGAAACCAGGCCCCCCTCTGTGATCCTGTTTTACTGTCATGTTTGTGACACACACACAGTGTAGAATATCTTCCCATTTCAATAAAGTCTATAGTACAGACTTTGTGCTATGTTTATTAGCAGTGGAGTCTTCCTCTACATGGATTCACTGCCATGGACACATAAAATTCTCCCATCTATTTTGGTCATTTGGATTGTCCTTATTTTTTTTCCAATTGCAAATGCTCCAAGAGCATTTCTGCACACAGATATTTATGAACCAAACTGATTTATCTTTAGGATAACTTACCTGAGGGACCACTGCCAGGGCAAAGAGTGCGCATATTTTTAAGGCTTTGCCATATTGACTTCAGCAATATATCAAGGTCATTCAAATTTACACCCCCAACTACTCTGCAGGACTGAGTGCCCACTTGCGAGCAATAGGAGTTACCTTACGTCCACTCTGGCCATCTGGTAAACACAGAGGGCAGTCGCAGACCATCACCAGTGATTTTTGTTAACTAAACAGTGTGTGATCTGGTTCCATGGCTGACTGGAGGGAGACACTACGGCTATGAAGTACTGCGAGCTGGCCACAGTAAGAGAAGGATGCACAGATGCCTTCCTGCTATGGGTTCTCCCCCTCCCCACCCCGTCATACACAAGAGCTGATACAGGGAGGCGATAAATAGGGCCAGGTCAGAGAAAACCGACCAGCCGTTCAGACGGCCACCACTGACCATGCTTCCCTCGTTTGAGGGTGTGTGTAAAGGCCCCACAGCATCGTCCCTGATCCAAACGAACAGTAAGGTTGTTATCCCCTCCTGTCGCTTCAGAAAATCCTCAGAGAGTGAGGCCTGATGGTGCCACATGGCCCAGAGGGGCAGATCAGGTCCCTGTGCCCTGCTCCTCTGGAAGGCAGGGCAGGGGTGCTTTTCTGCCTCACCAGGCAAAACCCAAAGGAGATGGAGTGGCCACGGGTGATGCAGGTCCGTGTGCTCGTCCTCACTCTGAAGAAACCGCATGGCGATGCATAGCCAGAGCTGCCTCTCCGGAGGCCCCTGGTCACCAGGTGGCTGAGCTGGGTGTGTCCCTGGGCCTGCAGAGGGCTCATGGCGTCCTTGCTCAGATGCAGCAGCCTGTGGCTCACCCATGCCTGCACAGGGCAGCCCGAGGTCCCCAGGCCCCTGCTGTCTGCTCTGGGCTCCAGCTGCGCCCCCACCCGCCAGCAGCAGAGGGAGCAGCGTGAGGACCAGTGGGATCCGGGCAGCCCCGGTGCCCCTCGGGGCTGTCCCTTCAGTTAGTGGTGGGCCCCTGGCACTCCTGCATCCTGACAGACGCCACAGACACTCTTTCCGGTGCTGCTCACAAGTGCCACCCGCAGAACACGCCTCCTGTCTCCCTGACTGAAGGGTTCCCCTCCAAGCTCCCTGGGGGACCAGAATTTGGGGCACAGGGCCCATGGGGAGGAGTCCCCGCCGTGCCCACACCCTTTGGAAGTTCTCCTCACAGTGCTGACTGCTTCCCACCTTGGGCTTTATGCAAGGCTGGAGGCCCCACACTGCAGGGACCTTCCAGGGCAGCCAGCATCGGCCTAGCCATGCCTTGTCACCAGGGGTGGTGGCCACTTGCCCCCGGTCATGAGGGCTGTGCTGAGGGAGTGCAGGCCTCTCCTCACTGCCAGCACCTCTGGAGGAGTTTTGTCTGAGGACAGAGGCCTCAAGGCCCACGTGGTGGACACACAAAGTGAAATGGGACCCAGCTCGGCAAACACAAAGGACAGGGAGAAACGTGGGGACCACAGTCTGCAAGATGCAGTCAGCTCCCCAGCCCATGGCCCCTGGAAGGAGGACCAGATGGAGAGGGTGTGGGAAGCTGGTCGCCGGGAAGCCCGTGCCCAGGTCCCTGCGGGGGTGGGGTCAGGAGCCACCCCTGCCCCCGGGTTCTCCCCAGCACCTGGGTGTCCTTCCTTGGGCTGACTCACTGGGGCCCAAATGTCTGTTGGGACATTTCCCGCTCCACGTAGGGACTGTTCATTTGGGAACATCCTTCCCAATAAGGCTGTGACTTCCTAAGGTGGAGGTAAGAGGCCAAACCCCAGAAACCGAGGCACTGTTCCTTTGAGACCCAGAGGCCACACCCAGCTGGAGTTTGCCTGTTTCTGAACAGAAGGTGTTTGCCCAGCAAGTCAGCCATGCAGACACATTTGCCTCGAGGACCATGTCAGTGCCCAGGAGAACTAAAGGCCCAGGGCCCTGACCCCATCGGTCCCCATTTCCCTACAGGAATGGGGAAAGTCATTCCCATCCAGCCCCCCATGCAAGTACGGAGTGGTTTCCACATGGGCCAGCTGTTTACCTAGTTCTGCCCCAAGGACTTTGAAAGTGATAAAATCCTATTTCCTTTAGGTATTCTAAAATTCTGATTTTCCTATTTTCCCTTAATTAGTGATATTCTGCTGAGCATAGAGCTAACTGGCTA
The DNA here is from genome assembly GCA_029783875.1 of Phataginus tricuspis. Classification (NCBI taxonomy): domain Eukaryota; kingdom Metazoa; phylum Chordata; class Mammalia; order Pholidota; family Manidae; genus Phataginus; species Phataginus tricuspis. The sequence goes on along the minus strand of JAQQAC010010508.1, from coordinate 20,153,170 downwards.
TGTATATAACAGGTGTGTATATATAGTATAGTATGGATGAATATGCACAGAAGACTACACACTCTGAGATGTACGCCATATAATGTGTAGTGGTTTATATGCGCATCATATACTTTTGTCTGAATAAATCTGTAAGTGCCCATGGATGTGTGAATTTTCATGTCCATTTTTAATATTAGACTTCAGCTGTGGCACTTCTGTGCTTTTATTAGGAGACAGTCCCTCAGGCCAGTCCACCTTCAGCAGAGGCATGTTTGGTCCGTCCTTTAATGGGGACAGCGTACAGGCCTGTTTCAGAGCTGCAGTATCATCTTCCGGTCTCGCAGGATAGTCAGCCAGCCCCAGGAGGACAGCAAGTGCAGGGCAGGGCAGGAGTCGGCCCTGTGGCTCCGGTGCACGGTTTTCACTCCCATGTCCTGCCAGCCATGACTCGTCGACTGTAATTCAGGCTGGAAATGCGCCTGACTCTCCATTTTTCACTCCTCGTGGCTGTTTGTAAGAGTTTGTCACAGATCCTGAAACATAGCGAGAGACTATCACGCGAGTCAGCCAGTGCATCTTACTGTGTGAGAAACCCACTTTCCCTGAAGTCCTAGTAACTCATTCTCGATGTTTCGCTGGGGACATAAAGCCAAACTTGGAGAGGAGTGGCTTTTACAAAGAGGACATACACCTTAAGACATACACACGGAGGTAAAGATGTGGGTGTGTATCTGAGGAAAACAAAAACTAGCCCACATACACTAAGACCCAAGTGAGTTGGAATTTGGCTGCAGATGAATTTCAGGCTACCATTACTTAACTAATCAGTGTGGACTGCCCAATAATCAACATTTGGACCCTGTATAAGATAATGTTTTTCATTTTTCTCACTACTTTATGAAAGGCCATGTTCACTTAACTTTATCTCGAATGTACTTAAGAAGAAGAATCCTATTTTCTAATCTTCAGTGACAGTGGCAGGAACATGAAAACAGCATGAATTTTGGATGATAAAAACAGGTCTTCCCTGTTTTTTACTTCTTGGCCCTAAGATCCTGAACGACTTACATAGGCCTTCTGAGCCTCAGTTTCCTCACCTCTAAGCTGCACGGGACGGGGCTGTGTCCTGCCTATTACAGACATCCAAGGTCCTGCTGTTATTTCAGCCCACATGTGTCATCCTCTCCGAAGCGTGAGGGACACTGTTTCCCCCGCTACAGGAGAGGGTCTCACAGTCCCTTGGGGGCTGGTGGAAGGTTCACTTTTGGGGTTTGGCTCCTGTTGGCCGTGGGCACCCTTAGGTCCTAGACTGCAGTTCATTTCCTTGTCGCCTGCTCACACGTTGAGAGTATTAGATGGAAGGCCATGTCCCTCCCCACCTCTGCCACCCATCAGATCCCGTCATCTGTCCGTCTTTCTCATCCCAGCGTACGGTGCCATCAGCCGTCCTGCATCTTAAGTCCAGGACTCCTCCCTCCTCAGCATGTCCATCTCCTGTTCATAGACCAGCACAGACCCAAACTCACCAGTCACGCCTGATTCCACTCCCACGTCTTCTCCCCGCTTCCACTGCTGCCTCTAAATGTGACCCCCGTCATCTCCAGACTGGGCGAGGGCACCTCTCCTCTCTCATCCTGCACCCACGTCCCTACAGTGCGTGACACGCAGCCAAAGAGACGATCTTTCCAAAACAGGCCCCCAGGCCTCCTCCTGAGTCCATCAGGGCTCTGCAGGCTGAAGCCCCTCGCCGGCTCCTGCTGCCTGACCTCCCTCCAACCTTGGCCTGTCCCTTACGCCTCCTGTCCCTTGGCTGGCGTGCCCTCCACAGCTCAGTCCTCGTGTTCTTGCTGTTCCCTCTGCTGGGAAGCTTCCATCTTCCCAGGCTCAGCGCTCACCTCAAATTCTGCGCACAGCCGAAGAACCCACCCCGTCACCTTTATCATTTCATCCTGTCCCACATCCCCCACTGAGCTTTTTGCGACCTCATGCTCTCTCTCTTCTGATTTGTTTGCTTACTGTCCACCCCCTGAGTAGAGCGTGAGCTCCGCAACAGAGGGAATTGCTTTGTCTCATTCACCATTTTATCCCCAAATGCCCAGAACAGGACTGGCACCCAATAAACACTGAGCAAGTAGCTGCTGAATGAACAGGAGATTGTGCCCCAACTGATAGTAAGTATCACTGTTGTTATCAGCATGCACATTACGTCAGAGGACCCGCAAAGAGCCACATGTGGCTGGGCAGACTGCTGGGGAGACCCTGGCAGGCAGTGGCTGCCCTCCCATCCACCAGTGACCCCCTGTGACCTTGAGCAAGTTACTTGCATTTTAGCATCTCATCTTGAGTACTAGTGGGTTATTTTTGATGTTTCCGTGTTTCCTTTCTGCCCCGACCCTTCGTGATTCTCTACCAGCCAGATGCAAAGTGAGCTACAGTATGAAACAAGTTAAAAGTCAGGAGTTTATGACTTTCTTCTCATAACGAAGAACTGGAGAGGTTGGTAAACAGGTAAAACAAAAAAGGACTTTTCAGAGACTTGTAAGTCCATGACATATGATAATTATTTACATAGTAGGTAACACTTTCTTGATACCTTCATACAACTGATCTTCTCTGCAGACCATAGTCTCCATGTGGTAACACTGA
>JAQQAC010010508.1:20069531-20149398 GCA_029783875.1 Phataginus tricuspis | reverse complement strand
CCTGCTCATCACACCTGCTCCCTCGCCCCTGCTTGTCACACCTGCTCCATGGTGCTGTTTTGGTCGGGACAGTATAATGCCTCCTCCGGTCACTCAGCCATGCCCGTGGGTCTTCCGTGGGTGTGTTCTTCCCTGCCTCAGAGCCACAGTATCATTTCTCATCCTCCATCATGCCTGAATACACAGTTTACCTAAAGGTTAAGAATTATGAGTCTAATTAAGAGGATGGAGCAGTTCCACTCCATTAACATTAACAGTGCACGGAAAGCACTCCCCATGGCTTCATTTTTTAAGCAGTAGCATTTCCAAGTCTATTCTCGCTCTCCTGTTTTTTCTTCCCGTACCACTTAATGAACAGTAACGGAAGCAGTGGCGCCTATGTGGGTGAAAGGGAAAAGGTGTGATTGTCCCGGCTCGTCTCTCTCATTTCCCACTGCTGAGGGCGACGTCCTTGAGATGGGACCGAAGGCGGTCCGCGGAGAGGAGGCCAAGGACCTGAGCTGTCAAGAAGGCTCTGCTGCAGTTGCATATGATGGGACTCGTTCATCAGACAATAAGATGTGAACTCGTCCTTCATCCTGGAATTGAAAGGTCATCTCTGTAGAGAGTGGATTTATAAAGGTTAGAAGGAAGTGACTGATGGGGAGGGAACAGAGTTCCCTGGCCCTGTGACGCTGCCCACATCCAGCTCGCTGGCCCTGCTTCAGCCTTTACCCAGCATCAGGACATCCAAGCCATCGGGGAAGGCGGGCGTGGGTTGCGTTCACCTGGAAAATGCCCTGGCCCGGCGTCCTCACAGGGAGCGGGCCTCCCCTGTGCCGGGGCCTCCCTGTGGGCTGCGGGGGGTGCCCCTGAAGGAGGTCCAGGGTCTGAGGAAGCTTCAGCAGCCCACTGTAGGCCCAGAAGCACGTATTCAGCATGGCGTGTGTTCCAAAGGCATCCGGGGGAAAGAGCAAATTGACCATATGTGAATCATTACTAGGCAGAAAGAAATTGCCCAGCAAATGGGGGGATGTAGAATGAGGCCTTCAGAAATACTTTTTTACCAAGCCTTAAGAGGTTCCAGGTTATATTCCCTCCGTGGGTCCTTTATTTCTTTATTTATTTCTCCTTATTTGTTGTCCCAGTAGATTATTTATTAAATCATTAATCATTATTTTAACATCCTGTATTATATATTCTTCCCTGTGGGCCCATCGGATACTGTATGCTTGAGCTCAGGGATGCCCAAGGCATGGAACTCAAGAAGTTTTATGTGGCATATGGGTGGACATATAAAAAACAGAATCCATATTTTTATTTTAGTATTTAAATTAAATTAAATTAATTGTTAATGAAAAGATAGTAATTAATTTGTTTTCATATTTTGATATATGTTGGAAAAAATACAATCAGTGCTTCAAACATACGATTCCAAATCTCTTGTTGCTAAGAAGTGTTGTTGAAAAAATAAGTTGGTAAATTTGAGGTCAGTTAAATTTGTTTTAAAAAGATGTAACATAGCAGTGCAGGAAAGCATGGTGAGAAACTCAAAGCCGGTCATGCTGTGCCGGAAGGTGGGGGGCCCCGGCACCCAGCCTGCCCAGCTCTGTGGGCCTCAGGCCTCCATGCCCGCTCACCCGCCTGGCCTCCCCAGGGCCTACCTCGGGCAGCGCCACTGGTAAAGCTTTTCCATCTTCCCTTCCCAGGTCGCCTTCCCTGGGAAGCCGCTCTGACTCGGGCAGCTGAGTTAGTGCCCACTCGCTGGCCTTCTGCCTGGCTCATGCTTCCACTTCGTTAAGTATCCACTTTTGTTGTGACCGGTTGCACACCTAGAGCTGGTAGGCAAACGGTGACGTTTCTACATGCTCAACACCTAGACCTGCATTTGGCAGCAGTCATTAGTGCTGCCTACACCATTTCTCCAGCACTTCTCTTAGGAAAGCTGCCAGCAAGCCCCACCACCGGCAACCCCCTGGTGATTCCAGGAGACCATCTCTGGCTTCAGCAGCGCTTGCGCAGGGGGTGCTTCCTCTCCGCCCGGCTGTGAGGACACTGCTCTCTGCAGGCGGCACCTCCTGCCAGCAGTACTTCCACCGTCTTCTCTGCTGGGTCCTCCTTCTCACCTCACCCCGAAAACAGGGGTCATCCTGGGGCTGCATCCCTGGCCCTTGTTCATCTGTGCACTCACCTTTGGGGTTGCAACTCAGTCACATGCTGGAGATTCTCAAATTTAGATCTTCAGCCAGGATTTCTTTTCTGAACAAACGATTCACATGCCCACTGGCCTACTGACCTTACGATGTCCAAAAATAACTTCCCCACCGTCTTCCTCCAGCATTCTCTCCCAGCTTTATAAAAGGCGACTCATCCTGTCAGATGCTCGGCCCAAGATCCCTTGGGGTCACCCTCAGTTCCTCTCTTCCCAGTGCCTTCTCATTATATTCTTAATCCTGCTGGCTAAGATCAAATACATCCAGAATGTAACCCGCAGGCCCACGGTCTCTCGTTCGGGTCACCACGATTGCCTCTGAAGGGGCTTTCTCTCCTCTTCCCATCACACCCTGTGGTTTGTTCCCAGCGTAGGAGCCTGGCACCTGCCTTCCTGACCACAGGGATCCAGCGTCTCCGCCCACAACCAGAGAGACAAGGGCCTCTCAGCTCCGGATCCTCTGGACCCACCTGATCTCTGCATCTCTCCCATGCTTGCTGTCTTCTCTCTGAGTATGGCCATCCTAGCAGGTGTGAGGTCATAGCTCATTACGGTTTTGATTTGGGTTCTTTAATAATAAATGATGTCCACCTTCCTCTCACGTGCTTGCTGACCATTTGTATGTCTTCTCTGGAGAAATGTACGGGATCCTCTGCTCATTCTTTAATTGGCTTGTTTGTCTTTTTGTTGTTTATATAGCGTTCCTTACATACCCTGGGTCTTAGACTCCTGTCAGACATGATTGCCAATATTTTCACACATTTTCTAGGTTGTATTTTCAATATTAATAGTGCCCTTCAATGCAAGTCTTTAATGAAGTCCAGTTGACCTGTTTCCTTTTGGTATCAAGTCTAAAAGCCACCTTAAAGCATTTGTACTTGTTTATCCGCCACTTGCAAAGCTCTTTTCCAATTTGCCGCATGCCTTTTTCCTTTACCTCTTGAAGAACTTTGCATAAATTCAACTTAGCATGGCCTTAGCCATTCACCCTACTTAAAATTGTAACCCTTCCTGGCCCAAGCACTCCCTACCCCTTTCCTATTTGGTTTTCCTTCATCAGTTATTTTCATGTAATTCAACGTACTTCTGTATGCATGTTTCTAGACTTCAGCTAGACTAGACAGGGGCTGGCTGAGCTAGTGCTCACCATATCCCCGACTTGGGGCAGTACACCTGCCTGGCAGGGAGATCACCTGTCACCAGGAGCCCGAGTGTGAGGAGTCCCGTAACCATCCTTGACTGCAAGGGTCCCTTCCTCATTCATGTAAGTATCCGCGTGGTCATCAGGATCAGGCAGTATTTAGAAAGCTCCGCCTCCTCATGGTGCCGAGCTAAGTCTAGCTACAGAAGCAAACATCTAGGATTTTCCAGGACAAGCTTGATTTAAAAATAAGTTTATTAGACAATGTAATCCAATTTCTGCCCCAATAAACATGGGCATCAGAGATAGCAATTCTGCATCCCTGCTGACGAGCTGAGCTTACGACCTTACATTGGACCACAGTCTCCTCATCTGGCAGGAGGAGGAAAGGATTGTGAGGATCAAGGAAAATCATTCCTGAGAGGCCACTCACCCTGTGAAGTGTGTGCCGGCAAGCTGGGCAGAGGGTGTTTTAGTAGCTGTTGTAAGGGGTGCCAAGCTTGTTAGGAATAATAGCTGCATCTTAGCTGCAGAACTGGAGTGCTCAGTCCTCAAACCCTCCATCATATATAAAGAGTTTGGCATGTGCTCAGATTTTTTAGTGGATTTAATTCAGTGACTACAGCAGTGGTGATGAAACCAGCAATAATTAAAATGAGAATTAGTGAATTAAGAATCCACAATTCCTGAAAGGGTAGCAGTCACACAATGTCGTAAATAATGTCAAGGGATGTGTGAGCTACTTTTTCTTTTGACTCTTAGCCTGATTTTCTAAACATTTTAGCTAAGTTTTGTTTCCTTGCAGCCTCAAGTATAGGGGTGCATGTTTACATCCCAGGAGGCTGTTTGCTGGGAGCTGTTTGTATGCAAAATAAAGCGTCTACCAGGATAATAAAATACTAGTCTGTGCTGGGACACCAGGCTAATTACCTTGAGTATTAGATGATTTAATCATCCAATGGACCATTTCTCGATTTTAGAGAGAAGAGCCTGAGGTGTCAAAAGAACAAGGAATTGCTACAATCACACAGCTACTACAGGAAACATGGAGATTTCAATTCAGATTTGCTTTTCAGTATTTTAAAGCCCTAAAATATTTTCACATTGGTGAGGTGCTGACTTTTTATTTTACCACTTTCTTAAAATACATTTAACATGCCAGAAAATTTGCCCAAAGTCTGTATTTTGTGGTGTTAGGTATATTCACAGAGGTGCAAATATCACCACAGTCTAATTTTAGAACACTTTTAATAGCCTCACAATAATACCCCCTACATATTTACAGTTATCCCTGCTCACCACCTGCTTGGTCTGCCACAACATCCCACCTCCAGGCAAATATGGGTACTTCCTGTACATATGTTTTCTGATTCTAGACACTCCACATAAATGTAATCATGTAATATGTAGTCTTTAGTAACTGGATATTTTTGCTTAGTATAAAGTTTTTAAAGTTCATGTTGTTGCATATATCAGTATTTTGTTCTTTTCTATTGCCAATTTATATTAATTGTTAATATATGCATATATCACATTGTTTATCCATTCATCAGTTCATGAACATTTAAAGTTGTTCCCACACTTTTGACTATTTTGAATAATGCTTAATATACACTAATAAAAATATACACTAATAAAAATACACTAATAAACATTAGTGTACATTTTTCTGAGGAGATAGCTTTCCTTTCTCTTCAGTATATACCTGGAATGGAATAAATGGGTTATACGGAAGCTATATGCTTAGAACTTTGTGGGAGTGCCAGACTATTTCCCAAGGTCACTCTGCCATTTTCCATTCCCATCAGCCATGTGTGAGAGTTCCGATTTCAACACACCCTTGTCAGCATTTGTTACTGTCTTTGTCAGATCAGCTGTGTGAGTGGGTGGGAACCGGTGTCTCACGGCACCTCTGAATGTGATTTCCCTGAGAAGCACTCATGTCGTTGGCCACCTCTTCATGGGCTTACTGGGAACGTCTGTCTTTTTCAGAGGAATATCTCTTTAAATCATTTACCCATTTTTGAGTTTGATTATTTGTCTGTTTTGTGTTGACTTTAAGAGTTCTTTATATATTCTGGATAATAGGGTCTGATCAGCTATATTTGAAAATATTTTCTCCCATTCTGTGGGTTGTCTTTTCACATCTTGAGTGTGTCCTTTGAGGCTGTTATTTTTTTTAATGACAATTTCATTTGTATATTGATTTTGTATCCTACCACATTCCTGACCTTGTTAACCAATTCTATAACTTTTAATTGGGTTCCTTAGGATTTTCTATATTTATGATTATGCAATTTGCTAACAGTGAATGTTTTTATTTTTCCTGCCTATTTTGGGTGACTTTATTTCTTCTCCCTGCCTATTGCCCTGGCTGGAACCTCCAGTGTGATATTGACAAGAAATAGAATGAGTGGACATCCTTGACTTGTTTCTGATTTTAGGAGGGAAGGATTCAGTCTTTCTGCATTATATATAATGGTAGCTGAAGGTGTTTTATAGGTATTCTTTATTAGATTCTGAAAGTGTCCTTCTAACCCCAGCGTTTTGTTCGTTTTTAATCATTTAAAGGTGTTGGGTTTTACAATCTACTTTTTGTGAGTTTATTGAGGTCTTTTTTTGAAATGATCATTTTATGTCATATTTTATTAATACCATATATTACATTTATCGATTTTCATATATCACACCAACCTATTTGTCATATATAATCCTTTTTATATGTTGTTGAATTTGGTTTCCTAATCCTTTGTTGAATTTTTATGCATCAATATTTATCAGCATATTGGCCTACAGATTAATTGGATTTTCCAATTAGAAAAGAAAAATAAAAACTCCCACTATCTTCAGACAGCATGATCTTGAATTTAGAATATCCTAAGGAAGCCAATCTTCTTTTCTTTCTTCACTTTATTTTCTTCTGATATCTTTGTTTCCTGCCAGCATCAGGGTAATGCTGGCCTTGTAGAATAGACTGGAAAGTGCCCCTTCATCTATTTTTTGGAAAATTTCAGGAAAGACTGCTAATTCTTTAAACATTTGGTAGAACTCATCAGCAGAGCCCTCTGGACCTGGGGTTATATGTGTTTGTGTGTTTCTGTGGGTTGGACGAGGGGAGGGGAGGGGAACTGCTCTTTGATTGGTAATTCAACCTCTTATAAATCTCAAATTTCATATTTTTTCTCAAGTCAATTTCAGTAGCTTGTTTATTTCTAGGAATTTTTCCATTTCATCTAGGATATATAATCTGTTTCTCTACAATTGTTTATTACTGTTATTATTTATATATTTCTGTAAGGTCAGTAGTGATACATCTTCCATTACAAATTGTAGTCATTTTAGTCTTTTTCTGTGCTCAATATAGCTAATTTTTTGTCAAATTTATTGATCTTTTCAAAGAATATCTTGATTTCATGGACTTTTTTCTATCATTTTGCTGTTACCTATTTGGCAAATTTAGCTCTAGTCCCGTTTTCATTCTATTTCTACTTGATTTTTGTTTGGTTCACTCTTTTTCTAGTATCTTAAGGTGGAAGAAAAGGTCATTCATTAGAGATTTTCTTTCCCTCTCTCTCTCTATTTTAATATAGACATTTATAGCTGTAGGTCACCCTCTGAGTGTGCTCCGGCTGCATCCCATAAGTTTTGTTGTTTTGCGCTTTTGTTTTGGTTTGTCTTAAAGTTTTTCTTATTTCCTTTGTGAGTTCTTTCTTGACTTACTGGTTATTTAGGAGTGTGTGCAATGTCTCTTTGTGACTTTCCTAAGTATTATTATTGATTTTTAATTGAAATTAAAGGTGTTTGGATAACATTCTTTGTATGATACCACTAACTTTAAATGTATAGAGTCTTGTTTATTTCTTAACATATGATCTATCCTGGGGAGTAGCCCTCTATAACTGAGAGATTTTTGTACTCTGACATAACTGTTGAGTGTTCACCTGGTGTGTTTTAGGTCTGGCAATGTGTATTTCTGCTTTCTTGTTGATCTTCCACCTAATTCTATCCATTATTAACCCTGGGATATTGAATTCTCCGACTATTATCATTAAGTTGTGTATCTCTTCAGCTTTTTTCTGTTTTTGCATAATTCATAATTTGGGCACTCTGTTGTTAGTTGTATATATGTTCATAACGCTTGTATCTTTCTGATGATTTGATACTCTTATTGTTATGTTCTTTTTTTGTCTTTAGTAGTGATCAATTTCTTAAACTCTGTTTTCTCCAATTTTAGTGTAGCTACTTCTCTTAATCATGCTCACATGGGTCTGTCTTTTCTCAGCCACTTGTTTCAACATACTTGTGTCTCTGAATAGGACATGTAACTATTACTGACAGCATTTACTTAAAACATGTTTTTATGTGCATTTTCACTCTTTTGTGTTTCTCTGTGCCCGTTGATTCAATCTATGTATGTGTACTGTGATTACTTATGATAGGATATATATCTGCCATTATTCTGTTTGTTGCTAAATGTTTTTTAACTTTTCCCCCCAAACTTTTGATTCCTATCTTCTTTTTTTTAGTGGGATTTTCTACTTTATCTTCTAAAATTCTTTTGCTGATTCTCTTACAGTATTTTTGTGTCATTTTCTTACTGGTTATCCAATGAATCACAATATTCATGTTAATGTAAAAGATTTTACTTTGATTAATACTAACTTAATTTCAATAATACGCAAAAACTTTTCTACAATATACTTGCACTCCCTCTTCCCTCCTCTGTATCGTTGTGACACTAATGAAATCTTTACATGTTATAAACATCCTTAATGTTATACATTCATTGCTTTATTGGGATATTTTAATTATTTAGATATTGATTCCTTTACTTCTTTGAACATATTTATAAAATCTGATTTAGAGTCTTTGTCTAATTAGTCCACTATTTGGGATTCCTCAGGGACAGTCTTTATTTCCTGCTCTTTTTATAAGTGTATAGGCCATAATTTCCTATTTATGTCATATGTTTTCTTAAAAATTGTGTATTTTAGATACTATAATGTAGCAACCCTGACATCCAGATATCCCCTCCCCAGGTTGTGTTTTGTTGTTATTTTGTTGTTTTATCATTGTCACTGATGGGTGTACTAATTTCCTGGACTAATTTTTCCAAGTTTCTACTCTTTTCACTTTTTGTGTGTGGTCATGAGATATCTGCTCAGTTAGCATTGTTCATAGGAAATGATATGACAGCTTCCTGTAAAAGCCCCAAGCCAATGAGTATCCCAGGCTTTGCTGAGGGACTCTGAGTGTGGGGTGGACATTATTCAGTGTAGGCAGTTTACAGCTCTTCCTTAATCTTTACATCCTGTTTCTGCAAATACTTAAAGTCAACCAGACATGAGAAATTTGGGCCTTTTCTTGGGTCAGTTCTGAACAAGGCACAGCCCTGTTCATGTGCATAGCTTTCTAGATTCCCAGAAATTTGTTAACCCTTTCCTCAGCCCTCTGTAAACATCTCACTCCACAATTTTTCTCATGACCCACCTTTAGTCACTCTCTTGTTAGTTCTACCAGTCACCACTGCTTCTGGCAGCTGCAATATTAAACAATTGTGGATGATTGCTTTCAACAAGCACCCTGGGGTAGACTGTTCATACAGAGTGCACACTGGGTCAAGTCATGTAGAGACAGAGCCTGAGGATGGGTCACTTCAGGGGGCTTTCAGAAACATCAAATAGTGGCAGTTCTCTGGGGTGGGGCTTTTGAGGATTAGCAAACTTACTCCACCCCCTTGAATGGCTGTTAGTTACTACAGTTGTGACACTGTTAGCTTTCAATGCCACCACAGTGCTGGGGAGTAGGGGATGGAAATAGGGCAAGTTAAAAACACCATTGAGCTTTCTTTTAACCAAAATTCAGCTATATTTCTGAAATAAATGCTCCTCATATTGTAAGCGTTGGTTAATTTCCAGAGTTTGTAAAAGTTGATTTTTGAAGATGTTCTCATTGCTTTTAGAAGTCCGTACTCCACTGTTCTGAAAGTGTTTCCCACCGTGTGGTGCTAGTGGAGATCTGACGCTTAGCCTAGTTAGATGTAATCTCATGTGCTGGGAGCTGAATGGCCCAACAAGCACTCCCAATGTGAGAGTAGAGAAGTAAAAATTACAGCAAAATTAACCCTCTGCTAAGCAAAGGAGAGGCTAGGAAGGGAATGTGCCCGATTTGTCAGGGGTCTTCATCTGAGTGTACTTGGGCTGATACTGCTTCTCTGGGCTCCTTCCCTGCTCGCACTTACCTTACTCCAGCTCTTAACTGTTATTAACAGTACCTTAACTGTTGCTTTTCTTTTCCTTTGCACCCTCACAGATAGAGACAATATCTAACTGTCTTTTTGCATCCCCATGGCTTAGATCAGTGTTTGGTATACAGTAGGCATTCAGTAAATGTTTATGAAATGTAAACTGCATACACCTTTCATTTCAGATTGCCAAACCTATGACAGGCAGGGCATACTAAAATGTCTGCTACAAACCCATGTCAAGCAAGAAAGCAAAGAAGGGTGAGTTGTCTGCAACACCCACATCCTCCTTATTAGAGGGATGGACGACCAGAGGCAAAAGTCACCAACAGGCAGGCACTGGCCAGGCTTTCAGGACGCAGCCCCTTCTGGGCAGGAGGCACCTCTGTGGTGAGGAGGACAAACCTGGTAAGGGGCAGGTCTCCTCGAGGGCCTGGGCTGAGCTGAGAACTGGCCCTACCTGTGGAGTCAGCACTGGGAAAAGCAGTGTCTAAGACTCAGGAATCTTACCTTTCTCAACAGAAACAACTTGCCACACTACCTCAGTGTCCCATGGCTATTGAAAATCATCACTACCACCATTTTACCTCATTCCTTCTGATTCTAAAGCACTTCGTGGTTTACAAAACAATAATCTTTTTATTGTTTCTCTTGAGTTCAAAGCACGCTTCAAGATTTTGCTAATTCCTTTGAGTTCATGGTTGTTCACATTCTCAAGTGATTCGATATTATATATACATCATTTCTAGCCAGATTCCATCCAGGATTTTTGTCAAATTTCTCACTTGTATGAGGGTCAGCCAAGCTCCTCTTTGTCCTTCAAGATTCACTGGCACGTTATGTCCTCTGGGAAGTTTTTTGGACTCCCTAGGCTAAGTGAGGTTCTTCTCCCCCAGCTTCTCCAGCATCTGTAATTTTCTTTACAGAAACACTGACATCACCTTCTGCCATCTTTCTTCCTGACACTGTTGTCCCCTTGGCCTTATTACTCTGAGTCAGCAACAAGGGTTAGAGGCCAGGAGCGCTAAGGTGACCTATTACTTCCAGCCATACTTCCGAGCCTCACGAAAGCCCAACACAGTGGGCTCCCGGAAGCGCTCTCCAGGTGAGCGGTGCTGCTCTGTCCCAGATGTGCCTGCTGTCCCCAGGGTCCTCCAGGCCAGTACCTCTTACCCACCACATGCCAAATCTGGGCCCCTCAAGGGCTGCTTCTTGTCCTGCCTATGCAGCAGACTCCCTCTTTCTTTGCACGTCTCATCAGTTTTTTAGAGAATAAGTCATAACAAACGCCATTATCAGATTCCTTTGCCCTCTAGGGTCCGTTTGTGTTGGCCGTTTGTTGTCCTTCTTGTTTTTCTTGGTGCTGCTTATATAAGTTCAGGGCCCTTCCTGTATGAACTCTGTACGCAATGTGCTCCCTGCAGTGTGAGCCCCTGAGTTCTCTGATGTGTGTGTATTTGTTTTAAACTTCTTGTTCCCTGGGGTCTAAAGCTGACACATCTGGCTGGGTCAGTATCGTCGGGTCAGTCAGTGACCCACCAGAGGATGTCCTTAGACACCTTGCTTTAGAGCTCCTGCTCTGAAAAGGCACACCTGGGGACTTCAGGTGTGTTACAGGCCCCAAGGCCCTCACTTTCTGCTCCTGCAGGGTCTCAGGGTCAGCCTGAGGTAAGTGGGTGGTGTCTTCCCCCCGTGAGGTCTTTTCTGGGACGTGCATACAAGAGCGGCCTTTGAGTTCACAAGGAACATGTGCTAGCTTTTCAGTCTCTGTGGTCTGGTTCTCCAAGACCCCCTATTAAATTCCATACCATACTCTCAGCCCGACAGAAGTCACGGCATTACACAGCTGAGATGTTGCAGTCATTTTGCTGTTGTTTCGGTGCATGTCTTAGAGTCGACCCCTGACCTTCCACCCTGCCTAGCTCTGAACTCAGCACTCACCCCACTGTGAAAGCAGAGATTTCCTGGGAAGTGCAAATCTGGGCAAAAATATTGACTGTTGCCAATGCTGCTGCTCTTCATGGAGCTCCAAGTCTCCCCACTGTCTGCATGGCGCAAGGTCTTGGCCACCGAGCCGCCGAGCTGGGAGGGAGAGAGAGCAGGAGCATCGCACCCCCGCTGTCTTCCTGGGGCTCAGTAGCTTCGGTTGGATCAATAATTTCCAGTTGGTTCTGTGGCTTCTATGAATGACCAGAGTTCCAAAACACCCGGTTTCAGTAGTGTGGCCTGCATTTTTTCCAGAGGGAGAAAGAGTTCACCAAGGTCCTCACTCTGCCATTTCAGAAGAGATGTTGATTTTGTAAGCTTGAACTTATGTGAGAGGGTAGGGCTGGTTTTGGAATGAATTGTACCTTGTTATCAGCTACAGAAAAGGACGTGGGCTAATTAGCAGTGTGAAAATGTATGCAAGCCATTTAGGCATTTGATGAGACAAATTGTCTCAATCACTCCGTAAATATTTACTTACAGGCAAACAACTGTAGTGATCATCATAAAGGGCCTCATCTATTTAAAATTATTTTACAGGTTTTTATTGTGGCAGTTGGTGATAGTGGTAGAGCGTGTAGGTGAATGAGTGTATATCTGGGGTATTTGCTTTAACTTGACAACACTGTACTGGGGTGAAGTCAAGTATTTTAAAGAACTAAAAACAATAATCTGGGTGTTTACTCCAGTTCATCTGAATTTGTACAGAGTCTCTGTAAACACAGGGTGGCTGAAGTATGAATATCGGCTGCTGGGGGACTGGTGTGGCCCTCTCTTCCCCAAGCACTGGGTAGCTGGGTGCTTCAGACCGCTCGGTTAGTCCACTGCGGGTCCTTTAAACAAGGAAGTCTGTGAAGCATCGTCCAATAATTTCACTTATGTTTTTCTGCTCCATTAATCACCAGAAGGAAGGGGGCATTTGTGGCACTACTCATCGTAAGCTCTGCTTCCCACTGAATTCTGGGCATACTAGGCTATATATGTATTGCAATTTTTCCTTACCATTTTTGTGATAGAAAAGGAAAAACAAAATGGTCCTCTAGTCAGCCCCCCAAAATATTAGGCAATTAACATGTACTGACTAACAGATCACCTTACTCTGTGGAGGGAGTCATCCTTTTATCTATGTGATGCCACTGGGGAGGGAGCGAGTTGTGAAATGCCACCTTGGGCAATTCATGTTCTCTTTCTGCACAAAGCCTGAGGCTCTCTCCAGCCAGATCCCACTGAAGAATGTCATGTTTCCAAAGGATAAGGTTTATCTTCCGTGAAACAGACCATTTGCAAAATTAATAGGTGAATTAGCAAAGTGTAACAGCCCATTAGACCCTCTGTAAGAGTTTAGAATCTGGGCTGGGAAAGGAAGCAAATGCTGAGTGTGTCAACACAAGCTCCCTGGGGTGGCAGGAGCTGCCTGTGCGCGGTGGGAGTGGTGGCCACTCAACTCAGAGGCAGCCTACGAGCTGTTGTTAACACGTGGCCACCTCAGCACTTCATGCCCACCCATCCGGGCACACGCTTGGCTGCAGATTGAAGGCCCTGACCTGGGTCTGTGCTACAGGCGACCCTGCCTGGAGAACAGAGCCTGCTTCCACCACCCATTCTGCACTGGTGCAGAGTAGCTATTGAATACGTGTGGGGCTGAAATTTTAATACCCCTCTTTCTATACACCAAGGCCTGGGCATGGTAACTTTGTCCATGTGGAGAACGAACTTCCTTATGTATAGACTGGAAACGCCAGCCTTCCTACCTGAAGGACTGTGGGTCACCCTGGCTGGAAGCTTGGACCTTGCAGCCACGTAGACTTGCCGCTGTTCAACCTCGGGAGGTTTTCTGCCTCTTTTTTATGCTCTCCTCATTGGTAAAAGGAAGATAATATCACCTTGTGGACTTAGTTTTAGTTTTAGTTATAGTGATTAAATGAATCGGCACCAATTATAATCGCATTCTCACAACAAACCTACAAGTTGAGAACTGTTTTCATGTACATCTTCCATTTGGGGAAACTGAGGTTCATGAGGTTCAAACAGGTTGCCCAAGGTCACTAGGCAGGTGAGTGGTGAAGACGGGCCTCATACATACGCCGTCTGGCCCCAGGGCCTTGGTCACATTGACAGGTTCTCACCAGGCATTCCTGCATTTGTTCGTGGCAGGTTCCGTCCTCTGTTCCTATTACCACTTCCACCTCTCCTATCTGCCACGGGGATTAAAACTCTATTTGAGTATTTTTCTAGCTAACCTCTGAGGTACACAATCTTCAAATTGCTTAATAAAGCCTCTTGATCTTCAAAATGTAAATTACTCAAGCGCCGAGGTGCACCTGGATGAAATTCCCCTTGGATGCCTCTTTTAATTCCAAATGCCAAAGTGTAAGAGGTTCATTTCCCTTTTGCCTCTCCTATAAATTAAAGAAGACACATTATTTCTATTTTCCTGTCTCCATTTTCATCTGCTTCACTATTTTGGAGGCTGTGTAGAATAAATACTATAAAATGGCTCATTTCTGCTTACACTTTATTTCTTAGTACACACATAGATCATTTCAATCACCTATAGGAATATTTGTGTCAAAGGCTAAGGCAGCTGATAAAATTTTCTCCTTGTAGGTTATGAGTCTGAGTAGCCCAGCATCTCAGCACTAAAAGAAAAATACTTACATTTGGTGTTTTTGATGATTTGAGGTAGTGAGAATATTTTTACTGCCAGCAAAAGCAGTTTTATGGTGTTCAATCCTGAGTCACTGAAATCTGGATTTTCAGTAGAGCAAATTGCCCTGCTTACAACTGAGGTTTTTTCAAAGAAGTGCAATTTATTATCTAGGCGGTCTCCATCGGCAAGTTTGTCCATGTGGTCAATTACTTTAAAGAGTCCAGCGGCTCTCATCACCTGGAATAAATGTTGCGTGTGTGTGTGTGTGTGTGTGTGTGTGTGTGTGTGGACTGAGTGTTCTTGTGAGAAGGAGAATTGCATAAAACAAATACTAAATTGCTAAGTAATGTATGGTCCAGAAGTCTCATGCTGTATCTCCTCTAAGTTCTCATGTTTGTTATTGTTTCCTTGTACTGGTTTATACTTTTTATTCAATCATCAACTTTTCATGGACTTACGTCATCTCTATGATTACATTATGAAGATCCGACGATTGTTTTTGGAGCAATATGAAGTAATGGGGCACTGGGTCTGGGATTTAAACCTTTGTCTGTCTCCAAGTCATACTGCCCTGCAGAGAAATGGGCACACATTCTCCTGCTGTTGAACAGACAGTGGTATCTGGGTTGGGTGGCTGTGGAGGGTGGATTCAATGCATTCTGTTAATTTATTAAAAGCTTAATGTGTGCACGTCATTTAGCCCAGGGCTGGAAGTCTGGGAGGGGTACACAGATACTAGATATTTAGGACCCAATTCCTTTGCTTAAAAAGACTAACATATATTCCAGTGGAATGGGGTGGAGAAGAAGGCATGAACTCAGGAACAGTTTGAAGAATAATGTGACACTTGTGGGAATAGCAGAAGGCTGGAGCAAAGTAGTCCTGTGGAAATTCAAGGAACTGTGCACTGAAAGGGCAGGACACTTTGCAGACAACTGTGAATTAGTGTACATATTGAATGTTCTCCAAAGATGGCCCGCCTGCAGAGGGAGAGGACTTGGGACTCATGGGGGGAGAGACAGAGAGACAGAGAGAGAGAAAATGAGTGACACAGAGAGAGAGAGAGAGAGAGATACCCAGCTTTCCCAGCACTCCGGACAAGCTCAGCCTTCCCCAAATGCCAGGATGACAATCATGGGGAAAATCAGCCGCCTCTTCCCACACTTTAGTCTCAGGGGTGATGATGTCATCCTGGACATTCCAACTTCAGCTACCGTCTCATCACAGGCAGAGAAACTCCGAGGGGGAGAGAAAAAGAATTGTTCAGTTGAGACCTAGGCAACCCACGGAACTGAGAGAAGTAATAAAATATGTCTTTAGAGACACACAATCTGAGGGGGGCAGAATGAATAAGCGGAACAGCTGAGCTCTGAAGCTCGGCTCATTGGTATACACAGGTAAGAATTACAGGCACCAAAGTTATGATAAATAATTTGATACTTACTGAGTTCTTTTTCATTCTCTATCGAGTTATTTAAGATTCTAAATACATTGTCTAAGTCAGCACTATCCAATGACCTCTTCGCGATGGTGGAATGTTCTAGAGCTCTACTCTCCAAAGTGGGGGATCCTTGCCACAGGTGACAATAGAGCCCTTGAACTGTAGAAATTGGGCATGAGGAATTGAATTTCCAATTTAAATTCAAGTATAAATACCTACATGCGATTGCTGTACTGGGCAGTACAGCTCGGAAGCTTTGGAGGCGATATGTTTGAGTGACAGACAACGCCCTCCCTGGCTTCTGCGATCCAGAGGTGGAGGTGATAGGATAGAAATCAACTGACTTGGTGGCTATGTTCCTTCTAGGCTCAGCATGTGGCTAGCTGGGTCAGGAGGGCTGGGGGCAGGGAGGGAGGAGTGGTTCATTCGTACCAGAAGACTCTATAGTGGCGCCTCTCAGATTGTACACACAGATGGGGGTGCTTGCTAACCAGGCCCTGCCCTTGCTGTCTGACGGGCCCAAGCACGGTGCGGTAAGACCACGCTGGCTGGTCTGGGCACAGGGGTACTCCCTGGACGTAGTTCTTCATTTAATGGTCATTCAGTTTACCAAGATGTCTGTGGGCGGTGTTCAAAGTTAGGCTTTCTTAAACAGTTGTTAAGCCTTTCATTAGATATGTTTAACATTCTTCAGAACTCTTTAAATATTATCTTTTATAAAATAACTGAAATGAACATTCCCTGGGTTCATGGGTTTCCTTTTCAAACAGAATTACATTTTTCTTAAGTTCCTCCCTTGAGTGCTTAGAGAATATTAATGTGAGAGGTGGTTGATAATCAGAGGAAGCAATTTCTATATTCATAAAAGATGGTATTTCCTGTCCATGAAAACTACAGAGAAACCTGTAAATGGCAGACGGGAAGATCCAGTTGAATTAAAAAAGTCTGTCATGAAAACCTGCAGTTTTTCTTTAGAGCTTATATTCTCTTCTGCAAATCTGTTCCTGATTTTAGTGAGTAAGAGAATCATGCATAGTTCCTAGTAGCCATTTACATGCAATTAAAGTATTAGGAAATATAATATTCCCTTAGTAAATTAATTTTGCCTGTTTTCTTGTACTGATTTAGACATTTCCTTATCAAAATATTTATTCAAAAATGGAGGAACTTGATCAAGGTCATTTCACTGGCACTAATTCTGAATTAATGGGACCCACATATGTGAAACTGCTGTATTTATGAAAAATGTGCTGGGTTCCCACATCACAGGCTTTCCCGACCTTAGTTTTGTATGCATCGGAGGAAACATCTCTATCTGTAAGATACCCATGCCGGGCCCTATGTGTGCATCTCAACACCAGATCTCCTTCTGTAAGTACACTCTGTTTGGGCTGCCAATGAAAGCGAAAACTCTCCAATTGGTCTTTATTTTGCTGAAATGCAGTTATGATGAAGCCTTTTGGTAGTAAGATTTTTGGAGCTTGTGGTTTATTTAAATTTTTAAGCAAGCAGAATCCTGAGAGCACTAGGCAGGGGTGGTGTCTGGTATGGTCGACGCGACCATATGTGACATGGTCTGGTTTCTGTTTCAGGATCCTCAGCAGAGTGTAGCAGAGGGGAGGTGGGTCCGGAGCCCAGGTCTGCAGTCTAAGTGAGAGATGTGTCCTGAGCCGGTCGCTGAGACAGAGTGGGCAGATTTCAAGAAAACAGTCAGTCAGCTTGGATGACGACGTAAGGAGAACGCAGAGAAGTGAGGCATATAGAGTGATTTGCAGCTCCAGGAAAACTTCTACGTTTTGACTTTTGGAAGAAGTAATGATAATGCAGTGAATTCAGAAGGGAGGAGGAGTCCCTGATGTGATGGGAGATACATGGAGCTCCTCTGGGAACGTGCAGTCATTTAGCAAGTATCACATCGCGGGGGGAGTTTAAAAAGCAAAGCTGCACAATGGGGACTCAGATGGACTTGTTAAGCAAAAATGTATTGCCAAACCAATGAAAAGTCATTACCTTAAATAATATTCCACATGAGAGAGTTAATTTATTACAGGGTGCAAACCCATTTAAAATGTATTATGAATAATTCACAGGTAAATGTTAGCTGTGAAAATGTTAAAAAATAAAAAGTGGGGCAAACACTGAACTCAGTGGCATTTTGATAATAGGCAGCTAATTATATGTGGATAATACCTATACTTAGGATATCAGGATGGCTGATTAGAAGGTCTCCCTAAATAAGCGCATCCAACCCCGCCCCTAGGGGCCCTGCTCCTGGGAACTGTGACATCGTCGCTCTTGCTGTCAGCATTTCGCTTTGCAACCTGCAGCGCCCAGCTCAACGCCACTCGTCAAGCATCTTCTCTCTGCCGAGCTTTGTGTGAACTCACGCATACAGCAGTGAGTAACACAAGGCTGTGGCCCCTCAAAGCTCTCCACTTATCTGAGATAAATTGGCAAACAGACAATTTCAAACAAAATAATCCTTGTTGTACTGGAGGCAGTCTTAGAGGTCTGGCCCTGGGAATGGATCCTAGAGGAAGATTAGACCTCAGTCTTGGAGAATGAGTGGGAATTAGCCCAGTTAAATGAGCACAGGGTACACGTGTGGCTCTGGGGAGTGAAGCTGGGACCTCAGCCAAGGCTATGCAACACGGAAGAGCATTGTGCACATCTGCGTGTGTGTGTGTGTGTGTGCATCCGTATCTGTGCCTGGGCGTGTGTGTGTGTGTGTTCTTATGTGTGTGTGACTACCAGGAGAGTACTGACACCGGAGGCGGCTGAATATCTCTAGAGAATAGGTCAAAACATTTGTCTCAGTTTGTGATCTCTATGGCGTTTGTATTCTTAGTTCAGTTGTTTTGCTGTAGGTGAGAGAGTGCTTTAGGAGAGACATCTGTATGAAGTAAATTCACGTTATTATTGCTTCTTTTCTCTTCCATTTTGCCTGCTTATGCCCCTTTAGGACAACAATCTTCCCTTGTTGGGGAGAGGAGGCAGCAGGTGGGAGGCCAAGGAGGCTTTCAGCCTCCGCTCTCACCCACCTTCCCTTCACTGCCGGGAAAATGTCCTGTGCATCCCTGATGTAACTAGAGGAGAAACAAGAGATGCATTTAAAACATTTAAAACCTTGTAGTCAGCACAGAAGTGAATACTTCTTGGAGCTCATACACACCATGGTCTGTATCTATATCTGTGGACAAAGTGTCAGGACGTGGCCCAGTACTGAGTGTAAAATGGCTGAGTTCTTAAAGACCAGGCTCACTGGATTTGCTCAGGATGAACCTCTCCTCGGGCTCTCTTCCCACGAGACAGCCTGCTCTGTGCTCTCAGTCCGCCTCTGCTGCTCTGTTCCTCAGGCATTGCTCTTCCTCTGAGCTGGTCCCCTGAGCAGCGTGCATGCCCCTCACTCAGCAGCATGGACAAGCCACAAGCACTGAGATGTGTTTTCTCCCCGTGGGCATCAGCTCCTGCCTGCAGTACTGGGGCAACCTTCCAACAGAGGCCCCATCTCTCTCTATTTACCCATTTATTCTACATGGTCTCTCAAAATCCTCATGACCCTGGAATCCTGTGTCATCACCTCTGCCTGCAGGGTGAACCCAGGAGCTGGGTGCACATTGCTCATGGCGTCTGCAGCTGCCCCGCGGCTCTCTAGCCCCTTTCCCACCACTTGTCTACGGTTCCCAGAGCAGCGTCCTCACATCCCCACCCTGTGCCTTCTGTCTGGATACCCAGCTCTGCTCCTTCACACCTATGTCCTTCTTCACTAAGACTTTGTTCCAGCAGGGTCTCTTCCGCAAAGTCTTCCTTGACATCTCCGGGCGGAATCCCCCGGTGTGCCCGCACCTGCTCCCCGGCACTCTGGCACAGACTGAGAGCTCCATCGTGGAGGGACGAACCACCCTTCCATACCCTCTGTGGCTCCACTTCTCTTCAACCAGGCCGTGAACTTCCTGACCTGTGGTCCCTGTGCACACCAGTATCTTATGACAAATGCGATAAAACGTGATGTGCTGGGTGGCTTGTGTATAAGGCGTACATTCTATGAATTTGGACAAGAGCCTTGTGACTGGTGTCCCTTATTATAATATCATACAGTGTTATTCTCACCATTCAGAGAATCCCCTGTGCTCCGCCTCGTCATCCTCTCCCGTCCTCAAACCCTGGTGGCCACTGGTTTCTTTGCTCTCCATACTTTTGTCATCTCCAGAATGTCCCATAGTTGGAACCATGCAGCCTTTTCAAACTGGCTACTTTGCCTTAATGATATGCATGTAAGGTTCCTACATGTCTGAATCATGGCCTGATAACTCATTTCTTTTTGACACCAAATTAATAGTCCACTGTCTGCATGACCAGTTGACTTACCCACTCATCTACTGAAGGGCGTCTTGGTTCTGTCCTACTGTCGGCAGTTACGGAAACCCACATGGTTTATGAGCTCTATTGTTTAGAACAGTTTTAGATTTTCAGAAAGATTGGAAAGATGGAAATAGGTAGTTTCCACATACCCTGTCCTCAGTTCCCCTGTTTTGAGCATCTTGCATTAGGATGAGGCATTTGTTTTCCTTAATGAGCTCATATTAGTACATTAGGCACCAAAGTCCATGTGTGTTTAGATTTCCTTAGTGTCTGCCTCAGTCTCTCTCTGCCTAGGGTCCCACCCAGGACGCCACCGACAGGTTCTTGTCATGTGTCCTTCAGCTCCTCTTGTCGCCTGGTTTTGATGACCTTGACAGTTGGAAGGAGTCCTGCTCACGGGTCTTGAATCCAATGTTATCGCTCCGTTTATTGAATACTGGCTTTTTTTAAATGGCAACTTCCACAAAGCTTATCTTATCTTAAGTGAGCAAAGTTAATGAACAATTTGATGGATAGATCTGAAAGTCTCCCTTAATTAAAAAAGAAAGAAAAACGAAAAGGAAAGAAGGGCCTGCCCTTCCAGAAGCCACCACAAAGCCCGTGCACCCTCCGCAGGGGCCCCTGTGGAGCCACGCTCTGCGGCAGACGCCTTCCCAGCAGGGAGCGGATCAGCCTCACCAGGTCAGCATCTGAGAACCACTGTGGTTTTTTCCAGTCTCCCTACTGTATACCAGATACCTCCCTACGCTCTTGAGTCAATACACCAACATTGTCTTCTGAAGGTTCCAATCTCTCACGTCCTTGCCAGCATTTGTCTTTTTTAGTTTAATCAGCCTGGTGGCTGTGAACTGACATCTCATTGTTTTGATTAACATTTTCCTAATGACCAGCAATATTTAGTATCTTTTCATGGCAAAAGATTTGCCAGTTTTTAATTGAATTATTTTTCTCTGTATTGTTAAGTCATAAGAGTTCTTTATATATTCTGGATACTAGGCCCTTGTAGATTTGATTTGAAGATATTTTCTCCCATTCTATGGGTTGTCTTTTCACATTCTTGCATGATTAATTCAAGGGGAGTTTCTGATCCTAATTTTTCCAACAATGTATTGTAAACTTGTCAAATACATAAAAATTAAAAAAATCGTATAGCAAACAACTCATGTTACATCCTCTGCTCTGCAGTGGATCTGTGTTCCTCTTACTTTATCACAATCTGTAATCTCTGGTGTCACTTCCACTTCTTCGGCCTTTCTGGGCATTCCTGACACGGCCCTTCTCCTCCTCCCTAAACTTTAACACTTTTCTCAATACCCACCAAGACCTTCTTCATTCAAGATTAGGGGAAAGGAACACCAATAATAACAAAACCTTACTGTCCTACTCAAAATGAGGATATTCACTTTCAAGACCTGAATATAAAGGGTCCAATTAGTTGTAATAAGAATGATGTTTGGCACGAGCATGTCTGTCCTTCAAATCAGTTGGGGCTCACAGTCATGATGCCCGTCTGTGGGCCTATTTGAAGGGACTTCTCAGGTGAGAAAAGACTTAATCCTGCCCTCAACTGTGTGTCCTCCCGACAGCTAAGACAGCCTCTTAGGGATGTGGGCTTGTGTCTGAGGTCTGTATGAGCGGGAAGCTACCTCCTCCAGAGTCTCACTTTGTGTCCCTGAATTTAATAGTGTCTGTTCATGGATGTTGAGTTTACCTGTTTTATTTGCTCTAAAGAGAAAGTTCAGCAGAATTTCAGAAGGGACTGGGGAATTCAATGTCAAGCAGCATCAGCCCTATATCAATTTCTCACAGCACTGGGGAAAGAGAATTGAAATGAACTTTCCCATCATGTAAAGGCAGCCATTAAGGAGAGGCACCTGAATGTAAGATGATTGGCAATGGAATGGGACACAGCATTAGAGTTGGGGCGTAGGTAAGGAATGGATTTGCCCCTTTTCCCCATTCTCTCTTCCTGACTCTGTCATTTCAGAGACTGTCACAAAGCACTATTTTAAGGCCAATCTGAATTTTGGAACATTACCATCTGATGTGTTTATTTCTACATATGAATATAAACAGATGTTTATATTATAATGTTAAATGTGCCAGATGCTCTATGTAAGAATAAGTATCCATGCATTTTATTTAAAAGTAAAGCAAAGCTAAAAAAAAAAAAAAAAAAAAAAAAAAAAAGTAAAGCAAAGCTTCTAAACCTCTTTCTCTCAAATATCTATATAAGTAACACTTTCCTTCCTTTCTTCCTTTCTCTTTTCTTTTGAAAAAAAAAAGTTTTCTTGGAAAAATATTTTTTTTATTTCTTGATGTATCATAGAAGATCAGTGCCCAGTGGTGTCAGACAGGTCAGTGAATGCCATTCTCTTTATGTTCACAGGAAAAAGTCAAGTTAAAGAATTTGACCCAGATTTAGGTTTGAGTTTTTAAATTTCTTCCCACATCTGGGAAAGGTTGGTCCCATCTCTGCAGGCAGATGTCCATAAATTTTGATAGTTGTCACCATCTGAATAATCTTGCCTATCAAGATTTTTTTTTCTTGTTGTAGTATAAGAACAAGAGTTACCCTTATTAAATCGCTTTAGTTGTATTCCTTATTGAGATAATGATATGGCAGATTTCAGCCTCTACCCTGAGAAATGCACTGGAGATAATTTGATTCCCAGGGACAGGACTGGTGATTCCAGCCCTGCAGTTTCACATGTAGACCCTTCCCACCAGGCCTTCTGAAGGGCTTCTACAACCAGGGAAGCAGAAGATCCACATCAGAAGATCATTAATGCCCAAGTGAAGGGTTCTTTTTTTCCTAAATTCCTCAAAGCGTTAAACAAAACAAGATTGTTTGGACATGAAGTGTGAAACTAATTATATCATTATTCCAAGGATGTGCCAGGAGGTATATCTGTTTTCTTAAGCCTGTCCAGTGGAAAGATAAATGGAATATTATACAGTCCTTACATGTGATTATATAGAATGCACGCACCTGTGTGTGTGTTTCTACTTTATGGCAAATTAATTTTAAAGGATCATTAATTGATAGGGCAGAGTAACTCTTGTATGTTTAATTATTTTACATTCATACCATTTTAAATGTTTATGTTTAAACAGAAAAAAAAGTCAGGAAGAAAAACACCATAATGTTTACAGGTGTCTTCTGGTCACAGTATTCTTCTCAGTGACCTACAAATACCAACCCAGTTTGGCCGCCTCCCTCTGTGCACCCACCCCAGCTCCTCCTGCCCCCTCCCCACTCTCCCTTGCTCCCCAGTTCAACTGGTGTGTTGGTTCTTCTTCCAGGTCCCCACTTAACCATCTCTGTTCCAGCTGGTCCCACTGCCTGAAACCCTGTCCTCACATGCGGCTGTCTCGTGCATTCCCTCTCCTCTTCCAAGTTTGACTCAAATACCACTTTGCTATGGAGTCAATACTTAGGTGCCCCAATTCATGTGGACCCTGTACCCCTAGTGGGATGGTATCTGGAGGCGGGGTCTTTAGAGATCATCAGGTCCCTAGGTGGGGCTCTCATGAATGGGATCACTGCCTTTAGAGACACTGAAGAGATGACCTGTTTTTGCAGTGTGGGGACACAGCCAGACACAAGACCTGCCAGCTTGTCGATCTTGGACTTCCCAGCCTCCGGAAGTGAGATATATATGAGATACAGACATCTGTTGCTTAAGCCTCTGCCTATGGTGCTTTGGTGCAGCAGCCCACGCGGCTGAAGCACACCTTTCCTGGGAGATCCTTGTACGCAGTAGCACTCTGCTGCTTCGTCTCCGCATAACCAGTCCTACTTAGTGTCTTCAACTTCTGTTTCTTTTTCTTTAGTGCTTCCTGCTTGATTGTATATAATGTCATGTTATGTAATATGTGTGGCTATGCATTACACACACGTACACACATGTGCTTTACAGAGTGGTGTGTGCACGTGTGTGTGTGGTAATTCCCATTTTCGGAATGCGTTAGGGCAGGTTATGTTTGTTCCATTTAAATCTACTGTGGTCCTTGGAGGCCTTCTGTGAGGAACTGTTGAGTGAGTGGTGCTGGTGTTATGGATGACTTTTCATAAGAATAGAGCAAAACAACTGGATAACATAATTCTTGAAGAATGGTGGAGGCTGTAATAAAATGAGTGGTGTAAATACCAGGCAGACTTTCACAATGTTTGGCTTCATCATTAATAACACAGCTCTGAGTAAAACATGCTTTGCTACCCTGTCACCTCTCAGGATTCTTCTCAGCCTGGGAGCGCTGTGACTTCCCTGACGGCCTTCCCTCCAGGCCACTGGTGTCCCAGGCATGGGGACAATCGAAGGCCTCACTCTGCTCAGGTCTGCTCCCTCCCGCCTGCACAGGTGCTGGGCCCAGGGGACCCTCTGCAGCCTGCAGGTTTGGCCTGGAGACTTGAGAATCATGAGTCCTGGCTCTGCCTCCAGGCCCCTGCCCCCCATCATGTGAGATTTCCTCAGGGACCTGCCCCCTTTCCAGATGCGAGAAATCATGTGATTGGGGTTGTCATGTGATTTGGCTCAATGTCCGTCACTTAGAAAGAAGGAAGAAGTCGAATGTAAGGTACTATGGTTTCAGCTCTTTAGTTCCTCTCGGCCACAGCTAAAGCCCAGGGCTAATAACTGACTTCTGGGTAATTTTATTTTAGGAGAATTCACACCAATATGGAAATCTGGTAATATAACTATTTTCTCCCAAAACATCGCTTGTTAGTTCACTGCTTCTTGTTCATGACCCTTAAGGTATCCTGGAGGGAAGAAGGGACCTACGGCCATTCAGTGACCCTGAGTTGGAAGAACAGTATCTGCCCGGGGCTGGGCCCTGGGTAACCTGGTGGTGGGCTGAGTGCAGAGGCTGGGGAAGGGCTTTGATCCACCCAAGAATCTCCAACAAAATTTGAAAGTAAGTTTTATTTTTGATATGGACAAATGGCATTTTCTCAAGTGAGTAGGCATAAAAATACTTGGAGAACGAATGGCTCTTTATTGAGCTGTGTCACCCATTGCATCATATCCCCTTAATAAATCCAAGGTGCAGAAATGTGAATGAAGTGTGAAGACAACATCCCTAACTTCCTTCCCCCACCCCAGCACTGTGGTCTCTCAACTGCTCGTGGAGACTGGTGAGCAGACAGGATCATCACACTTGGACTGTGGCCAGGGACCGTGAGCGGCCTGGGGAGGCAGTGGCGGTGCGGGCGCTGGCTTCCAGGTTCCGCTCCGTGGTGGCTCAGCCCACGGCCCTGAGGATTCCTGACACTGGTCTCACTTTCCATTTCTATCCAGTGAGCATCTCCTCCTTCATCTTTCTGGATTTTTAAAAATGCAGTTATAAAAGAGGTTCTCTCATCAGCCTCAACGACTGTAAATTTCCTTCCATGCAGCAAGATTACACGCATTATTATTCCAATTTTGGTATCTTAAAATGTAAGTGAGGGTGAGTGACTTTTCATATGCTTGCCAATGCTGGCAGGATAACATTCAAAATAAAAGTTATATCAATGATGTAAATAGAATCTACTCAATTGAGTTTCGGGGGATTAATATGTCCAATGACCTGTTGGATCCATATGGTATTTCAATTGTTATTATTTTTAAATCATCTGAGTATTTACAGTTAAGCCTATAGTGGTTTTTTTTGAGTTTATGGTTACTGAACTGGAAAACCAGCTGGACTTTTTCTTTCCCATTTATTGCTGCATAATCTAGACTTCCTCTCAGTCTTTCCTAAAGGAACTGTTTATGGAGGTGACAGCTGGAAAGAGATGCCAGAATGCAAAGTGAGGGCGCTCAGATACTGGCAGAGGCCAGACGCCCTCCCTGCCCCTGGAGCTGAAGAGGAAATAGAGCTGCAGCGGCAGACAGAGCTGCCAGACAGAAGCTGGGCTCAGCTCTGAGGCTCAGCCACTGGCAGTCCTGCCAAAGCAGGGAGGAAGCCAGAAAGAAGTATCCTGGGCTCCCTCCCTCTCAGCTTCCTGCCAGCGCGTCCCCCGGCCAGCAGACGTGGGGACCTGGCCTGTGGGGGCACCAAGAAGGGCAGACAGGGGAGGGAATGCATCCTGGAGATCGGAGGCTTCAGGAGAAGAGCTGCGGCAAGAGAGGTGTAAACTGCCAGGCTCTTTATGTCTTTACTGGAACTGCAGCTGCAGAAAGCTTCCTGGGCTCCCCCAGCGGAAGGATGCAGCTGCCAGTTTCCTGGTTACTGGCCTGTTCTGAGGAAGGAGCGCCTCTCTGTTCATGGGGCAGTGCGTTCCCACACCATCGCTTTAGCGATTGGCGTTAATTGCTGAGTTCTCTAAGCCAGGACTACTCAGTAGTTGACAAGCGTGGTGAGTCAGCAGTTATTTCTGTGCTGTTTCTCTTTAATGTGGTCTTACCTGACTACAGAGAAGCTTCGGAAATGTGTTCTTTGTGTTCTGCATCCTGGGCAGAGCCCAGCTCGGGACATCCTCCTCCTAACGCTGAATTGTAGCGATGGCTTGCTCGCTGTGTCCTAGGCGCAGTTCAGAGTGTGGAGAAGAGTCTCTTCTGGGCAGAGCTGTTGGGGAGGCAGCGTCTAGCATCCTTTTTATTTGATATTTTCCACTCAGGAAATTTGCAAGTTTTCTAGGGAAATCCCTATTGCAATCATTCACACTGAGCTCTAAGTAGAGATAACAGTTTAAGGAAAGCCTAGCAGCTCCACAAGGGTATATGTGTGTGTGTTTATGTTAACAGTGATTACAGATAAAAGTGTCTACAGAGGCCAAACAGCTAACATACATGGAAACATTATTTCTACAAGATACAATGTCTATTGCAGAAGACACATTTTGTTTGAGCAATTAATATCTAGGAAAAGTGCTGTCTTTCTCAAAGATGTCAAATTACAATTTCCATAAAGTTAAAAACATGACTTCCATACACATATAGAAAGGGCACATCATATAAATTGTTAATGTGGGAAACCAGCAGGGTGATAAAGTCAATTCAAAGACCACTTGAGGAACACAGACTTACATAGTCAGGAAAATATGTGAAAATAAATTTGCTTTGCTAGAGACAAAACTAGCTAATGTCTCACAGGGCAGTAAAACCGAACCTTTGGAGTAGGAAATTATTTTTATCTCTACTGCACAAAAATGTACAAGTTAACATGTATTGTGGCCCTAATCAATAGTAGAATGTCAAACAAAGATAAATCCCTTAAAGAAATCATTAATCCCCTAGATAATTAAGTAATCGTTCAGAGAATTAAGTAAAGTATTGGGTAGGCCTGTTACACAATGTTTCGATGGGACCTTGAAAGGTTATCAGCCATCCTTTCTGTTATTTCCAAGTTTCAAGTAAGTTTTCTTAACAAAAGAATATGTTGTCTTCTTATGTCACAACCAACCTAGTTTGCTCTGGTTTTGCAATTTGTTAAATGTAAAAGTAGAATATATAGTTGCTTTCCTTTGAATTCCTCTATAAAATTCCAAAAAAAAAAAAAAGAGTGGATGCAGGTCTTTTTTTGCATCCACAGTGAGCGATGGGTGGTAGGTGCTGCTTGACACTCAGTGCGCAAGACGTCGCATGTGCTGGAGATGGTGGAGGCAGGAATCAGCAGCCCAGGTTCACCCTTAGTGGGGAACCTGGTTCGTGAGCCTGGGGCCCAGTCTGCCAGCATCTGATTTTCCAAGCAGGCCCAGCAACCCAGACTTGTTATGTTAAATCTCCTCCTTTCAAATGTTCGCAAATTAATTTGCAGAGTTAAACACAGTGTGGGTCAACCATCACAGGGCCTCTGCTCGGGTAGCCTCCATTGTGCAACTTCTCCCTTATGTTCAATAGAACAGGCTCTGGGAGGGGAATTTGAGTTTATTAGGTGCCCGTACATGGCCCATGATACCAAATCCGTGGATTTGCCCTACAAGAATGTGGATCTTTCAGCCTGAAATGCTGAAGGATGCTCAGTTCAACAAGAGAATTTAACGTCCAACATCCGTCCATCTGTCCAGCAGCACATGTCTGCTGTGTACAGATGAAATGCCAAGTGCCCTGCTAAATATGGAGATGGAAATAGTCCTTTCTCTCTTTGAACCTCTGTAGCCAGATATCCCCATCTCCAACTTTCCACCCCCACTGCCTCCTTAATCCACTGAAAAACAGCTTCTCCCTTTAGTGGTTTCCTGAGACTATTCTATTCAGGGAAATCTGGGACCACGTCGTTGTGAGATCAAGCAGGCCCTCCTCAGTCCTTCTCCAGCCTGAGTTTTCTGTGCCAAGGGCCTGTTGTGGCTTTCTTGAAAATCTTCCTTATGGTATCAGCAAAGTGCGCCCTGCTTCTTCCCTTCCTCCTCCCACCACACACTTGACACCTAGGTGTCACCCTTCTGTCCCTTCCCAAGTCCTGTGGGCTTGTCATCCCTTAATGTTGCAGTTTCCATTTCTCCATCAGATTTATCACAAAGGGAGCAATGGATTCTGCTTCCCTTTATCCTTGCCTCCGACATCCAAATGGTGTCCTCTCTAGTCTATAGCCTTAGTATTCTCAAAACCACCTCCTTTCTCCTATTTTATGTGCTTTATTCGGGTTCTTCTTACCTTGTATTAATTGTAGCAGTCAAGATGCTGTGGCCACAAGTATCAGAAAACTCAGTGCAAAATGGTTTACACAATAAAGAGATGTATAATCTCATTGACAAAATGCTTTACATTTGGGCAGTTCTAGGATTGACTGATTGAATTCAGCATCTCATCACAGACAGTTTTCTTTCAGTTTTCTGATGTCTTGCTCAAGCCTCACGCTCACAGTCCCCAGGTACGTGTGGAAGGTCCAGCACCTCAAGAGGAAAAGTCCCAACAGCTCTTCCATTCACAGAAGACAGCCGTCCTCAGAACTCATTTTCAGCCCCTGGCCCGATGGCCATTTGCATCTTAGTGGCCAGAATTGTATAATATGTCCCTGTCCAAACCATTACTGAAAGAGATGGAGTCACACTGCTTATTTGGGCCACTTACAATTTCCTTTTCTTCTGAGACCCACCTCCTTTGAGGACATGTAGGTTCAGGCCACGAGCCGAGGATCAGCCATGGGGGGATGACGGCCGCTGAAGTGGGACAGTCGGAGGCTGTTCTGAGCTTCTGCTGCTGTTTCCCATTGAATGCTCACAACAACCATACTCAGTAGATGGTGTTATCTTCAGTCTCCAGAAGTGAAAACAAGCTTAGAAAGCTTCAGGGTTTGAGCAAGTTTCCATAGCTACCGGGGTTTATACCCAAGCTCCCTGATCTGGAGTCTTGCTCCTTATTCACTTATATTCTATCAGAAACAGGTTTTATGAGCACAGGAGAAGGGTCTGTGGGAGGGAGGCTTCCAGGCCGGCTCCCTGCAGTCAGCCTCAAGGGCATCCAATGATGTCTCGTGTTTCCAGTCTTGTTCCTGGTCTCGCCTCCTCTCAAACCAGCTTCCGTTCTGCTACCAGAGGGCCCCTTCTAAAACACAGATCCTGTCTGCTGACTTCTCCAGTAAACTGACCTTCTGATGCCTCATATTCCCTTAGGAGAAGTTAGGGCACGTGGACCATTACTGTCTGACTCCATGTCCCTCCACCTTGGTTCAGAAAAGCATCCCTGCTTGTGTCTGGGCTGAACTGTTGAAGAGTTAGTCACAGTTTCCAGATCACACTATGATCTCTCGCCTCCCCTTGATTTGGCATATATTATTTCTCTCCCTCTTGCTGGCTGGGAATGTCCTTGGACTTTTCCAAGGTTAATATGTCAGGTCGTCCAGGTTTTCTTCCCTTGCATCATGTCCATCCTGAACTTGCCAAGCCCACTGTTGCTTCCATAGCCTCCCATATGTTGTGACATATTTCATTTGTGTCCTGAATCGTCCGTCTCTTCTAGGGCAGGGGAGGCTCCTGAAGGGTGGTGCCCCTGCCTTATTCATCTCGTATCCACAGTGCATCCTGGTATAGAGCAAACATCTAATACCTTTCCACTAAATAAATGTGCAGAGCTACCCTCTAGGAACTCAGAATTAAGAAGACAAGGCAGACATTTTAGTTAGGAATTTATATAGTAGGGGAATGGCAGAGTTAGCCATTTGCTCAAAAACAGAACCCCATCACAGCTGAATACAATCACTTAATTTATCCTGTAATAATCCACATCCATTTCTCCGATGAGCTGACGCGCAGTTGATAAAACATCAGGACTCCACGTGGAGCGGGCGAAGGAATAGACAGATGTATTCATCATTTTAGTTGATTAGCCCCAGTCGGGCACAGATGATGGCTGGACACTCGAGACAGGAATTGCAAAACAGAACAACTACTAATCACACTCATTGTCCTGAGAATCACTCCGTCTCAGAGCCAGAGAACCAAGGTGGGCAGCAGGGTGTGAGCCATTCTGTGGCCACCATGAACACAGGTGGGGCCGGCATTTCTAGGTATGACCGCAGGGCCTGTTGTTGACCCATCTGGGGCTGGAGGGTGAGGGCCACGTGAAA
The DNA here is from genome assembly GCA_029783875.1 of Phataginus tricuspis. Classification (NCBI taxonomy): domain Eukaryota; kingdom Metazoa; phylum Chordata; class Mammalia; order Pholidota; family Manidae; genus Phataginus; species Phataginus tricuspis. Next base: position 20,118,889 of record JAQQAC010010508.1, on the reverse strand, counting down.
TGTTCATCCTTGGCACTGGGCATCTACTTAGACTCTTCATTTCGGGCTGGCCCCACCACGGGCAGCAAGGGCTGCTCTCAGGTGGAACACAGCAACCTTTAGGAAAATACAGTCTAAGGGAAGCTCGAACTGCCAGAGAGAAAGCCAGAACTTCAGCTCTGAGTGTCGTGAGTTCTACAGGAGGCCAACTTTCAGACATGGTGTTATTTTCAAGACAAAGATAATACCTTCAAGCTGGAATGCAGGACTATTACTGGGTATTTATAAAGAGCTTCTGTTTCTTCAAAGCCCAGAAGTTATCCATTTAGAGAATTTTGAATACACTACTGCTTGTAAGTTTAAGAAATGCATATATTATATATAATAATATGTGCAATGTGTGCATTATATTTATGCAGTATACTTTATATTGTGTAATAATTAAGTACATGGTTATACTTATATGGGGCCACCCACATGTTATTAAATATTTAGTTATATTTTACTAGAACCATATATAGATAGTTTTTTAATTCTTTAAATACAACTAGTAACCGAGAATCTAGAGACAATCTGGAAAAATCTCTGATCTGTGATGATTTGCAAAGGCATGTTCTTGATTTGTAGAAAATACTCCATTGACCTTGTAGGCATAATCCAGCTCATTCTGTTTGTTAACTTTTAAGACAAATTAGAAAATACAGTTTCACAGAGATGAAGAAAGATAGGACTCCTAGACGCAAAAACAAAAACAAAAACATGGCAGTAGGAAACTAATAAGAGGCAAAAATATTCAGCTTATTGCTCCAGAAATGCAGAGCGGGCTCCGTATTTGGTCAAATACACAGAACAGCTGAGTTTATTGGGGATCTCACAGAGGAGGAAGCTGTCTGAGCTCCGAGCCCTCTGCCTCAGTTCAAGTACTGGCTGTGTTTCCAGGCACTGGGCCAGCTGTGGAGAACAGAGACGCAAGGGAGACATTAGAAATAGCCCTCAACATTTAGATCCTCTTGGAGAACACATTTGACTGCTGAAATAAAGAGTCAGAACAGCAATGTCTTGAGCATGAGATGCATTTATGTCTCTCATATAACGATCCAGGTTGTTTTAGTTTGGGCCCCTTTCTCATCGCTCTGTGCCGTCCCCGGGAAGCTGAACTCCTCTGCGTGAACCTGGGTCCCTCACCACCGTGTCCCCACGGAGGCTGCAGTGCAGAAGAAGCAAGGGGCGGTCCCGCCCTTTAAAGGATGTGCACCATCTCTACTCACATTCTGACAGCTAGAGCTGAGTCACAGGGCTTTGTGTGGCTGTAAAGAAGCATTAGATAGACAATATCTGGGTGACTGTTCTCTCCTAAAAATGCCATTTTTATAGGAAAGGAAGAATATAAATGGGGGAACAGTTAACCAGTCTCCGTCAGCTTGTCTGATAGGGGAAGATGGATATATGCATAAATAAGCAGATTCAAAAAATGACTTCCAAGTCCTCTTCTCAAAATACAGATTTTACGAGCTTAATTCTATCCAAGGTGCTCTCTCATTTAAATATACAAGAACCTACCAGGAATACAAGTGTGCGGCTTACCCAAAATCAATCCTATGAGATGTATGTTCACAAAAGTCCTGTGGTCAGTCTCAGGCTCAGGTGTGCTGTGATTTAATTCCTTTTATTTCTTAGCTCTTTAAAGGTTACACTGGAAAAAAACAAACTGCACTCTTCCATTTATCTTCTTCTTTTTTCTCTCCCCAATGGACAGTTCTTCATTTTTAAATCATCCTCCCATTACTGCTAAGCCCCTTTCATGACCACCACAAGGAAAATAAAAATAATGCGGAAAATGAAAGTAGCTCTAAACATTTAAACAAACCCCAGTACATACATGTCTTGCTCATAGTACTGCCCCTGAATCTTTTGGGCCATATTCTACTTAAGAAAGCTTGGGACAGTTTAAAAATTGCTATAAAGATATTATTATAATGATTATTTCTTGAAATTGCATGATAAAATATCTACCTCTGTCATTTGGAAAATTTACTTGTGGAATACCTGGAAAGTCTAGGCTATTTTCTTATCAATATGTGTTAGTTCTTAATTACATTAGACTATAAACCACTTAAGAGAAGTGAAAACTCTCATATTCTCTCAACTCCTTCCATACTTTCACAGCAGTCGAGTTCCTGCTGTGTAAAGACCCACTTTAGATCTCGGGGATGCCTAGCGGAAGAGAAAATACAAACAAACATATACACATTTTTTAGAATAAGCAACTACTAGATGAAGAGTAAATAGGTATTGATTAGCTGATAGATTTTTCTGGGATGTTACCTAGTTAGGATGAGAGGAAGTGGAATTAGGCTATTGGTCTCTGCAATTTCCAGCAACCTGTGGATAAATATTCCTCTCCTGGGAAATCATCCCCTGTAAAATAGGACTGCTTTGGCAAAACTTCTGCGGTGTGCAGTAAGAGCTCCTTTGCCTAATCTATTCCTGTTACTCGTGATCAACCCCTGCCTGAATGCCCTGGTGTTTATCTCTTCTACAGGCCTGAGTCTCTCGACCACCATCCCCCACACTTTATTTTCATTTGGCCACTGCTATATAATTATTTTAAAGAGCACCATCTCCTTTAACCAGGATAGCGAGCAATGCCATCTCCAGGGGAGGGTGGAAAATTAAAATGGTTGCGATCCGATTTGATTTGCTGTGGTTCGCAGGGGCCCGGGAGAAGGTGTGAGCCGAGCTTGCCGTAGTGGAGCTCAGAGGCCGCACACTGCCCGGTTGGCATCGTTTCCACCCTAGGAAAGGGCTTCATTTCAGAAAGGAATTATGGAATTTGAATCATTCGAACACTTGGGGGACTCTGTGCAGCGTGGAATGTCCATACTGGTGTATGCCCGCTGGCACGGGAGGCACTCAGTGGACATAGAATGGCACGTCTAAGTCATGTCCAGAAATACTGGCTCCAAAGATGATAACAGAGGTGACTGTGAACAAAAGCATTGACTTGACAGTGTCCCCCAAACCGTGTGTGCATAGGATCATTTGGGGAGCTTGCTAAAGTGCTGATTTCTAGGCTATATCCCCAGGTTCTGATTCAGTCATTGTGACATAAAGCCCGGGAATCTGCAATTCACATCACCGGACGACACTATACATAGCGCTACTGCAGTTCCTACATAGATGCAACCTTTGCAGAATATTGGGGAATCCGGTACAACAGCATAGGCCGTGCTGGTTTAACTGGACTGTGAAACTTAAGGGGAAATGAGGATGGGATTTCCACAGGTCACCCTTCCCTTCAACACAGGCGGTCACTTTGGTCCTCTTGACACTCATGTTTGTTTGGCCAATGATACAAAGGCAAATATGTTAACACAAGGTTTGACAGAAGTAACTAAGGATGGACTGTCCCGTGGTAGAAGTTAGCTCCTCCTTATAGCGTGAGGACCCGAGGTCCCAGATCACTCGCCGAGTCCTGGAAACAGTACTGCAGTGCGCATCTCAGCTTGTCCACACCGCGTGGTGATGCCGCTAATCACGTGGTGTTATTATAGTCTCTCCACACCGTTTTTTCATAGTTTGTACCAAATAAGTTAGAAGACGAACAGATGTAAAGCTGACAACTGTTTAGTTTCACCTCAACGTCCAAATTTCCAATCTGGCCTCATTCTGACCAGATGAGAAGTGGAACATAAAAACTTTAAAAATTAGAAAAATATAAAGATACAGAGATAAAAGACTATTTATTAAGCTTCCCCTCTGTGACTAAGGGAACTATCCTATCTGGGTTTGGTAATGGAGAAAGATGACTTCTTCTACTTTTACTTCATAAGCTCATCATTCCGCCTAAAAAAAAAGAGTAAAAATCAATCCAGCAAACTCCCCGTTTTTCAGGAGAAGTTACTGTCAGTGAGTGTCCCTATTTCTTTTTCTGTGGCATTCTCCAACTGGCTGTGTCATCGTAAAAGAAAAGAGCCCAAACTGTCCATTTATTGGAAAACAAACAAAAAACCTACTATTGCCTTTAAATATGCTGCTGCTTCCACTGAGAAACAGTATCAGTGATTATTTGTGCTAAAAATAGCCTTCTTGTGTGTGATGGATTTTCATAGTTTCCTTTAGGACCAAACATACCTATTTGCTAGACCCTGAGGATATTAAGGAAGTGACATGAGGTCAGTGGCTTAAAGGAAGGACAGGGGCTTATTAAAGGTCAAGCTGGTGACTTTATGGAGCACAGGGTGCTGAGTGTCCCTCAACAAGAGACCAGAGGGCCTGTCATGGAGAAGAGGGCAGATAGACTCTGGCCTGGCCAGATTCTTCTCTTCTTACCTTGGGTAAATTGCTTGACATCTCGGAACCTCAGGCTGTCCAGCTATAAAATAATTGAACTCCCTTTATAGGATATGAAGAGGGTTAAATAGAATGACATATTGAAACACATCCTACAATTACTAGCAAATGATACATGTCTAAGCGGTGTTTAAGTCGTCGTTGTCTCCTGTGATGTGCACACACCATAGGGGATGCAAAGGTTTTTAACACTATGCTTGACAGAAAGGAATGTTCGACAAATGAATTAATCAAAATCTCTGTCTCAAGTGCATATGATCTACAAGGAATTGTAACACACACCTAAAGAGCGGCCCGACCAGGCAGTGAGCCCCGCGCGGGCCCGGAGGTGGGGGGGACGCCTTTGTTCTGCTACCTGGCTCATCAAAAGGGACTTTCAAATTGTATTTCCTTTTACTTTTCTTCCCAAATTGCAATTTTACAATAGAAATTTGGGAGAATTCTTGCATAGAGTGGTTTTCTGTGTCTGCATAATGTTTTATCATGTGATTATACCAGTTCAGTTAATCATCCCTCTAGTGAAGGAACTTCAATTACATCTCATTTTTTACTCTGAATAATAATACCATGATGAATATTCCTATCGAGAAATTCTTGAAAAGATCCTTAGAAGCATTTTTATAAGACTTTTAAAACTATTGCCAATGAAAGTTTGTTTTATTTGGCATTTCTATCAGATGTTTAGGAGAATCCACGGGTAAGACTTAGGGGTTGGTCTTCGAAGCGAAGGTCCAGTGGTCAGGATTCTGGTGAAGGGTTGCTGGTCGTTTTCTTTGCCTGAAACAGATGATTCGTGGGGTGGGGGGAAGTGCTGGAGAAAGAAGACAAGAGCGAGTTCTCCGTCCAGCGAGATTGTCAGGGGTTGCCAAAGCTGCCATGGGGGTGACACGGGAGGGAGACTTTCAAAACTGAAGACCGGTTCTGAATTACCTGCGGACAGTGTCGTGTCTGTCCTTACGCAATCCCAGGACATCTGGGTTGCGTTGATGCCCCTTAGTGCCACGCCTGTCCCTAGAATTGAGTTCTCTCTGTCAGCTGTGAAAAGGGCTTTGAGCTGCTTGGATATCTTATGTTGACTAATACATTGTTTTCAGAGTGGGTATCTGAAGCATTTTGGCTGCTAAATACTGTCCCTAAAGCTGTTGACAAACCTAGCGGTTTCCTCCTTTGAATATTTCCTGAAAGCATGTGTCCCCGTTTCCCCAGCAGAAGCTGGAGGAACATCTGCTTGTTGTTCCCAGTCCCCTCCCTGCTCTCCTGAGCTCAGAGGCTGTGGCTGCCAAACCAGAAATGACTCAGCAGCCAGTGGTGTTTCAGGAAGCAACTATTCTTTTTCAATCCACAATTTTTAAATGACACACAAAATGAAAATTTTAAATGTATTTTAAATTTTCAGGTGACTCTACTACTTTTAGAGCTATTTTTAGTAGAAATCTGATCATAGGATACAGAGAGAGAAACGGTAGAGCCAATAATCCCATTTCCCCTGGACAAGCCGTGCTACAACCTTAAAAATAATGAATACAACAAAATTCGGAAATTAAAACGTCAACTTTAAGTCAATTTGCTATAGAAAATATATTTGTGTTTTTTTCCCCCCCAAAATGATGAATTATATCATTTTTTGTGCCTATACCCCTTTGGCTATGAAAATAGGATACTTAATTTCTTTGAAGGCTAATGATTAATCTACATTTTACCAGATCATATTGAGAGTGGAATTACTGAACCCTTATATATTTTTCTTTTTTGATATACTCTTAAGTTGGCAAAATGTTTTCTTTTCTACGAACCTAAATAGTCATGTGCCACATTTTGAGGGACATTTGCCTGCTTCTGTCCCCATCCTTTCCCAGCACTGACCTCTGGCCAGGGTGTGCAGGCGGCCCATCCAGGTAGGCGGAGGGCAGAGCCTGTGCCCCACACCCACCTCTGTCCCTGCCGGCTCCCCGCTCCCACGGGGGTTCCGCACCTCCACACTCAGCATTGCAGGTGCATTTCCACTTGGCCCACCTGTAAGATTCCAGCGAAGGGTGCTGGGAACAGACAGGTGGACTGAACAGAAGCAAAAACAGAGGAGATATCACAGTTACTAACTTTAAAAAACAAACTGGCTGACCAAATTTGTCTTCCCCTCTTTGCTTTCCATACCACTGTCCCCATTAGTAATTAAGGGCCTTTGGTGTTTTCTTTCAGTGTACTAGGGGCTTTAAAATCCAAAGACTCAAAGCCTGGGGGGATTTCTCAATGGCCCTGATTTTGTTCTCTGGGCTGCTATGCAAAGTATCACAGACAGGGTAGCTTAAAATCAGAATTATCCTCTCACAGTTCTCAAGACCACAAGGCCAAGATTAAGGTGTGGTCAGGGTGGGGATCTTGGCTTGAAGACGCCCCCCTCAGGGTCTTCACAGGCCTTTGCTCTCTGCAGGCGCACCCCCGGTGTGTCTTCGGGTGGGGGGCCTTATGAAGGCACCAGTCCCATCGGTCTAGGCACCCCCAAACAGCCTCATTTTAACTTAATCACCTCTTTAAAGACCTTATCTCCAAATATGAAGATCCCCTGCGGTGCTCAGAGTTGTCACTTCAACATAGGAATTTGGGGAAGGGGACGCAGTGCAGCCCATTACATGTATAGAGAGTTAGAAATAATTACACATATCATCAATCAGTTGACGTTTTCTGAGATCCTGTCGTGTTCACCGCGCTTGGACAGTGATGTGTGGGGATGTGTAGGGTGGTGACTGAACTGGAGAGTCCAGCCCTCCCCCACGCCGGTCCAGCTGGAACACACAGATGGATTGTGGTTCTGTTATCTCCTCTGTTTTCTGAACATTGGGGCCTAATTCACAGGCACATCCCATATCACAGGCCCTTGTCAAAGGACATATCGGCACCCTGTCCTCCTGCCACGCCCTTACCCAAAGCCCAGCTCAGCAAAGTGGTGCTGGGGGAGGCAACTCACAGGAAGGCCGTGCAGTCAGCTGCCCTGTAGTGTCATTCTCCAGAACTGCCCACGAACGCTAGTTCTCCTCTGTAGGCCATTGTCTTATCAACATGAGCCCCTCAGCTTTTCCCAAAGGGTCTCCCAGAAACACCTCCATATAAAGTCCTCCAAGAAATTCCTCCATGTGAAGTTCAAAGTCTTCCCTGTATGGTGGGAATGCTATTGAGGACATTTTCCAGTAGCTTCCTGTGTCCTCTTTCAGAGGATCTACATGGGAACTCACTTTCCAAGTTCAGTGTTCAAAAACATTTTTATCTCCCTTGAGGACTGTTGAGAATCCTTCTTTCTTTTGAGTGAAAAAAGTATAAAAATGATGGCATTTTGTTTTTCTCTTTTACTGCCAAAATCTAATTTGAAAAGTAATTATTTCCATTATTTTGTTTTCTATTTTTATTAGGGCCATCCTAACCTATCCTCTATCATGAATATTTGAGCATGTTCTTTTTGAAAGCCATCTGAAATCAAAGAAATGAATAGATACAAATAATATTTTTCCTTCTCTCCAGGAACTTGAAGTATGTTTAGAATACAGAAATTTATTACACACACATTTTTTTTTCCACCAAAGTTCTATATGCATGGTAGATCTCTGTGCTGAGTTGATCAGAGGAAGCTTCATGGAAGGATTGGAGTTCTAGTAAAATGTGAGGCATGGAAATGTTGGGTTAGAAACTATAAGATAATCCTAAGTCCTTCCAAGTCTTCTGGGAAAACAGGTCTTTTCTGGAACTCTGGTAGCTAGACAAGGAGAGTTGAATGGTTCTTTATAATTTGAATGTTAAACTAAGCTAAATGATATTTATAATCCAATTTGTAAAATAAGATATTTTCCGTTACCCTGTGTCAAATTCCAAATAGAAAGGTGTTCTTAGGCTACTGGACAGGCCCCCTCACGTCTTTGACATACAGCAGGAGAACACTGCAGCCCCCCAGGAAGTAATCAGCAAGGAAGTCCCACCCCGGCAGCTGGGGACAGGGCACCGCTGAGACACCGCCTGTGAGTCACCTGGTGACTGTGTCCTTTCACTGCGTCACAAGCCCACCTCAGGTTACAAAAGGGAGCTCCAGAGAATTTCCAGGCTGTCTTTTGAAGTCACCACATGTATCCCCGTTTCTTATTTGAGAACCCTGATGTTCAGATATGTTAATAAAATACTTGTGCTAAATGTCTAATTTAAGCTGAACAGTGGTTATTGTTCATAAGAAAACTATTAGAATTCTGACTGTTACCTATTATAGACATAACTCTTTATCCTTGTACAGCATTCAAAATACAAGTCCTGAGATAAAAATGAGCATTATTAATGTAGATGGAGTGAGTCATGGCCAGCTTGACGTGGCACATGCTTGGAACCAACTTTCTTTTTTCATTTTTAATATCCCTGAAATTGGAATGAGTGTTACAGTCAGTGGTGTGTTTTAGGGGAGCTGAGGGCAGTTTTCTTTCTTGCATACCTTCTGATAGAACAGTGGCATATCTTCTGATCTATGGCAGCTAACATTTGACGAAATACAATAGTTGTTATTCACACATCCAGAACAACCAGAGACCCTTAGGGTGCGATAACACCCTCTATTTGGAGAGATTTTCCATGTAACGGAAACGAGTCCTGAATCTTAGATCTTGGTTGACTTGTACTGTCCTAGAAGCAGGTTGACTCTCACAAGTTTTTAATTTTTATTTTTTGCTTTGGTTATGTGCTCATTTCTCTGATTTGATTCTAGGCTTCTAAGAGCAATGAGCCATGCATTAGCTGTCCCTGTCACCTGAAAGACCCTTTAATTGACTTGTTCCTATTGACTGAGACCCTATAAGCCAGCCTCTGTTCATGGTGTGTCCTGGTGGGAGACGAGGAGTAGGACTGCCCGCCTGAAGCTGAGTCCTGGATGGAGGGACCAGGTTATATTGCAATCACTCAGCTTTTCCCTGTCAGAGCTACAAAGTGACTTCTTAGAGGACGGAGCACTGCATCCCGTTATCTGATAAAACATATCTGGCTGTGAGCAACAGAGCTACAGATTTCCTGGTAATGATCCTGTCTCCGATCTTAGGTAAAATATTCCACCTTTTGAGGAATTGTATCGGAATTATCGTTAAGGGCACTGCTATACCTTTCAAGTGGAATAGTATTCTGAGTTGTGCACTAGACATTGTGTGAATATGTACATATCTATTTACAAACAAATATATGTATTCAATTCTTATTTAAAGAGTTACTGAGTATCTAATGTGTGTACACAGATGTATACATCTACATGTGTACAAATACATATATTCAATTGTTACTTAAAGGATAACCAAGTAATCCTTTATTTAAATAATTAGCATATCCTTTAAGTAATCCTTTACTGAGTAATCTAATATAAGCTCGGCTCATAATGATGGGTAACCATCCCTGAATTTAGGTATGTTACTGCCAATCTCGTGTAACCTATTAATTGTTCTCCTTACAGGGTGTGGAAACATAGAGACTAGTACATTGTGAGCCCTGAGTAAACACTAGCCAATGCTTTTGTTTTATTATTTACAAAAATGACGTTGGATTGACACACATAGTTAATAAGTTTTTCAAACTGGTCATTTTATCTAGTTTTTAAAAATATACAGTCTTCTTTTAAATAGCATATTTCTCTCAGAAAACAAAATTACCACTTTCATATATTTTTCAGATTGTAGAGTATCTTTCAGAATAATTAAATGACCTTTGTGGGCTATCATGGAACAGCAAATCCTTGAAGGCAGGAAACTCATAGCCTTGTTTTATTTTTTTGTTATATAACCTGCAAATAACCAAAAAACAGGAGAGTGGTTAATAAATGTTATTCAGATTTGGGGATGTGAAATAGGAGATGCCGGCATGAAATCCTACTTTTATTACTATCATTATGCTGATAATCCTCTGGCCACTTCTCTCTGGTCTGTGTAATTGCAAAGTTGTTCATATTTTATTCATTAGAAGAGCTGCTCTGTGCCTGTCCCGTCTTCTGTTGCGGCCTTGCACGGCGCCCAGCGCCTCCTGACGGGTGTGATCTGTGGGCTCAGTCACCTTTCTGCCTGTGCCGTGTTTGGCCTCTAATGAATGTGCGACTTACAGACGTAAGTTACGTTCCAAAGGCAGAAATAAATGAATGGGAGTTTTGTTTCTTCATCAGAACTATGCAAAGCAGACCCACTCTCTATGCTTCATGCTCTTCCATGCATTTGCTCACCTGTTAAAATATGAAGGAAAACTTGATTCATGTGCTTTTTTCCTTTCCTTTTTTTTTTTCCAACTGTAACCAGGTCATGTCTATTAACCATCAGTGAACATTGTTGATAGAATGATGGTCATTTCTTCTTGTATCTAAAATTGTGTTTATGCTCTTAAAAAATCGAAATTAAGAGTTAGTGTTCCGACAGATCAAAACAAAGGGGTGGAGGAGAGAAGAAGGGACAGAAGTAAAAACAATGTTGGGAAGAGAGGGATGGACATTAGGGAAAGGAAGGGAGAGAGAGGGAAAGAGTGAGGGAGGGAGAGGACAGAGAGACAGAGAACAGAGAGAAGGGGAAGGAAGAACACTGAGGCAAGAAAGGGCATGACGGGTGTGTGTTTATTTCTAACATTCTACGGTTTGCAGTTGGATGTGAATCAGTTGATTGAATGAGGAAATACTGAGCACCTCACATAAACATTCTCCCCTCTGTTACATGGTTTCAACACCAAGATTCCCACAAAATATGTGATCATCAGGGGGAATTTACAATATGGTTGAAAGACTTGTGCTGTAGATAAACCATTGTGAGGGTGTTGTCTTGATAAATGGGAACCATGACTTGGAGAGGGATCTATTATCATGAATGATCACCATGGCATTTTGATTAGCAATGCAACATTTACTCCTTTCTCACTTTATTTAACATACAATTTATTGACTGATTGAATGCCTTTTTAATAAAAGTTCAGTAGCTATTGGGGAACATTGCATGTCTGAATACTTTGTGTGTATATTTTTATATACATACATATAGGATAACAAATAATTCCTTCAGGCTTTGTGAAGTATTGGAAAATACTGCTGTATCAGGCATGACCACCAAACAATTCAGGAAAGGATGTTGAGCTGAGGAATCTTGACTTTCTGGGCATTTGTGTATAAGTATAGATGGAAAAGCTTCGAGGAAGGGCAAAGGAAAACACACAAGTGCTAGGTCCCCTGAAGGGTTGTGCGTGGGAGCAGTCCTGGTCCTGAGAGCTCAGGGGATGGGTGAGCAGTGGGCAGTGAGAAGACAGATGGAGAACTGGAATGGATGGAGGGGCAGCTTCATCGTCTTTCCATCAGCAAGTGAAAGGGGAACGTGGGAGCCATTCGACACAGGAAGTGGGAGGTGCAACTTTCTTTTGAGTCAGAGTAGAAGAATGTTCAGAGAACTTGAACTGGACCTTCCTAATCTTCCCGAAGCATGGCAGAGTTTGCTGGAGAAATGAACAGCAGAGGGAAGGGGAAGGACGACTGCGGGGGGAGACTTGTCTAGGGAGTCTTCTAGGGCACCACATGAAGGCCAGTGCCCTCGAAAGCACTCCCGCTGGGTTTACACTGGACCCAGGCAACAGGGACGGAATTGGTATAAACTCAGTGACCTTTTCCTCAGTTACAACTTAAACTTAATTTTTCCTAGGTATTTTACTCCTCCTATCATCATATCTTTGTTTAACAGGAGCTGTTATAACCTAATTCATGTGTTTTGATAATGGGATTTAAACTAAAACTGTATAGATCATTTGTATTTAGCAATATGTAGTGTCATTGAGTAAGAATTCTTTAAAAACAAAAGGTGTTGTGTCAACATTTTGAGTAAGGTTGGGACACCTTCTAACCAATGAGTCCAAAATTTTAGTGTGGGAAATTCCAACATCACTTGGCAAGGATGGTAAGGTGAGAATCTTCAACTCCACTACCTGTCTGCGGAAAGGCTCTGGAACCCATGTTCTTACAAGCGCACCAGATAATTCCTATTAAAGTCAGACAGAAACGACACTTCCAGAAATAATGATCTAAGATCTCCAGAGGGGGATTGCATTTGGTTTCCTGTTATATGATTAGACTGTCCCTCCCTTACGTAGCTGCTGAGCAGAGTTGTACTTCAGGCAAATGAGCCTTCTTGGAAACAACGGTAAATACTAAAACATTAATTTAATTTATTTTTTATTGTCAAATTCATTTTTATTTAACACTTGCATTTCCACAGTTTCTTTGGGGGGGGGATAGGGGACAAAAAAAAACCTCACTTCACAAAAAAATATGAGACTGCTGAGCTTACTGGATTTCCTGAGATCACAGGGATTCAATCACTGAATGACCTTAGAAGTGCAAGCTACCTTGTAGATGGCTGCGGGATAGCAGAATATCTGTAAGAATCATGTATATGGATTCTTCTAAAAAATCAATCACTTTGGGTGATCCGACTGTATTACAACAGACAAGGCATGACCTTTCTTCTGGTTAACCTATTTATTTTTCCCTCCTGTGTTTATTAAAGTCTATTCTTAAGGTTGGGGGGGGTAACAGAGGTATATTATTTAGACCTAACAAATGGTGGATAATGTGGCTCTTTTCTTTGAACACTTTGATGGAATTTTTTGTGGTTTTAACTTCAAGGCTTGTTGGTTTTTTTCCTATTATTAATATGCAATTACACGAGTAACATTATGGTTACTAGACTCCCCCTATTATCAAGTCCCCACCACATACCCCATTGCAGTCACTGTCCATCAGCGTAGTAAGATGCTACACAACCACTACTTGTCCTCTCTGTGTTATGCTGCCTTCCCCGTATGCCCCACCCCACCCCCACCCCACTACATTATGGGTGCTAATTGTAATAGCCCTTTTTCCCCCTTATCCCTCCCTTGCCACCCCTCTTCCCCAGTCCCTTTCCCTTTGGTAACTGTTAGTCCATTCTTGGGTTCTGTGAGTCTGCTGACATTTTGTTCCTTCAGTTTTTCTTTGTTCTTATACTCAACAGATGAGTGAAATCATTTGATACTTGTCTTTCTCCATCTGGCTTATTTCACTGAGCATAATACCCTCTAGCTCCATCCATGTTGTTGCAAATGGAAGGATTTGTTTTCTTCTTATGGCTGAATAATATTCCATTGTTTATATGTACCACATCTTCTTTATCCATTCATCTACTGATGGACACTTAGGTTGCTTCCATTTCTTGGCTATTGTAAATAGTGCTGCAAGAAACATAGGGGTGCATCTGTCTTTTTGAAACTGCACTGCTGCATCCTTAGGGTAAATTCCTAGGAGGGGATTCCTGGGTCAAATGGTCTTTCTATTTTGAGTTTTTTGAGGAACCTCCATACTGCTTTCCACAATGGTTGTACTAATTTACATTCCCACCAGCAGTGTAGGAGGGTTCCTTTTTCTCCAAATCCTTGCCAACATTTGTTGTTGTTTGTCTCTTGGATGGCGGCCATCCTCACTGGTGTGAGGTGATATCTCATTGGGGTTTTAATTTGCATTTCTCTGATGACTAGTGATGTGGAACATCTTTTCATGTGCATCTTGGCCATCTGAAATTTTTCTTTGGAGAACTATCTGTTCAGCTCCTCTGCCCATTTTTTATTTGGCTTACTTGCTTTTTGTTTGTTGAGGTGCCTGAGCTCTTTATATAATTTTGATATCAACCCCTTGTCAGATTATGTCATTTATGAATATATTCTCCCATACTGTAGGATGTCTTTTGTTCTACTGATGGTATCCTTTGCTGTACAGAAGCTTTTTAGTTTGATATAGTTTATTTGTTCATTTATGCTTTTGTTTCCCTTGCATGGGGAGATATGTTCATGAAGAAGTTGCTCATGTTTATGTGCAAGAAATTTTTTCCTATATATTTTTTAAGAGTTTTATGGTTTCATGTCTTACATTCAGATCTTTGATCCATTTTGAGTTTACTTTTGTATGTAGAGTTAGACAGTAATCCAGTTTCATTCTCTTCCCTGTAGCTGTCCAGTTTTGCCAACACCAGCTGTTGAAGAGGCTGTCATTTCCCTGTTGTATATCCATGGCTCCTTTATCATATATTAATTGACCATATATGCTTGGGTTTATATCTGGGCTCCCCATTCTGTTCCACTGGTCTATGGGTCTGTTCTTGTGCCACTACAAATTGTCTTGATTACTGTGGCTTTGCAGTAGAACTTGAAGTCAGGGAGCATAATTCCACCTGCTTTAATCTTCCTTCTCAGGATTGCTTTGGCTATTCGGGGTCTTTTGTGTTTCCATGTGAATTTTAGAACTATTTGCTCTAGTTCATTGAAGAATACTGTAGGTATTTTGGTAGGGATTGCATTGAATCTGTAGATTGCTTTAGGCAGGATGGCGATTTTGACAATATTAATTCTTCCTAGCCAAGAGCATGGGATAAATTTCCATTTATTAGTGTCCTCTTTAATTTCTCTTAAGAGTGTCTTGTAGTTTTCAGGGTATAGGTCTTTCACTTCCTTGGTTAGGTTTATTCCTAGGTATTTTATTCATTTGGATGTGATTGTATATGGAATTGTTTTCCTGATTTCTCTTGCTGCTAGTTCATCGTTAGTGTATAGGAATGCAACTGATTTCTCTGTATTAATTTTGTATCCCACAACTTTGTTGAATTCAGATATTAGATCTAGTAGTTTTGAAGTGGATTTTTTAGGGTTTTTTATGTACAGTATCATGTTTTCTGCAAACAGGGACAGTTTAATTTCTTCCCTGCCAATCTGGATGCCTTTTATTTCTTTGTGTTGTCTGATTGCCATGGCTAGGACCTCCAGAACTATGTTGAATAAAAGTGGGGAGAGTGAGCATCCTTGTCTTGTTCCCGATCTTAAAGGAAAAGCTTTCAGCTTCTCCTTGTTAAATAAAATGTTGACTGTGGGTTTGTCATATATTACCTTTATTACGTTGAGTTACTTGCCCTCTGTATCCATTTTGTCGATAGTTTTTATCATGAATGGATGTTGAATTTTTGTCAAATGCTTTTTCAGCATCTGTGGAGATGGTCATGTGGTTTTTGTCCTTCTTTTTGTTGATGTGGTGGATGATGTTGATGGATTTTCGAATGATGCACCATCCTTGCATCCCTGGGATCAATCCCACTTGATCATGATGGATGATCTTTCGGTGTATTTTTGAATTCGGTTTGCTAATATTTTATTGAGTATTTTTTCATCTATGTTCATCAGGGATATTGGTCTGTAATTTTATTTTTTTGTGGTGTCTTTGCCTGGTTTTGGTATTAGGGTGATGTTGGCCTCATAGAATGAGTTTAGGAGTATTCCCTCCTTTTCTACATTTTGGAAAACTTTAATGAGGATGGGTATTAGGTCTTCACTAAATGTTTGATAAAATTCAGCAGTGAAACCATCTGGTACAGGGGTTTTGTTCTTTGGTAGTTTTTTGATTACCAGTTCAATTTCTTTGATGTTAATTGGTCTATTCAGATTTTCTGTTTCGTCCTGGGTCAGCCTTGGAATGTTGTATTTTTCTAGAAAGTTGTCCATTTCTTCTAGGTTATCCAGTTTGTTCCCATATAATTTTTCATAGTATTCACTAATAATTCTTTGTATTTCTGTGGTATCCGTAGTGATTTTTCCTTTCTGATTTTGATTCTGTTTGTGTGTGTAGACTCTCTTTTTTTCTTGATAAGTCTGGCTAGGGGGTTATGTATTCTGTTTATTTTCTCAAAGAACCAGCTCCTGCTTTCATTGATTCTTTCTATTGTTTTATTCTTCTCAGTTTTATTTATTTCTGCTTTAATCTTTATTATGTCCCTTCTTCTACTGATTTTGGGCCTCATTTGTTCTTCCTTTTGTAGTTTCATTATTTGTGAGTTTAGACTGTTCATTTGGGATTGTTCTTCTTTCCTGAGGTAGGCCTGTATTGCAATATATTTCCCTGTTAGCACGGTCTTCACTGTGTCCCATAGATTTTGTGATGTTGAATTATTGTTGTCATTTGTCTCCATATATTGCTTGATTTCTGTTTTTATTTGGTCATTGATCCATTAATTATTTAGGAGCATGTTATTAAGCCTCCTTGTGTTTGTGGGCCTTTTCATTTTCTTTGTGTAGTTTATTTCTAGTTCCATACCTTTGTGATCTGAGAAGCTGGCTGGTACAATTTCAATCTTTTTGAATTTATTGAGGTTCTTCTTGTGGCCTAATATATGCTCAATTCTTGAAAATGTTTCATGTGCACTTGAGAAGAATGTGTATCCTGTTGCTTTTGGATGGAGTGTTCTGTAGATGTCCGTTAGTACATCTGTTCTAATACGTTGTTCAGTGCCTCTGTCTCGTTACTTATTTTCTGTGTGGTTGATCTGTCCTTTGGAGTGAGTGTTTTGTTGAAATCTCCTAAAATGAATGCATTCCATTCTATTTCCCCCTTTAATTCTGTTAGTATTTGTTTCACATATGTAGGTGATCCTGTGTTGGGTGTATTGATATTTACAATAGTTATATCCTCTTGTTGGACTGACCCCTTTATCATTATGTAATGTCCTTCTTTGTCTCTTGTGACTTTCTTTGTTTTGAAGTCTATTTTGTCTGGTACAAGTACTGCAACTCCTGCTTTTTTCTCCCTATTAGTTGCATGAAATATCTTTTTCCATCCCTTCACTTTCAGTCTGTGTATGTCTTTGGGTTTGAAGCGAATCTCCTATAGGCAGTATATAGATGGGTCTTGTTTTTTGTATCCATTCAGTAACTCTGTGTCTTTTGATTGGTGCATTCAGACCATTTACATTTAGGGTGATTATTGATAGGTACGTACTTATTGCCATTGCAGGCTTTAGATTCGTGGTTACCAAAGGTTCAAGGGCAATTCCCTTACTATCTAACAGTCTAATTTAACTTACTTACTTGGTATACTATTACAAACACAACCTAAAGGTTCTTTTTTTTTTCCTCCTTTTTCTTCCTCCTCCATTCTTTGTATGTTATGAATCATATTCTGTACTCTTTGTCTTCCCTTGGGTGACATATTTTTAGCCTTAGGAAAACTTCCATTTATTGGAGTCTCTCCAAAATGGACTGTAGAGGTGGTCTGTGGGACGTAAATTCTCTCAGCTTTTGCTTATCTGAAAATTGTTTAATTCCTCCTTCAAATTTAAATGATAACCTTGTTGGGTAAAGTTCTTGGTTCAAGGCCCTTCTGCTTCATTGCATTAAATATATCATGCCACTCCCTTCTGGCCTGTAAGGTTTCTGTTGAGAAGTCTGATGATAGCCTGATAGGTTTTCCTTTGTATGTGATGTTTTTTCTCTCTCTAGCTGCTTTTAAAAGTCTGTCTTTATCCTTGATCTTTGCCATTTTAATTATTATATGTCTTGATGTTGTCTTCCTTGGGTCCCTTGTGTTGGGAGATCTGTGTACCTCCATGGCTTGAAAGACTATCTCCTTCCCCAGATTGGGGAAGTTTTCAGCAATTACCTCCTCAATGACACTTTCTATCCCTTTTTCTCTCTCTTCTTCTTCTGGTACCCCTATAATGTGAATATTATTGCATTTGGATTGGTCACACAGTTCTCTCAATATTCTTTCATTCTTAGAGAACCTTTTTTCTTTCTGTGCCTCAGTTTCTTTGTATTCCTCTGCTCTAATTTCTGTTCAATTTACTGTCTCTTCCACTACATCTAATGTGCTTTTAAATCCCTCCATTGTATGTTTCATTTCAGATTTGGAATTTCTTAATTATTGAATCTCCAACTTAAATTCATTCCTGAGTTCTTGAGTATTTTTCTGTACCTCCATAAGCATGTTTATAATTTTTATTTTGAACTCTCTTTCAGGAAGATTGGTGAGTTCAGTTTTATTTGGCCCTATTTCTGGGGTTTGTGAGATTTTGGTCTGAACCATGTTCTTTTGTTGTTTCATATTTCTGTGTGGTGCCCACTAGTGCACAGAAACTCCAGTCACTGGAGCTGCTCAGCCCCTAAAGTGAGGTTGGTGGTCATAGGGGAGCAGAGCTGGTGCCTGAGGAGAGGAAAGATCTGTTTCCTGCTTCCTGTCTGCGGTGCCTGTCTCGAGCATCAGTGCCAGTGGGCCAAGCACACACGTGTAAACCTCTGTGCTTTGCGTCTCTAGCTGTTGTAGGCGGGGCCTCCTGGCGCCTGCGCGGTGACTGCCGGTTTGCGAGCAGGTGCCTGCAGGCCAGTAGGAAGGTGCAGCAGGCTGTGTGTCACAGTGGGGGCTCAGAGCTGAGTAGGCACCCAGGGGGCTGGAGCATGTGAAGCTCCCCAAAGTTCCCAACCAGCTGGGCAGAGTGCACCCAGGAAACCTTGTCCAGCTTTCCCTTCTCCCACACAGCAAGGTCTGTGCAAACCCTGCCCCTTCAGCAGCCCTCTTGCTGCTAGGAAGCCTCTCAGATCGCCGCCCTTCCTCTGACACAGAGCGGCCGGGTGTGGATCCCGTCCTCCACAAATGGCCGGAATGTCAGTCTCTCAAGCACTCTGCCTGTCCGAGCTCCCCAACGCCCAGGGCACCACACACTATAGGATTCTGGTGACAAAGCAGATGCCCAGGGCTGGGTGTCCAGCAATCCCGGGCTTCCACCCCCTCCCCTGCTCCATTTCTCTTCCTCCCGCCAGTGAGCTGGGGTGGGGGAAGGGCTTGGGTCCTGCTGGATTAAGGCTCTCGTACGTTACCCTGTTTCGTGGGGTCTGCTCTGTTCATGAGGTCTGTTTGCAGTCTGGTTCAGCCTTCTTTCTTGCTGCTGTCTGAAGGTTAGTTGTATTAATTAACTATATTTTTGTACAGTTTGTGGTTTTGGAAGGAGCTCTCCATCTCACCTCTCACGCCGCCATCTTGCAAGTCTCAGCTCCGCGCTGGCTCCGGGCGGGAGGTTGAAGGTGAGCACACCAGCACGTCTGCACGCTGCAACCTTAACCTGAAAACATTTATTTTTGAAGGCATTTTTTGTTTGTCTGACTGATAGTTAGAAAAGTCAATACATATACCAATATAGTAGGGGAGACAATACAGTTTAGAATATCCTCAAGAAGGTTGGGAAATATTTTAAAAAGGCCTTCAGTTATTCTAACTTGTTTTAATTAAAGATGATGATTAACATTTTTTTTCTCTTCTATAACATAGTAAAGGTCCTAAGAGCAGCATTCATATTTGTTTTGCATTTTTATATTTGAACCAGACAAGCATCTTGTCCACTGGAGATATTTTGTGTCATTTTATTATATAAGAAATGAACTGGTGTGTGAACACCTAGATGTGTCATGAGCATGTTCTGAGCCACATTTATGGTAAGCACTTATCTGGAGGTTTGCTGTGTCATTCTCTGTGCCCATTGCTAAAATACAAAACGTACTTGGTATCTTCAGTGATGGCATAAAATGCCAAAGAGGAATATGCCTATATAAAGACTGAAGGCCTCATAATTGTCTGTATTCCTGTAACAAGTTTTTTTTTTTATGTCATCTGTGGGAATGCTGTACTGATTTTTTTGCTTGGCATTTAGTCATTTGCTTATTTATGCATGAAATCTGTATTAGGTTCCTAACACAAACCAGACATGCTCTCCGTGGGACACAAGCGAGACCTGAAAGCCTGGGCCCCAGTTCCCATGAGGGACAGGCGAGGAACCTGCTGCGCAAAGGGAGGCGTGGTCTCAGGGTAGTCAGTAGGCAGGGCTCCTGAGGAAATGCACAGTGGCGTGGGTTACCTCAGAGGGGGCTGTGGGAGGAGGTGAGGTTTAATTTCAGGATCCTGTGATACAGCTGATAGTCTGCTTTGAAAGCCCATGAATAGACTTGGACAGAGAACAGCGAACGGCGAGCATGGGTGAGGGCGTGTGGGACACCAGTGCAGCTGGGAGGCCTGAGTGTGGGATGGTGTGGAAAGTCCGCAGAAACCAGACATGTGGGGCCGTGGGCTGTGGGGATGGTTCTGGGAGTGCCGAAGTACAGGAAGATTTTGTCAGAGAGCTAAGCCATCTGATCCTGACTGCAAACGTCCCCGTTTCCTGCTACCAGAGAACCGAGGGGCTGGAGCCCTAGCGGAGGCACGGACCGTATCTCCATCCTGATGGCCTGCAGGGCATGACTGACTAGCCGAGGCCAGGGTCTCCCTCTCACCCCACACCACCTCAGGCCTGCCCAGGCTCCTCTGTGACGCTGTGTTTCCTCCTCTGAAAAATGGGATAGAATACTTACCTCTCAGTGTTGCTTTGTGGAAATCACAAGTACGTAAACCTGCCTGGAATGTATTAATGCTCAGTGCCTGTGGGTGATTTTTATTAGGGTTGCTAGTATAAATAGACCCTTTAGCTTTAGTGCCCAATTTATTGTGGTTCTCTATTTCTGTGTCTATATGTATATCATCGGTGTAGGTTCTAAGCATGCATCATCCCAAGTCTCTGGGGCTGAACTAGATGAAAGTTTGTTTCCTCTCACATCATAGTTCCTTGTGGATATGGGACTCCTTCTCCACCCACCCACATCTGGGAACTATCACTTTCAAGTTTCTCATATCAGAGAAATTGTGTGGTAAACAAAAGATCATATTCCAGTGCTACGGTGTTCATTTATTATTGTCAGTTCCTACAAATTTATAATAACTGTTCATTTGCACATGCAAAGCTCACATTATCACCATATGTCTTTGGCACATTAAAAAGTAGAAAGATCTTGAGTCCTTGTGAAGGTGGGTGTCCAGGATGTGCCCCATGCCATGGGGGGCTTTAGGCACCCAGAGCTCTGTGCCCTGGTTTGCTATGATACTCTGTGACTTTGATTAGTCATTTAACCTTCTAGGATTCTTCATATAAAAAGAATGAAGGTAAAAGCTCACCGGATGAAATATATTATCAAAATGCAAAGTACTGTATTCTCCCACAAAAACCTAAATCATGTAAGTAGAATCATTTAAGCTAATCACTTTGCCTGTGAGGAACCCCTGTGGCTCATTCTAGAGACTTCTGTCCAGACCAGCTTCCTGCGACCCCCGTCAGAATGCCTGTTACCATGGCCCGAGAGGTACCATCACTCATCCCGCCCCCACCTCCTTTGGATTCAGTTAAGTGGGTGAGGTGAAGAGAGCACTGGACACTATAGACATGTTGATTCCTACTATCACAGGTTAGCTCTTGGTCACACTGTCAGACCTACGTTCTGATTTAAGGGTCCTGAGCAGCAAACAGCGAGACCAGGATCGACTCTGAGGAATGTCTACTGTTATTTTCTGGTATGGATGAGGTTCTGTTTCTTTCAGACTGAACATTTCCTCAAAAATGGTACCCTACTGAGGAAGAAAAAACACAAAATACTTTCTTTGGTCACCAGAGTGTCCTTTCCTAGCCAGCGTCTTGATGATTTTTATCGGGAACATACAGATGTTTCATGCGACCACCCATGATTGTTTGCCTCACATTTTAGTGGCATCTTTCCCCGTTCTTATTTTTTCTGTACACCTGCCTAGCTATAGTTAATGAGATCTTATATTTTAGTATCTGAGGAAATCTCATTATTTCAAACCGTTGCTTTCCAAGGATGCAGTAGTGAAAATTGGATCCCCTGTGCTTTGTGGCCGTTACCCGCACGGACTCTTCCTCTGTGGAGTGGTTTGCAGGCCTCCAGTCATGCGGCACCATTGCCAGGAACATAAACCATTTCCACAAAAGCTTTCTCAGGACTCCTGGACTCCTGAGAAAATTCACAGTTCCTTACTCTGGGCTCCCCAGGCATTTTATTAGCTGCTCCATTTGGCCCTAATCATATTCTCACTTGCATTTCTCTTTGCTGTGTCCATGTCCTTCTTCCCCTAGATGTTATGCACTCACTTGGGGCAGTGATAGACTATTTAAAATTTACAGCAATGAGCTATCACACCATAAACTTTACACAGCATAGAAGTAAGAAATAATTGAATGGAATGATTATATATATATACACACACATATATATGTATAATATATATTATATTTAATTTCATTTATTTATAAATCATATATAAACCACATATACATATATACACACATATTTATACATATATATCACATTTAATTACATGTTATATGAATAATATATATACATATACAGACATATACACATATAAAATCACATCTATAAGTTTTTAAATTTCTCATCACCCTATGGGTGGAAGTTGTGACAAGTCAGAGGCAAGTGACGAGCCATGGTAATAGTTTCTCCAACTTCTGTGCAGAATTTCTGACCAAACCATGAGTGGTAGGCGCTGAGCGTAGAGGGAACGAGCCAGGGCTGACACCCCTGGGGAGAACAGTCTGACCTGCAGGAAGATGCAAGCAGTGCATGAAGGGGGCAGAGGGGGCCCGGGAATCAGGGTCATGCTGCCAGCAGACTGAGGGGGCCGAGGTTCTGGGGAGCCCAGAGGATGTGGGGGGGAGAAGGGGCAGCTGGAGGGGCATGAGGAGTGGCCCCCTGAGACCTGCTGGGGTCTGCTCTGCCCACTTACTTACACGGCCAGAGGCAGAAAATTGGCCAGGCCGAACCGGCCTCAGCATCTCTCCGTTTCCCTCACCCACCTTTACTCAGGTATCTAAGCAGACCGTGAAGACCTGTCACAGCTGTGAAGCAGGGCCGCTGTTGGTCATCCTGCTCACTTCCTGCTGGTCCTGCAGGACTTTGAGAGACGTGGCTGCTATCTGATTTGCATTTCACCAATTACCATCACAGTCGCCTGCCTGGCCAGTGGCCAAAGCTCACGTAGACCCACATTCAGTACTGCTGCGAGGGAAAGACTGGGCTCCATGTGCCGTGTTCTGGGGTCCAGGCGGGCAGGCTGTGACACCCGGGACGTGTTCTCATGGCCAGAGACACTCCTCCGGGCAAGAAGGAAGCACGTGCCTCTTAGGGACCGGGTGCTGCGCTAACACAGACTTTCAGCCCCACATTCCCTGGGGCAAAGCCAAGTGAGCAGGTGCCACATGGGACAAGGGGGCGGGGATGCTCCCGACCCCAGGACCCACCGACCACACACCTGCTCATCGGTGCAGACTTTTCTCAAGCTGTAGAAGACATGGGAGTTCAAACTGTCCCTGTTGGCACATGTAGCTCTCTGGCATCTGTGAACATGCTGCCTCTAGGTGAGAGAGAAATAAGGAAAACAGCAATGCAGTGGCCACAGCACCACACCAGGGCAGTACCTCAGTCGTGAACAGAACTTCCCGGCTCCTTGCTGGCTGTGTCTGGAATTACGCTTGGACTGGCCTAGCAGTGGGAACAGGCCCCGCGCTCTCAGCTAACCTGCATTTCTCACTGGCGCACTGCTCCCCGGGTCTTCAGGGCTTTAATTTAAACAAGTGCAAGGTTAAGGAGGGATCTCCATTTTAATCCCGTTCAACCCCTCATAGTGATTAAGCTGTAAAACTGTGAAACCACCTGCTCCGTGATTTCCCCTCGACATCTCACATTAGGAAAATCATAATCTGAATTCAGCATGGACAGGTTGGGTTTATACTTAGGTATTCTATAAACCTTACTGGAAGACTTATTCTCCTTGAACTGTGTGTTCATATGTCATAGAAATGTGTCCCTGAAGGGAAACCTGGGGCAGGGTGGTGCGCTTACGCACTCATTAGCACAGCTCTGCCCTTGACCTTCCATAATGCTCTAAATTTAGATACAATACTTTTCTGAATCTGTACATGAAGGAATTAATGTGGAGTCAAATTTCTGCTGTCAAAAGTGAGGGTGTGCTCCTCTGCTGTCTCTCCCTCTGTCAGTCTGTGTCACGCAGACACCCACTTCCTCCCCAAACTCAAATTCCCCAAGATATTCTAGGATATTCAGTTTACATTGTCTTCCTTGGACTCCATTGTGAGAATTATTTTCCAAATTTATGTTGCATTATCTTCGGGAGGATAATTAAGGTAATAGAAACTCATGGGCTGGCCATCCAGTGGGAGGAAAGTCACACCCAGAGGTTCTGTGGTGGAGGAAGGGTGCAGGCTTGGACTTCACCCCTGTGTGGCTTAGGAAGGAAAGAGGCTCCCTGTGTTGATATGGCCCTGGGGAGGTGGTCTGGAAAGGGGCAGTTGTGGATGAGGCCAGGGCTGCTTACACCTGTAATCTGCTAAGCCCGGGGGTTACAGTATGGTCCTGCACAATTTTCCATTTTAACATGTTTTTCAAACACCCCAGCTACTTTAAAACCTGGGGGACAATCCACTCCTACGAAGTGGATGTAAAAAGTGATGAATAAAAACTGAGAAAGGCACCAAACATTGGAAGGAATCCAGCTACAGGGCACATGCCTGTCCGTCAGGGACCTGCTCAAAATGGGCCAAACGCACACACAGTCGTTTCCTTGACACTTGGGATGGGGAAATCCTGAAATGCTCTGGCAAGCAGTGCTCACTTTCAGCTCCCCCGCGGCAGTATTACTGCCTGTAAGTGTATCATAGGTTAGATATGCTCACTTATCATGGTGTCTTTATTTTAATGAGTGTAAGAAATTACCCACCTCTGCAAATTTCTTAGTTGTCTAATCACTTGGATCCTTGATAACTAAAATTAGTTATCTACAAACATATTTTGCTGAAAAGCCCTGAGGTCTTCAACCATGAATCATGTCCCCACACACCAGAGCACAGTGGTATAACGTGGGGTTAGGCCCACAGAACGGGCAGGTGTGCTTGGCTTCAGAGCCTACCGCCCAACTGTTCAGTTGTCTGGCCTTAAGGCAGTGGTTTAAGCCTTCTGTGCCCCAGGCCCTTGCTCGGTAAGGTGAAGGCTGGTGCTGCCTGCCTCATAGGGTAGAGATGGGTAAGTGGGCTCCCAGATGTGGAACACTCTAGAATATTACCTGGAACCTACACATGCTCAGTAATCATTCCTTTTGCCATTTTTATAAGCTGATAAATATAATTGATCTTTGTTGGGTGATAATCAGGACTCCCCAGGGAAGGACGCAGCCAGGACCCCGAGAGGCTCGCCCGCCCGGCTCCTGCTTGCGCGCGTGCGCGGGGGGGGGGCTGCGCTCTCGCTCCTACCCCCCTTTCCCCTTGCTCACTGAGACTCAAACCGTCAAGGCCACTTGCATCCTTGGTGCTGACTGGCCGACATGCGGGGACAGACCCAAGGCTCAGTGGTTCCGGACACTGCTGGGTCCAAGGCCAAAGGCTTGGGCTGCGGGTGGGACTCCTAGGGGCTCAGGACAGCGAGTAACAATTGGTGAAACTCCTAAAGGCAGCATATGGCCCAGAAGTGTCCACAAATGGGTTGTTCAGAACTCGTACCATTGAAACCGACACTGTTAGTAAGATCACAGCCCAGTTCAGCTCATAAACGGAAGGAATCCATGATGGCATCTGGCTTTGCTATTCGGTCTGGATTCTAGGTTAGGTGGGGCTCTGGGCAGTGCTGGGGGTGTGGGGGGACGTCAAGAGATTTCTTTCCCTTTTTTGGACCCAAAACCAACATTGGCAAACACATTAAAATCCACAATATTTTCCCCTTGTGTTGCCTGGACACACACTCTGGGAAAGTCCGGCTAAGCCCACCCCAGGCTGGAGAGCGCCTCTCACTCCGCAGAGACCCACCAGCCCTCGAGGCCTCTCGAGGGGAGCTTTTCTGAATCAGGATTTAGAAAGAAAGCAGTTAATTTGAACAAGTGTGCAGTGACTCACAGCTGTTAGAAACTAGGGAAAATGGATTTATACCATTTAGAATTATTCTTTAAAAAAATAAGACACTGGTTATCAGACAAATCTAACTGGAATTCTAGATAATAAATAAGCTTGAAACATTCTTGGCAGAGTGAAGAGTGGTATGATGGGGTGAGTGTGCCCCTGGCCCAGTGCCCCTAAGACACTTGGCTTTTTGTAGTGTCTTCCCCATGTTTTTCTCATGACCTACAGGTTCTTGGAAGCTCTAGACTGTCCTTTCTCACCCTACCTGCCTCAGCGACTCTGATAAGGGCGGTAGCACTGAGAGCAACTCAGAGAAAGTTGTTGCTATTTGTGTTCACATGAATAATTTGTAAATTATATGTTTGTAAATCAGGAGTTGCATGCAAAATTAAATCTTGGCTAGGCAAAATTCGAACCTGATGGCATCATGAGGCAGCTCTTATTATTCTCCTTATGAAAAATGGCCTCTAATAAATATTTATTTCATTTTTCAAAGAAACACATATTAAGTGCCTGTTGTATGCAAAAAAAGGGACAGGACAGCAATTTCCAAAGGGAAACTGGGACTAAGTCCGTTCAGCCCGATGAGAGAGAGCATCTCCATGCCTGCCTGCTCCTGTTGTATTGGGGGTATCATCATCCCCTGACTAGAGATCTTCATCTACTGAAATATCCCCAGCCATGTAAGAAATGTACAACAGAATTGACTTAGCTTCACAGAGAAAGAAATTGATGAGGCCAAAGCTTGAAGAGTTGGGAGCTATGTGACCAGAAGTCGGAGGCTAGACACCAGATTTGTGTGGTCAGATACTGTGTTCAAAAGGATTTCTTTGGCCCTTAATTTTTCCTCCAAATCTTTGAATTTTAAATGTATGTCTTAATTAATCGATTCAGAAGATATGGTAGCCCTGGGGCTAGTCTTTGTCATGGCAGAAATAAGTGGGGGGCAGGTCAGGGCTGCCCTCCTCCCCGAACCTACACCTTCCCCTGCCTTAGGGTCCACCTGTCCTCCTAGGCTACCAGAAGCTGAGGCCAAGGTCGGGCGGACACTGGCCCTCATACTTTGGATTTCCTTTGGTAGTTTTAAAGGGAAACTAACTTTTGTATTCATATATTAATTGTTTTGGTCCAAAATCTGTCCCAAGTTACCCAATTGTAATTTGCGTAATTTGGTAAGCATTTAAGTCTGTGAGCCGGCCTCTGAACATTGTGACTGATCAATATCCTACTATATAAATACTTTGCATGCAAGTGTTTTTTATATGTTCATGTGTGTATGTATATCTACGCATATATATGTGTGTTTAGATATGTAAATATGTACATATACAAATATGTATACCTGCACATATAGATATATATGCACAGAGAGACAGAAAGAAAGAAAGGACATCAAGAAGAAAGGAAATAGGGAAGGAAGGGAGGAAGGGAGGGTGGCAGGATATATCTATATCTATATCTAATCTATATCTACATGTATATCTATAGCTAATCTGTATGGACATCTATATGTATGTATACATTTATAATCTATATAATCTATATCTACATGCATACCTCTAGCTAATCTATATCTATCTATATCTATATGTATATGCACATATCTAATCTGTATCCATATCTATCTGAGCATTATTCGCAGCCTTTGCATCTCAGCTTCTGGGCGCCCTCTATGCTGTTCCCAGCGTGCCCCGCTCTGACCTGTGCAACACCCTGTCTTGCAGACGGAGTGCCATTCAGCTGGTGGGTCGGGCAGTCCGGTGAGAGGCACCCTTCCTGGACAGGCGCCCCCCCCTGGCGCTCAGCAGTGTGGATGTGGCCTGGACCGGAGTTGCCTGGACGTGGGACACTTGTGCAGCTGTGGCTCTGACAAGGATGGATGGTAATGGGCGTCAGGATCTTTCTGCAGGCATGCAGGACGCACATCAACGTGTGCATGCTTTTCCCTCCAGGGAGAAGGCAGGGGGAAATCCAACTTGAACTAGGGCTTCCTAATGACCAGGATTGTTTGTAACTGAAAACTGCAGTTCCAGTTCTTTAGGGCCGTTACCGAGGTTTGCGGCAGTACAGGCCACATCATCAAGTCCCTATATTCTCAGCATTCCGTTTAAAAAGACTGAAATGTAATATGGAGCTTTGTGATTTAGTGCATATTTCTGAAATGTGTGGGATACAGGTTTCGGGAGAGAGAGGGGGAGGTAGGGACGTGCAGTTACACAGACTGTTTTCATTCTCCCATTTCCCAAGGATGCTTCGTCACCAGCTCCCCTGTTACTGCCAACAGAAGCACAGAAAAGGGAGTTTGTATTTCCCGAGGATGCACTTAATCCTCATGACAAGCTATAATTCCTTATAGTTTTCTCATTTTTGCACCTTAAGGTTGAGGAATGTGTATCACAGAGATGTTAAATAATTTTCCCAAGGTGCCACACATCTATTAAGCCGCCAGACCAGAATCTGAGCTTCCGTATAGCTTGGGCGGGAGTCCATCTTACTCCACCACCCCAAGTTACTTCTGTGAGATACAGTTGTGTTTGTAGGTCCTGTGCCCCTAATGGCTACTTTTCCTTTGTCCTCAGCTGACCTACTTCTCACTGTATTGATTATGAAAATATGCACAGAACATTTATGTCCCCACTTCTGTTTTGACTAAACTGAAGGCATTCTTGGGTTTGGCTTTGTAATCATTCCTGCATCATCAAATTCTGCTCTGTTGTAATTTAGAATTTCTATCTCATGCTGAACTCAACCCAGTTGAAATTTATTTTAAGTAATTTTCCTTCACTGTTTGGATTGATAACAGCAGATACTCTCCCAAATGAAATTTAAGGTTGAGTTAAAACCTCAGGTCAGCAGGGAAGATCTGACTTCATCAGGTTCTATCAGAATACACAGGACCAGTTACCACGAAGCAAGGTGCTTCACCTCCAAACCTCACGGAGGTGCAAGCAGGCAAAGAGGACTGGTGGCCAGAGGGACCTCCCCACTCCTTAGGCCTGCAGGGACTTTGGTCTGAGCATCATGGACACTGGACATCAAATAGAACTAGTGCTTCAGATGAAGCCTGTATCTTTCTCAAAACACTATATCCCTCAAGACCTACTCCTTATAAAATAGAAACTCAGTCTTACTTAGCTGAATGGATGAATTTAGAAGAACTCTGAGGAGAAGGGGTGATCACACACAACGGCTTCACAACCTGGGAGATGTGTGTGGAAGGTAAATTGTTTTGTCGCCACGAAAACACTCAAAATCCTCTGTAACCAGTGGCTGAGAGTCACTCTTTCTTTTCCTTTATTTTAAATTCTTTAATTCCTCTTCACTATGCATAGCATCAAACTTCATGGATTTATAGGCTTGTATAGAAACACCTTAATTTAATTGTGTGTGAGCAGAGGCACTGAGGTGGGAGGGAGGATATGCAGCCTGAATGGAAAGGGGAAGTTTCTCCTGATGACCTTCTGTGCTCCTTCCCTTTTTGACCAAATTCTTGATCTGCTCACTGTTTTCATTCTCCTTCCCATACTAAACACGGCCTCAGTGTCTTCCCTCCCCAGGGGACAACTGGCCGGGGACGGGTTAGGACCGCACACGAGGGGCCGTGGTGGAGGGCGCCACACCATTTAGAAGTGGAAAATTAGATCATCATGCTGAAACTTCTACACGCTCTTCTCCAGGACTTCCCACCAGTCTTCTCTTCCTCTCAGATTCTGGCATCTCCCTCCTTCGAGCTGCCCACTGGCTCACTGACCTTTGAATCCCCCATATGTTGACGTAGCTTCATCAGCTGGGCTGCACTCAGGAACTCCCCAAACCATCCTTCCCCTCGGCGTCAGCACCATCACCTCTCCACCAGCACAGGGACTTTGCACTTCACAGCCCTGCTCCCTCGGGGCCAGGAAAAGCCCGTGAGCTGCCACTTCCTGGGGCAGGCCGCCTCCGTCACGGCACCTGTGCCTCACCTGCCTCTAATTTTAGATACAAAGTTTTGTTCAACCAACCCACCAAGGTTCAAAATAAATGATCTGAACTTCCCTTTGTAAGGATGCCAACCTCACCCAGAGCAAAATGCAGGCGAGGGCAGACTGTTCCTTCTGCCATGCTCATGAGGGAACAGATGCTGAGATTCTCATTTAATTCTTATGGATTTCAACATTGTCTCAGGATGTGACATAGACAGTCATAAATGACTCTGGGAAAAGTTGTCACAGAAGCCACTGTAGGTACTATTCCTCCAGCCTTCACTTATTGATCATGTGCCTGTGAGAGCCTCTGTACCAGTCAGGGAGTATGCTGTGCAGTCTAGGGCACAAATCACACCCTTGGGGAATGCACAGAATGGACAGAAAGCTCATTGGTGTGACTAATCTGGCAATAGAAATAAGCACACATGTGCCCAGACCTGGGGTGGATATGAGCTGGTGTAGTTAGATTTCACAGAAAGTGGTAGGTCAGCTTGGAAGGACGAGAAGATGTAGCCAACAGCTGAGTAGTACAGGTAGGGGAGCCCCCATGTGCTGGGACAGGGACAGAAACCACTCCTTCCCCTAAACACAAGTATGTCAGTGTGGTTCCTGCCATGTTCGTGTGGGGAACCTACGGAGATGAGGCAGGGATGAGGGAACAGGCAGATCCAGACCATGAGGCTCCTTGTATGCGAAAGAACCGGTCAGCTTTGTCTATGGTGAGGACTGGGGACATAGAACATCGTCTCAGACGTGAGACTCGCAGAGCTTGTGGCAATGCATTCGATGTGTCTATTGAACTCTGTTATTTACAGCCAAAGGGAGAAGTTCGAAAGCTGCCACAGTTGGAATATAGTTCATCACGTTCCTCAATGTTCTTCCACCCAGGTTCTCAGCTAACATGTGGTCAAGCTGGCTTGCCACATATTCCGAGTATTTCAGCCAATTAATACTGGTGTTTTGGACTCCTAAGAAACTGCAAATACACGTTTACCTTGTAAAATTCCCTCAAGTTTCTGCTTTTGGTAAAGTTATCATAAAATGGGTTTGGGCCAGCATAGCATCTAGCAGACAGCAGTTTAATATAATTAAATACATTTAATAATATATGTACATAATATATATAATTATACCTCCTAGATAATATTGTCACTTAAACATTCCCTGCCATTTACTGAAGTGTTCTTAGTCTTTTTATACCATATCTCATATCTTCAAAACAACAGCCCTCGCGGTTGGTCTTATCATTTCCTTTCCCCAGAAGAAGAAACTTATGCTCTGAGATGGTAAGTGGCTTGAAGTCATGCGACTTCAGTGGCAGGTGCAGATCCCAGCGGAGCGCAAGGTGGCTCTCGTTGGGGACATCGAAGGAGCTGCTCGGATGGGAATGCGATCAGGGCATCCTGGTAGGCTGCCGGACCCCTGAGGTCTCCCAAACCACATCCCAGCCGCACGCCCTTCCTCTCGCCATGTCAGGCTGCTAGAAAGGCTCGACCAGCTCCCAGGCTCCTGGTCATTGATAATAGTTTATTCTGTTCTAACAAACCTGTACCTGAGTACATTGCTACCACATTTCAGTGAGACCCAAGAGGCTGAGGAGGAGCCGTAGGTGTGGTCACAGTACCACGGCTCAGCAGGTGGAGGTGGGTGGAGGGAATTAAAAAAGTAAGTTGTGAGCACCAAAGATCCCTCTGAGGGTGCAGGGAAGCCTCAGCCCGACATGCGGCCCGAGTGTGCTACAGGCTGACTTCTCCTGGGGTTTCCAGCCCAGCCAAAGAAATAAACAGGAAGAAAAAGAAAAAGGAATGAGAGACTTGTAATGAATAACAGTTTGCAGTTAACGATTGTTTGCAAAGGACCTTCTCTTGAAGTGATGATTCAACCTAAGGGAGCCCCTCGGCGGGCTGTTTCTGACCATCCTGCCCGACCCACAGACTCCTGAGAGTCAGGTAGGAAGTGCTGGGCTGTGTGACAGGTGGAAAAGCAGCCATCCAGACATAGGGATGCCAGGGGGTCGGGGGCAGTTTGGAGGAGGCGGGGGGTCGTCCAAAAGGTGCCCCTTGGTGAGGACCCATCCGGATGAGTTTTCTTATCCAAATAACTGCGTAGAAAATAAAGAAAAGTTCTCTTACTTAACAGTAGAACTTCTTTTATTTATTCATAAGGAAGTGTAGACATTTTTACTTGATTTTTAATAACTCTGTTCTTTGCCTCCCACCATTAATACTCTCTTGTGTAAAGAGATACGGCACAAAATAGGAAGAGAAAATGGTACAGGTTTCAATTCTGGTCATTTGATCGACCAAACAGGAAACCTATCATTCCTTTTCTTCAGGAACAGGATATATTTAGGGGATTTTTTTTATTATTATTATTATTTGGAATCCTGGAGCTTCAAATCACTCTTTAGCCCTTGATTCTACTTCTGTGCCACAGAGAACTTAATAGTGCTGAATCCATGAATGAACAACGGGCAAATGACGTCCATTGGACCTATTTTTACCTCTCCATGTTTTGGTGGGTCAGGTCTTGATCATTCTAGGATTAACTGTATGGTTGTTCGCTGTTACCCATCTTCTATGATCTCATACGGAATGCTTACCCTGCGTTTAAGCTGCACTCCTGTTGTAGATTGATTGCTCCCGGCCGTCTGTGAGGGGGAGAAGTGCTCACTCTGCTCCAAGAGTTACCTTTTCTCTCTGGTAAATACCTGTCTGATCTAGTCCCAGGCCCTTGGCCTACACAAAGGCCGTCCATCTCTTTCTCACGAGATTTGAGGCAATCGCCTTTAGGAGGAGGATGGTGGATACACCCAAGGGTTCAGGACTTTGCTCTTTCTAAACATGGGCTGTTCTTGCATCTTGAACATTTCCTTCCCTCAAAGTCTCCCCTTCTGAGATTCCCAGACGTGGTGCAGAGAGGGTGCCTCATATTTGGTAGTGTCTCAGGATGGGGCTGGGGTCTGGGATGCCAAGAGAAAGGCCAGGACCACTTCAGGGTACCAAGGCTCTATCTCTTATTGCAAATAATACAGTGCAGCCTCCACTGGTTGAACTGTATTATTCACGAATCTGTTGATGAGCTATTTCATGCTTATTGAGTTCTGGAAGTGCCTTTGCTCCAAGCCAGAAGTTATGAAGGATTTATTGGGCTTTGACTCCTCCAGCCCCCGAATCCCCACAGGCACCAAGCAGTTCAAGTGGAATGAGCACCTCGTGTTGGAAGGAAGGATGCTTGGCACACGGCGGGTCCTTGTGCATCATCTGCTGGGCAACTGAATGACGGCATGACCAGAGGGGACACTCCCGCCTCCCCGTGCTCTCTTCCCAGCCATATGTGCCCCACACTCGCCAGCGGTAGTCTGCTCTTTTGTTCACAGACCCTTCATTTAAAGTGTGTGTCCTGGGGCAACTTGCTTCTCGCTTGTACACTAACGACCCCATGGCTGGCTTCCACATTGTTTTCAGGTAGAATGTTTTGAGGTGTGTCCAGCTGGAGAGAACAGAAAGTGTCACCACTCAAGAAAAGAAGGAATAATACAAAAATGGGCAAAAGAACCTGTGGCCAGAGGTTGAGAATTCAAGTTCACCATATCACATCTTTATCATACAGTATTTTAGATGCAGCGAAACAGCTGACACTTGGCCAAGGGTGCCATTAAGGAGTGTTTTTTGTTTGTTTTCTTATTCAGTGATGCCACCATTCTAGCATAGATTGAGACAATATCTACAATAAGCAGTTTGTTCTAGAAAACAAAATATGACTATGAAATACTTCTCTTGTGCTTATAGGAAAAAATTGAAGATGTAGACTGAGTCTCCCATCAGCTCGCTGTCAAGCTGTACAAAGATACTACCTCTAAATTGTCTGTGGAGTCACATTACATGGGTATTTGCAGAACTATATCAGAAATAGATCAACTCAATGTCAATATCAAGATCAAAAGTTTGCATTTAAATAGTATATCTTATACATTTTGATTTGGACTTTTAATGAACCCTGAGATAATATAATTCCACTTAAAAATGCCATGCCTTTGGCTTCTGTTTTAATCTGCCCCACTCATCTCTAAGTGCCCAGCATTACTCACCTAGCAGTAATGTTTGCTCAGATCCAAATTAAATGAACCTCTGACCTTTTTTGTCCAGTCTGGAAGTTTGCTTACAGTTTTCAGTTCTGGCCAAATAACTTTTGGTGTCTATATTGAATGATGTATAAGGGGAATATCTCTCCTGATTTTTTTAATTTTAGGATTATTTTATTATAAAATAAGTATATTCTATTATATCCTTATTGTAAAAAGTTCAAATATTTCAGAAGTATTTAAACAAAAAAGTAGAAATTCCTCCTTCACCACTACTTGGAATTCCTTACTTCTACCCCATATGTGACACCGTAACCTAGAGAGAAGTGTTGGCATGTACGCTGTTTCCACATATAAATATCTTCCTCTGCTTATTCCATATTTGCTGATATGTAGATTTGTTCACTTTTTACTAAATGCAAGATCACCTTAAACATATTATTCTGCAACTTGCCTTTTCCACGTAAATTGTGTCTTGGAGAGCTTTTACTTGGCACCATTAAATAAGCATTAAAATGAGTCCATCCTGTCCATTGTAGTGTCTGCAGAGCGTTCCCTAGTGTAGTCACATAACTTATTCTTCCATTCCTGTATGGCATTCTACTTGTGGATGAATTTTCATGATTAGAGAAAATATTGCAATGAACACTTTTGTGTCTTGCTTTATATTTTATTCAACTTTGAAAATTGTTATTTATATTGTATACATTCCTAGTGTAGAATTGTAAAATCATCCATCTTTCTGTTTTGATAGCGGGGTCCACATTGCTGAAAGGACTTGGACTTCACACAGCCCCCAAGGGAACCAGTTCCGGACTGGCTTTCCTGACTCTGTGGTGTGAAACGGTCCCCTCCTTAGGGGGGGCTTTGCTGAAGGGACATGCAGGGCACAGCAGAGCCAGAACTTGGCCACCCAGGGACACCCCAGGGACAGCCTCTTTTCTTTTTGCTCCAGACTCGCTGGGGCCCGCAGCCGGACGAGGACAGCGCGGACAAGCCCCTGGTAGTGCAGCGCTGCCTCAGCCCCGTTGTCAGCCTCGGCTATTTCCACCATGCCTCGTGCCTCGTGCTCCCGGGGCCTGTCAGCGCTTTGGCTAAGTACACATGAGTCCCTGTGTCTCTGCGCTGTTTTTCAAAGTATACAGACTTGGTCATTAAGACAAAAGAGGCAGAGGAAGAAGAGGAGAAGAAATGGTTCTGTCTCCTTGACAAGTCAATCTTGTAGGATTTTAGTGAAAGTAGCTTATGCATGCACTAAGGCATGTGTAACCAACACAACTCTGGCTACTTCTGTGGCAGCACCCACATTTTCTGGATGTAAAATGCAGTTTACCCCTAGTTAATATTTAATTATGTGATAGGATGATCAAGTCCTGGACTTGTCACTTATGAAGCATTCAGCCTCTCTGGGGTCAAGTTTCTATTTTACTACAAAAAGGATATCTGTCTTTGGGGAGTACGGGCTGAGTCAGCAGTAACTTGTGCAGCTAGCAGATGTGTCATGCATTTAGATCCCAAAAATTTGTTAGTCATTTTTATTATCATTTTTTCTATTTTTATAACATCCTAAATAAACTACAAGAGGCAACATTGACCTACAAAAGTTAATTTCTAAGAAAAGTACACACACACACACACACATGTATTTATATATAACCAAATAAATAAGATAATTAAACAGCACACCAGAGCAGTCTATCATCCAGCCATCAAACTCTAGATGAAATAAGAAAAGAACACCGACAGCACCTCTCCCCAGAATGGGGCTGCCCTCTGAGAGCTCCCGAGGAAAAATCACCATGTAATGGGTGGGCCTGCCCACAACAGACGTAAGCTGAGTGACTGCTTGTAAATGTGTTAAGTGAAGAGTCTGTGGATGCCCAGAACTCCCATCAAGGTGACCCACGTACCATCACAGGGAAGGCAGGATGGAAAATGATTGCAAATTAGTAAACTGAAACCTAATCGATCGAATTGCATCTGTGTAGGGAGAGCGTGTGAAAGGAATGGGGATGGTCAACCCAGACCCCAGAGGACACATCAAGGACTGGGCCTGCTATCCCAGCACTGCCTGGGGAAGGTGTAGACTGGATGTGGGGACAGCAGCGTCCACACAGGAGGAGCAGCTCCCTGCAGGAGTGGGGCCCAGAGAACAGCAGCGCGTGGTTCCCACAAGGGCTTTGCTCTCAAACACAGGTGCAAGTCCTGGGGCTGCTGACCTTGCCGCCGATGCACCCTGGGAAGTTTTGTCACTGCTCTGAACATCCTTCCCTCTCCTGTGCAAGGCAGGTAATGATGGCAACACCATCCGAGGTTGTTCTGAGGATTGCCTGAGCATGTACAGAACTGCCTTTATGCTCACATGGCCATGGAAGGCAAGGGGCGCCCCCAGGCTCAGCTCCAGGAGTGCCGGGGCGGGGGCCCCGCTTAGCCCCCAAGCCCACGGCTGTTCTCAGAAGCTCCAGACACGAGCACTGCCTCTAACCTGCCCATCGTTTCCTTTAGGAGGAACTCCTCTCTGTGAAAGGCGGCTGTGGTTTTAAACAACCTTTTTTTCTGCCCAGTGTACTCTGTTAAATATTTTAGAATTTGGACTCAACTTATAAAAGATCGAGACCTTTTTAAAGGTCTTAGCAATAAAGTATGAATCGTGGTTCACGTTGTAAGTACATATCTGGGAGCCACGCGGAGAAAACGAGAGGAAGAGAGTGGAGCTCAGCAGCAGGGACCTGGCAGGGCCCTGCGGCCTTTGAATAAATGGAGGCAGGAGTGCGAGGATAAGGCCATTGAACAGAGACATAAAGAAGGTGCGATCAGGGAAGTAGCTGATCAGTAATGAGGGAAGCAGCAAGAAGGGAGGATGGACACCTACCTGTAGGTGCACGGCCCGGCCGCTGGGGGCGCAGAGGCGTCCACAGAACCGAGTAAGTAGGCTATTGACCCCCGAGGAAATGTTAGTGAGTGTGTGTGTATGAAACAGAAGAAGTCAAGGCTGAGAAGTGCTACTGCACAGCGAAATGAATTAGGGGCTCAGTTAGCAATTCAGTGACAAGTTTAGTGGAAAGAAGAGAAGGCGGGTGGTGGCAGGTTGAGGAGGAGGAGAGAGAATGTGGACACGGCTATGAAGGGCCCTACGGCATCCCAGTGTCGCTTCCTTCTGCATCCAGAGCAGGTCAGTCATTCACGGCTCCAATAATCTTCATCTGTGGTGTTGTTTTTTTTAATCAATTTTATACTCATAACACCCTGAGGGCCATTGTAATTTCTTACTAAGAAGTGACACCGTGTAAACCCTGGGTGCCTTCATTATCAAGATCTGATTCGATTTTCTCACATCTACTTGAGCAAAGCCCTGTGGTTCAAGCTTCTAGAGTATTTAAGGGAGAAATATCATTCCTGAAATGTTTGAATATATGCCCAAATTGTCCTGGGTGGCCCCTCATCTTTTCTGTCCTGGTGTCCAAAGACAAGCCTCCGGGTCCGGGGGGGGCCCGTGGACCACAGCTGGATGGATGCCTCCCTGGGCCGGATGTGCATGCACACAGTCATCGCTTCCCTTGACTCCCTTGGCAACCAGGTGCCCCCGCAGCTCCCTGTGGGCGTCTCCTCCTCGAACCCCCAGGCTCTTTGTCATCTGGGCCTTGTAGGAATGAAGACAAAAGGGAGCTTTAACCAAGTCAGGCAGAAGTAGCGGGAAGTGCCGGCGTAGGTCTTCAGACTCGCACAGCTGCTGGGGCACCTCTGAGGCCGGTCCTCCTCTGCAGCCACAGGGAGTGGGGGGCATCTGCCGCCCTCTCAAGCGAAGCACATGTGGAACCGCGAGCTGGATCCACTCAGCTGCACGCAAAGGCCCTAGGGAGCTGAGGTCTTGAGTCCTTCGCATGGCTTCCTAGGTCTGTCCCCTTATGCTTAATGGGTTCTTTGTTACCTTTGAGTGACTACGAGAGTGTAGGAGATTAAAAGGAAAAAATCTGTCTTGGTGGGCTCAGCCCCCCAGCGACTACACTGGGAAAAGCTCACAGAGCAGCAGTCGGCCAAGAGGAGTTGATGGAAACAAGTGGGAGCATGTGACCTCTTCACTCCGCTTTAATGATGTGCTGAGGAAATCAGGGGCCCCTGTCTTCGGCTGCCCTGAATTGGGTAAAATCCTGAACTCAGATAGGAAAACTGCGAGGAGACCCCATTGATTCGTTCCGTGCCCTTTTACTCTTCAGAGTATTTGTGATTTCTTCTTACTGCATACATTTTTTTTCATGAGGTGAAACCAGTAGCAGGAGCTCACTTCCTTATTTTGTTTTTAAAAGTTCTTTGTCTCTCCCATTGTTATTTCAAACTTTACTGGGAATTTCAGCAACTATGTATGGAGTCCCTCCTCTGTGACAGTCAGCCGGCTTTGACATGTACAGCAATATCGATTTAGAATCATGACCCCACTTAAGAGACAACGGCGTGGAGGCCCAGAGTGCCCTCACTGGCCTTGTACCACTGCTGAGCTGAGCGGAGGCACACGGATCCAGCCCAGGCCAGCGTGGCCGGGGCCGTGCTTCTCACTGTACAGTGAGTCCTGTGCCCTCTACCCTCAGGAAGAGCCTGGCATGTTCCTGAGGAAGACGAAGTCTGTGAAGTGTTTGCCCTCGAGAAGGCGCATTCAAACAAGGGGAAGTGAAACAAGTTACTGTGTAGAGAGTAAACCTACCGCTGAAGATTCCCAGCCCATCAATAAGTGCCTCCATAACATGGCACATTTCCTTACAGATGAACTCCACCTCCACCACCTCCCTCCAAGCAACTGAGCCACTAATGCCTTGAAGAGTCGGAATCATGCCTGTCACTCACAAACTGAGTTGAATACAGTCTTATTCTTAACGTGACCTTAAGAACGAACATATATATGCAAAGTCTCCCTGATGCCTCGGCCACCTGTGGGCTGCACAGCCTTCACCTGCATTATGCTGGCTTGTGCGGTGCTGGTTCCCACCACACTTTAAAAAAAAATTCAAATCCATTGCCAAGATTTAAAAGTGGAGAAGTTTTGCATTAATATTACATCCGGCCCACTGGTCTCACATTTGTAAACAGCACATTATCTATTGCTAAAGGATATCACTTCCTCCTTTAGACAAAATACCTCCTTGCTACCACTCTCCTCTCTCTCCTCTTTCAGTCTCCCTCTTTTTCCCCTGGCACTGAAGCTGTGTGTCAGGTTCCATTTATCACCTAACACAGAGCTGGCTTTACTCATTTTCATTACTTGCCTGGCCCCTGTATGCCTTTGAGTTCGTATCTGTTTCTATTGTATTAAATAACTTTGAAGAGCAGATTCTTTTCTATTTTTTTTTCAGATAAAAAATACTTTTGGTAATGTCCCTTGCATTATCAAACTAAATATGAAGGCTTTTTTTCTCATTATTTGGAAAAGATATTTGTTTCTAGAGTGCTATTTGTATATTCCAACTTGTATATTCCAACTTTGACATAAGGGCATCAATGGACAAGATGCGAGAGTGTGTGAGGGAAGCAGGAGTCAGCATTGATGGACACACTTTCAGATCTACTAGTTTCACCTTGAAAGTGAAAAATGGAGAGGAATAAAATCCTATAGCAATACAGAATTTCTTCAAGAGAGAATGTTGGTTTGGTCTTTATTCTACTTTGGCAATGCAAAATTTGCTTTGAAATCTCTGTTTAAGAAGATATTGGAAAGTGAAGACTCAAATTTTGTTCTTTGTCTATATAACATTCATAGATGTACTTTCAAATAGAAACAGTCTTATTTCAGATCCTTTAAATGACCTCTTAATTCAAGCACTCAAATTTTAGGTGATAATACATTTATTTACACTTTTGGTTCACACAGACCAATAGGGGTATATGTGCAGGGGAATATTTGATTTATTTATAACCAAGATAATTGCTAAGTTTTTTTCCCCAAATCTCATGAGCTGGACGCCAACTGTTAACATTTAATTTCCCGCCATGCTCCTTGTAGTATGAGCCATAGCTGGATACATGAAAAGATGGGGCAACTTGCCTAAGGCTGCACCGCGGGTCGGGGGCACAGATGAGAACTAAAAGGAATGTCACTGCTACCATTTCCGAACAGTCACTGCAGTTCAGACGCCGTGCTAAGTGGCTGTGTCCTCTTATTTAATCCCCTCTCTAACTCTGTCGTATAGACGATATCTCCACTCTCAAAGAGGGGACACTGGGGAATCTCATAAATAAAGTAATTTGCCCAAGCTAGGAGCTGGGGACCAACATTCCAGAAAAATCTCTGTGCTTCTAAAATTGTCCTTGAAACACTTCATCACACTACTTGGTTCTTGCCATTAATAATTTGGGACAGTATTTTCCTTGCCTCTGAATGCAGGCTTATAAACAATCTGTAAATGATAATGAAATATAATGTCAATTTTGAGTGGTTTGGGGTGTTTTTTTGACATCTTGGTGACAGTAGAGAGTCAATAACAGTCTGCTCTGTTTTGCTCTTGTCATAAAATCATTACATCGTATACTTTGCCCCGTGTAGGGGGCATAGTGCTGGTCTCCCAGGCCCCACGTACAGGCAGTACGCCCTGTCCTATGTCTGACTGAGGCTCTGTGGGTGAGAGGACAGGCCCACGCATGTGGTTCTCAGACCACCTCATATAGTTCAGCTCACCTCAGATGAATGTATGTTCATGGAACCCTTGTTAATTTAGGCATAAGAGAGATACCAAGTATGTGACTAGGTGTCCTCTGGTATCTCTGAGCCTCAGTTTCCTCATTTTTGAATGGAAGTGATGACACCCACTGCACAGGGGTGTTGTGTGGGAAAAAATATATACTTATTCTCAGTGTACTTCCGTCTCAAAATAGTTATTCTTTCCACCCCAGTTTCTTACCTACATTCTGTTCCTCAATTAGATGGTGCACCATGATGCCCAAAACACAACTTAGAGGGAAAGAGCAACAGCTCGAACTTGTTCATTTTTAACTTTCTTGCCAAAGGGTGACTCACCAGTTCCTTATTTGCATAACTAACAAAAACAGAGCCTGGGTCCTTAACTACCAAGATCTCTAGAGCAGAACAAAAAGAAAAGCTACCAACCTGTAACTCTAAAGACTTGTTCTTTCCCTGAGTTAAAAGGTGGTAAGAAACACCCTAGACTGATGAAAGCCTGCTGGCAGGGGGCCGAAACAAGCCCCCGGAGGGACTTCGAGTGGGGTTCGTGAAGCCGCCTTCGAGGTAGTCATAGAGATAGCTGACCTCTGTGGAAAGGCAGGCGCCCCGCCCAGGGCCCATGGGGTGCTCTTAGCTCTGTGCATGTCTGATCTCTGGATGGACTTAGGGAAGCTGCAGAACCTCCGTGACTTGGGAAGCTGCCTGTGGGTCTTATAATAGGCATCCCAGCCTTTCACGCACACTCATGAGAAGAGAGGCCCTCTGTTACTGCCTATCTGCCGCAATACACCTCCATCACTTTTGAAAAGATGAGTCTTGGTAAACATCCCTACGTTACTCACCTGTTCTCTTTTTTCTGGACTTTATGTTTTGCAGGACAAATGGCACTGGCTTGCTTTCCTTCAGAGACCACTTGCCCGTCACTCAGATAGTTATCACTGGTACCAACAGATCAAACTCGGAAGCTGCTTGGAGAATCGGTCCCTTGCGTTGCTATGGTGACCGTGAGTACTAAAGTGAAACAGCTTTTTGTCTGCACTGCATAAGCACAAGATGTTTTTATCCCCTCATCCCTTTTCCCTACAGAGTCCCCTAGTCTTGAATCTATCCGCATGCCCGGTGCCTTGCTGTGCCCCACTGTGCCGCAGTGGACCTTGCTGAGCGACGTTTCCATTTGCAGGGCACTTTTGGAACGCGGTGTCGTTTTATACAGAAGCCTCTTACCTCCACTTTCCTACCTTCCGTGCGGAAATCAGTGTTGATATTTCCTTCTTTTTTAAAACCACGGCTTTATCTGGAGTTTTCCTAGAAAACCTCGGCATTAAAGACTTCATCCGACTTGAAATAAGCTGTAAGTGCCCTCATTTATGAATTTTATGTAACTGGCCAACATTGAATATAACTTATCTCTGGCATCAACAACTAGTGCCTATCTGTGCTGGCAGGTGAATCTCCCTGGACCTCTGTGGAACTAAAATAGTAATTTCTGGTTCTTCTAATGCTTTCTGTGTTATTATTTCCCATCAGTATTTAGTTAGCCATTCTGTTTTCAAACTAGTGTATTGCCAAATTCCTGTAGAAACTCATCTCAGCGTCCTTTATCTGAGCCATTGGTATTTTCTATCTGTGACTTTGATATCCCACACCACAGAACCCTTCCATTACAGTTTCCGTGGACTCTGTTTTATGATGCATTCAGTTCATATTTTGGGTCGACTTCTTTATTGAATTTGCTTTGAAAGTCATTTCCTGACTTATTTCTCACTACTAGGAGCATGTAACTACCCAGTCAAAATCCCCATTGTTTGTCCCCAACTTCACCTGAACAGTGTTGTATCTAATGAATTTGATGCCAGAACGTGAATCATTTTTAACATTCTATCTCTCTATGCAAGTTATGCCAAAGAATAAAATCATAAGGTTAAATGAAAAATAATAGACATTCTATTATTGAACTTTTACATGTAATCATGCCAATAAAAAAAGTTAGTACAAAAATGCAAAGACAGTATAATAAAATACTTCTTAATTACATGAACTGATTTTTTTACAAAAAGGGAGAAACATTACCTACATATTGATTTGTTCAAGTAGCAGTTACAGCATTATAATC
Source organism: Phataginus tricuspis (assembly GCA_029783875.1). Lineage (NCBI taxonomy): Eukaryota > Metazoa > Chordata > Mammalia > Pholidota > Manidae > Phataginus > Phataginus tricuspis. The sequence continues at coordinate 20,076,075 of JAQQAC010010508.1, read as the reverse complement.
TCTGTTACTTAGTCTTTACTTCTGCAATTTGCGAATGATTTTATCAAAATTGAATTTCCTCTCATGTTCATGTCCAAAAGAGGGTATATAATCAGGTTTGTCAATCTATTCTTACTAGGATATTATTATTAATTTTAAATCATTTTGTTAATTTTAAAGTTAAAATAACTTTTCACTTTATGCACCAGATATATGAATTTTACAAAAGATTTTAAACATAGAGTTCGGTAGAGATTAATAGAAACTCCATTTTACAATAAATTCTAGAAATTGCAACACTTTCCATGCATTTTTTTCAGTATGAATCTGGCTACTTTCAAATGTCCCTGCAATAAAAAACAAACAAACAAAAATCAAATATTTTCAATGGAAAATTCATCATCTTAGCCAAAACCTCATAGAGTTCCTAAGTGTTTAAAAGTACTTGGGCTCTCTTTGGGAGCAATTTGTGTCCACAGCCCCTGTGGTACTATGTGTCCATCCATTTCAACAGTAGGTTAAACAATGATAGCACAGTAAATTGTAACAATAGAAAATCAGACTTGAATTTTTACTCTTCAAAACAAACATATGAGTCTGCGTATTCAGGTGTATTTGGAGTTCTCTGTGTTAACTTCCCTCTTCAATATAATATATATTAAGTGACAAGCAATAAAATGTACTATTTGTAGCTTATTAATATATTACGAAAATTAATACCAACATCAGCGTTCGTTTGAATTAGACTAACGAAGGTTTTGTGATAGAGGAATGTTTTATTACTGACATTGTTTAGAATTCGTGGTACATGGTCATAATAACAAACAGATCTACTCTGCATTGCCTTTTTCCTAATTCTCTGCATGCACTGTACCCCTTACTTCTTATGCACAGGGCGGATGGCCCCACCGTCTTGCCCTCATTATATCCATGACCACAAAGCTTTCTGCTCACTGTTAGGGGTTTAATTTATCTGTGTCTGAATGTTTTATATAGTTTGACTAAGGCGATTGGCCATATCACAATAATGATGTGACTGCATGACATACCCTTGAAGCACAAGTGATGTCTTAGCAAGAGAAACTTGGAAATTTGAGAGTTCCATAAAAAGACCAAAGTGCTGGCTGGGGGAGATGGCTGAGGTGTTTGTACAAGTCTCTTGCTAATCCACCAAGGGCTAAGTTTCTTTTGCTGTTAACAGCACAATACATACAAGGAAGGAGATCTCTTTAATTGGGAGTTTTAACCTCCTTTTACTCCAACCATTTAGAAAATTAATGGGAGGAAGTTCTTGTGGCTTTTGTGTGGAGTAAGGTCCCTCACACCTAACTTGTCAGGGTTCTGAAAATGTGGTGCTGAGTACCAACCATTTCCAAACATGGATATAATAAACTCAATGTAAATTTAATAAAAATCAAGCCCCAAGGCCTTTTGATTCATTACAGCAGCTACAAATGTCATGGCATATTATCACAAGGTAATGAGTGATGATTTAGTGTTAATTACATTTCAATGTCCAATTTGTTTGTACTTTCTGGTACAATATTTTGTCCTTTTGGTTGTACAAAACTGTTTTAAATCCAGGTGGTATTAAATGTGATGAAAATTTTAAATCTATTGATAAAATTGTTTGATATACACTTTTTCACCAGATCTGAAAACATATGCTTTCAAACTATGAAGATTTTATGTAAAAAAATTTTAAATATAAAGACTCATATTTTCCAAAGTATTTTATTCTGTAGTTATTATTCAAAAGAAAGAAACAACGTATAGGGGAGTTCGCATATCGTATTAACTGCTACGCTTATTGTTTTCCTTTTCTGCAGATGGAATTTTTACCCTGAAGGGTTCATAGTGAGATGCCTGTACAGATTACCTACTTAGGAAGGAAATGGCCTTTAAACAGATGTGGCTCAGGCTAGATTTCTCTCCCATCCCCAAGGAATGTTCCTCTATAACTCTCTGAGCAGAATCTTCCAAAATTGATATATCCAAATTGTTGGACAGGGAAAAGGAATTTTCACAAAATTTTCAAACTAGTTTCTTCTGGGTCATTTCCAACTAAGACATTTCAAATTTGTAGCCTTGAGATGAGCCCACATTCTATGAAAATCAAGATGTTTCACTATGTCCTCAAGTCATAGCAGATGTGTTTCAAATGAGACTGAGAAATAAAATAGTCATTGTGACAATTATTTCACAATGGCTGTGAGACAGAAGTAGATATTTAGGAGTGGATGACAGGGAGCAGGGGGAAATGGCTGTTGAGAGTCAGGATGGCCCTGGAAAGAGCCTAGTATTTACAACCCAACGAGGATTCAAATTTCTGTCCCTCTAATTCTAATTGTTGGCAAATTCTTCATCCCTTCAGTGCTTATTTATGCAGAATAGCCAGTCAGATGTATTTGGCTGCAATTAAAAGAAAGCTTTCTGATTGGTAGACTGAAGAATGGGAATTCACTCATTCTAGGGCATGTTACTAAATCCAGAATTGGTGCAACACTTCATTTCTGGTTGGATTCGGCAGTTTAATAATGTTTCTAATTTATTTCTCTCCTTGCTATGACTCCTGAATATCTACTTCAATCTAACACTAGCTTTCCCTCAAAACAGAGCTGTGTTTCAGCCGGTAAAAAAATCACCTCTCTGACAGCTGTCCGAGCAATAGACCAATGCCTCTGGCCATGAAAGTAAAGATTACAGTTTTTCTCTGCTAGGGTCCACCCTTATGCCTGGTGAGGGAGAGGGGCAGCTTTCCTTAAAGCCTGTAGGAGGGGAAAATTATCTTCCATCCAGGCTCTTGGCTGAGATACTGTAATAAAGTACAGATTAACAAGAGGAAAAGAAACAAGTTTATTAACACATACAACTCATGTAGACATGGGAGATATCAAGATAAAAATGAATAACTCAAAGAGATGGCTTAGAACTCCAGCTTAGATAGCATCTTCAACAAAGAATAATACATTTATGGAGAAGTAATAGGAAAAAGGAAAGCAGTTTTGGGTTTCCAAGGTCAGAGATAAAGGTTAGTTCCCCAAATTCCATATGTAGATTCCTCTGTGCCATCTCCAGGTTGATAGGGTCAAAGCTGTCTCCAGGTGCTTAACTTTTGCCTTCTTCACAGAGAGCGGGAGAGGGACATCTCTGGAAATGTACGTCCTGCTTTTAGGCATATAAAGGGAGGGGAGGGCAGGGGGCTTTTTTTGTCTCTGCATCTTCTCAATTGCCCTCAGTCAAAATTATCCTTATGCTAAGGTGACATATATTTGGGTAACATTCTGCTAACCATATATATATGTATAATGAATGTATGTGAGATAGAGATTGAGAACAGAGTTCTCATTTTCAGTGGTAATCATATCAAGAATATTACCAAATGTGATTTTAACATGAAGTATAATCCTCTGTTCCTCAGAGAATAGTAGACATAATACTAATAATTACATTTATACTAAATTATTGAGTGTTTAGTCTGATTAGACACTATACTAAATGCTTTACATTCATAAATTCATTTCATTTTCAAATAATCCTACCAATCATCAAGGTGTTATACTCTGGTTTTCATTGTCAACTCATAGTCCAATAAGCAGGTGACAGACAATATGAGCCCAAGGAGGAAAAGTAACACACCCAGAGTCCCACAGCTAGTAAGGGTGAGGATGCAGGACTCGACCTGCCTCTCTGTTCCTTAGAATAACCCCCATCTGCTTTACAAAACTACCTTAAGAACCAAGAAAGTTAGAACTCAAGAGAAAACAGAATTATTGCCCTCCATGTTTCAAGGTATAGAACATTCCGGAAGTCCTTGAGATTTTAAAGCAGAAGTATACGTGCTTTTTATCTGGAGACAGGAGTCACAATTGCCATCAGATCCTTGAAGAGTCCATGTATCCAAAAAAGCTTAATGATATTTCACTTAGTTCTTTCTCATTTGACTGACAAATACATAGGAAGTCAGAGAGGTTAAGTGACTAAACTAAGGCCTTGCAACTTTCTTATTCCATAAATGGTCTCTGAGATGTCTCACATGCCCAATATGGGGTAGAAGTTAGGGACAGAGAAATGGAGTCATATTTCAAGGAAGGAAGAACATTATTTGGAGCCTGTCCTTAGAAGGCTTCTTCACATCTTCCAGAAATATGTGGAAGATGCTATGCTGTGGTTATGGCAATTTCCTCTACCTAACACACCCCTTCTTTGTCAGTCTTCTCAAAAGTGCAGCATGAGGTCATTTTATCCTCCATCTCTGCATTCTCAATGCCTATCACAGGGTCTGGCTCATCAAAAACCCACTGAAAGTCTAAGGTGCCCTCAGCTGTGTCTTGAGCCATGAAGGAGTAAAGAAGATATTTTCCAGACAGTTGGGAGGAGAGGCCAGAGGGTAGATTTATGAAAGAACTGATTCTGCCACAGGGTTCAGCTTCCCCATCCAGGGCCGTTGGGTTGCATCCATCCCTCTAGCAAATAGGAGCTAAGTTATATTTGTCCCATCCACAAAGTCACTTGTCAAGCTGGACATAATACCCATTTACTTACATTTTTTTTCATTCAATTGTTTCTAATCACCTGGAATTATATATTCTAGGTTTTACTGCCCAGAGGGATTGCATACATTTTGCAGATGGAGGTTCTGTCATACAAAAAAGTAGGTTAAATGGTGAGCTCCAGAGACAGCACCTGGGCTGGAGCAACTTAGCAGCTGTCTGTAGCTCACTTCCTCTGTGAAACATTACCTGTCTCAGAAGATTGTAGTAAGACTTAAGCGAATTGAATCATGAAATATTCTTAGCAGAGTGCTAGCTTGTGTTAAGCACTTAATAAACATTAGTTTATCTTTGCATTTCACTGATTCTCTCCCAGTCTTACGAGGAATGGGTTGAGGAAAGTAGGTCTTTAATAGTGACTTGAATAATGTTAAATAGTAATAATTTTTAAATATTTTCCAAGGAACCTAGTATCTTGGTATAAAACTAAAAACAATTCTAAAGAAAATTGCAAAATTGCATTTAGTATGTGCAGTGTAACATTTTAATGAATGAGCCTTTGATCTGACGAGTGCTTCCTGTGTACAAGGCTGGTTGCTGTATTTTGGGTGTCCAATAGATGAGTTGTTCCTCTAGAGTTCGCAGACTAGCTGGGGAGACAGACCATAAACAGATCATAAACAGGGGGATAGATGTTTGAGCAGACGAGCACAGACAGGAGACCTAGCATGGAGGTGGGGTTGGCAGAGGGCAGTGGGCTGTCTGCAGAGAACGTGACATCTACAAGACCGGTGTTGTAGAAAGACTTTTGGCAAAACCTTTAGCTTCCCTCCCCTCCATTTTTCCCCGACCTTTGCCTGTGTTCTACAGAGAGAAATAAATTTAGGTCCCAGTCACCCTCGCTAAGTGTTTATTTGATCTCAAGATGTGCAGGGCTGCAGGTGGTATCAGCGCCCTGGGTAAGAAACAGGAAGTCGCTCAGAGCCAACTTCACTCTTATTTAATCTTTTAATTGCTGAGCTTGATGTGATCCTTGAATTCTGTTTCCTTTAGTGAGTGGGTTTATAAGCCAAGGCAGATTTACCTGGGCTGGTGAACCATGCCACCACCACGACAGTGACGACCACTGCCACTCGTGGAGAACACCCTGGGTGCCAGGCACAGTTCCAAGAACTTTGTCAGGATTAATTCATGAACAACCTGACACATGGGCACTGTTTTATTTCCATTTCACAAATGAGAAAACTGAGAGGTGGCAACATAGAAAACTTGCCTTAGGTCATGGTGACCCCAGAGTCTGCGCTCTCCCACACCCCGGTTTTATTTAGGGCCTCTACCTTATTGCCTCTCCTGTGTGTCGGGCCTCACCTTCACTGGAATGTAGGGCAATTTAAGCTCTCAGTTACTGACATTTCACATCTGAGGGGCTCCTTATACTGACGATGGCTTCGTGTGAGGGTTTATTTAGGCTGAGTTGGGAGGCGGTGACCAGGGTGATGTTTGGCCTCTGGTGTCACTGATAATTCAGACCCGGCAGTTGACAACTTTGTCAGGGAGATGCACCCTGATTGGGGGGCGAGGGGCAGGGCCGCCACCAGTGCTGAGAGGGAAGGGAGGGCCCAGCATGTGATGGTCCACGTCCTGAAAGGGGACTGCCATCCCCTCAGACCCAATTTCAAGTTCACCTCTTACGTCCTTCAGGTTTGGAAGACTCTTAGCTAAAAATGGTAAATAAAGAAAGATATACTAAATAGAGAAAAATGGTGGAAATTTCTACTTTTGAAGTTGTATTCCACTTACTAGGTGGAACACGAGGGAATTATGAATCCATCTCCCAGTTTTGGTTTTCTCACCCACAAAATGAGAATAAACATGATGCCTTTCTCCCATGGTCGTTCTGAGAAGTAAAATGAGACAGTCTATGTCAGTGCTTGGTACAGTGCTCAGCAGAGTTCACGACAACTACCATACTGCTGCTTGTATCCGTCTTAATGGCCACATCACCACCACCACCATCACCATCACCATCATCACCACCACCATCACATCACCATCACCACCATCATCACCAT
>JAQQAC010010508.1:19971262-20069431 GCA_029783875.1 Phataginus tricuspis | reverse complement strand
TCACCATCACCACCACCACCACCACCACCACCATCACACCTTCAACATCACCACCACCATCACCACTACCCTCATCACCATCACCACCTTCACCATCATCACCACCACCACCTTACCCCCACTACCACCATCATCACCACCATAGGTATTCTTACCCCAACTGGCTGACCCTGGGTTGTGGGATATGCAGATCTATTGATGGCAGAAATACTCATACCAGAAGCCCAGCATCAGGGTGGGAGTGGGGACTGTGTGTGGCCCAGGCACTGCCCTTGCTCTGACATCTCAACAAAGCACTTCAACCTGCTGCATCTCCTTAAATAAAATAGAACAACAAAGTCACTGGAGTAGCATGAAGGCTTGTATCACATGTATTAGTGGAACAGCACAGAGGAGAGCCCTGGGCTTCCACGTCATGGCTTTCCCCCTGTAGAAGTGTAGCTGCCTAAGTAACCCAGTATCTACGTACTTCCAGAAGGACACACTTGAAGCTACAATAACCCCAAATACCCAGAACCTTGGCACTGATGCATGTTGATCAGATAGTCATCAGTGACCCTGGTTCCCATCCTATTTCCTGAATTCTACAATGGTACCAACTGGGCCAAGGAAAGAGCTTGGGGCTTGACATTTGGGAGTTATTACTACCGATGGTGATTTCAGCCACAGGCCTCGAAGCACAGTGGCTGACTCACAGTGGTGTGCGCCCATCATCAGGATATGCTTGTGTCCTAAATGCACTGACAACGCCTTCATCTCTACCATTTCCCTTCCTGGTTTCAGCTCCTTCTGAGATCATGTTTGCCATCGATGTGGGGAATGGCCCCGTAGAGCTCGTAGTCCAGTCTCCTACTCTTCTGAATGACAACCAGTGGCACTACGTCCGGGCCGAGAGGAACCTCAAGGAGACCTCACTGCAGGTGGACAGCCTCCCGAGGGTCACCAGGGAGACTTCAGATGAAGGCCATTTCCAGTTGCAGCTGAACAGCCAGTTGTTTGTAGGTAGGGGACGTCTTAAGGCATCCTTTGTGCTAACAACCCCAAGACCACTGGGTGACCAGGCTCAAGGAAAATTGGTTTTATTTTAGGTCTGGGAAATGATTCGAATGTGTCATAAAGCATTTATGATTATAAATTTAATTTTACAATTTCTTCCTTCCTGAATTTATTAGCAATAACAATACAAGATTATGCCACTCTTTAGCAAATTCTGAGGTGGTCTCAGACCCTTCCTGTATCTTTTTTTCCTTATACGTATTAACTTCAGATGTCCAGAGACCCCTATTATTTGTCATTCTTATAAATCAAAATCTATTCTTAGAAAAGGCATACATCAGCTATTTATAACTTAGCAGGTATCAGCTCTAAGTCACTGGGCCACCCTTCAGACTCGTGCCCCTGATAATCATTGTTAACAATGTAATGAAATAAAGCACGTCAAAGGCATTTCAGCCGTCAGTGAAATGGTGGGGAAAGGACCTATTAGTTCTTAAGCTAGGGGCCTCTGTGATACTCCTTGAAATCATCACGTAGGTGGTGCCTACACTGCACAGAAAAGCAGCCCAGGTCGCTGAGCAGACAGCACTCCACTGCTCATTCCCTCCCTCAGAACCAGGCTATAGAAGAGCAGTTTATCTAAACTGGCTGCCCCTGTTGGTAGTGGGGCCTGGAAAGGCTCAGCCATTACCACTGAGCCATTTGTCCATTCATTCTTTCATTCATTCATTCATCCATTCCACCCATGGTCACTGAGCACCTGACACAGGTTGGGCACCTTGTTGAATGGGAGAGGTTGAAAGATAAATTGTGCAATGACACTACTTTTCATAGAACTCACAGTTTTGTGTGTGTGTGTGTGTGTGTGTGTGTGTGTGTTCATGCGTATATCTGTGAGAGAGACAGACAGACAGACAGAGAGGGAAAGAGAGAATTTAGGCACATTAGTCCAGGTGAGAAAGATCAGCCTCATAGCTATAATTTAGAAACGATTTTTTAAAACTAAGCTGGGCGGAGCTTCAAAAGAGTTAAAATATAAAACAGAGCTGTAAATATTAGGACTATTGTAATATCAGGGCCAAGAGGCTGCCCTTACGTAAAACTTGAAGTTCAGATGCTTGAACAGTGGTAAAATAAGTTCCAAAATTTGCCAGTCGACCCAGATTTAATTTTATTTCCTTATTTATTTTCCCAGCCCCCACACTCCATAGCTTTGCCGGATTAATGATATGCCATCAGCAGTCCATGGGTGCTTTTTACTTGTGTCCTTTAAACTTGGGTTTGGGCAACTTCTAACTCAGGAAAGTAGCCACTGGAACCATGCCAGCTAAAAAAGAAGAAGTCACAGAATATGTCATATTCTCTCTTTTCAACAGAAATCATATTTCTGTCTTCATCTATTTGTCTACATATCTACCAGAAGCTAAGATATAAGTGATCAAAGGCATTTTTATGATCACAAGGCATTCACTTAATTATAAGTGATATGATTTACTATCAAAATGTTTTTTTAAATTTATATTGCTGTTTTAATTCTATTTAAACATCACATTTTATTTCTCTGATGAAGTTTGCTAGTCATCAAGATTTAATGTCTTTTTTGATGGGATCAATTCAAGTAGTTTGCAATTTTCATAAATTATGATCCATGCCAAAGTTTAATTTACCATCGGCAGCATTTATGAATCTTTCTGGCTGAAAGGTGTGTATAAAAATGGAATATTTTTTTCCATTCATGTACATTTCATGTAGCTATGAAGTCATCATATGGGCTGTATAGGGGGTAAACTTTGTGCAAGTCAAAAGGGGAGAAAAGGCAGCTGTATTTCAGGGCAGGTTTTTGTCTCCAGACATTTCATGACACTGATCACAAATGCAGTGGCTGTAGGAGCACGTCGGGGGGTCTGGAGGAGGTGCCTCACGCAGGCTGCAGCCAAGGTTGGCTGTGGCCAGAGCGCCAGCTTCTCCTGTAGCCCCGCCCCCCACTGTAGGTTCTGTCTCAGGTGTTACTCGCTTGATGGACGTTTTCTTTATGTACTTGAAGAAGAAAAAAATTGCCATTGCAGGTCATTTTTGCCTGTTGGTTTGAATTTTGTTGTTCAGTGTTCAGTCATATTCCCATTTAGAAATGTCAGATAGCCAAAAAGCTGAACTCCCAATATTTCCACTTTGCATAATTCAATGCCCCCTTCCCCAAATAAAAAACAAAACACCCCCCCCCAAAAAACTTTAAAAAATCTATTTGACTATAGCAACTAAAAGGAAAATTTTCATTCCCTATCATTCAGAAATGTAGAGACACTGGGTATTTATATTTGATGGTCAGAAAAAGATATCATTGGTGTGGACTTCTTTCCTGGGATAGACTGGATGTGACAGCTGTTACACACTAATTTGGATATGTCTATCTGGACACCTTTGGCCACTGAAAGATCTGTCAGTCGCAGCAGTGTCATTCAGCCTTTTGATCACTGGCCTTGCTTCTGGGCCCCTGAGTGCTTCCTGGGTATCAGGAATGGGTGGGATTTTATAGGAAAGAATGTGCCTCTCAGCACTGCCCCTGTCACAGGAATGTGACAAGTTGAAGTATTTGTACATTAGTCAATGCATGCTGTATTGCTGGAGTCAGTACTGCAACTTCAGGCCTTCGTCACCATGCTAGTAAGGAACATGTGCAGCCATCCATCTCACTGGTCACATTTCCTTGAGAGAGTAGGAGAAACCTCAAAACCCAGAGCTTCTGAAATGCATGCTGCAAGCTTCAGGTTGTCTTGTCTCTGAAATTTTTAGTTTCACCCCATCACTTTGCTGTTCACTACGAATGTGCCAGTCCATATGAGAATGAGCAAGAGAAATCCAAGAACCAGCACCCATTGCCAAAAGTTAAATGAAGGGACCTGCATGTGCATGTGCAGGTTAACTGCCAAGAAGCCATGGGACCTTGCTGGGAAAACTGCTAGCCTAAGTGACCTCATGGTCTTTATCTGCAGAGTAAAAATGAGGAGTGGTAACTGATCGTGCATGACTTGAGGCTCTCCTATCTCCTTGTGTATATTAGGAATGACAATCACCTTTATCTACATGCCCATGTGAATGTAACAGCAAGAAAAATGTCTCATTCTCCCCAAATCTGACATCACATCTTTACAAATGTGCTGCAATTAGAGAGTGCACATTTTGTAAAGAGGTGGAACCATAGTCTTATTTCTGTGTTACTGTACTTCCTTTTCTCTTCTTTTGTCTTTTGATTTCTGATGTCCCCCTAATAGTTAAATAAGACTAATTGCCCTGATTAGTTTGAGAAACTGGGGAGAGACCTCAGAATGCTCGAAGGCAAGTTCCATGGGTCTTTGATTTGCACCTCATACCAAGTACCCGGAGGGGCGCCCAGGAGTCACTCAGTAGCTGCTCTGCAATGAAGAAAACAGGGCAGACCACCTGGCTCCTCATGCATTTTTCTTCCACAGCACCAATGTTCTGCAAAATCTGACTGTTAAGGCTTAAAAGCGTTTTGAAAGAACATTGGTTCTATTTGATTTTGAGGGAAGTAAATGATTAAATCATCCCTTTTGCAAAATGGCATCTTCTTGAGCAGGTTGAGAATTGAATACACTCACCCCATCTCAATAGTCCATTTACTGTTTTCTGCCTCCTAATATTCCAGGAACTTTCTTTTGAAGTCTTTATCGGCTACCTCTTCTGTTCTAGTTGAAGCTCAGTGCACCGTACGCCCGCTCCGCACTGGATTGATAATGAGCAACTGAAGGAAGACGAAGTATTCTTGTTTTTATTTATTTATTGCTCGCCTTGGCAAAACCCACCATGAATCATGCTGTCCTTTTTAAAGGAAGATGCCACATGGCACCAAATTGTCATGCAGCCCAGGGACTCAGACCACGCGGATACTCAGTGTTAGAAACAGTCACTCTAGCTCCTCTGGCACTGCCGGTCATCTGCATCTATAACTCACGAAAGAAGTAAAAAATTAGGACAGAACTATTTATGTGCAGCTGGAGTGACAATTATAAAAAGAAATTCAAGCCAGATCTTTTTGGAAAATAAAACAGTGTGCTCTGTGGGTGTTCAAGGACCCAGTCTGAGGGGTGGGAAGTTGTCCCTTTTTCCAAGGGCAGGACACCCTTGAGCTGATGTGGCCAGGACAAGCAGGATGGACTCCAGGCTTGAAAGCAGGGGACCCAGAGGGGCGTGGTGATGCTGAGGCCTTACCTGCAGCCTACCAAACCTGTTTGCGTTTCCCCAGGGACTCAGGGCAGAGTCATCAGGGAGATTCAGGGAGGAGGTGAGAAAGCTCTTGAGCAGAGGGATGGGGGAGAAGGGATACGATCAAAATTCTCTGCAAAGTGTGTTTGGCAGACTGACCCTCTGCTCTCATTTTGTCACCACATTCCTCTGGTCCAGGAGAGAGGGATCTGGCTGCAGAGCCACCTGAGCAGGGCAGGTGGTTTGTAGAAGAGAGAAGTGCTGTGTTCATCAGCTCCCTGCTTCTTAATCCACACCTCAGGCCAAAGGGCCAGGGGCTGTCTTGGTGTAGAGAGGCTTGGGAACCTGTGACAGACAGTGGGATTCCTACACAGCTTTGCTCTTAAGACAGACTTGTCGCCCTGCTGCTGGGAGTCCGTGGGTGGCTCTCTGCCCCCTGGACAGAGCAGTGCCTCACAGCCAGACCCTCCCCAGTGGCTGCATGCAGTGCCAGCTGGACCCAGGGTATGCAGGCCAGCATTTGGGCCCAGCTCGGACAGCGTCCTCACTCCCGTGCTCCCATGGGCCGCGCAGCTGTGGTCTAGCCTGCGCCCAGCTCCCCCTCCTCTCTCGCCTTCTTCCCCCCTCCCATCTCTGGAATCCCCAAGGCTCCCCTCAAAACCTCCTGCCCCTTTATCTCCAACCCGTAGCCTGCTTTCTGGGGAGCACAACCTGAGGCCCAATCAGGTGGGTTGTTTTACAGCATTCACACATGCATACACACACACTTTTTAAAATCAAAGTAACTTTCTTCAGTGAAATTTCTTCTTCCTCCCTCCTGAGGATCACCCATAAAAGAAAACCTCCGCTTCTCCCACTTTCTTCTCCAAGACCCTCTGTAAAGTCGGTGGGTTCCTTAGAACTGAGTCTGCCCTGTTCAGTTCAGCCCCTTCCAGCGGCCCTCTCCTACCAACTAGGATGGGAACCCCCATCTGGCAGACCCCTGTTCCTTGGTGGTACAGCCTTTTGCTCATTCAGATGAGCTGTGTTTCCGCAGGGGTGTCTGTTCCGCAGCCCTTGGCCCTTGTGAGGAGACCCGTCATGCTGGGTGGTGACCACCTGATTATGCCTCTCTGCCCACCCCTGGTCTCCTAGTGGGCACATAGCCTCGAATATCTTTAATCCATAAGCCTGGTGTAGGTTCTCTGATGTATTTAGTGTTCAGTGAATGTCCAGTCAGTTAATGAAAGTGACCAAATGCAGAGCTCCAAACGCTGGCCCTTCCCTTACCAGATATTTATAGTCTAGTCATGGCCTTTTACCTTTTCTGAGCCTCAGATGTCTATCTGCCATGGGCTCCATACTCAGTACCTCCAAAATCAGTTGAAAATTGAACATGGTAGAGGACATTTCTTCATCCAGCTGGAATTTCCTATGAGGGGTTATTGAAGTGGGGTCTCAAGCAAAAGATCCTTTCAAATGGGGAATTGTTTCTGCCTTGGTGGGATAATGAGGCACTCCCGCACCTAGAAGTTTGCGATATTTGACATTTACAACCAGTCAACGGCTGCAGTAGCTCTCAGGGGAGGCCTCCTGCCCCGCACTGGATGTTATCACTTTGCACAAGTCAGAGGGCTCGCGCCCCATGGCAGCATGGTGGACGTGGGAGGTGCTGTGGTTGCTGCCTCAGCAGCCACAGCTCCGGAGGCAGAGTTTCCCACACCACACTTGCAGGCAGCGCTCGGCACCCCAAGCTGGCTTCCGAGCTGTCACTGCGGACTCAGCACCAGCCCCACTCCATCCCTAGCTCTGGCCCAGGAAGATGGGCTTCCTTTACGGGGATGGTGGAGGAGGACTGGCGGTGACGGCCTTGCCCAGACCAGACAGGGACCTCCCAGGGGTGGAGATCCCACAACCATCAGTGTCACAGTGTGCACGATGCTGACTGCCCCCGTCCCCGACGCGTGGTGGCCCCTGTGCGCCCAGTGCCCTTGCCTCCTGGGCCTCCCTTGGCCCGTGTCTTGGATGGAGCAGTGGCAAAGGCCAAACGGCCTCTCAGCCTTCCTAATTGAAGTGTTGTTCTCAGGTAGGATGCACCCTTCCTTCTGCCTGGCATCAGCTTCGTCCCCTTATTTCCTCGGCCAAAGTCTCCCTAAAGGCTTGGAGTAGGTCCCTCAGAGCCCAGCCTGCATCACTTTGCTGGACTGGCAAATACAGTGGGCTGGGATGGCTCAGGGAGAGGCTGCTGCCCGCTGGCCAGACTGGGGCAGGCTCGGCAGGGCTCACCGCACAGGCCTGGGCAGGAAGCGGCTCATGCGCAGAGGAGCCACGCTCCAGGACTACGGTGCGGGACGGGGACCGACGACACCATACACGCAAGTTTCCATTCATTCTCACAGCGCCTCCGGTATCCTGGAGTCCCTGACTTCCGGGCTTGCCCTTCCCTCCAGAGCACGCTGTACTTTGTGTTTGCTCTGGTTCCATCATTTTTTGTGCCTTATCTGTTCACTGTCATTTTTCACCTCCTTCCTTTTCCACAGTGTCACCTCACTTCCTTCCTCTTCATCCTGAAGGCCATTTAAGCTCTGTGGGCACCTGGCGTTCTCAGCAGGAAAACATAGGGAATAATGTGTCCGGCTTGTTTCAGCTTCATGTTTACAAAAGACTCAACACTTCTATTTTTACTGTTATTATTATTGTCCCAGTAATGATGCCTATGGAATCAAGAGCTTTCCATCAGTTTTATGCTTTCTAATAATAAGAAACACTATTTTAACTGATACTGACAGTACATATTCAAATATAATCTTCAAAAAGGCAAAATCATGAGTCTCAGGCGAACAGAAAATGAACATGTGTTAAAGATTTTGCATAACTCGTTAATTAACGAGGGCACCTGTAAGATGTGATGACCAGTCCAGAGAGCATCTGAAAAGCTAGGTATGGAGAGGCAGTTTAACAACAATGAAAATGTAAGGATACAGTTGTCAGGTCAAACATAAAGCTGCTGTTCAACAGGCCATCTTTAGAATTATAAATTATTTGCATCTTTAATGGACAAATTATCCTTTTGTTTTTGCTTTGTTTCCAAGTTATAAGTGATTTTTCTGACAAGAGTTGCTTCTCACATTTGACTCTGTGTCCCTAGTCCCACTGCAGTCATCAGTTGCATGAAGAAAGCTTCCAAGTGCCTGTGTAAGAACAGCTGCCAAGTGGCTGAGGCAAAAACGCATCCCAGCGTCATGATGGCATCAATAGACTGGACTGTGAGATCCGGCCAGCCCTGGCCTGCCACCGATGTTTCCTTTTAGTGACTTGTACGCTCTTCTTATAGTTCAGGGTCTCCTAGGTTCATCCATAAAATCACTCTGGGTCATGTCGACTGTTAGGGAAAATGCTTTAAAGCTTATAATTAGAGGCTTTTACTTTATCTGGTTGTTTCTTTGAATGAGTCTGTGGGTTAGCTGCTGGGCCAATACCTTTTCTCAGCAGGGCCACCCTGAGGAAAACTAATCAGAATGTTTGTCAGGGCCCCAGGGCCCAGGAGACCCTGGCACCCCTGCCAACTGGGCAGTGAGCTGGCACGGCAGCCAGCGCATAGGACGGCAGAACTCCTGATTCCAGAAGAGCCCGGGGCTCAGCCGGTATTTCTCATCCCGTTGCTCTTGCCGTCGCCACAGTCTCTCCTCTTTCACAGGAGGTTGTCTTTTGCCCTTTAAGGCTGTTTTGGTTCATTCATCCTCAGGACCTTTGGCGGGAGGGAGCGCCGGGAGGCCCGCGGGCTCTCATCTCTGCCACATGGGAGATGCCCTGTGGTCAGAATGGCTCTGCAGCTAAGATAGGCTCTGTGACTGGGATAACAGGGAACTCTCCTGCCCCCTCATTCTGATACTCTTTCCGGGATATCTCCAAGCGACATGCCCGGCGATGATGCACAGACCCTTGGGCACAGTCGATGGACCGCTAAGTCCACCCCCTTGGACTGCAGTGGGATTTGTTCCCCACTGCTCCACACTGACAACACGCACGGAGGCACAGAAGGCTTACTGCTTTCTTCCCCTCCTCCTGATGGTAAATAATAACCAGTGGGGAATGCTGCAGGGTGCACACTCAGCATTCTGTGCAGCCAACAAGTGTGTCCTGCCACCATCCTGTTAAAAAGAAGGCAAATGTTTGTCTGGTGTCCTTGAAAAAAATGCAAGTCTCTGCAGAAAACACAAGTAGCAAGATGACTCATCCACACATCCCTCAACCTACAGCCTGGACACAGACCTGCAGATGGTGGGAGAGGTGATCCGTAGCGCCCAAATACCTCACAGAAGAATAAAGCACTTGCAGATACACGCAGCTCTACAGCAAGGAGTTTGTTTCAAGCCAATGCATTATTTTTAAATGATGTAGAGAAAGGAGATCAACCTCACTATACAATATACATATTATACAGATTACAATACAAACATTGTGCAATATACATAATAAAGGAAAAGATGAACTTTAAATTATATAATCAATAAACAAATACATGTTTGCTGTAAAATTATTCAATAATTCAACCAAGTACTCTCCTTGGAGCCATGAAAGGGTGAGATTTTCCAGGCATTGTTCAAGGTACTTCACGCCCTTAGGAAACACTGTGTAAGATTGTTATTTGTAGATATATTTACATAAACAACATACTTATATGTGTTACACTACAGCTTGCTGGCTATTTGTTCTGCTTTTTCTGTTTGCTTTTTTACTTAACATATGGCATGGACACTTTAGCATGTCCAAATTAATACAATATTAAACTGCTCTATAGTATTTTACCTAATATCTTTTAGTTTTTGTTTTGTCTGCTGTTATTTTTATGTCTTTGGTGTGTCTAGAATTTTTTTATGATTTTGAAGTAGGATTCCAATTTTATTTTCCAAAATAATATTTTCTCATCTCCATTTATTTCATGGTCATCTTTTTCCTAGTTACTTTAGAATTCTGATATATATTATAATATAAAAAAGTCTCTGTATAGTCTCCTTCTATGTTTCCTACTCTGCTTTCTTTAATTTTTCCCACAAGTACTGCACCCACACGACACCTACAAAGCATATTTATTTTGATTTACTGGGACAGCCCCCACCCACACATGCCCATTACTCCTTTTCCTCTTGACCTGGGATTAACTGTTCTCAGTCATTTTCTCTTCTTGTTAGACTTTAGAATTAACTATTGTTTGAAACTAAGTTTTTCTTGGACTGTTGGTTGGGGTTTTATTGTGTTAAAGAGAGTAGCTGTGCATTACTGAGTCATAGGGAAACATGCCGTATCTCTTTGTTTATCGCTGGTGGCAGAGGTAAATATTTCCTTCTTTATCCTGTTAATTTCTAGCTATTTTGCTGCTTTTGTTGGTAAATAGGATTTTCTTTTGCCATTGTACCTTCTAATTCGTTACTGTTGTTATATGGGACCTTTATTGATTGTGTATATTGATATTTATATCCACCCACATTCTTATACTTTCATCTTAATTTAATTTGTGGTATTTTGGGGGGGGCATTTTCTAGGTAGACAACTACACAATTTGTAAAAATAATGAAATATTCATAACTGTGTGTGAAGCTAATTACCTATTTCTGAGGAATCCTCCCCTGAGCTCCATTTTGGGGTATTTCCTTACAAAGGTGGAATAAGGCCAGTGATAATAATATTTTAATAGCTCTTGATATGTATTGATGAATGATTCTGCAGAAGTTTATCATGGCATTCATTTCTACCAAACAAACAAGTGAAGAAATATTTTCAGTCTGATTGTTAATACTGTCAGTCATGTTCTGAGTTATCAACAATGACTTTCCCAATTTTTTGAGGTGGATGAGCATTTTGTTTGGGGTTCTACAATTTGTAGTGAGGATTATATCAGAAAATGCCTGGGAAGCACAGTGCATAGAAGGTGACTTTTCAGCAGGAAGCCCGCAGCTCCCACTGACTATTGCTATCATTATTTTTCCTTTTAAACATTCCATGAGTGTCATCTGTATTGTCGAACATTGTATGTTTTTTGATTCATGAGTAAGAAATCACTCTGTACGGCAACACTCACCAGATGCATGCTTTGTGCTTAAGGAAATCACATTTTGAATCAAGGTTTCCACTAGAATTTCCTTCTGGTAAGACTCTGCCAGTTGGAGAGGCAGGGTAAAAACAGAAGGTAACGGATGGTTAGGTTGTTTGCCTTTATCCCTCATATATATGCAAAACCTGCTGCCACTTTAGAATCGGAAATCTAGGTGGTAAATATACCCGTACTTCAGTCGGCTGAAGACTTCAGACAAAGTAGTTCATGTAGGAAACAGTTACTGACAGTTAAATGAGGAAGCAATAGGCAAGCAACAGAAAGAAAGAAGAAAAAGAGGAAGGGAGGCAGGGAGGAAGGAGAGAAGGAAAAGGAAGAGGAGGGGAGGGGAGTGGACGGGAGGGAAAGGGAGGGAAGAAAGGAAGTTACACTGCTCGTTTTTGTGCAACAGTGGCCCAAGATGGCACATTCAGTGTTTTCCAGGAAAAGGGCCCTCCACATAAAAGTTTGGCTTGCGCGTGCATGGTCAGGAAGGCAGGCGGGCAGGTGCGCAGGAGAGGAATACGGGCTGTTGCACTTGTGCTCAAGAAGGGCCCAAGGAATTGAGATGTTCTCTGGAAGCAATGAGCATTTGTCGAGCTGACACGTGGAGGTTTTCTGAGACAGGCGTAGAAGGATGATAGTGATGTTTTTAAGAGTTGATTCATACTCAGTCCAAGGAAACATCATCATAATAAACACTCTGGATGCCAAGGGCCAGCTGAAGAGTTTCATACAGAATTGCTTCTAGCTGGGCGAGCCAACTAATGGTGTATGTTGTCAGGAAGAGTGATAGGGAGCTAAGAGGATAAACGCACACGTGCACATTGCCTGGGGGGAGAAACCGTATGAGGCCAGAGGAAGGAAGCAGAGCAATCCATGCCGGCCCAAGCTGTGTAGTCAGGTCGTTTGTTTTAGGATTCTAGGGCTTAGAAGGTGTGCACTCTTGGAAGACCAAGAGACCCCAGTCTGACTCCCCACTGTGTCTGATTCTCCACTATGGAAAAGCAATCTTTCTGACACTGGTTCCTCATTGTGCAACATGAGTAATATGAAGATACCTTCTTTCCCATTGAGTATTCAATGCAGAATTAGCAAGTTTCTGGCATACCAATATATTTTTTTAGAATTAGAAGTACAGTTCTGATTTTCAAGCAGCTTGCAGATTAAGTAGGAGCCTCAAAAAACATGACTTTCAGCTGCTCTAAGAATAATATTACATTTTTGTTGTTGCTTTTCGAGCTTTATGGTGAACGTTAGACAAGAGGCCGACAAGTAAGGAGAAAAGCCATTCTATTAGAGCAGCAGTTGAAAAGTCACAGGAAGGCCATGTGCACTAGTTAAGTGGTCCTGGTGGGGGTGTGGCCAAGCACAGTGCACACCTGTTACCCCAGTTGACCCTGGTGCCGCCGAGGCTGAGCTCTGCCACGCAGGAGAGCAGCGTGAGCAGTGGAGGGCTGGGGGAAGACAACACACCACCTGAGTGGGGCACAGGAAGAGCCCAAAGTCAAGGTGACCTGGGGCTTTGTGGAGCCATTGGTTCAGGGTGCCCGGGGCACTGAGGTCAGAGCAGAGAGTGTGGGACGAGGAAGCTGGAGAACAAGTGGAGGCCAGATCTGTCACACTCTTATCAGCTCTGCTGCAAAAGCTGAGCTCACTGCTCAAGACAAGGATTAGTCAATCCAGGACATTAAACAGGAAGGACAGAATCAAATGTTCGCATTCAGTTGATTTTCTGATTGCAAAGTGGCAAATGATGAGAAGTCAGTGTAGACGATGGTTTAGAGGGTTGTTGAGGGCTTCAAGGGGGCCTGAGGGGGGCTGCACTTTGACCACAGCTCTGGGTGTGGAAGGAAGCAGAGACACCTGGGAAAGCAAATCCCCAGACTGGGCAGGCTGGAGAGAAGGGCTGTGAGCAAGGAGGAGGGAAGAGAAGACTGCGGCTGCATTTCTCTGCAGAATTCAAGTTTCAGAGAAAGAGTCATGCCTCCAACTACGTTCTACAAGTAGTAGGTAGTGTCAGGAAGTGGAGACGGGGGATGAGTGTGGGGGCAAGGGGCACCTTTTCAGAATTATTCTGTCCTCAGTTACATGCTACCTCTCCATAAAGAAAAAGGAGCTGGACCTCTTATTTCTCCTTTGTAAAGAATAAAAAACAGCCTGGTGAAAACTGAAATAAAATTCACTGTGCAATTTAGTTCATAGTTCATTGTGTCATCATCTGGGATTGAAAGGATCCCCTAGTTTTGGGTCATTCTCACCATACTTTATATGTCTCAAACCTCAAGGGGTACATCGCTGCTAGAGAAAACACCCCAGCCACCTTCTGCGCCTTTTCTAAATGTGTTGACTGTCACCTGTAAGAAAATGTGCAGTGGGTCTTGCATTTTCCACATCTGCTGGAATAAAAATGCCACTAACAAGATATATGAAGAGCCGTTCAAATCTACAACAGGGAAAGACTGAAAAATAAGGGAAAAAAAAACAAAACAAAACATTTGACTCCATAAATCCTCCCCTCTTTATCCTACACAGTCTCTGGAAAAGAAATAATGAGCCTTGCTTTGTGATCTGCTTGTATTTGTAATTGATTTATCTTGTCGTTAAAAGGAGATTTACTCACCAAAATTGAGACAAACAGGAAAATGTAATTTGGGTTTGACCTCCTGGCCTGCTTGGATATCACTTATCAGAACAGAAAATTCAGTGGTGTTTTAGCATTACTTTAGAATAAGGGACTCGATTAATTCTTTAGGAATGTCCTTGCTCAGTTTTTTGATGCAGACAGTAACTGTCATACATACATGATGGGCCCGACGGCCTGGTGTGGTTCAGGGAGGACAGAATGCCTCCTGGCCCCTGATACCCACCCTGGGCCCTCGCCATCCCCATTTCCAGGTGTTTCCTTGTCCGCGTTGCTAGGTTGACTGATGCCGGAAATCTTTGGGTTGCCTATTCATTTCTTTAACTTAGACTTAGTTACCTGTTTAACATGGAGAGCCCTGGTCTCATATAAATGCTTTGGAATTCTCATCTGTTCCCACCTTGCTAGGAATATATTTTTATCTGGTAGTTTTCTAGACCAGGATTTAATAAAGTTTCAGGCTGAGGGGCTAGAAATGAATGAGGCTCAGGAAGGCGTGAGGAAGGCGAGGATAAGTGACAAGAGGGTCCTGCTCCGTCATCTTCCAACACGTCTGCTCTCCAGGGGCGCCCTATGTAGCCTTTGGGACCAGAGTGGGTCCCTCTTTTCTCAGGAACGTGGACCTGAGCCCACACCGTTGGATTCGGAATAGAACTTAGACAGGCTGGGCCGGTGTCTTCTCTGGGTCGCCCAGCATTCCCAGATCCCAGTAAATATCTGCAGATGGGATTCGGCTGGATTTCTTGCTGTCATTTCTCAGTACACATAATTTTATCAAAGGGCTAGCCTGGTGGAGTTCTGGCTTTCTAACAGTTACCGCCTCAAACCTCCTCTGTTCTTGAATAATTTGCTATGGGCTTTGTGAATCTCTCTGGAAACTTCAAGGTGTGCTCTGGGCAGAAAGTTGGGTTACAGTCCTATTCTGTGTTCCAGAAGGAGAACTTTCCCTTCTAAATAAAAATTCGGAGGCAGTCAATCTGCATAGCTACACTGACAACCTCTGGTCCCAGCCGTTGTGAGGTCTCAAGAGAAGGGTGTGTAGAGCAATAGTTGAGCATGCACTGTAGTCGCAACCTAACCTAATCTGCAGCATAAACACACTAAATAGACTCATTCGTATTTTACAGCTCGAGTAGCTGAGGCTCAGGGACGCGGTGTCGCTGTGGCTAGTCAGCCAGTGGCACGGAGCCTGACTCCCTGCTCCCTGGCCGTGAGGTCCGCCCTCGGTGCAGCGCCCTGCTCTGTGCTCCATAAGCTTTACAAAACTTGTGGCAGTTTCCTAACCTGGTGCCCTGAATAGCTTGCTTCTGACTTTGCCATGAGGGACAATCTGCATGTGTGTGTGTTCCAGTACCAAAAAGTCTGTTACAGACTGTGCAAGAGCATATTTTATCTCATTTGCAAGGAATACGGCCATCTGAAGTTTCATTCTTGACCGTGTAAAGTTCAGGATTCTACATGAACTATATAATCTTTTTTTTGGAGGAGGAGGTTAGAGAGGGGTTTTCCCACCTTAGAAAGACACGTTTTCCAGGCTCCTTGATTTCCTAATTCTTACTGGGAACTTTAATGGAAAAGTTCAATACAGCATGACAACAGGACATTAATTAGCTGTTACCAATGTCAACATTAAACTAAAGGCATCAAACCCTGTGAGACCTGACGTGTCTTCCTTGTATCTTTCACCACTCAGGGGGAACATCATCAAGACAGAAAGGCTTCCTAGGATGCATACGCTCCCTGCACTTGAATGGGCAGAAGCTGGACCTGGAGGAGAGGGCAAAGGTCACACCCGGCGTGCGTCCAGGATGCCCAGGCCACTGCAGCAGTTACGGCCACACCTGCCACAACGGGGGCAAGTGCGTGGAGAAGCTCAGCGGGTACTTCTGCGACTGCACCAGCTCGCCCTATGAAGGGCCCTTCTGCCGAACAGGTACGAGAGGCACTGTGGTTTCCACACATCCCGTAGTGTGGTGCCCGCAGGCAGAGGTCAGTCTGTGCCCTTAGTCCACGATCCATTACCTCCCTCAGTCTCCTGGGTGAGGCCAGCAGAGCTCCCCGCTGGATGACAGACACTCATCGCAGTTGCCAGGCATGGCACTGCCACCGAGCTGGACAGGGCATGACAGGAAGCCATCCTAGTACCAGGAGCCCGCTGCACCCTGGGAGAGTGGGCTCATTTCTGTCAGCCAGGCAGTGAGGTTGCACTCATATTTCCAGTTCCATAACTCAGTCCGCAAGAGCGATCACAGAGCCAAGACGGCAGCCCTGGAGGGGCCTTAGAGACACGTCAGCCACCTTGCACCCTTTTTGCTAGGAAGTATGTAGTTAAGTTAGTGACACGTATCATGCCTCTACTAACAGCTGTTCTGCAGGTGACACAGGTGGGGTCAGAAGATTTAAAAGGCCTGCCCAGCGATTCCCTTCAGGTCATCGGGGGCTGGACTAGAACAAAGAGCCAAAATTCCTGCCCCAGTGTCTTTCCACGCTCCCTCCTGATGGTATGACTCCGTTGCCTCGACCACAGCTGACCGTGACGGCGTCTGCCTTGGGCCAGGATGACGGCCATGGTGTGAATTCTCTAGATGATTTCAGGATGACTCTGCAAACTGTAAAATCTCATTATTCAATATAAATACTTAGTGTTTCTCAAATAGAAGGGCAAAGATGAGGTCCACTATCAACCTTTGCAGAATTTTTAAGTTTACTTTGTTGATGTAAAAAAAAAAAAAGAAAATGTTTGTTGACCAAAGAATGTAAACGATATTATTTCAAAAGCAGCATTTAAACTATCAAAATGGTTTCATCACTTTGGAACACCATTTACAAACAGTGATGGCAGTTATACATAATTCTTCTCAATCCACTAAAAGACATTTCCCAACACCTCTACTAGATGCTTTACTTAGTCCAATTTACTGTTGGAACTTAAAAGCGATGGGGAAAAAAGGGTCCCCAGTGTTCTGCTTGAAGGACTCTGTAATTTAAACTCTTCATTCATTTGTACTGGGCTTCTCCCCAGTTAGACTGAATCACTTGCTGCTTAGTGTGGAGAAGCATTGTGCTTCTTGGAAGGAAACCATACAAATTTTAGGACCAGTTGTGTGTTGGTCCCCATGTAAGAGCTCAAAATAAAGCCACCCCACCCCAGTAGGCTCTTAAAATGAGCTAAGACCAGCAAAGCGGTACTGGATTTTCACACAGGGAGGTCTGAATAACTTTCCCTGAAAACATTAAATATGGCCCTTAGTCTTGTCCCACAACCCAGGAGGGTCAAATGCAGAAATAAACCTAACCAGGCCCATCACTGAAGGATGCTAGCATTGTTTTGCAGGATCTATACCCAGCTCTTCTGTTTGGGAAAAACAATAACAAAAAAAGAACAGTGGACCTCTGCATTTCTCCAGGGACATGATTCAAACATCTCATAGATCATGTTGTTCTAAGTTTAGCCTAATTTTTCACTGGCTCCTTTCTCTGCACCAACCCCTATGAATTATCTTCGGTCCCTGCCACCGTGTCTTCTGACTGCTGTGTTGAAATATCCTCTGTGCCCTCTCCCCACTTTTTATTTTGATCTATATGTGAAACAGACAAATATGTACTTAGCCTTTTCAGCTTGCTTCATAATTCACAGTTTCCAAACTTCTCCCTCCCCTCCTAACCCTAGGGACACCATTCTCTTCATATTCAGCAGCTACAGTGTATAAAATGAACCTGTTAACCAGATCTCCTGGCCATGCTGGCTGCCTCTGGGAAATGTAGTTTGGGAGTGCAGTGGGAGACCTTAGCCACAGGCTGGTCCTGGACAAGCGTGCTCTCTGGTGGGGCAGTCTTTCCTGTTAACTTGCTATGGCCCGGGCGCTTTAGGGTGTGCAAATACTGGAAACATCTGGACTGGGATTAGGGACATTTGCTCGTTACCAGTGCCTGGGCCAGAACCATGGCCCAGCGAGGTGACCCGCATTCTTTTGATTATGGTACAAAGGAATAATGATCATGACGTTAGCCAGTAATTATTGACTGCATCATATAACCCCTACCCCCAACATAGTAGGGAAAATATTAATATCTGCATTTAACATTTGAAAACATTGACGTTCATGGAGGCTTAGGGACTTGCTAATAAATGCAGGCCTGGAGATCCATCCAGCAACTTTCTGGTTCCTTTTTCCCCTTAGGACCCCAATTTCAGTCTGTACAAGAATATAGTGATAGGATTCAAATAGGTATTTTTTTGTTTTGTTTTGTGAGTTTCCTCTTTTTTTATTATTGAAATGTAATTTATATACCATAAATTCCACCCTTTTAAGATGTACAGGTCATTGGTTTTTAGCATATAAATATAGATGCACAACCATCACCACTAATTTCAGAATATTTTCATCATCCCCAGAAGAAATCTCGTGCCTATCAACAGCAACTCCCCTGTTCACCCCTTTCCCCTAGTGCCTGGAAACCACTGATCTACTTCCTGTCGCTGTGGATTTGCCTCTTCAGAACACTTTGTGGACATCAAGTCGTATAATATGTGGTCTTTTGTGTCTGGTTTCTTTCATTTTGCATAATGTTTTCAAGGTAGCATTTCTCATTATTTATTCCTTTGTATTTCCAAAGAGTATTCCATTGTATAGATGCAGTGCATTTTGTTTATTCATTCATCTGTTGGCGGACAGTGGAATCAATCCTCTGGTTTTTATGACTAATGCCAACACTCCTGTGCATGTTTTTGTGAGGACCTGTGTCTTCTGTTCTCCTGGGTGTACATCTGGGAGCGGGACTGCCGGGTCGAGTGGTACCTGTCTGTTTGACTTTTGGAGGAAACTAGCAAATTGCTCTCCAAGTGGCTGTTCCATTTTACATCCTCACCAGCAGAATAGGAGGATTCCCATCTCTGCACATGGCCACCGGCACTGGTTATCCGTGTCTCTGGCCATCCTCCCGTGCGTGCGTGGTCGGGGCTCCACTTCCCTGATGACTATGGACATAGCGCATCTTTTCTTGTACTGGTTGGCAGTTCATATACCTTCTTTGGTGAAATGCCCATCCAAATATTTGCCCATGTTTTATTCTTTTTTTCTTTTTGTTGTTCCATTGTAGGAATTCTTTGCATATTCTGAATATAATTCCCACATTAGATATATGCTTTGCAAATATTTTCTGTCCTTTTCACTTTCTTGGTAGTATCTTTTGAAACACTAAATTCACTTTTAGTGATGTCTAATTTTCTATTGCTTCCTTTCTGTCCTGCCTTTGGTGTTCTGTCTAAGAAATCCGTGCCTAGCCAAAGGTCATGAATATTTATTGCCTATGTTCTCTTCTAAGCATTTTATAGTTGTAGCTCTTGCATTTTAGTTTTAATCCATTTTGAGGCAATTGTTGTGTATGGCATGAGGCAGGGGCCCAGCGTCACTCTCGTGCAGGTGGACATCCCGCTATGCCGAAACCGTCTGTCCATGTGCACTTGTCTGTAGCCCACTTGCACCCTCACCGTTATGCAAAGAATCTGGGTATGACTGTCATAGTGTTAGCATTTAAATTATTTTCTAATTAAAACATTAGATAATAAATCTGGAATTCTATTTGCAAAGACATTTGGAAGTCCAGAAAAGTAAAGACCCGATCTAATGACTCCGGGACAAACATTAAAAAGGGAATCTGATGTTCCTCTTGCTCTTTCCTCTGCATTTAGCAGAGCCGAGGTTGGCTACGTCTTATGTCCTGAATTGTCTTTATTTCATTTCATAGACATTCCTATTTAATTCACCAGTCGTAATGACTGAAATATATTCCATCTGGTGGAGTCGCCTCCTATTTAACCCATTCTATCACCAGAACACTTAAGCTTGTGGGGTAGTGGGACTCGGGACCCAGAGCTGCCTGAGGTCAGATCCCGGCTCATCTACTGGTGACACTGGTTATGTAACGAAGCCTCATGATTCCTTCATTTTCTCGTCTATAAAATTTGAACAATTCAGGAGTATTTCACAAAGGATTATGGTGAGCATCCAGTGAGCACTTCACAAAGACCTTGGGATAATGCCTGCCAAGTTTATGATTGCTCTAATTATTGCTTTGGAATTTTAGATTGGCCCAAATTTTGCATGTAAGTAATGTGGTGATAGACACATGCATTGATTATTTCCTTAGCATTGAAATATCTGTGTAAAAGATATATTGTATATTTAAGTACTTTTTGCCAATTGCCAAAACCTGTGCAAAACTCTTTAATATTTTCCTTCCTGCCAACATATATATATGTGTGTATTTCACTTTTTACTACAGAAAAATTCAGTCATATGCCATAGTAGAGAGAAGAACCTCAGAGCCCCCTTGGGTCTACTATTTACCTTCAAAAATTATCAACTTATGACCACTTTTATTCCATCAATAACACTCATGTTATATTGACAATAACCCTCTCCCTCTCCTTTATTACTCTGAAGTAAATTTGAAATATCACAACATTTCATCTATAAACAATGCAATATATATTGGTAAAAGATAAAGACTCACTAAAAACACATACCACAGGAATAACACTCTAAGAACAATTTAATAATAATTCTTAAACTATTACAAAATGTCCACTTGCCATTCAAATTTCCAATTGTTCCATTTACGTTTAGATGAATGTTTTTATAAATCAATAACATCCTGCCTGATTTCTAGGCAGCCCGTGCCCTCATCACCCAGGCCTGTCTAAACCCTTACTCTAATTCTAAATCTAATTCTACTATTAAGACCAGCTTTGTTTACTGCGTCCCTCTCTATCCCATGATTTGACATAATTTCTTCCAGTCCTCCAACCTACCACAAGACTGACTTCATTTCCGGCTTCCCTTGAATTGCCTGTGGTTCAGGGGCACGTGCTAGGCGGCTGGCGGGCTCCAGGCCACAGGTACGCCGCTGGCTGACACATGCAGCCCTGCAGTGTCACCGTGCTTCTTAGCGATGCCTCTATCTTCCTGCTCGCGGGGAGGCCCAGCCAAGCCCTCCGCCACGTGTTCTCTGGCTCCTCGGGCCCCCGGAGACGTCGCTGTCCAGTGGCTCACACATCACACCCCGGGGCTCTTCCACTGGGTTGTTATCATTACTTTTGGTGTGTGTCCTGTCTCCTCAGGCTCTACCCAGCCAACCCCAAGGCCGGGCAGGCCCTCAGGGACACCGCCAGGACTGCCAATACCAGCCCCAGCCCTGGTGTAGCTTCACAGTCCCACAAGATCACCTCCACGCTAAGGTTTTTCTCCCATTTAGCCCAATGGTTTTGGATGTTCTGAAAAAAATCAGTCATGGACCTTAAATATGATCCGTGAGCTTAACCTCTTGAATTATAAAATATAAGAAATCGAGAGAATAAAAGAATGCAGGTGTTTTGCAGAATTGAGCTTCTTGAAATTTACAACATCCAAGCATTAAAAATAATTAGAACTGGGACTAAGGAAGTAGGGAAGACAGGAATTCTGTAGGACATTTCTAGTTTAAAAATTCCTTTCATTTTAATTTCCTGTCCAAAGTATAAAGAAGAAAATATATATGCCCATATCTAATGTGCTATTCATAACAGAATGCTCTGAACTATAGTTACATTTGAACACATGCAAACCTCAAATAAAAGCCATTATTCTGTTAACTGGGAGATAGTGTAGTTCAAAATGCAGGCCAGAAGGCCCCAGGGAAATTCACATGTAGAAAGTGCTTGAATCAAACTGATGATCAACGGGAATCCTCGGTCAGGAGTCTCTGCATATCTCTGTCATCAGAAGCTCTGAGGCTGCAACCTGAATGATAAATGCAAAACACTTTCTCTGAAATGTTAGTAGAAAGCAGCTGGTATTCCCAAACTGCTGAGCAATATGCATGAATATGCAACTTTAATTTTTTTGGCATTGGTAGAGGCTGTTACAGAATTTTCACAAAGGGAGAACCAATTCTCAATGGAATTAGGGAGCTAAAGCCATATTTGGTTATATTCTAGGGGCCACCAACTCAAGAGAGAATTTCACAGGGAATTAGGAACATTCCACATATCATTCAGGACAAAGAGGAACTGTGGCAGAGTGGCCTCATGATTATCGCACCGTCTTTATGTCAGAGGTTCTCAGTATGTTGCTGATGGAAGGAGCTTTCCCCCTACCCTGATACTGTACAGAGATAAAGTTGAAAGTGAACTTAAGGGCAGCCTTGATTGAAAGAGGACAGCTTAGCATCTGGACAGATGTGCGTCATTAAACAGATATATTTTGTGAAGAAAATTGGGATGGGTTCAGGGCAAATTCTCCTCCAATCTGGAAAGTGCATGACTTCAAACTGGTGGCTAACCCTTGTAAGTGCTGCGCACACATCTTCTCATCTGTCCACATGGAAGCACTGCCGAGGCGAGTATCTTCTCTCCATCTGTCAGATGAGAAAACTGTCCCCACAGGCCTTCTCACCTGCCTGGGACCACACAGACAGGGAGAGATTGAGTGAGGCTTCCGAACTAGTGCTTCTGATTTAGTGGCCCGGAATTAAAATGATGACAGCTGGAGTGAAGACATTACCCAGGTGGGCCGGGTGATGTGCATGCCCCTGATGATCGAACGGCATTGGCTTGCAGGTGCCACCCGTCTTCATGGGGGCAGCATAACCCTGTTGTTGCCCTAAAGACATTATTACTCTCCATAGGAAGGCCAATTTGCCCAAGTCTTGGCTTTTTTTGGAAATGAGTATCAATTCCTAGACCTCCAAAAACTTGAGTACCAAAATGTTTCCTAATGTTTCCACAGATTCTCTCTTCTGTTTCCACGAGTCATCACACTTTGCCCAACACCACATGGAAGTCCTGCTGGCCCCCAAGTGTCCTGTTCTCAGGAGTTTAGGGTGTACTCACAGTCCTAACACACCAGACAAACCCAGAGCTGTTAGGACTGCAGTTTGGAAAGTAAAAGGCTGTAGTAAAGTTCTCTATACTATCCTGGACGCAGGCACATTTTCTCTTTGCATCTCAAAAAAATCAGCTGTCCCATGGTGGTTATTCTGCAAATGTATATTAAACTGGATGTGAACTTCTAGATACAAATCTGAGCTCCTTTTCCAGCTGTGCAAGGTACTTAACCTCTGCAAGCCCATGCTTTGTCATTTGTAAATAAAAATAACATCTTCTGCTTCAAAATGATCATGGGAGGCATGTTATTCCCGCAGTTTTGTAGTGGGGGAAGCCCATAATTCAGGTGCAAACTCGCGTACAGAACTCCATGGGTCACCAGCAATAAACAGTTACACCTGTTCCAAATGACCCGCTGAAGGTTTCAGGGTGCACTTCCCCCTCTTGTGTTTTGCAGAGGTTTCTGCTGCATTTGAGGCTGGCACTTCAGTCACTTACATGTTTCAAGAACCGTACCCAGTGACCAAGAATGTAAGCCTCCCGTCCTCAGCGATCTATGCAGATGCAGCTCTATCCAAGGAAAGCATTGCAGTTAGCTTCGTGACAGCCCAGGCACCCGGCCTCCTGCTTTACATCAATTCTTCTCAGGATGCCCTGGCGGTCCTGCTCTGCGACAATGGTGAGTGCCGACAGCAAGAATCCCGGGCATTTCAGGTGGGCTGGGGAACCGTGCAAGCACCCGATAGCTCTGCATGACTGCCACCTAGATTGGGTCCCATCTGGGCAGCTTCTCTCACACCTCCAGACAAACCCTAGGTCGTATTTACTGTTGGGAGTTGGGTTCGGTGTTCAGAGCCAGTGTCAAGTCATGGCCAGTCTCAGACACACGGACTTGAATTTGCCTCACTGTGTAGCAGTAAGTCCTTGCTATTTATTCGGTGCTGGAATCCACAAGTGTAAGGGAGACGATCGTAAGCCACCTGAATTTCAGGACACTCATCCCATGTATCGTGTCACCCTTGCTGCAGTCTCTTTCCTGAGGGCCGTTAAACCAACCCGCCTAAATGCAGGCTTCATTAGCGGAAGCTGACTGCCTGGGTCTTAGATGTGTATGCGAGTCGTTACCTTGTAGAATATGGGGCTTGCTTCTGCAAGTCAGATTTTGAAAGGACTGTGCAAAAATGGAACATGGGAAGGTTAAGAGTGATAAAGGGAGCCCAGGACACAGACAATGGGGAGGGGCTCCTCACCAGACAGCTGTAGGGAGAAGCTGGTTCTTCTTCCCTCTCTGCCTAATCCCACTGCTGGTACGGTCTTAGCCGTGAACTCTGAAATGGAAATCCAGGGAAGGCAGCGATGTCTGAGCAGGCAGAGAGGGCGCGGAGGTGCAGAGTCTGGTCCCAAGAACCCTTGCCTTGATCAAGGATATGTGATTTCCTGATA
Source organism: Phataginus tricuspis (assembly GCA_029783875.1). Classification (NCBI taxonomy): domain Eukaryota; kingdom Metazoa; phylum Chordata; class Mammalia; order Pholidota; family Manidae; genus Phataginus; species Phataginus tricuspis. Next base: position 20,045,191 of record JAQQAC010010508.1, on the reverse strand, counting down.
TGATGGGATGAGTCTGGGCTTTGGAAGCATCCACCGCGGGCTGGGCTGTGGTGATGCCCGGGAGAAAGGGGCCCGGATGCCCACACACACTGTGCTCCCTCTGGGCCTCAGGCAGACCTCGCCGCTGCCCCTGCTCTGCCTGTCCTCAAGGTTGCTCTTCCTGGCTTCATCTTGCTTCCTGACTGCGTGCAGCACTGAAGTTAAGGAATGGTGGGAAGGCCTGGGAGTGGAGTCACAGTGAATCATCAGAGTACAATAATAATAGGGCAGTAACAATAGTGACGTCCCACAGGGCAGAGAGAGAGCCTGGGGTGATGACTGGTCCTTCCCAGACGCTCTGGTGGTGAAGAGCCTGCAAGAGAAAAAGGCTGCATTATGGGTTATTAGACCTCATATTTATCAGCAGATGTTTGTATGATTGGCACCATTACAGCAACATGTCAGTTCTGAGCTCTGCTCTTGTAATGTCTCTGTGAGGCTGATAGGCTGCCTGAGGACCCTGAGGCATTAATGAGCAGATCAACACAGGCCAGCCGGCTAATTCATGACACGGCTGGGGCCAGATACTCAGTCCAACAACCTCCCCCCGCAGCGATGCAGTCGGACTTTAATCAGGTGGACCATGGGGATGGGAGCAGCTCCTGACAGCCTCTGTGGGCCTGGCCCCACAGGCACGCGTGTGCCTGCAGACGCGGTCAGCGCACAGAAGTGGCTTTGGCAGACTGTGTGTATGTAATTACTCCATATGCTATTGTTATGTATAATTATATTAATATATCTATATATATTAATATATCTCTCTAGATATATTACTCTGTGCTGGGCACTGTTCTAATTAATGTACACAGCACTTAATCCTCACAACAGCCCTGTGTCATTGGTGATATTAATATATACCCAATATCTTATAGTTGTAGGAATTAAGACATTAAATATGGAAGTTAAATAACTTGCTTAAAATCCCACAGCAAGTAAGGCGAAGAGCTGGAGTTCGGGCCTCCCATGCAGAGGCTGTGGCTTATTCTGTGTTCTTGGCTAACCGAGAGTGGTCCTGACTTCTGACCTCCCCCCAGTTTTTATGCGCTGCCCACTTGGTGACGCTGCAGGTGCCCGCGCCAGAAATGCCAGCCCAGTGCGGGAGATACTTGTGCCTTGTTTGTTCATTTGTATGAAGCTTGGATCTCAAGGCAGGTGCAAAAGGGCCGGCCTTGCAGCTGATCTAACTCTTGGGAACCAGGTGTCCAAGCTGCAGTGAGCAAGGGGGGACCCTCCCTCCCCCCACCGGCCCCAGGGGATCAGCACCTCGCCCCTGGCTCTGGGAAACTCTCATCACAGCAGGCAGGGCTGGTGACCCAGAGTCTGGGGCCCTGGGCATTTCCTGCCACCTCCTCATACCACAGAGACACAACTAAGAGGCCTGCCATGGGGTCACTCTTTCATCGACTCGCTACGTGTTTACCAAACCCACTTCACAGTATTGGGAACTGTGGGGACAACAAAGAAAAGTAGGATACAGTTCTGTGTAAACATGAAAACAAAAAGACTCAGAAAGGGCCCTCTCTGTTTTTGAAAGACAATCTAGACACATTGGGACATCAGGTCGCCCGGATTTCTCGAGCAGCCTAACCAGCCGTTAGACTTTGCCTGACTGAGGATGAGTCTCCTAGGAGCTCAGTGGTTGTAACAATAGAGGAAAATAGCTTGAGTGACAGTCCTTGCACTGGAAGTCATCAAGTAGTAATGAAATGATGATGTTCAGAGAAGCTATAACTAAAAATTCTGGAAGTGGACAGTGGAGAAAAGTAAGGTCTGAGTTTCTTCCCATAGACTCCATGATGCTCTGGCCTTTCCGGGCAGTCTCCTCTGCTGGGGCTCTACTTGCAGACATGGAAATGCTTCCCAATCAGGCACTGGTGTCTCCTTAGGTTCCTCAGATTCCAGCAGGTTCACAGCAGAAGCCCACTGGCCCGCCTGCTGGGGAGTAGCCCGGGGACACTGCATTGCCAGGAGGTAGGACTGTGGTCCGTGTGGCCTTGATACATTTGCTCTGAAATGAAAAATATGCCACTGAAAAAACTCATGGGAGTTAAGAAGACTTACAGATTGAAAACAAAAATTTGGTGAGCAAAGATGGTAAAGGTTTAACTGAGGAGAGTTTCTCTGGAAGGATTTTATAAGATGGGTTCACCTCCCTGAAATGGAGTTAGGAATCTTCTGTTCATACAGGTTTCCTAACTTTTCTTTGATTTACAACATCTTTGGGGATCTGGAAATGTGATGAGAGGGTCAGTTTTTGAAAGAATCCTTTTGGTTATCCCCAGGAGAAGGAAAATGCCCACAGCCAGCCATGTTAACACAGCTTGGCTCCAGGCTCTGCACTCTGGGTCAGGACGCCTTGGGGACGCACCAGCTGGGGGAATGCTATAAACACTGAACAAAACTCTTGGCTTGCAGATGTGCCTAATCTGTGTGTCCAGACCGGGGGAGAAGAGCGATGTGATTTGAAGTCATGCCTCCAAGTCTCTCCCTGGCAGGCCTTTGATTTGCCAGGTCTGCTATTCTTTGCCCTTCATTATTTTTCATGAAATTTCTCCAATTGGAGACTTATTCAGGTTAAGCTGCTCCTGTCTTTTCAATGTTTTCAAATGAAAAATGATCCCTTTTCTTAAAGGAAGAAAAGGGATTTAATTTCTGGGATGGAAGATGAGAGGCAGGAAGGCATTTGGGGTCAGAGAGTCCTTGGGTAAGAGAAGGCCTTGTGTTTCCATCGCCTGCGGTGGTGTCTCAGAAGGGGCTGGAGGGGCAGGGGCGTCTGGAAGAGGAGCAGAGAGCGCCCCAAAGAAACACTCGCCAACGGCGCTTGCTGGCGGGCGGCTCTGCGTTCTCCACAATACAGCGAGCTCTCAAAAAACTTGTCCTTTAACACGTATTCAGAGCATCCACGCTGTGTCAGGCACTACTTCCCCTATGAGGGAGACAGAGAGAGACAGGATCCTGCCCTGCCTCCAAGGATGTAGTCTGGGGACAGACACAGGATCATAAATAGATCAACAGCAGGTCATAGACACTAGGATAGGGTCTGTTCTGGGTGGCAAGAGGCAAAGAAACAAATAGTGACCAGTTCCTTTTAGGAGGGAGGGTGAGAAGGCTTCATGGAGTCGGTGACCCCGGAGTCAGGCCACAAAAGATAAGTCGGTATTCTCCAGGCGGACATTTTTTTAAATGAAATATGTCTTTGATTGGTCCTTATTTTCTCCATTTTATTCCCCTTGCATATGAAATACATATTTTCCTCAGTGAATTTCCTTCTCTGTTCTTTCATCATCTGCCCTTCTTGTCTCCTTGATGGTAGACATGGAAGAGTCAAATTTAGAACATGTACCAACTCTGAGGCCCTCCGTCGACGCTGGAATCATTGGGCCCAGAGTCGGCATAGAGTTTACAGGTCACCTTCCAGAGCAGCTGTTCTGCGGCCCTCCAGCACCAAACAGTTTGTCCCATTTGCTTCAGAATTTCCTTTAATCGGTCTTTTCTTAAACATACGCATTCATGAGGCACTACGATTGCACACACCTTGGAGGGGATGCGGATGAGCTCAGACATGACATTCCCAGCCGCCTGGCTCCAGGGACAAAGCAGGTAGGAAAGCAGAAGAGGGAGCGTCTTCCATTGGCAGACCTCACGCTGGCCAGGCTGGGGGACCATCAGACACTGGCCACCACCGCTGCTTCCTCATGGACGACCCTCAGACTTTAACTCTGTCCCCTGACATCCCCTCTCGAACCCAAGCATATGCTGGGGTTCCTCAGAGCAGCAGGAACCCTGCTAAATAGCCAGAGACAATCCAGGGAAATGCCCCATGTCCTCGGCCTTACACACCCTGACCCCTCCAGTCTCCAGTCTTGTGTCAGGCAACATTCTGGTGCTTTGGAATGACCTCTGTGGGAGACCCCAGGTCCCGCTGGGTGTCACCCTCCATCCCTCAGTCATGTGGTGACGACCCACCAGGACCTCAAGGGGCAGCCAGGAGCGCTCCCTCCTCCTCTGGGGAAGGATGGTGAGATGGGCGGGAACAAATGGCGTCTCCAGTGTCACACAGTCAGTCCACTGCAGGGTTGGGGCCTGGGGAGGGCTGAGTGGAAAGGGGGAGGAGTCATGGGTGACATGGGGTCTGGGCCGCCTCTCCGGTTTCTCTCTGTCGTGCATTCCTTGTTTCATGGTGCACTCGCGTTCAGGATTGCTGGGGACTGGACTGTGTTCCCTCACGTTCAGATGCTGAAGGCCTGACTGAGTGTGGCTGTATTTAGACCAAGAAGGGAATTCAAGTTAAGTGAGGTCACTGCAGGGGAGCCCTGATCTGATAGAGTTCTTGTTAAAGGAGACTCCAGGGCATGCTCTGTCCCGCACGTGAGGACACAGTGAGCAGGTGGCCCTCCGCAAGCCAAGAGGAGGGTCCTCCCCGGAGACTGGGCCGGCTGGCCCCCTGATCTCCCCGGCATCCAGAGCACTGAGGATGCCCGCCATTTGGCCTGCCCAGCGGCTCATTCAGCTAACACAAAGCTCAAATGAGATAATGCAAGTAGCCCAGTTTCGCAGACTACAACATACTAAACAGGGCATGTTCTTATTGATAATAGCATGAATTATCTGCATGCTTGGGTTATCAGAACACAGATGTGAAGATGAGGATTCAGGTTAATGGGATTAAAATGAATACAAAGGGCATGACAACTGCCCATTGCTACAGGCAGAGTCCCTATGGGTCAGACATGACCTCAGGAAGGAGAAAGATAAGGCACAGGCGGCCACCTGCCCACGAGCTGCTCTCATGAGGCCCAGGCGGCCACGCTGAATATGCAAAAGAATGAAAACAAGACTTTAAGAATGCTGTTCTCAAATAAGCTGTACACCAGGACTGTGGGAAGCTAGTGTGATGTCCCTGAAAGTAGACACATAGAAACATGAAACGAACTGAGGGGCAGACACTGCAGGACTAATGCAGACCTCCGCTCCCTGCCCGGCCCAGCCAGAGCGGGGCCAGCGTCACTGCCTCCTACATACTCGAGCTGTGGAGCTGGCATGTGCTGCCACCAGGGAGACCAAGGACGGCTGCCAAGGATACCAGACTGGGGGACTGGCAGCTGCTGAGTCGGCTAAGCCCCTGGGCGAGGAGCAGTCACCAAAGGCAGGTGTGGTAATGAGACCAAAAGATAACAAAACACAATGAACTCTACAAACAGCTATTTCATACCCGCTATAGTCATCTGTCAGGGCTGCCATAACAAAATACCACAGCCTCAGTGGTTTGGTCTGCAGAAATGTATTTTCTCATGGATGTGGAGGCTGGATGTCTGTGGTCAGTGTGGGGCAGGGCTGGTGTCAGCAGAGGTGCCCGCCTGGGGTTGCAGCTGGCTCCTTCCCACTGCACGCTCACGTGGCCCTTCCAAGCTGCCTATGTGGACAGGGAAAGCACTCTCTCCTCTTGTCTTCTCTGCAAAGGACATGCATCCTATTGGCTCAGAGCTTCACCCTTCAAGCTTATTTAACCATAACCACTTCCTTAGAGGCTCTGTTTCCACGTGGAGTCACAGTGGGGGCCCAGGCTTCAACATGAGGCTTTGAGGGGGACATAAACATCCTGTCCGTGCTGCCTGCCATGTGGCAGGTGCTGGCCTACACACTCACAATAGGAGAATGAAAGTCATGTAGGAGCATCTCACGGCTATGTTCCCTGTGCATTTCCCCTCTGAAATGTCAGCATATGGCAGCGTGCCCAGAACACAGTGGACCCTGGTGCTCATGTTCTGTAGGAGGAGGTCTGCACCCAGCGAGTGTGGGATCAGCCCACACTGTCCATGGGAAGACTCCCTAGGATTCGGGGCTCTGCTGGGAGAGACGGCAGCCCCTCTCAGCACGTCACAAAGGGCTTCCCAGTGAATGTGGGCGGGCAGGTGAGTTCCCCTGACTGAGTATGAACGGTATTAACTCTTCTTCCTGAAGACCATCATATCCCCTTTAAGGCACGTGTGGGAGGCAGTGTGGCTCGGGCAGCGGGACTCTGTGGGGCTGGCGTTCTTCAGTTTTATTTTCTGAGGGCCTCTGAGGTCGTCTCACTTTGTACTTTTCCAGTTTAAACAACTCTTCAGAAATTGTCCAAGAACTGGCAACTGCCTGTGTTCTCGCAGGGGCTGCTTGGGCACAGCGATGGCTCGAGAATCAGTCACCACTCACTCGGGTGTTTGTAGACGTGGGAAGGAGTGCATGGGCCTTGGTTTCTCCCTCCATAAATTCGGCCTGATCGCACCGCTCAGAGGCCTCACAGGAGTGTCGAGGGTCAGTGAGACCCTGTTTGAAGGAACTTGATGGAAGATGTGGGTAAATACAGAAAAAGGTTATTACAAAACAGAGCAAAGAGCCAGCTGGGTACTAAGCTGCCTTGATTTCTTTTTTAAGCCAGGGGTGGAGAGAATGTGGTCTGAATGTAGCTTTTGGACTAGAACTCTAATTAGAGGCTTAAGGATTAAGAAAGCAGTTGAAGTCTGTGTGAAGAAAGCTTTTCTCAGAGAAAAGACATGTTTTTTTTCTTCTTAGACCACTTGATCTTATAAATACTCAGAGCTTGAGATGTGGTGCCGAGTCAGCAGAGCCCCGGCTCGGGGTCTGTTCTGCTCTCTGTGTAGTTAATCACCTTTTGGGCGACAAGGAGAACTTTGTTATCGCGGGTTCTCCTCCTTCACAGTTACTGAAGGTGTGTTTCCACTTTAATAAGTAGTCTGACCTCTCAGTGCTTAGAAATGAGGGCTGAAAATTGAACCTCCTGAATTCTAAAGCTGCAGTGGGAGAGGGTGAAGAGCTTCCAACCTTACTCCAACCTGAGTCCAGTTCACATTCCTGCCACCACCCGCAGGAGTCCCTCCTCGATCTCCCAGTGAGCTGATGGAGGCTGACTCCTGGGAGGTGCTTCCCATGTGCCAAGGTGCAGGTGAGTACTTTGTGTTCGCTCGTTCAGTGCTTGCATGGTGGCTGTGGGGCTAGAATGAGCAGATCAGGAGACAGGCTGGCTGGCAAGTCCAAGAACACACAGCAAGGAACCGTGCGGCCACAGTCAAAACCCACGACTCCCTCTGTAGCTCGCAGGCTGTCCGGCTCTGGTGTCCAGCCTCTGGTGTCGTTCACGCTACCCGGTGAGCGCCTGTCGTTTCCCTCCATTCACTTCTGGGGAGGGTGTGCGCTCTGCCGCGGCCTGTAGTCCACAGTGGTGCCTTCCTGCAGAGCTGCCTGACCGTGAGCTGTGTGGACTGATGGGGTGCTGAGGAGTGCCGGAGCCAGGTGCACAGCAGGTGCAAAGGTGCACAGCAAAGCCCACCAACTGTCAGGTGGGAAAACCCTGTTGATACCAATGTCTGTGGTGCAAGTTGCAGGGTGTAACAAAAGCCCCCAGCTCAGAGACCAGCCAGCATCAGCTGAAATTTCAAAGTGAAATAAATAGCACTTGGGGAAGGGCTACTTTCTCAGACAAGTAATTTTAATATTATCAAAGAATGTTTCAGGGGCTCAGAAGAACCAATACATGTAATAAATGCATGTTCTTATTTAATTATGGAGAATGGATGCACAAGTCTATTGTCACTATGCTTAAACTCCTCCACAACGACATAAAGAAACTAAGGAAAGGAAAGCAGAAACTCAAAGAGACAAAGAGGAGCGCACAAAGCGTAGGACCAGTAAGGATCCACACGTTTGAAGTCAGACCGCAGATGGAGGAGTGAAGCTGGCCCCGGTCAGGTGTCTGTGAGGTGCGCCGATGGGAAGGCATCTTGGAGGGGCTCAGCCTGGGTGTTCCGTGCACCATGAAGTCTGGGATGAAGCAGGAGGGCAGATGCAAGTGTGACGTTCTTACGGGAAGCTGTTTGCTGTCTTCTGCACCCAGACCCACACTCCCCCAGGCAGATGAGCCAGTTCCTTTCCACCCCAGCCCAGAAGACCAGAGCAGGAAGAGATGGAACCAGTTTCCAAGGCTGAGGGCAAAGTGAAGCTATGAGGCTGCAGACAGAAATGAAGTGACATCTGCCCACGCACTGGCCTGTGGTGTCCCAGCCTATTTTCTCGCCTGCCTTTAAGAACTCTTACAGCGAGCCTTGCTATTCCTCATGCGGGAGACAAGGGGGTTTCCCCAGAGAAGAACTGAATAGCCCCACAAAAAATATACCTGATAACTAGAATTTTAGAGGTGCCCTGCCAGAAAAAAATTGTTTTACCTCTATGATCAGCAGTACATCCCATCTGTTGACAAACTCAGGTCCTACATATGGAATCTCAGTCCAATCTGTTGTGTCTTAGTGGTGTGAACAGAGAACCAGGCCCATCAGATAATCCCAAAAACCTCCAAAATGAAAGGTAAGGATCAAAGAAAATGAACAAATCTAAGTGGATAGAACTTGGATAATGTAGGAGGTAGAAGAAACATTGCAACTATAAACTTCAGAGACGTAGGAGAATATATAAATCCATGGAACAAGGGCCTCATTCTTCACTAAACTGCCAAACAATAATAAAGAACTCTTGGAAATGCTGTAGAGGAAATTATTGAAAATCTACAATGTTGGAAGAGAAAATGTGAGAAACATAGAAAGTTGAACAAAAGTACAAAAAACTGGACAAAGAAGAGAAAATCAGAGGGTCGAGACATGATGTTCAACATGGGGCAGGATTTACAGAAGGAGAAAACAGATGGGAGAGGACATGATCAAAGATATAATAGAAAATCATTCATAGACTAAAAGAATTATGACATAAGAGTGTACACCCCTACCCAGCTCAGTAAGCAGAAAAGGACGCATTTGCAGCAAAGACAAAATCCTGACTCTGCTACAGATGGGGCCAGGCAGGCTAACGTAGAACTTATCAGAAATGCTGGAAATCCTGACTCTGCCATGGATGGGGCCAGGATGCGGGCTGGCATAGAACTTATCAGAAACGCTGGAAATCCTGACTCTGCTACAGATGAGACCAGGATGTGGGCTGGCATAGAACTTATCAGAAACACTGAAAGTTTGAAGATAATGGGAGCATCTTGACAATTCCAAGGGAAAGTGGTTCTCAAATTAGAGTTCTGTGCTTAGCCAAAGTATTGGTCATGTGTGATAGAGGAACAAAAGTTTCCTACATAAGGGGCAGAGGTATCTCAGGTCATCATTTACGGTCCTAAACACCTTTATCAGGATACTCTTTGGTGTGCATGCATTATTGACTTAATGGTGTATTTAAAATTACCCTAATAGTTAGCACCTTAAAAGAACATTCTCACCTATGCAGTTCTGTGAGAGTTCAGGATTCTGAGGTGGGTTTACATGCATGATTCAGGCTCTTGGGGAGGTCACACTCTCAGTCTGGGCTACAGTCACCTGAAAGGACTCGAACACCTGCTTCAATGAGCTCCATGCAGCTGTTGACAGGAACTTCCAGCCTTTTATCCTTGGATGTCCAATAGGGCTGCACAGTCAGCATATCAGTTGGCTTTCTCCAGAGACCGCGTGGGAAAGGTGGGGAGGAAGGACAAGAAAGGGACAGAGAGAGAGAAATACACAAAATAGAGAGTGCCCAAGACAGAAATCAGGATCTTTTAGAGCCCAAACTCAGCAGGGACACCTGGTGCAATGTTGGGTGAGAAGAGATTTAACAGTGTTATGCGTAGATGGCATGGGGCTTCCTAGAGCCCACCTTCCATAATGTGCATCCCCCAAAGAAAGACACATATAAAAAGGAGAGTATCCAGGAAACTGTTTCCCACTACAGATGAGGCCAGATAACCTCAGGATAAGGGCTATGCAGAAGTCTCCAGGAGCAGCCAGTCTAGGCCAGTGGCCCTCAGCTGGGCGTGGTCCCCCACCCTACCACAGGGGACAGTTGGTGACCTCTGGAGACATTTTTAGTTATTGAGATGAAAAGTGCTACTGGTAAGTAGTGGATAGAAACTAGGGATGCTGCTAAACATCCCAGGAACTCAGGGCAGCTCCCCCCGTCCCCCCACTACACACAGAATAATCTGGCCCAGAATGTCAATAGTGTTGAGGTTGAGAAAACCTGGCCTAGGAGGAGGCATACTGACAAGAGATAGATGCCTGAAAAGGGAGGTGTTTACAAGGGACACGACAATACGGTATTTGGAAACCATCCTCACCAGGATTGCCATATGCTCAAGCCGGAGGAGGCACAGGGAGGGAGGGTGGCCATGTGTGACGGGGTCCAAGGAAGGTAATCCTTCACCTGTCATTGTGGGGAGGCAAAATAGAAAACCTACACTTGATAAATTAGAAAACAGCAACATATTTAATAAAGCTGAAGGAAAATGACAGAAAGACTAATAGGACTAGATGTGATGCACGTGAGGGGGAGGGTCCTGGGAGGGGACGCTCACAGCAGGGGGGTGCTTTCTCCTGAAAAGTTTTTCTGTAAGTATTTGACTTTCAAAATGTATTGTTTTTAAAAACAATTAAGCACATGAGGTAAATCCACTGTTTCAATACATAGTAGAAAGTGTATGATTTTGTCAGTAGAACACCCATCCCTCCCCCACCATGAGCTCACGCAGGTAAAAGAAGTTCCCTGAGGCGCAGTAGGTGCTCGTCTGCGAAGCTGCAGGTGCGCCGGCTTCCCGTCCTCAGGCCCCGCACCGAGTCCCTCCAGGAATGGATGGAGGAGGGAGGGAGTGAAACAGTTTCGTTGGGAACATTCAATATAACAAATATTCTACTTCCTCAGCACTTCGACGCACTTTATTCAAACAGTCCGTGTGGAGACGGCCAGGACGTGGCCCCGTTGGCCCGTCTTCCTGGCCTGGGGCCCCGTGGCCTGTTACGCTGCCAGCTGCTGCCTCTCAGCCCTCCGGCAGCCACCCCGTCCTCAGCCTGCTGGCCTTCTTGGGCCGCTCTGGCCCTTCTGGAGGAGAGATGCGCCCTCCATGAGACGCAGCGCCCATTCCCATGCCCGCACTCGGTGACGGGGTGGACCTGTGCGGCCTTAAGGGAACTGTCCTGTGCGAGGGGCCCGCTTCACTTCACTCCACGTTCCAGATTGGCCTCGAGCTTCCCGCACGCACACACACACTCACACACACACACACACACACACACACACACACACTCACACTCACTCTAACACACTCACACACACATACACTCTCTCATACACACTCACATACACTCACTTTCTCACACACACTCACTCAGACACTAATGCACACACACACTCACACACACTCACACTCATTTCTCACACACATATACACACACACACACATACACTCACACACACTCACATACAGTCACACACACACTCTGACTCACACACACACACACATACACTCCCTCAGAGCCACATGCTTCCTTGCTTGGGTCCTCCTTGCTCAAGGCAGTGCCCACGTCAGAAGCCTGCATCACTCACGTCTCTCTGACCCTTCCAGAGTCCATCCGTCTCCTGATTGCATCAGGTCTCCTTCCGCTGCATTGCATTTGCTTACTCCGTCTCTCCTGTCTGCCCAAATGTTTATGCTCCCAGGGTGGTTGTCTTTGTCCTGGGCATCTGAGTCTCAGCCGATCAGTGCAATGGTGCCCAGTATTCTCCTGACCTCTGGGCCTGTGCCCGTTAGCATTCTCCCTCCTGACCAGGGTCATCTTTATGGAATTCATATGCATTCAAATACATTGTTTAATACATTCATATACTTGAATTTTCCAATAGCTCCCCATGGCTTTTGGGCTAATTTCCAAATTCTCTTCAATCCTAGCTGCTTGCTTCCCTGTGAAGCTTCAGTTCTTATTCGCACACCCCGCTGTCCCTCACCCTTGCTGAGTTATGTTCAGACCATTGAACACATCACCCATCTCTGGGGCTCTGCACATTTTGTTACCCTGGCTTGAAACATTCTTTCCTTTCCTACCATCACTTCTTCTTCACTGACAGAATCTGAATTCTTCAAGTCTAAGTTTAATATAATTTCTGGGAAGCGTTGCCAGGTCCCTCCTAGCGGGCTTCTGAGTGACCTAACGGTCTCCTGTGGCAGCCTACAGCAGAAGTGGTCCCAATCTTTGCCGGCGTGGTGGACACGCCACTGTAACGCTGATTTGGACACTCAGCACTGGTCTAGCGCCATTTGGGGGCCCAGTGTCTACACATGGTAAATACTCCACCATCATAGAAAACATCTTCTAGTGAAATTGCTTAGAAGCTTTTAACAGCAACAGGGCACTTTTATTTAAACAAAAGAACCTGTTTAGAAGCATATTCTAGTGGTTTATCTTTAAAAGAGTTCACTCTCATATCTTTGTGGTGCACTAAAGCACAGCTAACAGTCAAGGAGAAGAAATTAGAGTGGATAATAACTTTACTTAAGAGCATGGAAGCTAACATGAGAAACTTTAAGAAGGAGCATATAATAAAATTGGATTGCTCTTATCCTCTTATCTCTAATTTTGATAGACATTTTTCCCTCTCAAAGTATTTTAAGAGTCTGAGGAAAAATATCTTCAAAGAGAGGCGATCTGAAACAGATAAATCACTGCATTTAAAAAAGAGAGGGAAAGAAATGTTCCTGAGTCATCGGCTCTGTAATGATAACCTGCAGGGTTTTAGCTGTTTGAATTGCCATCCTGAGGCGGGGCCTCTAAAAAGACAAATGAGGTTAAAGATGAGTCCCTGGTGGTTGACATGAAATCCCAGCAATGAAAATCAAAGAGACAGCACACGTGAATCCCTCCGGAGGGCCCCGATTCCCAGCTCCCTGTGGCAATGACTAAGTAAGCCTGGGTGTTCTGCACCGTAGGCCCCCGACATTTGTCCGGCCGATCGATAAATTGTCAATGAAGGGCCAAAATCTACGCAAGGTGGGAGATAAATCAGCCCACCACCAAAGGTACTGAAGAAAATGCACTAGTTTCATAGTGGAAATATTTTTTTGATAAAATAATAATCCCCCATAATCTCTCTCCAGCTCTAAATAACAGCCGGTCTTCGTGCTGGCTGTTGAATTTTCCCGGCTGCCCTTGTCCTACAGATATATTTAGTGGCATCTGGAATATCATTTTGTGCTCAAAGCGGAAGCCTCTGTCATGCTGATGCTGGGCCAAGGCAATAAATCAAGGACAGAGTGAAAAGGAATAGAAATGGGCTCTTGGAGACTCATGTCCCCAGAGGGAGCAGGCTTTCTCCTGGTGCCAGCAGGCAGGTGGCCTCCTCCGTGTCTGCCGGTGAGGTGCCCGCATGGCGATGACACTGACTCGTATCTGCACTGCACCCTGCTTGGCACGGCTCCGAAGTGCCTAAGGTGTGTCTATGGGAAATACATGACGAAAATAGCATCGGGAAGATATACAACCCAGTTTTCTTTTCTTTTCTTCCTTTTCTTCTCTAAGATGGTTCTTCCCAAGAAACTGTCCTGAAATGTCCAAACTTAGCTTCTCCTGCTTGTTTCCCATTCGTGTCTGACCAGTCAACAGATGACTCTTTAAAGGTTTATACATTTAAAATGATTAAATCTTGTCTAACATACTTCATCATCTACTTTTGCCAAAGTGGTTATTGTTGAAAATGGATCACAGAAGAAGTAGGATAAGGGGTGTATAGGGAGTTTATTTTGCCTTCAGCAACATAGAGGAATAAAAATCACTGTTCCTGGGAAGCCAGAGAGCTGGGTCCCTGTACTGGCGTCCCTCTGCTGAGTAACTCCTTTCCACCAACTTAGTGGGCTGAAAGAGCGCACATTCTCACCTCACGGTCTCCGGGGTCCAGAGGCCCAGGTAGTTTCTCTGCATTTACACCTTCTGCTCCAGGTGTCCAGAGCACTGTGGTCTCACCAGGGCCCCACTGGGGAAAGACCAGCTTCTGAGCTTCCTCGGCTTGTTGGTTGAATTCAGTGCCTCATGTTTCAGAACTGAGGTCTGGGTTCTTGCTGGCTGTCCACCACCTACTGCCGTCAGCCCCTAACAGCAGCCCACCATTCCTGGCCACATGGGACCCTCCACAGGCCACACAGCTTACTCCTTCAAACGAGCAGGGGAGCACCCGCAGGTGTCTGCTGGACCAAACTGGACCTGCAGTTACAGGAGCGACAGCCCATCACCTTCGCCACATTCTGTTTGTTAAAAGCGAGTCACAGGTCCCCCCACCCTCCAGGATGGCGGTTATGTATATAGAGTGTGAACATGAAACCCATCCTAGAGCCCCCCCCTACTGTATTTCTAGTGCTTCTTGGTCATTAGAAACTTGGCCCTCATATACATTCACTCAATGCATAAAAACAAGTGATTCATATATACATAAAACAAAGGGTTACATCCCACAAACTTAAAGAAACCAGACATAAAAAAAGTGTATTCTCCATAATTCCTATTGGTATAAATTTCAAAAACATGCAAAATGGAGCAATGCTATTAGAAATCATAACAGTGACTACCCTAAACAGAGGGTCACTAGATATGGGGGAGTGGCATTGCAGAGACCTGAGGGAGCCCCTGAAAACCATCTCCTGAGCTAGGTATATTGTGAGAATGTGTGGAGCATGATGCCATATGAAATGCGGCCTAAGTGTCTACACACAGCACAGTTATACGTTATACTTCAAAACAAGCTAAAACAGAACAAAACAAAAGCCCTGGGTGACCCTGGTCTCCTCACTTAATGTCTGGGGGCCTCAGTTTTCTGTTCCTGACTGAGGTTGGCCATGACGGTTTTTAAAGCCTTCTGAGCACACTGTAGTTACAGTTGTATGAAAGATTGAGGGGCCATAAACTCACTGGATGATTGTGAAGTGCACAGAATTCCTATTGTCTCAAGTACGGTTCTTTTACTGAAGGAGAACACCATTCAGTGTACACATACTTCCATTTACAAAGTATTGGCCTGGGAATGAAAACTAATCTCAATGAACTAGTGTTTTCTTAAAGTCTCTCTTTTAGCTCAGGAAATACCTGTGGCCCTTTGATTTGGCAGTTTCTTCAGACCAGGCATAGTCAGCTATGGTGAGTGCAGAGAGCATGGCTAGGGTGGAGAGTGGCCCAGGGGAGGCGTCTATTCTGGGGGCAGGCAAAACAGGGGCGCCTTGTAGGGAACTTAAAAGAATAATGCAGCTGCGTGGAAACCTGTCTGTTTGAACTGTCACCCTGCCCTTGCCAGGGGATGCCACTGACCCCACGCTCCCCTCACCTCCAGGGGCCACCCCTCCCCACCCCTAGCTGGGCACGCCCCTGCCAGGAATTAAAGCTAAGTGCAGCGCTGCAGGAATAGCCGAGGCACGACTCTCTATGATGGAAACCGGGACGAAAAAGCTGAGCAGATGGCTATGCACCCAGTTAAAACTAATCTACTCCAAAACCCCTTTGCAAAGGAGGGGCTGGATTTTCAAACAGGGCAGGACACTCACTGGGTGGCAGCCGCATTTGTCCCTGGGCTTCCTCCTCCAAACACCACTGACCAGCCATGACCTCCGAACTGTTAGGTGCCTGGCTTCCCGAGATGCGTAAATTAAAATTGACATGAACTCATGAAGTGCGTTTTCACTTTGACCATTCCCTGACAATTCCCCGTCTGTGGCTGCAGAAGGGATTCTGGGCCAGACACTGCTGACCCCTCGCACTCCTCCGGCTCACCCATGCTTCCCCCACCTCCGCCCGCTCAGCAGCCGGGGCCGCCTTACAGTCCTTCCTCCCCGGCTCTTCTCTGCAGCACCCCGTTCTCCACACGGTGCCCGGAGAGGCCTCCCCAACACCGTGAGGCTGGTCCCGTCACTCCTGCCCAACAGAGCCATGGTTTTCCTGTCATGCCGAAGGGACCCCCCTCCCTGGAGGCTGCAGGCCATACGTGGTCTGGCCCTGGCTTCATCCTTGACCCCCCACCTTGTCTCCCAGGCCTGCCCACCTGCCCCTCAGGGTCCCTGGAGGGTGCCCATAGGCTGATGCCTGGGGCTTCGCGATAGCCTTCGTTCTGCCTGCAACCCTCTCTCACCGGATGCCAAATGGCTGTTCATTTAGGCTGCGTGCAGATGGCACCTTCTCTCGAGAGTCCTCCCCTGACCCCCAACTGCGGCCTGAGGGCCCCGAGGAGCAGGACGTTCAGGGACCACAGCCCCCTGCGTCAGGCCTGCCCTCTTCTCTGCTGCCTGCTCTGCCTGATGCCTCTCCGTCCTCTGTACCTGGGCGTGTCCCACATTGACTGGTTTGCTGCCCACCCCAAAGACTAGACCGTAAGCTCAGAAGGCCCAGCTGTGTCTTTCTTACTCTAGGATCTAGACTAGAGCCCAGCACGTCGTAGACATCCACTAATCCGTGAGTTGACTGAGTGATAGAAAGTCCCGCTCAGCTTTTGCGTTGATCGTGTTAGATCCCCACCATCACCCCTGGGGGTCCTGCTCCCGGCTGGCAACGTGTTCCTAATTAATAAGATGGCAGGATGGGTTGTCTATCCCCAAGGACTTTAGATTTGCTGGAAATTCAAATCATCTGTCACCAGAATTTCACCGTAATTTTGTTTTAAATCGGTAAGCAATGGGTGATGTTGTCGGTAGAGGGCCTGTGAAATCAGTATGCAGTCCTTTGTAGCACTGAGATTGTCTTTAATGCTAGCAGCCCGTCCGTAGGGCCTGATGCACTGAGATGTGTTTGAATGATTTACTCCTCAGCTCCAGGGCTAACTTTAAGGGGGTCCGGAATTACAGAACTAAGGGGAAGGAGTGAGTGCAGACGTGACAGGAAACAACAGGAAGCCTAACAGCAAACTGTTAGGAAAACAAAAATGAAAACAAAATACCAAAAGTAAGAAAGAGAGAATTAGGGACAAAGAAAGAAAAGCAGGGGCATCCGTGCCACCCCACCGCCTGTCCTGCAGGCCTTCCCGCCAGCGTCCCCCTCACCCTGCCCGCGGCATCTTACCCATGCTCCT
Organism: Phataginus tricuspis; assembly: GCA_029783875.1. Taxonomy (NCBI): domain Eukaryota; kingdom Metazoa; phylum Chordata; class Mammalia; order Pholidota; family Manidae; genus Phataginus; species Phataginus tricuspis. Next base: position 20,028,262 of record JAQQAC010010508.1, on the reverse strand, counting down.
TCCCTTTAAACTTGTTTTCTGGTTCTGTGCTTTTCCCCTGTAGCTCTGCCTTACTCATTGGGCCTTTCTGTCCAGGGTAGGTGCAGTTGCTTCCCACAGAAGGCCTTGGAGCAGCACAGCTCTTTGATTCGTAAGCAGATAGAGCTCCTGGAAGGGAGAGGGTTCTCCGCCTGCGGAAAAGGGCCTGGTCTGGGAAGAGCGGCAGACCCACCATGAGTGTGCCTCGCGTATCACGCCCCCCCGTACTCTGCCTCATCACCCCCAGGTCACTCTGTCTTCCCCTGGGACTTACCGTAAGCCTTCAGTCCATTTGTTCACGCGTCAAGAAGTTAAGTGTAATTCCCAATGTTTGAGACGTTTCTAAGGCCTCAGAATATTACAAGACGGGGGGAACCTGCCCACCAACCCCGCCCCTCACATCAACTGGGGAAATAAGGGGAAAAAAGTAAAAATGCCAGGAAAGGAGACTTAGGGGGAGGAGAGAGGGAATAAACCAAGGAGAAAGGACACTAAAGAGGAGCAAGCTTATTAAATAGGAGGTTAGGGAAACCCTGTTGGGGGTCTGCATGTAGGCTGGTGTCCGGCACTCAGCGTCTATAATCCTCCCTTAAACATGGCGGCCTCCCCTGTTCATGCAGCAGGTGCTCCATGCACACTGTGCGTCCCCCTCGGCACCGTGCCTGCAGTGATCCGACTCACTGTCACAGACAAAACCCAAATCTCAGGGCTCAGCCGCAGAACCCTCGGCTGTGGGCCAGCTGCTCCGATCTGCTCCCTGCGCCTCTCACCAGAATCCCAGGTTGCAGCCATATTCCAGCTGAGCTCCCTGCTGCTTAGGTAGAGGAAGAAAGCTTGTGGAAGGATGCTGTGTTCTTCAAGCTTCTGTTCATGGACCAAGGCAAGCCAGATAGTCCAGCCAACTCTAACCAGGGCCCACTCACATGGTCGGAGCAAAGTGTGCCGTCACTTTACAGGAAATGAAATAGGTATTTGGGGACAATAATACACCCTGCCTTGACACCTGAGTAAGTAAGGGAGGCTGTGGGCCCATTCCTCTTATAGATAAGAAAACGGAGGGCAGAAAGCTGAAGAGGTGTGCCTAGATGCGTGAAACAGAATGGAGCTTGGGCCAGGTGGCGGGTCGCCCAGCTTCTCACCCACTGATTTGGTCTTTTCGCCCACCTGCATCTCTTTGTCCCCCTTACGTTTTCTTCCACCCTAAGGTAATGAGCATTAGAAGCCTGCAGGGCCCCTGGGAACACAGGTGGATGGGCCCCAGGGGCTGTGTTATGTCTAAGGTGGACCTGAAACTGTATTTTTAACAAGTCCCCCGGTGATGCTGAGGATACGGGTCCAGAGATCACACTTTGGGAACCACCGCCTCCAGGCACCACCTCCAGAGCATAATGCAATGAACAACTCCTCAAACAGCTTTCCCTTTTGAGCTTGATTTAGAAAAGGTGAACAGCCAATCAGATGAACTGGTCTTAGAGTCCCGACAGTCCCTCCTGAAGCACTGGGGCAACTGAAGGGTCCTTACAGGCACAGTTTTCAAAGTGGGGTCCCTGGACCAGTGCATCTGCGTGACTGGGAACGTGGGGTGCACATGCCTGGCTCTACCCCAGACCCACTGCCTCCTGACTTCTGGGGACGGGGCCGAGGGCCCTGCGTTCTAACCTGTGACCCGGGGATGGCGGAGTGTGCTGAACTTTGAGAACCCACGGTTTGGTCCTCCAGGACCCTGTGGCCACACCGCAGTGCCGCAGAAGGGGTCCAGGGCTTGTTCGCCTTGCTCCTGCTGGTCCACGTGTGTCTATCCAGGGGCCTTGTGAGAAATGCAGGCTCTCAGGCCCCCTCCAGACTTACTGATTCCTCCTCAGGTTCTGGGTTTTCTTCTCCTGAGGGAAGACCTGGCTTCTGTCTTATCATCCAGCCATGCTGTCTGTTACAGGTGACTGTCTACCTGACTTTCAAGGACGCCTTTACACTCATGACCCTTGCTTCTGCGCCCTGGAGGCTCAGGGCTCGCCCTGACTCACCTTCCTGGCTGATGGTCCTCACCTTCCAGCGCTGTCCCTGCTGGGCTGGTGCTGTGGGGCTGGGAGAGGGGGTCTCGCTAGGAGAGCCTCTGAGACTCCTGGTTTGTATTTTTCCAGTGAAGTCCTTCACCTTTCGTTTTTGTATTGCCCTACTTAATTCTTCTACTCCGCCTTGGAAAGCAGCATTATGAGCAATTTCAACTAATCCATTAAGCAAGCAATTATGTTATTGTGTATTTATGGACACAACTAATCTCAACAAGGAACACGACTGCCTTTGCCTGAATTGTTCACGAATGTTCATGTGACATTACGTGATTAGCAGCCCCTTTCCGACTAGATGCATTATTGCCATTTTAAAACTTATGTATTTGTGTTCCCAGAAGTTATTTAGTCTTCACTTTAGACAAGGCTGCAGATGATGAAATCACAGAAACAACTGGAAACACAGATCAACAACTTGAACGATTTCTAGGCTAACTGAGTCATTTCACTCCATATATGTGATGTTTATACACACAGCCAATGCAGATGTGTTTACTCACTTCTAGAGCATTTGCTAAAAGTATTGGCTTGTATGGGAAACTTTTGTGGGATATTCTGTTAGATTGTGCATGTTTTCCCTACTGAGAGAAATTTTAAATTAAAACTAGGTCTCTGGCAGAAATTGAGCTAGGTGCATCTTAGGTGAGAACTTGAGCTAATCTTGAGTAACAAGTTGAAATTCACTGAGCCCAAACTGCACCTGTGTGTGCCCAGCACAGTGCTGAAATGTGGGGGGTACAGGGCGGGTGGGCACGAAACACTCGTTCTGTCCTTGCGGAGCCCATGGTCTTGCAGAATGAAAATAACTCAAAGAAAGAAAATGCAATCTTTTATTATAATTACTGCTGTAATTAGTGCAATCAATACTTTTTTACCAGTACAGGGAAACTTCTGACAGTAGGAAGGGGTGTTAATTATAACTTCACCACTGTAACTGTGTCCTTCAGGGCTGTCCTGCATGCCGGTCACAGGGCCACCCAGCCACAGGGACAGGCTCCATAGAGTAAGCTTGAAATGCCCCTTCTTGGAGGACGATGGCGGGCAGGGTGCCTGAGACAGCAGATGAAGCACTAAAGGAACCAGCAGTCTTCAGTGCCACGTGGGTCTCCAGAGGCCATTGGCTGTCTGTTTAGGAGCTGTTGTGGTGGGTAGGGGTACCCCTTTCTAAAGCTGACCCATTATCAAATGTTTAGTGTCCCGGACCCACCAGCAGCCCCTACAGCTCCCATCACCACTGCACCCACTCCATTTTGGCACCTTCACCACGCTAACGTGTCCTGTCGATGGAATGCAGGAACTGCCGAATAAGAGTTACAAGGGTCTGGGTTGTAACTGACTTCACTGCAACCAGTCCTGCAACTTTTTGCAAGTCAGTAAACTTCTCCATGTCCACAAGTGTCCTTGCTTGCATTGCCCTTTGCTGCCCCCATCAGAGAAGAGAAGCAAGTGGATAGACATGGGGGCTTAGGGATGAATCCCAGCTCTGCCACTTACGGGGTGACCTTGGGTGACTCTCTGGACACATCTGAGGCTGGACCCCCATTGTCCTGCAGAGCCACCCAGGACCTTTATGGAGACAGCAGTGGTGAGCACGGCCTGCCCCACGCCCAGCACAGTGGCTCCCGCACAGGGAGGGCCCAGTAACAGGGTGACAAGCTGCCGTCACTGCCACCGAGGAGGCTGCTGACCACGCCGGGCCAGCAACGGGCCGCAGGGCCAGTGCTCTTGCAGACAGGCGATGGCGGTGCCCTTCCCCAGACCGTCTGGGGGGTTGTCATTCCTTTTCCTCCAACTTCGTGTGTCACAGTTTTCTTGCTAAAATGCCAGGAACAGTCTGCTCATCACTGCTGCATTCCCAAACGGGAGGTGGCCTGCTTGCTGGCAGGTGCCACTGCCTGACTGAAGGAAAAGCACAGAGCTTTGACGGCAGGTCGGCCAGGACGTTCCGTCCATCATGGGCAGCCAGCTCACGCAGCAGGGTGCCCGAGGCAGAGCACAGGGGAGTGCTGGGGCCTGAGAGAACGTGTGCATGTCAGCGACTTGAAACAGTGTCCAGGCATGGCGACTCTCCTGGCAGCCCCATCGATTAGTGGTTGTTCTGGGAACAGCTGGGAAGGTGCTTGGCCCTGGCTTGAGAGAGGACATGATGAGCAGGGCCCGCGTGGGATGGAGTGTGGAGGACACAGACGTGCGCTACGGGCGAGCCAGCCCTCGTCCCTGAAGGAATCGCCTGCCTGCAGGACTGTCGTGCAAGTAGCAGAGCTGCTGCTTCACTTATTAATGTATCCGCTTTCCAGTAGTTCTTGTATTCCTGGACTTTACACACTTTGACAAGATCTCAGAGATGAAACAACGGGTAACTTCAATTCATGGTGTAATGCTCCTTAGCCACCCACCCCTTTTCTTCTTAGAAATAATAGGCTTCTACTCATGCAAACGTTATACTCACTCATATATTCTTAACCACTGTAAAAACGGGCGAGTGGCCAATAAAGAAGGAAATAGCAAAAGCTGAATCTTATTAAATAGATGAAGACAATAATTATTTAAACCATTGATATTTAGAGTTCTTCATAAAAATGCCATGTTCTGCTGATAAGGTCTGCCTACTACCCACTTTCACACAGAGCATAGGATATGTATCTCTTCTCCTTAACCAGAGTGAGGGTAGTAAATGTATACTCTTAAAATCACTGGAAAACAGGAATTTATTTGCCTTTAATAGGAGTTATTTCCTATATTTTTCTCATCTCTAGCAAATACTTGCCTTTGTCCACAGATAAGTAGGTATGTCAGCGTTGGACATGTTTCCAGGTCATTGTTGACGTAAAACCCCATGTAAGCCGACTCTTCTCAGGATGGGGCCCTAGAAGTAAGAAGGCGAAGCTGGGAGAAGCCACACAGCTGTTGGGTGTTGATGCTGGAAGAGCCACTCGCTTTGTGGTAGAACAGACAGAGTAAGGACATCGGAGGACTGGAGGCAGAAGATTCTGGGGCAAAGCAAATCTGTCCTAAAGGCTCTTTCCTGCTCTAATGCCAGCATCTTCCAAACAGGGCAGCCTGTGAGACGGAAACACTTGGGGGAGAGTTCAGTTCCAGGGGTGGCTGCTGGTCAAAGGTCCCCTTTGATTCTGGAACCTGGGGCGGAGGAGGGGAGGAACTGTGCTTTCTGCAGAAGCCCTGCTGTGGTGCCTACAGGGTGTTTTAGGAATGGGGCCCTGATGGTGATCCGCGGGCAGTGTATGGGAGGTTTCCCAGTTGACAGGATGCATAGCTTTCATTAGAACCTCTAAAGTGTCTTTACATGTAGAAAAGTAAGAAGGCTCATGAATCTTTCTAAATCACATTGGCTTATTTAATAAAAGACAGTGAATTAAGGGATTTAAATCTCTATTTTGGGTGTACTTGTCTTTTAGGATACTTGGCTATTTTTACCTAACCAAAATACTTGCATAATTATATTAATTTAGCCAATATGTTATTTGCAAATGATATTTAAAAAAATTTGAGTCATTTGGGCTTTGGGACATTTTACCCAGAGATTAGGACTGTATTAAATATTAACTGAAAGAGATACCTTCATTCAGAAAACTTGGTGACCATTTTCCTACACTGTTTAGAACATTTCCAAAGTATTTGATACTGTTTAATCTCACTTTCTGAGTTAATAGTCAAGTTAAATATATTAAGTTAGTTGGCTTGCTTTTTCTCAGGGTCATTTTGGGCCCCTTAGGTGTTCAGATTTGTTGGTGGGGTAGGTTTAGACTTGGGAGCCAGGATGCTAAGGAAACCAAGAAATGTGTGTGGTGGGGGGTGAAAAGAGAAGTCAGGTGCATTAGCTGGTGAGCAGGGTTAAATTAACCCCAGAGGTTCTCACAGTGTGAGCTCTGCACCAGTCCAGGGTCAACATCACTTGGGAATTTGTTAGAAATTCAAATTCGGATGCCCCCAGGCATCCTGGAGACTTTGGGGTGGTGCCCTGCCTAGTCATCCTCTTCAACAAGCCTCCCAGTGATTCGGATATGGGCTCTGGTTTGCAAACCCTACCTTAACTGGATAATATTTAACAGTCCCTTATGATAGGACTTACCTGGGCAGGTGGTTAAATGCAGGTCTCTTTCTGAAGACTTCGATTAAGTGGCTCTGGAATGAAGCTCTGGAAATGCTCTTGTTAATGAGAATCTAAGGGGGGTTTATCATCAGGAAGCTGGGACACCATCAGACACGTGTCCCTGCCATGTCCGTGGCTCTGCGTCCAGGCAGGTCTGGGGCGCTGACGTCCCTGGTCCAGTTATCTCGGAGCAGACACATCCAGACGCCTCAGCATCTCTCCCAGACCTGGCCCGTCGGCCCAGGACAAGCTGCCACTCATGCTCCTGGGAGAGGCTGAAGCCACCGGCTGGCAGCACCTCGGTCCTGGGCCTCCTGCAGTTGGAGCAGTATCTGAAGACGAAGGGAGGGAGCCTACGTACGTTCTGATTTGATTTACAAATAAAATCGCCACTATTTCAGTATCTGTTTTGTTCAATACACTTTGGTTCTTTATTGCAATTATCCTCTGCATGTAATTCATCCCTCGTTAAGTGGTCGGGATGGTGAACACTGACGGGCCTTGTACGCTCTCACCCAGCATCCTTCGGGTGGCCAAACTGTGTGGTCCGCCTCCTGCCTTCCATGCTGTCACCTGTCTCAGGTGAAGGGCCTCACTGTGCAGGGAGCCTCTCGCTGCTGCCCTAACTGTCTGCTCTGGGGAGTCACACCCTGTGTGTCGGAAATGGATGTGAAGTGGAGCAAAATAGTTTCCAACTCGGCTGAAGTCCGTCCTCCTGAGTCCCACCAGTGGGCCACGGCGGGGCGGGCGGACAGGGGTGATGAGAGGGGTACGTAGTTCGACAAGTCCTCTGTGGATCCCGGGGCCACAGCTGCGACCTTACGGGAACGATTTAATCTCGCGGAGACTCTTCCCATGCCCTTAAGTGTGATGATGCTCTCTCCTGCTCGTTTAAAGAAATATGGTGATGAGAAAGGAACACAGGGCACTTAACACCGTGCCTGCTGCACCGCAGGAGGTACAGACACGGGCCCCTCTGTCAGGCTCTTCTCAGCTGCGTTTCTGTAGCTGGGCTGAGAAGTGGCTTCTCTGGACCACCTAAGTGTTTGCTTAACACACGTTCCCCAAAGGCCCCCTACGTGCCTCACGCAGAGACTCAGGGATAAAGGAGGATGGGAAAGGAGCGGCCCTGGTGCTGCATTCGCCGTGCTTCAGGCGCTTCCCGCCTGCAGCCCTACGGAGTCGGCGCTTGGAGCATCATCCCACACCACAGGTCCTGAGGCTGAGACGGCGCAGGGGGACACACATTGCTAAGAAGGGGAAGGGTCCAAGGCTGACACCAGATACCCTGCCCTAGAACCTGTGTTCTGGACCACGAGGGCCCTGAACGCGGCTTTGAGGGGCTTTCGGTTGGGAGCCTCAAGTCTAATAACGTTTTTATACAAAGGCTACCCCTCCACCCACACACATCGCAAATGATGTTTCCCTTAAAAACAAGTCCTTAGACAACTGAATCTGTTGTTCCATCTCACCAGCTGTGCTGTCCCAGAAGAGTGAGTTTTCTGAGCACACATCCCCCAAGAGAAACGGCCAACTGTGGCGCAGGCTTCCTGGGCAGCTGTCCCACGCAGAGAGGCACGCAGCTCCCGCGCAGACATACAGGCCGTCAGCCTGGGTGCCTCTGCGGGTGGCGCTGAGGTCTTCTTGCCCAGTGCCACTGGGAGCAGAGCTGGCACAGCACGATGTGTAAGGGACAAGGCGGCGGGCCTCAAAGTCACGTCGAGGAGGGGAAAACCAAAACCCTGGACCGAAGTGCGCAGTGGAGAAGGGGCTGCCGACAGCCAGCACTGCCCTCACGCCGTCCTCTGCACGACCGGCCTTGACGACCTTCAGGAGGCCCACGGGACAGCCTCTGAGGGGTGATGACGAGGGTCGAGAAGGGAGGCACAGCTGAGGCAGTGGACAGCGCCCCCTGCGCAGTGAGCAGGGCCTTCACACCCGCCTGCTGCTCGTTGATACAAATACAGTCAGGCTACGCACGCAGTTTTAGAATTATCTTCATTTACATCACGGAACCTTTCCGTATCGTCAAATACCCAGAGGTAAGTTGTATTAGGTTGTAATTTGGTCACGTTTTCCTGTTAGATATTTAGGTAGATTTTCAATGTGCTGCTGCTTTCTTTCCAATGTTATGATGAGTTCCTTCCTGCTGAATCTCTGGGCCTCAGTTAGTGATCTGGGTGATTCCTGGATGAGAAATTGCTGCCTCTGCGTGTGTGGCACATTCTCAGTGCTGAACACGCAGGGCCTTGTTGCCTGGGCTGCCGCAGGGTTTGTCCAGGGTCCTGCTGAGCTCCTGGAATGCAGGGCTCTGCCTGGGGGTGAGCGTCCTCTGGGGCAGCGATGCCAGATCCGCTCCAGAAAGCGTCTTGTGGCGCAAATGAGGTCTGAGCCATAGAACCAGACCCTGACGTGGCGTTTAGTTCCACGCTGTCCCCTGGCTCAGTACTGGGGGTCTGGCCTCTGGACAGTTCTTATTTGTGGAATGTTATGTGCTGTGCAAGTCTGGAACATACTGTTTTTTCTTTCAAAATCTAACAAATCATCTGTGAAGTAGATATTCGTATTTTTATTTTGCTCCGCGGGGCAGAGAGCTGACCGGCCAAAGTTCACACTCCCGGCTGGCCTGGCCCAGACGCCCAGAGGGCAGCGCACGCTGCCACGAGCAGGGAGGTGCTGACGCCTCTGCCCACCCGCTGCCCCTTCTGCTCTCCCGGCTGGAGGAGTGGCGCGTTCTTGCTTCCTCTGACCTGGACGGAGAGCCTGTCAGAGGGAGAAAGGCCGGAGGCCCCAAGGTTGTAAAGCACAGTGAGGACCTTCAGCTTCCTTCCCTGGTGAGCCAGAGAAAGATTTAGGCCCTGGGCAAGGGGAAAGGAGATCAAAGAGACATTGTGAAAAATATAGCATTTTCCAAAGGATGATTATAGGGGGAAAATGTCTAGAAGCAAATTTAAGAAAGTTACTCATCTCAGCACACGTGCCTGATTCTAGAGTCCACGCCTGGTCAGCCACGTGGGAAGCACAGAGCCACGCAGACACGGCTGTGTTTTACGAGTACCCGTCAGAGGCAGGCGATTAAATCAGAATGTAGAACCTAAACGCAAAGGTGGCCTCTCCAGTGAAGCTGTTCTGGCCGCAGACGGCGCTTCAGGAGAGGAGCGGGTTCCCGGCACGGCCCTGGTGACCGACGCTGCTCTGCCCTGGCCCCCGGGAGTGTGGGCTGTGGTCACGCTGAGGGCTGGCCGAGACCCGCTGGCTCTGTGGTCGCTTCCATCCAGGCTGTTGAGATGAATTCTCTTAACATCCGTGGGGAATATGCCTCGGGTTGTTCAGAAATTGTTTAACCATCTTCCATGAGTGTCAGTGTATAAATACGCTCTTACTGGGAGAGGCTATCATCCCTCCTGAAGATTTATTAATTATACATGCACCTCGTGTTTGCATTCCAGCTTTCCTTGGGGAGCACAAAGCACTTTGCAAATATGAATTGCAGACAATAAATAACGCCCTCGATTTCTGAGACACCTACTGCTAAGGACTTAAGTTCATGCCTCCCTCAGCACTCTGCCTGGAGCAGAGCCGTCACCACCCAGGGATGAGAATAACCAGCTCTCGTCTTCTCCTGGAAGAAAGGACTGCCGACTGTGAACACGCCCAATTTTACCAACGTGGAGCCTAAATTACGTGAGCAAGTGACTGTAACTGGATTCTATAAACAGACAGATGGCAGTAAATGGTTTTGGGAGGTAAATCCATGTCTTTATATTAACTGTGGCCATCAGAAATTTTCATTAATCAACAACGAATATGAGGGGAAAGTATATAAAGCATGGGTTACAGTTTTACCATCCTGAGCTCATTATTAGCCTTGAAGCACCTTAGTGACTAAAGCTCACCTTTGGCTAACGTAACTCATTTCCTGTCCTACTGAAAAGAGGCTCGTCATACAGATACATCATCTGGATGAACCGTGTGCAGACAGGATGGACCTGTGCCACAGCTTGGTCTGTTTTTGGTCCCTCACTTAAGGGAAAGCAGTGGAAGAATTATTTAAGCCATTTTTTGGTTTAGCAGAGAATTCAACGGCAATTGAATTAATATCTCACAAATGTGATGTTTTAGGCACAGTTTTGTTTACGAAACCGTAAATAAATAAGAACCGCTGCTTACTTTCCATCCGAACCTGCTTCTCCCAGGAAACGTCTGTTACAGAGTCCCCCTTTCTGTAGGCAGGAGTTCGATGAGGATGACGTCTTTCAGAAGTCTTCTAGGCTGCTGCCCACCTAGCAAGCTGTGCACTTCCAGCTGACGTGAATTGGTAATGAGATGGGCTCTCTCCAGGCGCTGTCTCACTGTTCACCAGCACACTTGGCTCTTTCCCATTCCCTGGTGTGTAAACAGAGCTCTAAAATATGGTGCTGCATTAATAGAGCTCTTCCCGGAGTCACGTCAACAATAACACAGATGAGGACACGCGCCGTCAAGCCCAAGTCAACTGGTAGTGATGACAGCAATGCTCCTGATGCACTTGTTTCATCCTGAGTCCTCATGGAATTGCTGCGAACGTAGCTTCGGAGAGACTATATAATGGTCAGAACAATCCCCGTAGTACTAGGTAACATTCGTGAATGTTATGTGCCAGACACTCCTCAAGCGCTCAGCGCAGCACAGCGCCTCCCAGTGTCAGGAGGGGCAGCGATGGTGCTGTTCTGCGCAAGGAGAGGTGGGGCTCTGCAGCCCACTTACCCTGCCCAGGCCGGCCTGGTGACGTGTAGCGTTCTTGGGGCCTGACTCAGGCAGACTGGAGAGTCATTAAGGACTGCTCTGACCTGGTACTCACGGCATAGGTTGAAGGCCCACAGGCTCAGGGTTTGAACTGGGCCAAACGTCAGAGTCCCTGCGCAAATTCTGTCGAAAGTGGGTGAAGCACATCTCAGGAAAGAAAGTGGGTTCTGTTCCCATCCATCACCCCTGGTCTTGGAGCTGGGCGCTGAGAAGAACTAATTGGAGAGAAACATTCCCTAACTTAATATATTCCTGCATCTGACTGCACGCGGCTACCTACTGATGGGGCTCGTAGGCCCCACCGCCTCCTGCCCATGGCTTAGTTCTCCTTTTCTAGCCTCCACTTCCCTCCAAAATTCCAACCCCCACATATCTTGCTGTTTGTTTACCATCTTGAACTGGCATCCCACATAAATTTTCATAGTTAAAACCTTTTTTCCTGCATACTGAAACTTCTTTTTTTCTTCCTATGTTGCCTGCCTTTTTAAAAGCTATTGACTAATTAATTAATTCCTTCCTTTATCCATTAGATGATATTTGTTAACTACCACATGCCAGATGCCTTTGTTATGTACATGGGGACCTGAGCTTCCTGTCAGCAAGGTTTCCACTTAACCTCTTTTGTCTGAACTAGCAGGTATTGTCAGCTGCAACAGGCTGTGTATGGAGTTCTGGTAAATGTTGGGGAAACACAAATGCAATTACCTTCTATGTTTCTTTCAAGAAAACCACCCTTGCCTCTTTTTCAACTTTTCTGCAGTTGAACAAATATATTTGACATAGTGAACAAGTAACAATAGTTTTCTTGCTCTGCACAGGTTCCCTGAAGCCCATTATTCTTCCATTTGGCAGGTCAGTAGGCTGCACGTAGAACATGCAGGAGCAGGGGAGAACTGCAAGGACACCAGCCTCCTCTGGCTCCAGTCTGGGGCGCTGGGGGTGGCCTGTGGAGATGTGGGAGCAGACTGGTTGAGATGGATGAGAGAACATAGGCTCGCGGTCGGACTTCATTGTGTGGACAGGTAGGGGGTCCTTCACAGAGAGGTGACACTGTCAGGCTTGGTGAGGGAAGGCGACTGTGCTGCTGACACGGAGTGAGGGGGTCATGTTAGTGGAAAGGACAGTCGGGCCTGGAGAACTTGAGGGACTCTCCTTGAATCAGGTGGCCCCCTGTCCACCATCACCTGCTCCCCAGGAGCCTGGGATGTGTCCTCAAGACATTTGCTCTGGTTGCCAATAGGTTCATTCCACCCGCACGGGGAGGTGCCCCGGGGGAGCAGCCGCCTTGCTGGGTCCCTCGCTGGAGACAGATGGGGCTGGTAGGCACTGGATAAGCGCTTGCTGCCTGAGGACCCCACCTCAAACCACTGCGCCCTGCACTGCTGGCTTCGAATCCAGCCTCTCTCATCTGTAACAGGATGGGAACTCTGATGCTTTTTCTCCAAGGACCGTTACTAACGTTTGCTCCATTTTCCCCATCTCAGCAGAGGGCAAGGCCTCCTGCCATTTCTCTTCCATGCATATGTAAGGCCTCCATCTTCTCTGAGCGATTATGCAGAGTGGTCAGGCCAGGTCCCCTGTGCATGGGAGTGCACACATGTGCAGGTGTGCAAGTGGGGAGCATGGTGTGTCAGCGTGTGCTGAGGGAGATGCTCTTCTTTATTCTCATTTCCAATGTGCTGTGCCCTGTTGTCAGGACTGAGGGGGACAGAAGGAAGTGCCCTGTGCACTTTCCTCTCTTCTCTGTCCTCTCCGATCAGCAGGTGGATCCCCAGCTTCTCATCTACTTGACAGCTGTGGTGCTGGGCAATGAGTGTAGTATTGGGTTCAAACCTCTTGTTATGACTGAGACTTTAGGCAAATTTTTAGCTTCGCTGGGCTTCATTTTTTTCTCATTTATTACAGGAAATAATAACTACTACACATTGTTGTCATGTCACAACCTCTGGCCCAGGGAAGTGTCTGGTTCCTCTGAGGGGTGGGGGAAAGAATCTTAGCGTCTTTGGGCCCTGCACCTAGGACACCCCCAGTGCCATTTTACTCCCTCATCAGGGGAATGGCATCCATAAATACAAAGGAACTTCCACTGGGTTTGTCAAACTAGGCGGCCAGTAAACCTCCCTCCCAACCTCTCCTCCAAGTCCATCTTTCAGATACAAAGCATCTCCATTTCCAAGGCCCACTCTGGAGCAACAAAGAGTACGGGATCCAGAAGGGACCGCATCCTGGGCAGGTGGGATTCCATCAGCCGACCCACCCCTCAGGGAGGATGTCTCTCCGATGGGCTTTGTGCCATTAAATGGGGTCCTGTGGCTGTCGCTTGATGACTTTGCATTGTGAATAGCTATGTTCATGAGCTAGTCACACTATTTGTTAATGATTTTAGTTAGGAAATCATATCTAATTGACCATCATTTATATTTTCATTTTTGCCAGTGCCTGAAACCGGCACTAACGACTCTGTAATCCTTGTACTTGGCAGGCTGCAGGGGGCTGACTTTAGGGAAACACCAAGGCCCAGGCCTGTGGGGACCGTTCTGGGCATGCTCTCTACCTTTCACATCCTTCAGCTTTTTAAAAAATCATCAGTCTATGTTCAACAGATATTTCTTTTTAAACCTATGTCTTCACTTCTTCTGTGAGGGGGCGCACACAGCAGTAGATGCTGAGAACTTTCAGATGGGATTATTGAGTGTGGGGTGGCTCAGCGCCTCCTATGCGCGTGTGGGTCTGACCACCTGCCTGACCTCATCTGCTGATCAGAGACGGGACACAGAAGAGACAAAAGCAGCCTCTGGGCGCCTTTTGTGGGTCTAACCACCTGCCCCTATGCGTAGCATGACACTATGAGAAAAGGCGTCACAACTGTCATCCAGAGCAGGACTCTTGAAATTATTTTTGTAAATAGCGTTTAGAAAAAACAAAATGATGAGAGAAAAATCATGGCCCCACAGGGAGTGGCTTCCTTAGGGCGCACAGCTTTGGTTCCCTTACCCAAATTTGTATGAAATATTTTCCTCTATTTATTTTCCAGGTACCTAGTACCTTCCAGCCAACCACAGACATGCGCTCCATCTTCTTCTGCAAAGCTTCCCTGCCTTTGACACACCATCCCCTCTAATAAAACCTCTTCCTCCTCTTGTCCATGTGGCTAATTTTATGTGTTCTTCACAACTCTGGTTCAGGGTTTATCGCCCCTGCAAAGTCTTCCCTGGACCTGATAGTCCAGTTTCCTTACCTGTGTGCATCCTTTTCCATATTTCTCAGTATTGGGATGGTCTTACTGTTCTGGGTCACTTGGCTGGGCTGAGTATGTTTCTCTTCTCCACACCGGCATCCACAGCCCTGTTCCCGGCACATCATGGGTGGGCCGTCCGTTGGCTGCATGTGGATGGTATTGTCAGAGGGGCGGCTCCGGCTGAGCCCTGCCTGGGCACCGCAGGGAGCTGGGAAATGGGCCGGCTCCTTATTAGAGAAGCACTGGCTCTCAGTGGCACTTGGCCAACCAGGGATGCATTGCAAACTGAGGCCCAGTATTTCTGTGCCTTTGCACTGCTTTATCCTGTCAGTATCTATGGTCATCAAAACTCAAAAAACAATGTTCAAACACATACCACTAACATTAGCTCCAAATATTTGAAAGTTGTGTCATGATCAAAAACATCTATATTCAAAAGCAGTTGGATCATAAAAAGTGAGCATGAAATTTACAAAGCCCACTTTACAAAGACTAATTACTGTGTTGAGTTCTCGTGACTATTGCTTCAAACCCCATAAATCATATGCAAACAAGAGATGAGAGTTTTTAAATGTGAGTGAACTCTAGTGGGGTCTCAGAAGAAAGGAAAATCCATCTTTAGTAGCTCAGTGTCATATCTAAGCACATGAAACTTCAGCTGGGCTCCCCACGGCCTTGTGAACCGCCTCATACATGTGCTGCAAAGACCGAACCAGAAGGCAAGCCTGAGCCCTGGGCATCTGTTTGGTTGCATTTAGACATATCAACTGAAAATCTTTAAAAATTAAAAGTTCCTAATTCCCTAACTCAAGGTATTTTTCTCTTGTTGGAAAAAAGGCTGCCATTCCCTGTGGCAGATTGTAAGGAAACACCGCAGTCTGGGAATCTGGGTGGAGTACCATGGAACGGGGGCCCTTAATCTCCACTTTCCCCAGTAATGGGACTCTTTCTCTATGCAAATGACTTTGGAGTTAAAGGTAAGACAGGTTGTGGAATATTGTGTTCAAACAGAAAGAGAAGCATTGGAATAGAAGATCATTGTTGCTTATTAAGGTAGTCAGAGAGGGCTGAATGCAGTAGCCCAGAACCCAGCACCAAATAGGCAGGAGGATTTGGCACATTTATTACTGCCTCTGAGAGTTTTCAAGGTTGTTTTGGAATAAGAAATGAATTGAGCCCTAGAAAACCATCATAGCTGAGTGAATCTGGGGATGCTCGGTGCGCTGCAGTTACTGACTCATGAGAGATTCTCAAATCGCTTAGGATATTTTCTTTAGGACAGCGATTCCTTTCAGTTCTGATCTGCCCTCACCTTGCCCAAGATAGAAACTCAGAAGGACAACTTTAATGTTTAACTTTGTCATGAAAATTGACTTTATCTTCCACGGAGTTTGCAGTTATTTTAAGTGTAAACTGTCTCATTGTGTCCCAGAGAGCTTACAAAATAGAGTATTATTTTTAAATTTGGTGCTATCTTACTAAATTTAGCATTCACTTTTTTAGGCAATGACTTGAGAGCACATGGTGGGTGAATGAATTTAGCCTCAGAATGATCACAAATTGGAGTTTAGTGTTTTCTCTGTGAAGTCCGGCTACATGGAATTATCATGCAGACATATGCCTTTACCCAAGGGCTCTGATTAAATGCCTTATCTTTATATGGTTGGTGTTAAGGAGGAGATGCTGTTCTTTAGGGAAATGCAGGTCACAGATAAGAGGGGAGATCTGCGGGAAAAGACGGACATATAACCAGATTTGTCCAACAGATTTGACAAACTTTAATTTCTTCATATGTAAAATTAGCATAAAATAGCAATGTGTCTGTCATAAATATTGAGGTCTAAAGACAAAATATGAGAAAAACACTTAAGATGGTCCCTAAAACAAAATGGGCAACTGATATTTTAATGATACTGATTATAACAATAATAGTAGTTAACATTTATAACTGTAACAATGATAATTAGTAAAATTATCATTATCAATCCTTAAATAATTGCTTGCATTATACATGTCTAAGCATGGGTAAGAGAAATATTTTTCATATATCACTGAAACTACCTATTCACCCATTGATTCTGTAGAAAATTAATAAATATTTATTGACCCCCTCCTATATACTACACATTTTTCTTGGTGCTGGAAGTCCCCAGGAGAAGATAAAGGTAAAAATCTGTTTTCATGAAGCTTACAATTAAATGGGGGATGAAAATCACTAAACACATTTAAAAACATAAAAATTGAAAAATGACCACGTTGATGATAAATACTATAAAACTAGGTATTTGGAAGACCAGACCTTTCCAACAATGTCTGACTAAAATCTACATAAAGAAGTGTTTTTACGCAGTGGCACACCATGGGTTTGTATGACTAAAACAGTATTTTCCCTAAGTGTGGTAGAGCATATTCATGTTTTCTGTTCCAGTCTCTTGCATTTTATTAAATCTCTGCCCTTATGGAGCTTACCTTCTAGTGAAGGGTGATGGGCAATAAATAATAAACATAATAATAAGGAAAATGTTACAAGATTATGAGTTCCATTGGGAAAAAGAGCAGGGTGAAGGCATTAGGAGTATGTATGGGTGCAGTGGGGATCTTGCAGTTTTTAACATGATCATCAGAGAACTCTTTTAAAAAGTAACATTTGAGCAAAGAATTGAAGGAGTTGGAAGGGGGGTACATTCCAGGCAGAGAAAACAGGAAATGCAAAATCCTGCAATAGATCTGTGCTTGTTGTTTGAGAACTGGTGAGGGAAGCCTTGTGGCTGAACCCCAAGACAAGGGGATGTAGTAGGTGATGAGGTGGCAGGTAATGAGTGCCTTAGGACCCTAAAATCACAACAAAGATAGTGCCATCTGCTCTGGGTAGGGTGGGAGCACCTGACGGGCTTTGAGCAGAGAACTGAGTGATTAGATTACTTTAAGAGGATTTCTCTAGATGCCCTGGTGAGCAGAACCTATAAAGGACTAAGGGTAGAAGAAAACTGGCTAGGAATCTTTTGAAATTATCTGTATGAGAAATGTGGGTTGTTTGGATGAGGGCAGTAATAGTGGAAATGGTGGGAAGTGAAAGAAATGTCTGGACTCAAGATGTATTTTGAAGGAGGGGTGGTTAAAAGTATGTCATTCCTCTTGTACATAGGGTATGAGGAAAAGAGACCATCAGGGACGATTCCAAGATTTTTTTTGCTGAGCACTTGGTAGTATAGGATTTCCAACACTTGAGATGGGAAAAGTTATGAAAGGAACAGGTTTATAAGAGATCACGAGTTCAGTCTTGGACATACCAACTTTGAGGTTATCAGGCATCCAAGTAGAGGTGCTGGGAAAGACATTGGACAGAGGAGTCTAAAGTGGAGGTAAGAGAAACCTGGAGATACAAATTTGGCAACTGCTCTGTATTTATATAGTATACTGGGTTCAAAATGTACATCAACCCAGAACCTCAGAATATGGTCTTATTTGTAAATAAGGTCATAAAAAATATAATTAAAATAAAGTCATGCTAAACCCAGTGAATAGAGTCCTTGTAAGAAGAGGGAGATATTGATACAGAGACTTGGAGGCACACAGACACGCAGAAGGCAGAAGGCCATGTGACCTTGTGGGGCAGACTTTGGGGTGATGAGGCTCCAAGCCACGGGCACTGAGGATGGCAGGAGCTCCGGACACCGAAGAGACTAGGAAAGATTCCCCTGGAGTCACGAATGGGCATATGGACCGGGTCACACCTTGGTTTCAGACCCCGAGCCTCCAGCCTGCATCCTGGCAGCTCCAAGAGACCCCTGTGGGTCGGGGGCCGCAGCCCCAATGAGCCCGTCAGGGCAGCAGGTGTGGACAGGGAAGTCCACAGGCTGAGCCCTGGGCTTCAGCATTAGGAGGAGGAGGAGAAGTGAAGGCTTCCCCAGTGGAGTGGGAGAAGAGGAAGACAGCGAAGGAGGGAAACTAGGAGAGAGAGGTTCTGGAAGCTAAGCAAAAACTTTCATAAGGAGCAGAGAGTGACTTGTGGAATACTGATGCATGAGATGCTCACTGAGTAGAAAACCAGACGTAGCATGACCTTGGGGATAGACACTTGGTGGGGACCCAGGGCTGAGATCTTACTGGCAGGCATTTAGGAGAAAATGGGAAAGAGGGCCCTGGAAGGAAACACAGGTGATACCTAGGGAGGTTAGCATGGGGTGTGAGAGCAGATACGGCCATTGCTAAGGCTGAGCAAGTCGAGGCACTTCCCTTTTTCGTTCCTTTAAAATAGGAAAAGTGTCAATGAGAATAATACAGATGAGAGGATGAAGTAATCCCTTGTGAGGAAGGGGGTGTTGTCTGAGGGATGTCTGCCAAGAGGCAGGAAGGGTGGGAAGGATGCAAAACTGACATTAGGTTAGAGCAGGGCAGCTCATCTAAGTTAATGGAAAGGAAGGAGGAACATCTGGGCTCAGAAATTAACAGGCCAGTAAATATGGTGGCAGGCGTTTGTAGCTCTTTTCTGATTGCTTTAGTTTTCTCAGGGATGCAGAAGGCAAGGTCATTAGCAGAGAGTGGGGAGGAAGGCGCAGTCGGAGGTCTGGGCGGAGAAGAGGAGACAGTAAGTGGTTGTCTGAACCAGCGGGTGAATGGGGGTAGGAAATACACTGAGACGAGCAGACGGAACAAAGGCCCGCTTGAAGTTCGTGGTGATGAACTCGAAGCAGCTTGCTATCGGTCTGCACAATTTGCATTTTCTTCTGCCAGTGAACCTGTGCAGAAGGCAGTAAGTGCCAGTTGGATCTGAGCAGTCAGCATTCTGCCAAGCAAATCCCTTCACCCAGTGAAGGGAGAATGGGTCATGGGAAGTAAGACTATGTAGGAGAGTCCACAGTCATAGGGCGGCAACTTGAGCTGTCAGACTGGGAGGACAGAGGACATGAAGGGGTTGAGGAACATTGGTTGGTGAGATCAATTCTTACACTAAGGACTGTGGGAGTCTGGGCATTAGAAGAAGAGGGCCAGAGAGGGAGGAGGCTGCAGTCAGAAAAGGTGGTGCTAGTAACTGGAAATATGGAGGAGCTACATTTATTTGTAATAACAAATACTGACTTCTGGCACTGACTCCCCGACACACTAACAAGCCTGCCTCAGTTTGAAGAGCATTGTTACCTGGAGGAACCGAGGCAGGTGTGCATGCATGGGAGGCATCGGTGCATGGGTCACAGCTGATCCGTACAGCAGAGAGACTTCTGGCACAGCCTGAAAGAGGAGCATTCCAGGTGAGAGAGAAGCTGGGGCAGGGTTCGGAGGCAGCAGTGAGCTCAGCTTATCAGGGGAACAGCGGCTGGAGCCCAGTAAGTGAGGCAAATGTGGAGGGAAATAAGATGGAAGAGGTACATGACCTTACCGGCCATGGAAAAGAATTTGCATTTTATTCTAAGTGCACTAGGAAGCTGTTAAAACATTTCACTCTGTGGCATCAGATTGAAAAGGCTTATTCTGACTGCTGTGGAGAGAACGAACAGGTGCGAGGCAGAGGATAGAACCTGGAGGCCAGGTCAGATGTGCTATCATGTTCCCAGGGGAAGGTTGTGATTGGCTCGCTGAGCTGGGAAGACAGGCAGCTGGTGACTTGGATATGCAGCCTGTGTGCAGGGGTCCTGGTGCAGGAAATGGGCAAAACCGGGACAACTCCTGGAGTTTGACCTGAGTGACCAGTAGAGCTGGAAGAGCAGGTAGTTGGTGGGGACAGTCAGTTAGTGGAAACTGAAGGGTGCACAGGGGGCGGCCTGCGTGGGGATGGATGTGGACAGATACTATGTGGGCCAGGGTTCCACAGGTAGAAGAGATCCTTTTTCAGCATAAGATGACTAAGCAAGCAGCTGGCCAAGCCCTGTCACCCAGAATGCGGGCTGGTGAGCCAGGCCTTCCTGCATCTCCCCTTGCCTGTGAGTGACGGTAGCACCCCATGCCTCCCCTTTTGCCCTGACAGGCACACTGGGTACCCAGGGTCATTTTCTTAAAATACCACTGTGTGCAGAAAATCCCAGTCATGCATGTCTTTAAAAATCCTTATGAGATCCCTTTGTTTTTACCTGTGGAGTTTTTACCTCTCTGAAGTTCTGTTCTTCCTCTGAGGATTTAATGGAAGACATTTTATTCCCAAGTTAAATACCTACACAGGTCAGGCGTGTGGTAGTAGGCCAGTGACATTGCTTCACCCCCTTCGACTAGACCATAAAGTCCTTGAAGACAGAACTACAGCATTAGAACTGTTTTTTTTTTATCTGACACACAGTAGGCATTGAATAATTAGCAGCTCATAATTTTGGTGAGGTGGTGATGACATTCTCTGGGGGGGGGGTATTATATTCAACAAATGTCCCTGGAGCCTTAAGATAGCAGCCCTGTGCTATTTGTTGCAGGCACAGGATGAATAAGCCACTGTTCCTCCCAGGGGAGCCTGAATTCAAGAAAGACAAAAATAATGATAAATAGACCTGGTTACCAAAAGTGAGCTTGGTAACTATACAGCAAAAAGAAAGATTATGTCAGCCTAAGGGGCAAGTGGGCATGCTGGTCTCACAAACTGGGTCTGGATGAATGAGGAGAGGCTTGCCAGGCAGGTGAGGAGGCAGGGGGTTGTTTCCTGCTCAGGGACGTAAACACAGAGGCACGGAGGAGCATTATTTGGGGGATTCTGAGTGTTCAGATATCATTAACATATGAACAATATGTATGTGATAAAGCTGGAAAGGAAAGAAAAGTGCTTTCTAGGTCAGGCTAAGAAGTTGGAATGCGTGATGGAGAACTAAGGAGCCTGGCAGTGCTCTGAGTGCTAGAGTCACATGGCCAAATACTCACGCCAGGGGCCATGTGGAAGGCGATTAGAGTAACACGGCTGGAAAAGTGGGAGCACGTAAAAGGAAACAAAACAAAATGATGTTCTTGAACAACCTCAGGGCAAGAAGTCACCGATCTGGATGTCATTGGAACATGTCAGTTCTGAGTGTCTGGTCCTTACTTCCCCGTCGTCATGAGTAGGGGATTGCCAAGCAGGATGAGAACGGTGAAAGGTCTTGCTGGATGATACACGGTTATCATTTGCTGGGTCTGGAGCAGCCTGAAGACAGGACCAACAGAGGCACCCGGGGAGACGGCCTTGCCGAGACAGAGGAGGGCCTTGCGGGCACCAGGGTGCAGCAGCCACCGGCAGCTGAGAGGAGGCGAGAAAGGGTCCTAGCCTAGAGCCTTCGAGAGAACCCTTTGGGTTTCTAGCCTTCAGAATTATTGTCCAGAACAACAAATTTCTGTTAAGAAAGTAGGGAGGAAAGAAAAGAGAGAGAGTTGGAGGGAGGTGGGCAGGGAAGGCAAGGTAGGAGGAAATAAGTGCTGTACTCCAAAGGAGAGCTTGGCTTCTCTTAAGCCCAAAGCAGCTCTCGTCCTCAGGCAGTTACATCTACGTAGGCGTCCAGACAGAGCCTAGGACTGATCACGGAAAGCCAGACGCAGTGGCAAGCTTGTCAGATGCGATCTCGGGGCACTTGGAGTGTGGGGTCCCCAGGGTCGGGACTGCAGGAGGACACCGCTGTATGGACTGAGGTCATGGGGCACCGTCCAGAAGATGTGACTGAGCCCTGGTAGGCTGAACTGTCCTTTGCAGGGGGAAGGGCCCCACTGTGCCCCTGGTTGTCTGAGCGGCTCTGTTGGCCAGTGTGAGGCTGTGGGGAGAAGGTGGGTAGGGGGAGGGCAGAGTCCAGAGAGAGCCTCCCTCTCCTATGTCGCAAGCAGCTCCACGTTTTCCTCTTCTCTAGAATAGCCTTTGCTGTAGATGTCATTTCAATAAAGCAGTCTAATTGAAAACCACTGGACCAGGCATGTAAGACAAACTGAGATGGAAAAGAGACGGATCACTGAACACTAACAAGAGGCAGAAAGTTCAAGGCAGTGGGTGGAAATCCAAACCTGAATGGATCCCCTGAGACATCCTTGACATGAGCCAGGCAGTGAGAACCTAAGGATGGATAAGATATTTCCAGATCCTCAAGTAGTTCACGGATGTGCGAGACAGTCAGTAAGCAGACAGCACAGCCCCATTCATGGTGGGACAGAGGCTGGCCCAGGGCAGTAGGAAAAGAGGGCACCTTAGAGAAGCTGCAGAAGCTGCCCAGAGCAGGTGCCTGAGTTCTGGGGAGGGAGGGTAAGCTTGCTGAGAAAGGCTGGAGTAGAACTTCCTGGGCTGAGATGATGTCCTGGGGTCCCTGCGGCCCCCAGGGAAACCATCCTGTCTGCAGCGAGCTAGACTGCTGCTATGAAGGTGGGACTGTACTTGCATGGCTCTGGAAGAAGTGGTTGAGGTGTTTTAGGCAAAAAGTGGGATGTTGAGGAAACTTCAGGAAACTTTGACAGGGTCCCTGTTGAGATTACTGACATCTAAGATGGGTGGTCATGAGGCAGGTGTTAGTAAAGATGTGAAAAGTAGAAATGATTTCTAAAATGGACAAATACGTACAGAATATGTACCCAAAATATGCATGTGTGTCGGAATTACACGAACAGTGAGCAAACGGCAAGACTCTCAGCCCCTCCAGGAAGGCGTGCTCACCACCATGCGTGGGGCCCAGTTATCACATGCTGACTCAGCTTGTTGGGTTGAAACAAATGTTAGAAGGAGCACCACATGGAGGATGGAAGAGTGTGCCACCCTGGGGTCCCCCAGGGCCCGGGATGGGCCCTTCCTGCCCACAGTCAGCGGAGCTCCTGGCCACGTCCACACCTCTGCAGCGCCGCCCTGCCTGGGCCCTCTCAGCACCAGCCCTGCTAGGCTGGAGAGCTGGTACGAAGTTTTAAGTGACAAAATAAACACTTGGGAATCTGTAATGGTCACACCCAAAGGAAGAATGAGTCCGGAAGACCAGGGTCTGCTGTAGGAAGTTCCTTCTGTTTCCTGACTGTTGAAAAATGACCTTACAGTCCAACTCACAGCCCAACTGTTTTCTCCTCCCAAACTGCATTCTCCTATTCTGCCTTAGATTACACTATGATCTTATTTCACATCACATATTCTGAAATTCCATGAAGGCAATTAGGGAGAAAGGCAGATACAGGAAGCAGTAGGGAACAAAGCAAGAGCGATAAAGTATTTAACTCTATCTTGTTAAAGTTTTCACAATCCAATTACAAAATCGACTTGTGGTGGTTTTATTTTCCAAGCTGGCATCTTGGCTCTGCTAACACACGTACACACACACACATACATGCACACACACACATATACATGCACACGCACACGCACATACTAATTTCGCAGCTACTCAGGGTTTTCTGCATAGAACCAGATGCTACAATAACAGTGTATCTGTTGAACTTTTACATGATGAAAGGGATGAGACGGACATGGATTCCTAGAACACAGTAACAATCAAAAGACAACCTTATCATATTTTTGCATTTTATGGTTCCTATTTTTAATTCTAACTTCTGATATTTTTGTTTCAAGGAAGCTTACAAGTTCGTTATCAGCTAAACAAGGAAGAAACCCAGGCGCTCACCATCAACACTGAGAACTTTGCCGACAGAAGGATGCACCACCTGAAGATCACCCGAGAGGGAAGAGAGCTTAGCACTCAGGTACCCACTTCCCTTCTTCTCCATCAGCCCAATGTGCTCTGGGTGCTCAAAAAAACGTTTTTGGGCCTTTACCCGAAGCCAAGTGTGAAGCTGAGATCTGGGGATAGATACGAAGTGAACTTGGCTTCAGCCTTAGGGCACTGGACAAGGTGAAGTAAGGGGTGCTCCCCTCTGCCCTCCAGCATCACCATCTCCTGGGACACATCTGACCTACTGAATCAGAAACGTTTTTGTGGGGCGTTAGCAGGTGATCTTGATGTCTGCTCAGGTTTGATAACCCCTGGGCTGGTGTGTAACAAGGAAGACACACAGCTGGAGAGGAAATCGCGAGAGGCTGGCCAGGGCTGGGGGAAGCGTGCACAGGTAGTACGGGAGCACGGGTGGAGGCGGCGCTAATCTCACCGGGGCGTCAGTGCTCAATTCTCAGACCAAGTTGGGAGGCAACCAGGTGTGGAAGGGGAGGAGGAGCCGGCCCAGAGGAGAAGAGAGGGAAGTGTGCGGGTGGCGGTCCGTGGGAGTGTCGGCCCAGCCGTGGAAGCGCACGGGAGGGGCCCCGTGGGACCCCGTGGCCCTGGAGCAAAGGGCGGGCAGCAGGCGAGGGCACATCTCGGGAGGGACTGGCAGAGGTCGGCTCGTCCTCCCACACCACGAGCTCGATCGAGTCAGCCCTGCTGCCGGCTCAGCGACCACCCGTGTTCTTGAATCCAGCCGCCGTCCTGGCCTCCGAGACGACGGCTGTAAGCTGCCCCCCCCCCCGTCCTCACACCCAACACTGACTCTTCGCCTTGGCACGCGGCCCCCGCCCTGCTCTCGCCTTCCTTCTGAGCCCTGAGCCCAGAGCACGTGCGCACCGGCACCGCTGTCCGCGCCTGCGGCCGCCCTCCCTGCTGCTGCTGAACAGGGGCCGCTGCGGGTCTAGCCAAGGCCTGCCCACCGCCTGGGGGCCAGTTCTCACACCCGACTCGAGAGCACCCCCACATTAACATCCTCCTCTCCCTTCTCAACATTTTTCCAGATCTACTGGACGGCTTCCCAAAGCATAAGACACAGAAGTGCTACATGTATCAGACAAAACAAAGCTATAAGCAAAACACCTCTGTGGGGCAGCAGCCCCTCTCTGCCCCGCTTTCTGCCCGGGTCCTGGGGGCGTTCACATGCTAGGTCTGCAGCTCTCCGCTTCCTTTCTCTCCTAAACCCACCCTGGGGCAGGCTTCGCCCGTGTGCTGCAGCAGTTACAGTCCTCAGGACAACAGGGCCTCGCCTCGCAGAGCCCGGGACATTTTCCTCCCCTCCTCCTGGCTCTCTGCTCTCCAGACAGGTGCTCGCGTGCCTGCGGGACCCCCCCGTCACTGCTGCCCCTGCGCCTCTGTGCTCCCCTGTCATCTTCCAAACCGGAACAGCCCAGTTCCAGGACCACATCTTCAGACCCCTCTCCTGTGTCGCTACACTCCCTCCACGGCTAATCACTTTCAGACTCACATCTTTAAATGCCTAAATGCCATGTGCATGCTGATGGTCAGTCTCAAGTACAGCCCCAGCTCCAGTCGTCCCCCTGGAGCCAGACCTATGTATCCACTCTGTGAAAGCAGAGATGGCAGTGGCTCCAGAGGACCTCTGACCCAGCCACCCTCCCGCGGGACCTCGGACCTCATCTCCTAGCATCCCCTCTGCAAACCCAGGCCCGCCGTCTAGCTTCCTCGTGACTTCCAGGGCTCTTGAACCCATCTGAAGCTGCCTCGCTTGGGAAGCCCCTGCCCAGGTGCCTGCGCCTTCAGGGCCTCACTCAGGTCGGGCCGCACGAGGCCGTCTCTGATCTCCTTGCCCAGGACAGCAGCCTGCCTCCTTGACCCTTACACGCTAGCTGACGCGCAGTGTGTCTATGTACCCGTTTGTGCCTTCTCCCTCCTCTCTAGAATGCAAGCTTGGTGAGGACAGACAACATTTATGAACTAAATGAATGACTTCCACGGGGCTTAGTGTACATGTGGAGAAGGTTAAACCAGCCCTGTGGCGGGTGAAGGGAAACCTTTGGCTTTTAGGAAGGGTGGCAGCATGGGCAGATTCTCATTTTTCAGTGGGGCTCTGTGATCACTGCCTGGAGAGGCACCCCTGGGGAGTGAGATGTGACACAGGGACCACTTGGGAAGAGCTGGGGAAGCTCGCTGGCACCGTGGGGCAGCTGTGGAGGGGGATTTGAGAAATGGTTCAGAAGTAGTGTCAGTAGCTGTGGGTGACCTTTTGGATGCAGGCTAGAGGCAAGTGGAGATTCATTTCTAGTTTTTTTTTTAATTGGGTGGAATTCAGAAAAAATTATCAACTATTTGGGACAAATAACAGTCTCTGAGTGATTATAATTTAATGGCCTTACCTCTAAAATTTACTCTTGAAATAAGAGGAAAATCTTTGGAGCAAGTGTGGGCTGGGCCGGAGTGGAGGGTGAAAGGGATGGGAGGACAGCTTCCCGTCTGCATAGGTTCTGCTAATGTGACCTCTGGATGCACTCAGTTGAGCGTCTGCACATAGCCCCTTCTTTCTCTTCCACCATGTTCCTTCCTTCCCATCTAAAGGGTTCCCAGCAGTCAGTTCATAGGACTGGTGAGCATGTATTGGCTGAAAACAGGCCATTTCCAGAGCACCGCAGCACACAGACAGGCTTTTTTATTCATTAACTTTAAATCAGTTTATGGGGACAGCCACATAGCAGGGTTGCTTCCCTGACACGCCCATCCCTGCACCCTATCTAGAGCTTTCCTCCCTCCCCACCCCAAGCTTAGAACAAGCCATTCAGTCCAAACAGAAAAGGGTTGGCTACAGCTCCATCCACAGCCCCCGCCGGCTCCCGGGAGCAGGATATCAGGTGTTGCTCAGGAACAGGGAGAAAGGGCGGTGGGCAGGGACCGCTGTACTCAGCCAGGGGAGCTCTGGGACCTAAGAACAGATCCCTGCCACCCATGGCTTGAACTACTTTCTCTCCTTCTCTTTCCTTTGTGGCTCTAGGAAGGAGACCCTGGGGGCTGGACCCGTAGCCAGGGACAAAGACTCCCGGTAATGATTTGAGAATTGAAACTTGGTTTGTGCTTCTTAAGGCCCAGGTATCTCCAGAAATGCCCAGGTGGTGGGGCTGAACTTCAGTGTCCTGTGTCACATGCACTGATCACATTAAACCAATTAAGCCAGTTTACCAAAATGGCAGCATAACAACAAACTATAAAGAAGGAGGTTCTGGGCATTTTTGAAATCAAATTAATTATGTCCTTGGAGAGATGAAGATCTTAAGTCCGACAGAGGTCACCCCAGAGCGAGGCGGCTTTGGGTGTGAATCCTGGCCCCCTCCTTACGCTGTGCCCTCTGAGACCAGTCACCCACCTTTCTGAGCGTCAGTCTACTTGGCAAACACCGAATGCTGCTGAGCCCAGGCAGTTCTTGCAAAGACTACAGGAAAGAACACAGCGAAAGGAACGGGCGTGAGGCCTGGCATCTAGGGCTCTCACAACAGCTGTGTTCTGTTTTCTTCTTTTCCATCCCATTTAATGACTTGACAAGTGGGAATTGTAGATTCTGAGGTCAACAAAGTCTCTCTAGGCCAGATTACAAACTTCCCACATCCGGAAAGTTTAAAGGACTATGGTGCTCACACCTCACTCACTGTAATTAAAAACAAAAACAGTACTAAACCACAAAACTAACTTAAGGAAGTCTAATAACCAAATGAATCTCTCACTGAACACTTGACTGATTGTGTAGCCCATACCGTAAATACAGAAGTTGTAAAAATAAATATTTATGCTACCCCTATGTTCTTTCTGTTTTGTTCTATGCATGTGCTAAGATGTCCACATTGGCAAGCCAGCCCCTGAACCAGTACTAGTGCTCAGGGCTCTCCCTTCTGTCAGGCCAGAGCCCATTCGCCAGCAGCCCATAGCCCTCTAACCTCTGAGCCTTAAGCAGACCGTGGACGGGGACCCAAGGCCCAAAACCCTATGTTACACCTGGGACACATCTGACCTACTGCAGGTGTGGGGCCTTCCAGGGCAAGCGGAGGCCCCTGGTGGTGCGATGGTCCGTGCCTTCCCAGCCACAAGACAGGAAGGAATCTATGCAATGCGTTCACCCATTCGCTCAGCAAACCTACAATAGGAGCTACTTTGCCAGTTTCTGTAGTAGGCCCTACAGAAATCATATATTCATAAGATGTCCATAGTCTCAAAAAGTCAATAGTTTTGTGGCAGGGGGAGAGAAAGAGAAACAAAAGCAGGTCATCATTTTGAGGCATTTTAAGTGCAGCTTTAGAGGTAGAAAAAGGGGCAGGATGCGAGCAGTGAGGAGGGCCAGCCGACCTGCCCGAGCCGCCGCAGGGGTGTCCCCAGGGGTGGACCCCAGGGCCTTAGGACAGTGCCTGGCACATGGCAGACACTCAAACAACTGTTGAAGGAGTTTTGTAGATATTCAAATAAAAGCATAAGGGATTTATTTATTCATAAATGAAATAGTCGTAAAGTGTATGATTAGGTTGCACCAGTCACAGCCCCAGCAGAAGCCCCTCCGGGGTGGGGTGTCCGGAGGCGGGTTGGTCTGTGGAAGTGCAGAGGGAAGCATGGAGAACTGATGTCTCCCAGAGCCTGGGCAGCTGGAGGGGTCCTGGTCTCTTTTATTCCATGTGAAACTGTATGGTAACGGGGGTCCTTTCCAAGGATAGCCTCATGGGAACATGCAGAGCCTGGAAGAAACTGGTAGGATATGACTAGATTGAAAAAGGTGGGCACGCAGGGAGGACAGCGCCTTGGAGTGAGAGGAGGGGAACCAAGAGGGGGCACCCGTACTAGCAGTGGTCAGGGAGAGGACGCTCCCTGGAGGAAGGGCTCCCTGAGGAGCCCCTGGGGCGGCTGTCACTCCCGCTGAGAGGCAGGGTGCCCACCGCCTGGGTGGGTGGCAGCTGTTAGGTAGCCTGTCCTCCTGAGGCTCAGACTGAAACACTCGCTCAGGAACACCCCCCGGGGCCGCACCTGAGTGAGACCGGGTCAGGGCAGGCAGTACTGGGGCAGAGGGACCAAGGATAGCTCTGAGGATGCCTGGGAGGAGGGGAGGGTGGGAGCGAGCATCTGCCTCCCATTTAATGTTCATCATCTGGGGTGCTTCCGGAAAAGGCTCCATTTGTTTTCTTGTTCACAGCAAAGAATTTGGTGAGAATATGTCAGTGGGGAGGTAAATACCGTCAAAAGCGGTACAGAATTTCCTAGGAAGAAGACTTGTGTGAAGTCTTTATTTCACCAAGAGGAAAGAAAAGGGTGTTTTATGCGCATTGTGGGAAAATTAGCAAGATGTCTCTCATCTCCCCAGAGAGAGGATCGCAGAGCGGGGTCCGCTTGTGTGCACTTCCCAGCTGTTCCCAGGTGGGAGGGCTTTGTGGGCTCCGCAGACGAGGCCGATGCACCGTGTTTTCTGTTTTCCTGCAGGTGGATCAGCAGCTCCGACTCAGTCACACCTTCTCCCCGGAGGCCGACTTCAGGGCCGTCAGGTCGCTCACCTTGGGCAGACTCACAGGTGTGTCCTTCTGGTCCATTCCTTTCCCGTGGGTGATGTTAGAATAAATGGGGCGTGGACACTTTTCTTCAGGATGCCTAGACATTTCTGGGGCCGCTTGCTTCCATCATATCCGAAACCTAGAACCAGGAGCTGGGGTGCAGGAGACGCTGAGATGTACGCCTGGCAGGGTTGAGAACCAGCATTTGCATGTACTTTACAGAGGCTTGAGTCAGGCATCTTAACCAAGAAATGAAGTAAAATAAGCTTTAACATGTCTTCTAAATAATTTAAAAGGTTTCCTTACATTTTTTTTTTTTGCTTAAATTTACTTACTTTTTACTTAAAGACATTAGGATTTGAAAAACCCAGTTATTGGATTGCTCAAATCCTTAATGTCTTCATTCATTCATCAACAATTGAAAAAGGATCAACTGTGGTTTTCTCCTCCTCTAATGGTAGATTTTCTTTTTTTCTGACTGCAAGTTTTATGAATTTTCATTTTATAGATGATGAAGGTATTATCAGATGCAGGCTAAGTTGAAATGCTTGTATCTTCTCGATGAATTGAAAGTTTTTTTTAATATTTTTATACCAAAGTGATACTCTAACTTTTTAATGTCTGTGCTCAAATCTGTTTTGCCTGTTATTAACACAGCTAATTTAGTTTTGCCTTAGTTATTATTTACCAGGTCTGTCTTTTCCCATATCTTTCCTTTCACTTTTTCTTTCTTTTTAAGCCTTATATATGATCTTGTGAAAAACATGCTGCTGAATCTTGCCCAGATTATCCAATCCGACCATCTCTGTTTCATGGATCAGCAACTGTAAACGCCCTTACACTGTTGGGTTACTTGGACAGCTGGATTGGTTTCTGCCTTCTTATTTCCTATTCAACATTTCCTGTGATTCTGTCTTGTCCTTCTTCCCTGAGCTCTCAATCCCAGTGCAATATAAGAAACAGCAACTGGAGGCGTTTTAAGCAGAAATGGATTTCACATGGGGAAGTGAGTTGCTCACAGAAGTGTGTCAACACTTGTGGTGTAAATTGTTAGTCTTTCCGATGACTCCCCGGGAGTCGGCGCTGATGATTCGGGAGCTCCCACCGTCATGGTTCGCGCTGATGTTAGGCTGGAGTCAAGAGAGCCCGTGGCCCCAGAACTGCATGGTGACTCAGAAGCAGGGGAACCTGAAACACGGTGGTAGAGGGCACTTCCTGTCCCCAGGGCTGTGCTTGCCAGTAGAAGGCTGAAGGCTCACTACAGCCTTCCACATTCGGGAACAGTTTCTAATTCCCAGAGCACAGTGCGCACCCAGAAGCCTTCCTGCAGTCAGGCTGGGACGTCTACTTTAGTTACATGAGCCGACCAACAGCCACCACCTTCTAGATGGGCTTTTATGTTTCTTATTCCATCCCGCCCGCCACTAATAACTACTCTGTGTAGACGCTGCTGTTTTCAGCTGACTGAGTCACTAATTTACATGTTCCTCATTCCTATACCTTCTACCAGGTATAATGTCCTTCTAGAAATAAGTCCTTTTGCATTTCTTCTGTGTAAGGGGCCCTTTATCTGAAATAGGTCTTTATTTCCTCTTTAGTCTTGGGAGATAATTTTGATAGACATTCAAGCCAACATGAAGGAGATCTTCCCTTGGATCCTGAAAGAATCATTCAGGCAGGTGACGGAGCTGGGTCACCCTGGCTCATAAGGGCCTCCAGTGCACACCTCTGCCCAGGCCTGCGTTCAGCGACGCAGTGGTCGTGTGAAATCAGCGAAGTTCAGAGCTTTCATGGAAGCCAGAGGCTCTAGGGCTGTCCTGCTGCTGGCGAGCGAGGCAAACCCTCGCGGGCCTGCCTGCACGCCACCCTCTGTCTGCTGCCGCTGAGCTGGTCGTCAGTCTGTCCTGCCTTGGAATGTGTTCTGAGCACCCCCACCCCTCCAGCCACGAGCTGCTTTTATGGTTATCTCTTTGATTTCAGTGTTTCACAGTTTTATTTGGTTTGTGTCTGGTTGCAGATTTCTTTTTAAATATCTTATGGATATGTTTCTGTCTCCTGTGTCTATTTATTAGTTCCTATGTATTTGTATATCAAGTTGATGTTTCCATTAGTTCTCAAAAATTCCCAGCCTATCAAAGAGTGATTCTTACTCTCCAATCAATCCTGTTAGCGCTGCACTACCTAAATCTTAAATTTTCTACCTCCATCCTCATGCCTCTTACTCTCTTTATAATAAGTTTTATTCTTTCTCTCACTGTCTTGCAATCTGGGCAATTTATTGGGTTTCTCATCAAATTCATTAATTTTCTTTTCCTCTATGCCTAATATTCCATTAGCCATTCAATGAGACATTTTTCTTTGATTGTTTTTTTATTTCTGAAAGAAATGCTTTGTACTTCTTCAAACATACTTGTTAAGATAGTCTGTTGTTCCCATTTATATGCTCTTGTTTCTATTTTTCATGCCTTTAAGTATTCCATTAATAGTCACTAGACATTTTGTCTCTGTCGGTCCCAGCATCTGAAGTCAGCAGGGGTCTAACCCTGTAGTCTGTCCCCCAGCTGTTCCCTAGGGTGGTTTGTCCTCCTGTGCGCACATGTGTAGACGAACTCATATTTGGTTGAATTTAATTATTAGAAATCTTGATGACCCCGAATTGGGGAGCTTTCCTCCAGGCAAGATTTCTGTCTGCTTCCGCCAGGTGTCAGGAGGTGCTGCGGGGTTAATGTCATTCCAGTTCCTCCCTTTGGCTTTTTCCTGAGCAGAGAGTGAGTATAAATCTGAGCTCCAGGCCTGAAGGAGAGCAAGCCTGTCCTTGAAGTCTCAGCAGAAATGTTGTTACTACTAATATCATCATATGTCATTTTATTATTATTATTGCTACTTTTCTCAGTGAGGTGCCACAGCCAAGGTGGACAGGTTTAATGTTTATCCCCTTTGCTGTTAGGTGATGCTTTTTCTAGTCTACTTTGACTAGGGTGTAATGTGAGAGTTTCACGTTTACTGTGTTCATGAGGCAGGGGCTCGAGGCTGGGTTCCCTGCTCTGCAGGGCGGCTCAGGGCAACCCTGACGGTGGCTTCCATTCCATGGCCTTGGCTTCATCATCCCTTCCCTCAGAAACTGCCCCCACCGTAAAAACATTTAGGGTTCTTCTTTCCTGAAACTCAGCAGGATGCTAAAAATATGTTTGCTGGTGTTTGGAGTATCTAGTCTATTATATGTCCTACACTACGCAAGTGTGTCTTGACTATTTAACCCTCACTTCAACCAAATCAAAAGATTCTTGGGAGGAAACATAATTAGGGCTGAAGACCCACAAGGGCCAGGGTTGGTTGGTTGCTTTGTCTGTTTGTGTATTAATAGTACCCACATTGTGCAATGGAAGCTCTAGAAACATCCTTTTGTTTAAACAATTTCTCTCCATTACTCCTGTCACTGTAGGACATTCCTGTGGCCTTTCCGTCTTTGGAATAAACCCAATAAACACAAGATTGAAACAGTGACACTGTAAGGAAAGGCGCTCAGTTCCTGAGTGACATCTTGTACTTGTTTTGGCTTCTCTGTGCATCCCTTCCGTTCAGCGATGTGGCTGATCTGTGTGTCTCTAAGTCTCCCTCTAATATGGCCCTGGCTCAGGAACATGGACCTTCAGAGAGACTTAGCAATTCTAAAACCTTGAAACTTCTAACAGAAACTGTGCCTATTTTGTGTTTCTTTTTAATTTATTTTTTCTGGTTCTGGTTTGTGCTAATTTACATAACAGACTATATCATTAAATTCTATTTAAAACACAAAACTGCTTTTGGTGGAACTAAGAATTAAGGAGGAGTAATACTAATTACTAGCATTTTCTTCCTGTAAGGGGCCTTCTTGCTGTACTGCTCATTTAGGAGTACATAGTTACTTTCTGAAATATGGAGACATGTTAAACTTTAGGTTGAAAGGAATCAGTATTGCTTTGAAGCTGAAGCTACCAGATTCTGAACAGACATTAAAATGAAATTTGGACTCAGAGAATGTTTCCCAGATTTGCTTATGCAGCCAGCATTTATTAATTCCCTGTCTGCTTGCCAGGTTGATAGGCCAAAGCTCATACCTGGCAGAGACATTATTCTTCTGCTCTGATGGCTGTTTGCCCACGTAGCTGCAGAATTCACAGGGCCTGAGAAACAATAAAGAATTGGAAGAATTCCTCCTCAACCTGCATAAACCGAGCTAATCTGGAAATTGCAGGGCTTGTTGTGAGTGCTTGCATATGCTCTTGGCCTATTAAAAGGGAGTGAGTCCTGATTGCATCTATAGAACAGGTTCTTAGGTCTCCCAAATCCATTGGTTTTGAACCTCAAGGCTACTGTGTCTTCGGCAACACAGAGCATTGCAGAATGAATACCCTGACTGTTTCCATGCTAAATCATTTCTCAAGCATCTTGTAGAAGATAAGTGATGGCTGCCATTTCTAGAAAGCACAGCAGAATTTATGCATATGAATGAGAGGTGGGTACTTCCAAGTACTCATTTGGAAGACTGTACTCTGATTTCCTCTTGATTTTGGACACAAGTGGGCCTTCCTTATGATTCAAATGTGGTGCTGTTGATAATAAACTGAGAAGCAGTATTACAGAGAGAAAGATGCTCAGCTTTTTAAAGGCAAGCTGACTCACATTTGGCTCTCTTGGAATCACTGTTGTGTGATGATGGTGAAGCCACCTGACCTGTCTGTAGTTCCTCATTGCTAAAATTAGGACAACAGCTATTCATTTACTCCACAGAGCTGTGTCAGGATTCCAGGAGACACCATATGCATACTAGTTGGTATTTAGCAAACAACTAGTATTAGTTTGACTTCTGAAGATTGTGGGGGCACCAGGAACTGTTTCTGTTGTTGTTTTATCATCGATTGTATAACTCTGGGAGGGTGCCTGTGAAGGTGACTCTCAAAGAGATCCTCCTCCACTGCGTGCTGTGACCAGCTCTGAATGACAGCAAGTCCTGGAGATGACAGCGTGAGCCCTGTCACTTAGAGCCCTGTCACGGGCACAGGGATCTCATGCCAGCTTGGACAGTGACAACAGAGACTAAGTTAGTTGGTAAAATAGGAATGTCAAGTGCAGGCTTTGCTTCAGGCACAGCTGGGCTCAGGAGCTCAGGTCTGACTGAGATTCAGGCTTTGTCAATCTGCCTGTTTCTCCTCCACTTTGCCTCTGCTTATGTCTTTGTCAGGCTTCATCCTCAGGCAGGAGTTCCATAGTAATAAAAGCAGGATCCACAGCTCCATACTTCAGTCCTACCATTTCAGCAGCTCTGGTCATAAGAACACCTTGTTTCTAAAATTTCCAGAAAGGTCCTGGATTGAGTCTCAAAGGACCATTTTGCATCAGGTGACAATCCCAGATGATGACAAAGTCCAAGTCATTGGACTACAGAGCATGGCCCCGCCTGGATATGGGCCCGGGTGTGGCTCTGGGGGCGGGGTCTGGGGGGAGGGCGGTGAGGGTTGTCATCGCAGGACCAACCCCATGAGCTGAGAACAGGGCACGGCTGCTTCTCAACGGAGCCAGTGTGTTTTCCCAGAGAGGGCGATGGGTGGTGAGGATGAAAAGTCAGTGATAACTCGGGGCTACCGCAACGTGCTCTCCGCGGTACCCACTGCTGCTGCCAAGCAGAGAGAACGGGGTGCGGTGATGGAGACAGGCTGGGGATCGTGTGCGGCTGTGGGACTGCAGGGTGCTGGTGACCATCACCTGCCCAAGTGTGTTGTGACAGTTAAAATATAGTAGTGGGGAGATGATACTTTAAGAAATGCAGATTATCGTCTTTGGAACAAGTTTACAGCTTCCCAACAGGCTTCTTTAAAGAACTATTCATTTTGAATGCCCAGGTTTCTTAAATCATGTTTCACTTTGTTAACATCCCTGACCCTTCGGTAAATAAAAACTCTAAACCACAGCCCCTTCCTGATTCAGATTCTAGTAATTATTTCATATTATATCCAGAAATTTCTTAATGATACTGTTTCTCTGAGTATTAAAATATTTCAGATTAGTTAAATGAATCTGACCTCCTTGTGCAAAGAACAGTATGTTCTGCAGCATCCTGAAGTGCCGAGCAGCAGTGACCCTCCCGCTCCTGCAGGTGCAGGTCCGTGGCGCCCTCTCCTTGGAAGGTCACCCACACTGAACTGCAGCTTGGTTGTGTGGGATTTGTTACTGTTTCTTTTAAAAATAATGGACCGCATTTCTCCCCATGGGGAATTTCAATAGGTGGTTTAGTTCACCTCCTTGCAAAAGACAGGTGTGTTATCTTCTGGTTTAAAATGCAACTTTATTTTGTATTTTAAATGAATCACTTCAGAACTGAGTCCCGACCTATTCCATGCTTTTCTGCTCTGTAGAAGTACCTGTTGAAGGGCATGCCCATGAGTTGCTCATTCAAAATAGTCACTTCCTGCTCTGTCTAAACTAGTGGGTAATAAACTAATGAAGCAAAACTATCTCTGATAAGTTATTTCCAAACAGACTTTCCTCAGGGGAAGGTGCTGTTAACTAATCTATTTCAAAGAGAGGTGGCCTGCCAGGCAAGGGCCAGGCTCTTTGTGCAGCTTTGCCAGGCTGTGGTAGCAAAGGGTTCTTCGTGGCATCTGCCAGGAGCCACGTGGCATGATTGCTATTAGTAAGAAGTTCACATTAGTTCCCATGATATAAAAATGACTGAGTATTACTATGAACCAGGCCATGTACTGGGTCATATGGATACACAAGACAAATAAACAAAGGGTCCCTGTTTAAAGGCCTTGCTTGCTTAAAGCTCTGTCTTTCTAAGGAAGATTATCAGGGTGAGGTCAGGAGGATTAAAGGTTTTCAAGGTTTTGGAGTATCTCCTTTAGGATATGTTAGATACTATGTTTCCCTCACTGATCTTACGAATACTAACAATAGTTTAATACTTACAGCATATTAAGAGTGTAACAATTACAGGTAGCATTAATTAATAATTTCCTGGTCTGTGCTAGGTCTAAACTCTTGTGTTAACTCAATTTTCTTTCACAACAACCCAGGAAGTTAAGTACTATTATTAGTCCTATTTTATAGATGGCGAAATGGAGTCACAGAGGATAAGTGACTTGTCCAGTACCCTAACACCAGCCAGTGGCAGACCTGGCCTTTAAAGTCAGACGCTGAGTCTGGATTCCACAATCAGGCCGCACGTATTCTGTCTTCTAAGGAATAACATGAAATATTCCAGACAATGTACTTTTTTTTTTTCTGTTGAGAACTCCTGAATTAAATAAAGCCTTGTCTCCTTAGTCACAGTGGGCTTAGCAGTAGAGTGTAGGGCCAGGCTTTAATCTGGGGTGGGGATATCATATTTATCATGCATCAGGCTTTGGGCTCAGAACTGGGTTGCCCTCACGTCTCTAGCACTGACTGACCTGGACACGTTACTTGATCCTCTGAGTTTCTCTTTTCTCAATGAGAATTAGTTATACATTACTGTAGTGCCTGTTAGTAACTGGAAGATCGCTGATCATGAAGATAAAGCGGCTAGCACGATGCGTGTCGTAGTGGAAGCTCCATCGGTGTGCCTGATGGGCGTCATCCTCATATAAGAATTACCCGATCTGACCCAGCCCCTAACCTGGAAG
This sequence comes from Phataginus tricuspis, assembly GCA_029783875.1. Lineage (NCBI taxonomy): Eukaryota > Metazoa > Chordata > Mammalia > Pholidota > Manidae > Phataginus > Phataginus tricuspis. The sequence continues at coordinate 19,991,280 of JAQQAC010010508.1, read as the reverse complement.
CTGGCATTGGACTCTCCTGCCTTCCAGGCCTAACGGAGGTGCTCCAGGGAAGCGAGAAGGCAGCCCCTCCCTGCACCACAAAGCTAGCATTTCCCTCTTCCTCCCGCTCCAGGGGACAGATAATGAGGTGTTATGCCGCCTCCATTCTCTGATGCTGGGTGACTAGCCAGTTCTTAGTTTTTGATTAAGTCATCTTAAAGGAGTTAAACCAGGCCAGACCCCCACATGGCATTATTTAAATGACGTTCTCAGGAGTGAAGTGGCCTCTGATGGATTATAACCACGTGATACTTAGTGGACCAACTAAGCTGAAAAGCATGGGATCCAGTATGACTTTCACAGCTGTCACCCACCACCTCCATCCCTCGCCCATTCTCAGCTTGGGGCCCTTATGGGGTCCCAGAGACAGTCCCTGAGTCACCGGTGTGGTTTTGATTTTTGCTGCCTTAGCAGCAGGCACGCATTGCGATGGATAATGCTGCTTGAAAGAGAGAATGGATAATGTGTAGATATTAACACAGCAGGAGCTGAAAGGCCATCCTCCTACCGCATGTTAGTGGACTCGGAGTCATGCAGTTAGCTGTGGCTGGATCATCGGTGAGGACAACCTGCTCCCTACACACTTTTTTTCTTTTTCTTTCTTGCAATGATGCCTGGCAGTGAGGCAGAAAATGAATGCATTTGGAACCAGAAAGTTCAGAGCTCAACTCCTACAATGTTCACTTACAAGACATGTCACTACGAGGGTTGCCTCTCTGAGCCCTGGTTTCCTCGTCTGCAAAGGCGTAGTAAGCCTTGTGTTATTGATTTGTTATGAAGATAAGAGGTCACGTGTGTAAAGCACCTGGCGGAGAGCGGCATTTGGAAACAGCAGCCGTGGTTAATAAGATCACAGCCACCCTGCCTATTGATTTTCCTTGCCTGATATCCCTTTCCTGCCGTTGGCCCCGCTACTGGTCTGTTTGCCTTTGCCTGGGGATCTGGCGCAGGGCTGCGTATGTCAGTGTGGACAAGGTAACGCAGGAAGAGGAGCCGAGGTAAGAGTCAGAACCTCTGCCAGAGCCTTTCAGTTACCTCGGCCTGCCTGGCGGGCGTGGAAGCCCCTGACCGGATGGAAGCTGATGGGAACAGTGGATTGGGCCCAGCTTATGACTCTAGAAGCTTCCCCAGGGAAGGGAGAGGAAGCCAAAGCACCGAGAGGGCCTCGTGACCACGGATGGCTCGTTCAGTCTGCTGGGAGTTAATTTTGGAGGATGCCATTAATGCAAATAAATCAAGTGTTAAAACAGGTCAAAGAGCATGAAGTTCATTTCCACTTTGGAGCGATTATGAAATATCCAGTTCTAGGAGAGATTTTATCTGAATCCGTGGATTTTTCCATTTCACTTCCCCAAGGTATTGCCAGCGATCAGTGTCTGGCCTGGACGCCTGCGGCTGCCACTCTGCTTTCCCATGGGGAGGATAAATCAGCAAATCCTTTCACCTAGAACTTTTCTGATTTGAGTCCATCTCTTAAGACGAACTGCTGCCTGCTCCAAGCTACCACAAAAGTGCACAGGCGCTTTATCCTCCTGTTTATTTCTTGACCTTTTCCAAAATGTTTCTGTAAAATATAAGCTTTATAGGCCACGCCTCTCTTAAAAGACAATACTATGTAAATGCTTGGAATTAGGAAAATAACTTCCTAGCTTTATTCATAGATAATTCACTGAATGTGTAACTTTTGAGCACCTATTATGTTCAAGACAAGATGTTAAGTGAAACAGAACATTTTTAAAGTGGCAAAGCATAGGGATCCTTGTTCCCAAAGTGATGAAACATGTATCTATGGAGATAAGATGCCTGTTTCATAATTACAACGTGAGTAATTTTGTTAAGTGTCATACAGGTCAGATGGCTTAGGATTCCTATTTGGGAGAGACCGTCTCCAGCTGAGACGACTCCAGAGTGCCATGGAAGAGATCACCTGACCTGGTCGTGAAGCACAGGCCGTCTCAGCGGATGGAGTTCATTCTGTCAAGGAGGAATGGTGTGGAGTAGATGACAGAGTAGGGGGCAAAGACAGGAACAGGAAATGGGCCACTTGCAGGTGGTTTCCTTCACACAGGGAGCCGAGGATACGAGGAGGACAGGAGAGGCCGGCGGGGGTGTATCCCAAAGGACGCCAGGGATCGGGTGGGAGCGCAGACGCCATCGTGCAGATGGGAGAAGCCGGTGAAGGGCACTCGTGCTCACAGCTGCTGTGTGACTCTCCTGTGGGCAACAGGCAGGAGGGAGGACAGAGACCATGTGGGGGTTATGCCAATATCTACCCTGCAGGTAGGGAAGCGGGAGAGTCTGGCCCACGGGGACGTGGGGGGCCAGCAGGAGAAAGCGACGCAGCAGGAATGGGAAGGCTTGCGTGACTCACGGCGGGGTGGGTAGAGGTGTGAGGTGGACTGTGAAGGAGGGCAGGAGTGTGGGGGCACAGCTGCCGCTTCGGGCTGCACCGCGGGGAGAAATGGAACAGCTATGGCCCGGCCTGAGCCAGTGTTTGCCAACGTGCGGCCATGATTGCAGTTTACCTTCCTCCTTGAAGCCGCCCCCCAGGCTAGCTGGGCTGCTTCTGCATTTGGAATCCCTGTCCTCGGGGACAGGAAGACTGCAGAGCTGGCGGTGTGGGGGAGAGCGCAGCTGGAGACTGCCCAGAGCTGATCTCCCCGCCAGTCCACTGCCGCCTGCGACCGAGTTGCTCACAGTTCTGGGCTTGTGTTTCTCACCAGGGCGTGAAACTGTTTCCCTGGGACGTTTTGTCGGCTGTTGCTTGTTGCTGCCCCTCACAGCACAGGCTTCTGGGCTGCGCCCACATCTGCATTCACAGTGCGGCCTTTTGGTCAGTGTATTGCGGGACAGAGTCCCTGTTTTCAGTTCATGAGGGAGCTGCCTGTGCTCATATTCCTGACGCTATAATGCGCCCTGGGGTGGGCAGCCCTTCTGGCCTAGACTCGGCGTGGCCCCCAGAGGCGCCACGGGTCCCATGGTGCGCACAGCCACCCAGAAGTTGCTGTCGGCCGACCCAGGTGAGACGGGACACCTGAGTGGACCAGTGGGCCAGCCAGCTGTCACCTCCTGGGCCCTGTGGGTGCAGCTGGCACAGCCGTGTGCGGTGACGACTGGAGAAGGGGGTTGAGGCTGTGTCCACCCTTAAAACCCCGTGGGCTGAAGGGACACAAACAGTGCACAGGCAGTGATTGGAGAACGACTGATGTCTGACTCAGGGGAAGTGGATTCTGGATGTTAAGACGCCAACGAAAGGAGAAACCAGAAGTAAAACCATGCATAGCGTGTTCTTCTGTGGACCCTGGGCCTCCAGCTCACTCACAGGCTGCGGGTCCCGGGACTGGTCAGCCTCCGTGGTCATGCAGGCCCACTCCTCACAGTGAATCTTATGTACATATGTACTATATGGGTGCATGTATATTACATATGTATTAAATGTGTATATTTATTATATGTGTATATCATATATGTATACATATGTGTGTATGTTATATATGTATATAAAATCTGTTGCTTCTGTTTCTCTAGAGAACCGTGACTAATAGTGGGGGTTCCAGTTCTAATATTGCACCTAGTCGTCTGGCTGTCAATCAGAAAAATTGCCCCCCTCGTATATAAATGAGATATGAAACCCATCTTTCCTCAGGCTCTGAGACTCTGCTTCTGAAACCTCTAGAATCTGACAAGTCACATCTCAGTCATTAGCAGTGGCAGTTCGCACTTCAGCCTGCCACTGACATTGAGAAGCACCGAATTCAAATTCTCGATTGCCATCCTTCGGCTCACAGACAACTACCTTTGCTTGTCATAAGCCGTGTAGGAAGTCTTTCCATCCAGGGCTTCCGGAGGCAGCAAGGGATGGGTTCAATGTACTTCATGTCTTAATTACTGGCCCCACCCCCCAAAATAGTGTCTCCAAATTCATCCCTCATTCTGAAGAGAACTGCGTATTGAAGGTCACCAGGGAGGAGCTCTGTGCAGCTGGAGCACTGGGACTCTCCAGGCTGGGTGGCGGGGGTGCCGTCGGGAGCGTCCATGAGCTCTGGTGCCGCCACGCTGAGCCTGAGACCCTGGCAGGTTCCTCATTTGATTGAGCCTCACTTCTCTTATCTGTGGAAGAGGAGTAAACATCACTACCTAGCAAGACTTTTGATATTCAGTAGGGGTGTGTGTGTCATGTACGAGTGTGTGTGTATCATGCATTGGCACACCTACTGCTTAGCACACAGTGACAGCCTCGTATGTTAGGCGCCATATGAAGGCATGAAGGCTCACTACCGACGGGGACTCTGAAAATGGAAATGGTAGAAAGAGTTCCTGTGAAATCCAGGCCAGAAGGAGCCCAGCAGGTAGGACGCTCTCTGCCTCCTAGCGCACTCCCACACAACTTCACTCTCACGTGTGGGGAGGCCCCTGGAAAGTTGCAGCCCTGTGTCAGCAAGGACCATGGGATGGGGTCTGCAGGCTACCCAGGTCCTCAGACTCAGGGGGGTCTATTTCACCTTATCTGTAAAATAATGGGACACCAGGGATAGTTTGAAACAGGAAGGAGAAACAATTCTTAAAAATAGCATTTTCTTTGTCTTCTGTACCCAGAGGGCTCTCTCCTAGGCTGTGGTATGTGTTTTATCAGCGTGGAGAATTTTGGTGGTCACGGACGCCAGTGCTGCTATAAGATGCAGCTGGTGTCTATTGATTAAATTAAAATGCATTGATCTTATCCGCCGCTGCTGCCGCCAATAGCTGCCAGGTCCACATACAGCAGGTGCTCTGCTTTCTAGAAGCATCATGTCACATAAGGGCCCTCCTCCTGCTCAGTAGACTCTCTGGTTTTATTAAAGTATTTGACTGATTTAAACAAACAGTACTGTTTCCACTGTTGTCTTTAGTGTTTCTAGGAAGACAGGAATAAGTATCTTAAAGAGAGTTATGTACTGCTATTTTCATAGAATGGCTGTTTTAGTTACCTGGGGTTATCTGTTGACCCCAGCTATTTCTCCAACTTTATTCTGTGATATCTATGCATTTCACATAAGCAGGACTTGGGGGGTATTAGAGATAGTAACCACAGAGTTCAGTGCACTCACTTTTTTTTTTGGCTATTTTTATCCTAATTTGAGAGTTGGAGAAACTAAGTCTTAGTAACTTGTTAAGGTTGCTCTGGAAGATATTACTGGGGAGCTCCATCCCTTTCCCGCCTTTACCACTTCAGTGCCAAATTTTGCCATGTACAGGACCTGAAAGCATTTTCCTGGGGGATTCCTCAGGCCTTTGAAGCCTGCGTCACCTGTTTTCATGGTAAAGCACAGGTGTCCAGGGTTTACTGCTTCTGGAAACAAGCCCAGTCAATGATAACCTCTGGCACTCCTTCAATGTTGGCAAAACATCTGCTGGTGGCAAAGACGATAGCTCTTTGACCCTGGTTGAGATAAAGCTGATGTGTGCGTGTGCACACGTACGTGCACCGATTCCCCATTGGACCCTAGAGTTCTCCCATTTGGATCATGTTTTGGGTGCCCTGAGTGTTGGTTGGTATGACAAAGCATAATTTACTAGTTTCCTCCCCATCCTTATCTGCTTATTTTCCTATACCACCCAACCCGTGTTCCCTTCACTTCTTACCTAAAGTACTTGCACTCTAATTCCTGCCTTAGAGGCTGCTTTGGGGGGAAGCCAAACGATTACACTCATCCATCCGTTCATTAATTGGCTGAAGTGGAATGCAAAGCCAGATTTGCCTGACTCCAGAGATCATAGTTATTTCCCTGTGCATACAGCTTCAATAACAGGCATATAAAACTTAAACCCCATTTCACAGAGCTTAAAATCTTAGTGAGACAAGAAATCAGCACATGAGGAGGGAAAGTCATGAAATGGCTAAATCAAAGTAAAACTGTAGCTTAAAGGCTAATAAGAAAACTTAGTGCTGGGGTGGTGAGACCTGCTCTGGGTGGGGACCTCCCACAGCCTGGTGCGGGGGATGCAGGGGACGATCCACAGGTGGAACCTGGCTGGGTGTTTACCGTGTGTATTTACCATTGAGCATCTACAGGCCATAAGCCAAGAGCTTCACCTTCATTATTTTTACATTCAACCTCACAACACATGTATGAGAGAGAATCTTACCTGTTCCCTGCCATGTATAAAACTCCCTTATCACTTAGTAGTTGAACCCAGCATACCTCATGACTTTACATGTGTGGAATGTGGGTAGAGCTTGCCTGGTGAGTTCTTGAGCTCCTTGTGAAGCTGACAAGGGTCTCCCGCTGTGTTTGGCTATAGCTGGGCCAGCCTGGAGCAACTGAGACAGGCTTGCTGATGCCTCAGAGAGACATCCAGAGGCTGAGCTTAGCTGGGCCCCTCCCTCTCTATATTTGGTCTCAAGGTCTCTCCACACGGTCTCTCTCACATAGAAGCTTGGGTTCCGCACCCCAGCCTTCTAGAAGGCTAGTCCTAAAGCTGGCAGTGTCGTTTGCAGTGTGCCCTGTTGATCAAAGCAGTCAGCAGCCTGCCCGTATTCAAGGGGAGGGTAGACAGACGCCGCCTCTTGATGGAAGGCGTGGCAAAGATTGTTCCCTCTTCTGGCCACCGCCTGCAGGCACTGCATCCATCCCCATTCTAAAGATGAGGCGACAGCCCGAATTATGTCATGTAAGTTTTCTGAAGATACAAAGTTAATGACCACAAGAATTGGATGTTCAACCCAGGGAGGAGTTTGAATCACTGAGGATGAAAACCTATCTAGAGATGAATCTGCAAAGCTGTTAAGTTGAAGGAAAATATAGAAAAGGAGGTTTGTTAGAAGGGAGTGCAGCCAGAGTCTGTTAATAGCCTATCTAATAGTCAGCCTGACTTTTCCTCCCCTTAGTGTTACACGGTAGCACTTCCGTTCATGTTTGTATTTGAGGAATGTCCCCAGGACATTCCCAGCCTTCCTGAATTGGGAATGACCGTGTGTCATTGTCTTGGACAGCGGGTTCCAAGCAGAAGCCGCCAGGGTTTCCCACAAGGCCTGACTTAGGAAGGACATACTCTCCGCCCTTGGCTCTCTAGTTCCTTCCGTCGGGGCCATCCGGGCAGTAGCTGGAGCTCCTGAAGCTATCTTCTGAGAAGAAGACAAAGGCTATATAGTATATAACTCTGGAAAAAGGGGCGAGTATAACTCTAGAAAATATTCTGGGTCTTTGATGATACGAACTATCATACCAACTGGAGTAGCTCACAGCATACTTCTCATTAACTGGAAATAAAATAAGTCATTACTTTATTTAAGCCACTGCTATTTCTTTTTCTATTTTCTGACACTTATAATCAAACGCAAATCATAACTAACAGGGATAACCTGTGATTTTTGTACTTCCTGAATCAGATGGGGAAAGAGGGGAGGAGACACTATTGTTTTCGCCAAATCCAAATCTCTGTAGGAGAACAGCGACGTGAGTTCCCGAGGCCTGATGGCTGAGAGCTGGAGCCACTCCTCACGGCCCCTCACCTACAGAGAAGAGGGTGGGTGACTGTGTCTGCTCGCATCCAGGTCACTGAGACCAGTCTGATCTCCATTACGCTGGAGTCACTGTGACTTCGGCAGGCTGTGGAGGAGGGAAGGTGACAGGCGGGAGGCTGCCTGTAGGAGGGGGCTTCTGGGCTGGTGCCATTTCCTGCCCTGTCTAGAGCATGCCAGCTCTAAAAGCCAAGCCTCCGTGCAGGCAACATGGCCAGTGCTTTGTGCATAGTTTCTCCTTGATTGGAATTTGCTGAGTTAAATGTATGGTGTGATCAGAAGCATATGCCGTAAAGCACACTCGCTCCTAAATACTTCTTGTCATGAAATTTCATAAATATGCCTTTTCTTTTCATGGAGACGTTGAAGATTCATTTTAAAATATAAATATGCTATCTTGTGGAAGATTGCAGTAACCAGTCGTCAAACATTACCACCTCATGAGGTAGCCAGTCAATTAACTCTCCTTTCATCATGAAGGAGAGATTTTTGGCCCTCTGGGCTGAGCACAGTCTGCTGAAGAAGGTTAGTAAGCTCATGGAAAATATTTACCAAGTTCTGAGAAAAAACCAGAATAGAATTTAAAGATCCAATTGCTGAACACATTTATTCAACGAAATATATTGAGTCTCTACATTCGTCACACCTGGGCTCTTTGTCTTGCTTCCAGCCCCACCATTTACCAAGATACCATGGAAAGGTCAGCTCACTTCACTAAACCTTAATTTTCTTAACTGTAGCATGGAAGTGAACACAGTTCCTATTTTACAGGGTGGTTGTGGTGCAATCAGCACAACACAGCTGCTCGTGTGCCTTGCGCGGCACAAAGCCTGGCACCTAAGCTGACTCCTGGAGCCCTGGCGTCACGGGAGGAAGTGAGGCTCTTGGCTGCCACCCGGGACAGAGCCCACACAGACTGGCTTAGATCCACCCCACCACGTACTGGCTGCTACTTTGGACAAATTGTTCAACTTCTTTGTTTGCTAACCTTTAAAATGGGCGCAATGCAGAAGAGGCTTAATTGTCCTAAGACACAACAGCATGTGGCGCACTGAAGCAATCCCTTTGTGGGGGGCGTCATGCAGGCAGCCCGTGCTGTGCACAGTGCCTCGGAACAGCAGGTGACCGCACGAGCTGGGACTGAGGGAGCTCTTAATAACTCAGGAGAAAAATTACCATAGGTCTAGGACCTTCAGTTTTTCTTGTTTTTTTAATTTTTGTTTTTTTTATTTCTTTTTGTTTGTTTTTATTTTTGCCGAAGCACTGAACACTTTTAGGGAAGTGGAAAAATAGTAAAGCTAATATTTAGACACTGCAATTGAAAAGATGAGAAATGCTGAGAATTAGAGTGTCTTGTTTGTAAAGCACTGATGAAGTTCTCACCTCCCCGCGTCCGACAAGGCGCAGGGGACAAGTGCGTCTCCCGCCCCTGCCCACCTGCTGCCTCCCCTTGCAGCCCCCGTGGGCCGGCCCCTCACACTCTGTCCTCTCTGCTTCCAGTGCTGCGAAATGGAAAGTCCCTCTGAGGAGCAGGTGTTTGCTGGCGTCACAGCCTCTGGGACACTGTCGTTCTTTGTCATAAGAGAACTTTCTTAATTTATATCCATTTATGTCGCCTTCACTGATGTCCCATGGCTGCAGATCTGGAGCCTCAGTGTTGCGCCAGCCCTTCTGCGGTTGGCTTTTTCTTCCGTAAATCTGTTTACATTCTAATTTCCCTCCACTTGTTTCTTTGCTGCACTTGCGTTTTGCTGACCAGTCCCCTCTGTGGGTTACCTGTTTTCGTACAATGTCACAGAGACTTCTTACCGAGGGGCAAACGCACAGCTATGTGCTGTGCTGTCAGTGTGAGCGGGATGACAGGTGCTCCAGGAACCAATCGCCTGTCAGCTTTGAAAGAAGCCATGCGGCTGGTCACTGATCATAATGCACATGTTACCACGTGCTAGTCTGTGGACTGAGGAGCTAGCAGGGCCCTTCCCACTTCGTGCAAACACTCCCACTTAGACACCACGATCCAGTCACTGTACAAAGTCGAGATCATTTGCAATTACCAACCTCACTGAAAAGAAAATTTACACCAAAAAAGTGTCATTATCATAATGCCACTAAAACATTAATATCTGGACATATTTTAAACATAGACACATAGAACCACTTTAGCATTCACAAAGAGTGTTCCCATGTGCATAGTTTCCCAAACACGGTTGTGTTTTAGTTTCCCAGAGAGCTTAGCTGTCCGGCCCAACAGCTTAAAGTTATACCGGCTGCCCTGAGGACTTGGTTGTTACACCCCGATCCCTGGGTTCAAAGGGAGCGTAAGATACGTAAGAACAATGTAATGGAAAAGCTACAAGTGCCAGCTGTGCTGCCCCTGAATCCTATGGATTTCTTTTCTTTACCTGCAGAATAAGATGCTCACGAGTCTGCTGTCCGCACGTCTTAAAGCTGATATGTGCTCTTTGTCATTGTGATGCTTCACCACTGAATCCAACAGACGTTCACAGTCAGGATCCCCTCGTGCTACCGGGAAGCAGTACTCCCAGGGTCACGCTGAGTGGCGTAGAGCCTTGTCTAGCAGCACAAGCTATGAGACCCAGGTAGCACAGAATAGAGAATAACTGGAGTGCACGCAAAGGCAGCACAAAATATCATCACCAGCAGCCGGGCCGTTCACCTGTGGCTGGTCTCCACTTGGTCCCCAGAGGACAGCTCTACTTTTCTGTATTTAGAGCAACAAAATTCAGGTCATTCAACCTAGACATCACAATCTTATAAAAGGTCAATATGTAACTCATCAAAAATAGCTTCCTTTTCAACTGAAGGTGTGGGTGTGGGGAGAGGGGATCATGTGCACGCCGATCCAGTTGGATCCAGTCTGATTTATGTGTATATATACAAACATAAACTCTTGCCTAGCTTTCAGAGGTCGCCTTGCACAGTGTTGGCTGCCTGCACAATGTTTGACCTCTTCCCCCCTTCCTAACAAAATTCCAATTTTGTTCAAATATTCCTGCTCCTCCGTGTAGTCATGTGCTCCTGGGAAGGTTTCCGCCAGCGGCAGTCCCAGCAGATCCCTCCTAGTTGGTCTGAGCCAGTGGGTCTTGCAGTTTGGTCCAGGGGTCATTGGGAGGGGGACCCTTTCAGGGAATCTGCAAGGTCAGAATTGTCGTCGTGTTCATAACAGGCATCACTCATCGCGGCCACGCTCTCCTACACAGGTCAGACGGAGTTTTCCGGAGGCCCCAGCATGTGTGAGGACATCACCGCTCAGGCAGCTAATGGAATGTGTGCTGTGGGCTCATGTTTTACAATTTTCTCAATTTTGATATTGATAGATACAACACAGATACAGATATCCAAGATCTCTTCAGGATTTTTAAGAGGAAAATGTGTCTTGAGACCAAAGATGGGTCTGGAGAACCATTGGTCCAAGCAAATGACTACGGTCCATTTCCCTGGCCAGTGACTGAGGTCTGCACACACATGTGACCCAGGGTGGTCATCTGGAGGAAGTCTGAGAAGGGATCTCCATTCTTAAAAAGAAACACAGGATGAGGCAGCCACCCTTTTTGTTTTTGTTTCCAGACATGGATGTGCTGTGCAGCCTGGAGCCGCCCGACCAGCTGGGGTGGGGCGGCCACAGGCAGGAGCGCTGACCTTCCATGCCCAGCGCTCTCCTTGCCTCTAAACACCTTGTTATTTGGTGATCAATCCCACTATCACTTTAATCTCTGCAAATTGTATTTCACGTTCACTGCAGTAGAAAACCTCCATCATGCCTGGGACCAGCAAGCAGGAGAACCCTGAGTCGCCAGAGGTGCTCAGGCTCGCCTTTCACCTCTCTTGGCGCTTCTGAAGCCACAACTGCTAAATCCTTATCACCGTTGAGTACATTTCTGTGGGTCAGTTTGGGCCTGTTAAAAGACGGTGTCGGGACACGCAGGATCCTGGCTTTGCTCATTTCCTTTAGGAGAATAAACAATAAACAATGTAGGTATGAACCAAAGTATGTGAGCTGCATGGTTCTGACCCCCACATCAAATAAATCATCAGTATCCCAGAAGGAATTATTTTTGTTTCTTTCAGTCAAGGATTGAGATTATATATCAACTTGAAAATCCCAGTCTAAAGTCAGAAAAGTGACTTTCTATGGAAAATAAGCAGAATTGGCATTGGGAGTGTGAGATCTAGAATTTGTAAGTTTGCAAACATGACTAAGGTTTTACTCGTGTCCCTGTCTTATATCTGGAGAGGTGTCTTTACATTATATATATATATAACTAAGGAACCCAATTCAAAAGTGAAAAATATTCTTCAGCTAGCAAGTTGTTTAGCTGAAATAATGAATTCTGAAAGGGTGGATCCTTTATTTTATGAACTCAGTTGGTTATATTCTAGGCTTCTTGCATTGTGTTATTACTACCTATTTGCCTATCATCTTCTCTATTTATGTATAGATGCTCATATTACTATCTATTTACCATTCATCTTCTCTGGGTACATATGTATGTTCATATTTTTAATTATGGAACATCCATTATGTGTGGGACTGTGCAATGCAAACTCATGCAGCCATGCAGAAATGTTTATTTAGGGGCTCCTGTGCCCAGCATCCTATGTTAAGAAGTAGGTGGGGCTGGTAAGCAGGTGGCACACCTCCTCCGTGGAGCCTGTGGTCTGGAGCGGCACATGCAGGTAGTGGTAATCACACACGGCCAAGCCGGGAGGGAGTGGCTAGAAAGGAAACCAAGTAGCTTCCGAGCTAGAGGCTGAAAGTGGGAGAAGGGGGGGCGTGCCCATAGCTGAGGAGTCCAGAGGAGCATGCCTGACCCGGGGGGTCTCAGCCTCGGCCTGCAAGGGAGGGAAACCGTCAGGCAGCATCTTGGGGCCTCCTCGGCAGTGGCGAGAGCACATGCTGGTCCTCACTCTTAAAGCCTGAGGAGTCCTTGTGAGCAGAACAGACCCTGATGTGTAGGAACTAGAGTTACATGGCCACGCAGATTCCATATAAACAGTTCATTTAGTTTTAGGTACAGAATACTAAGAATAGTGAAGAGAACATTCCGTGGGCCCTCTTGGCCTCCCGGTGCAAATATGAATGCTCTTGGCCGGCTTCACCAAACGGAGTTCCGGAAAACATGTCGTGAGAGGGAACATGAAAGTGGAAAAGAATGTGTACTAAAGGCCCAGAATGAAGATGTTTGAAATATATGTAAATGGCCCTGATTCGCTGCATGAATATTGATATCAGGAAACATTTATTCTTTCATTCATTAATTCCCTTGACTGTTCACTAAAACACTGTCAGTGTGTCGGGCACTGTGGCCTAATTGAAGAGGTTGGGAATCTGGAAGGACACGTGTCCTGGAAGTAAGAGGCTTTCAGCTGAATCAAGAGAGTGCGTTAGGGACTTGTAAGTATTATCACAAAACAGAAGAAATATAATAGACGTAGGCAAAACGTCTTGGGACCTGATTCCAGCCTATCTTTTCATCATCGTATTTGCCTTATTTTAAGGCAGAGTTGACTTGTCTTTTCAGTGTTTTAAATGTGGTGGACATTGTCCCTCTGCATTGTTTTTATCTCACAACTTGGTAAATATTTTCCATGAGCTTTCTAACCTTCAGCAGATTGTGCTCAGCCCAGAGGGCCAAAAAATCTCTCCCTTCCTCATGGAAGGAGAGTTAATTGACTGGCAACCTCATGGGGCAGTAATGTTTGACAATTGGTTACTATCTTCCACAAGATAGCATATTTATATTTTAAAATTTGTTTCTGGAATACTCTGCCCACCCTCTCATGCATGATTATTGTCTAATCATCATTTAAGCATTCATTTAAATATATTTATTCTAAGCTGTCTTTCCTAAATCAACATCTCTCAATGTGTGGTCCATGAACTATCCATATCACAATTGTCTAAGAATATGTTTTAAAAATACAATCTCTTGGCTACCTCCCATCAGGCCCACTGACTGAATAGAGATCCGGAAATATGCATTTCTGTGCATTGCGCTGGGTCACCACTGTCCTAGGTGCTGCCAGGGGTCTCTTCTGTGATCCCACAGCCACAGTGACCTCTCTCTACCTTAAGACTTTATCACCCATTACTGCTCTGTTAAATTAATCCCCCAAAGAGGCTGAAAACTCAGAGGTGGAGGAGATGTCTGCTTGCTGGAGACTAAAAACTTCCACTGTGTCACAGAGCATGGCTGTCACAGGTGACCGACACCTGAAGTCAGGCCCACAAAGAGGAGCAGATGTCAGCCAGGTGGTCTAAGCACAGCGTGCGCCCATTCAAGGCAGAACCGGCAGGTAGGGCTCTGCGCGCCTGGCCAGGTGCCAGTCAGCTAGGGGAGGATGCGCTGAGCCACAGGGGTGACGTTCCTTCTATTTTATCAACAATCAGTAACAACAGGAAGGCATTAAGGTCAGCAGAGAGAAGAAAGGGATGATAGGGGCCAAGACACCTAGGGTCCGGGCCTGGACTGGCTGGGAGCTGGTTACGTTTCTTCAAGCAATTCATTGATCTTATGTCATTATCTCACCCTTTCTCATTCCACAAAGATGAATATTTACTTAGGACCTACAAGTGGGCACACCACGAAAAGCATAAAAGCACCAACTGAATGCTAACTATTTAAAAAATACAATGGATATTCTCCTTTCAGGATTAAAGGCTTTACCCAAAACTTCTGAGTCGGATTCTTCTGGTAGTTAAATTTTCAGAGGGTTTGTTTCTTACCTGAGAGCCACAATGGACTCTTGAGGGAAAAATCTTTTACTTGTATAAACTGCCCATACATTCCATTAACGTCACCTTCCTTTATTCATACTTTATGTTGGTACAAGGTTTTACTCTTACAAACCCGGTTTGGATAGATCTACATGATCTGTATTTTGACACTTCAGATTTCAAAAGTCGTAAATGGCTTCTGACATACTGAAAAAAAACTGCCTTTATAAAATTAGCCTCGATCACTTAGTGTCAAATAATTGTGACTGTGTGAAGTGTTGCACATTTGGGAAAGTAAATTTGGCTTTATGCTGTTTTCCATGCATCATAAAATCCCCTTGGTTTGGTAAAGGGTCATAGCTTCGCTTTGAAGATATAAGTGCTTGAGAATTAATGTAAAAGTCAAGTTTCAAAGTGTTTGAAGAAGTTAGTCTATGTTAACTAAACAACTGAGGCATTCACAATTTCAGTACGATATTATTCATTTCAAAGTATAAAGGGGAAATTCAGTGTCGAGACTTTGCAGCAAATCCATCAGTGTTCACATCTTAGTCCTCCGGAGGTTTGCTTCCAGACCACCACATAAAGCGAGTATCACAGTAAAGCAAGTCTACTGAAGTTTCTGGCTTTCCAGTGCGTATCAAAGTCAAGTTTACCCTGTGCTGTAGCCTATTGAATGTGCAATGGCGGTATGTCTAAAAAAGGTCCACACCATGATTAAAAAATGCTCTATTGCTGAAAAATACTAACCGTGATCTGAGCTTTCAGTGAGTCACCACCCCTTTGCTGGGGGAGGGTCCCGCCTCCGCGTTGGAGGCTGCTGACTGATGAGGGGCGTGGCTGCTGACGGCTACGGCGGCTGGGGCAGGTTCCTAAAATAAGGACAGTGAGCTTTACCGGATCTGTTGACTCTTCCTGCCACAGGTGACTCCTCGGTAGCGGGCGGTGCCGCCTGATGGCATTTTACCCACCGTGGAGATTCTCTCTACTTGAAGCCAGTCTCCACAAACCCTGCCGCTGCTTCATCAACTCGGTTCATGTCATATTTAAATCCTCTGTCGTCCTTTCAGCATTTTTCCAGCCCCCCGCCAGGAGCAGACCCCATCCCAGGAGAACAGTGTCTCTGCCCCTCCCTCAGCTGCTCAAGTGTGATCCTCAGGTGCAGCAGCTCAGTCCCATCCTCGGGCCCCACTTCACGTTCTTGTTCTCGCGCTGTTCCCACCACGTCTGCAGGGACGTCCTCCGCTGAGGTCCCGAACGCTCAGCATCACCCACTCGAGCCCTCAGTCACCCAGGAGGCTGGAATCTGCTTCTCCCAAACTCCTGTTTATGTTGGTGTTTTGACCTTGTCCCATGAATCACAAATGTTCTTAATGTCATCTAGGATGGTGAGTCCTTTCCAGAAGGTTTTCAGTTTACTTTGTCCAGATCCATCAGAGGAATCACTAAGGCAGCTACAGCCTTGTGAAATGTGTTTCTTAAAGACAGTCAAAATCACTCCTTGATCCGTGGCTGCAGAAAGATGTGTTAGCAGGCATGAAAACAACATGAATTTTGCTGTCCATCTCCGTCAGAGCTCATCAGCGACCAGGTGAATTGTCAGTGAGCCGGGATATTTTGAACGGCATATGTTTTCATGAGCAGTAGGTCTCAACAGTGGGCTTGGAATATTCAGGAAACCATGTTGTAAACATCGTCAGCCGCGCTTTGCCGTCCCGCTGACGGAGTACAGGCAGTGCATAGTTAACGTGATTCTTAAGGGCCCTGGATCTTCAGAATGGTCAGTGAGCATTGGCTTCAATGTAAACCACCAGGTGCCTGAGCCACGAACAAGAGAGTCAGCTTGTCTTTTGAGGCTTTGAAGCAAGGCCCTGACTCCCCTTTCCAGCTGTGGAGGCCCTGGATGGCACCTTCTTCCAGTAGACGCTGCCCCATTCCCCCTGAGAATCAGTTGTTCAGTGCAGCCGCCTTCATTTGTCTCTCAGCTGATCTTCTGAATGGCTCGCTGCAGCTTCGCCATCAGCACCTGCTGCCTCACCTTGCATTTTTCTGTTGTGGGAATGACTTCTTTCCTTAAACCTCATGAACCGACCTGTGCCAGCTTCTGTCTTCCTCCTGCAGCTTCCTCACCTCTCTCAGCCTTCATGGAATTGGAAAGAGTTAGGGCCTTGCCTGTGTAGTTATTTCCATCACAGTTATTGTGGCTGGTCCCAGCTGTCACTGCGTTAGAGTGGACAAAACTGAAGTTCAGAAATGGGGAAACATGTCGTATGTGCAAGGACATGGCTCGTCCCCTCAGCTCCACGACTTCCAAACTGCTTTTCAGGCTTGCTGCCTCCACATCAGTGTTGGAGGGCAAGGGGATAGATTCTGGTGACAATCACAAAGTCCAGTTCAATGATACTTAAAGTGTGTTAGAGGAAGAAACTAAGTCAATTTCAAGAAGGTTCTGTGGGATTTTCTTTGTAAGATACCTGTGGGGAGAGTGAGAAGACGTGGCCTTTCCCAGTGGTGGGCCCTTTGTGTTCATGTCACTCTCCTGCTTCTAAGTAGCCACAATTTGTCTCCCAAATTCATTCTGTAGCTCAGCATATACAATGGTCCCCTCACCTAGTTCCTTACGACTCTAATGCAGTTGTCACCTGAAAAGTGAATAACATGAATCAAGAATTGCATTATGCCAGTAACACAATACAAAGTTCTGTGAGTCCTGAGAAGCGAATGGGACCAAAATGACTTCTGCTTTCCTTCGTCTTTGCGCCTATTTCTTCTTTGCTAATTTATGCAAAGACTCCTTACTCTACTGGATATGGTGGGGAGTTTTCTAGGGAGGCAGTATGGCTTAAAGATTTGGCCTTTCAAGTGATAAAGTCTTTGGTTTAAATCTCAAATCTGCCCTATGATCAATCTGCTGTACATCTTTTAACTTTTCTGAGTGTCAATTTCTTCTTCTGTAAACTTTGGATGATGCTAATGTATACAGAAGAGTTTTTGAGAGGAATAAAAACAATTCTTTAAAACAAGTACTGCATAACAGGTACCCAACAGGTGGTGGTTATTGAGTATTTGTGGATGTTCATATATTTAGACATAACAAGGTTATAAAAAGAAAAAATACCTTGGAACCATCCTAACATTATTTTTGCCTCTCCATATATACAAAACTGAGAAATTGTTCTTAGACTGAGAGTATTTTCCCCTATTAGGAGTTTCGTTCTCTTCATTTCTTCTCAGAAACATCTCGAGGTTTCCATCCTTATTAAGGATCTAGAATAGATCAATTTCCCTAGGGGATAAAGGATAAGACCTTATTCAAAACATTTCTTTCTTTAAGGAGAGAATGTCATTTTTTGGTGTTTCCCCTGATTTATCCTCACATCTTTCTGGTATGCATGGCAGTCACTGCAGTGATGCCCTTCAAAGGCCTTGGCCCGGCAGAGGCTGCTTAACTATGTTCTGGGAATGAGACCTGCCACTTCCGACTTAGACCCTTAAGGCATGTCTTCATAGCTGCAGTGACATGTCACCTCCCACTGCTTTGAAATCCCACGGCGGAAACCCTTCCTGCCGATTTGTGATTTCCTTCTCTTGTCCTCCGCGTCTCCCTCTGAATACTTCTGACCTCCAGCTCTAAGCCTGGATGACTACCCACCAGTAGCTATTATGTATTCTGAATCTCACCTGGGCACACTGGGCAGATAGCCCCCAGTTTTAACTAAAGTGTTTTGGTATGGAAAGCTACTGCATGACAATGTCTGAGCTGTCTCTTATAACAAATAAACCCGTGTGCGCCTCTCGTGAGTGAGTAACGAATGCATAGCACTGCTGGAGGACACTTACCGGAATATTAGGGAGACTGTTTACCCCCTCACTGCGGTGTTCTTTTACACTTGAAGCGGGTTACTTCACATCTCTGCTGGATTTTCATTATTACCTAGCCAGTCCCAATGGAACCTCAGACGTGGAGTGGTAGGAAGAATGGTGACCCGCAAAGATATCCAAGTCCTGACTGCTCAAGATCTGTGAATATGTTAGATTACGTGTCACAGAGGAAGTGAGGTTGCAAAATCAATTAATAATGCTAATCAGCAGGCCTTAAAATCGAGTGTTTATCCTGGAGCATGTGGGTAAGCCCACTGTAATCACAGGGGTCATTAAAAGTAAAAAGGGAGACAAAAGAATAGAATTCAAAGTAAATGTAACTGTGGAAGAAAGTCACCAAGAAATGCAACATTGCTCACTTTCAAAATAGAGGAAGGGGCTTTAAGCCAAGGAGACTTGGTGGCTTAGAGAAACTAGAGAAGGTGAAGAAATGAATTCCCTAGATTCCCTAGAATGTCTACAAGACATTCAGCCATGCTCATATCTTGATTTTCGCCCAGTGAAACCTGTGTCAGTCTTCTACAGACCGTAAGACAATAAATTTTGTGCTGTTTAATTTTAGTTTAAGTTGTTTAGCTGTTTTAAGTTTGTAGTAATTTGCTACAATGACCACATAAAACTAACACTAACACATTGTTTCATTCTTTCCCTGTAAGAATAGAGGGATGACAAAGTACTTTGGTTTACAGAGGTATTGAGGAGGGAGAATATAATAAGGGTAAAACTAGAAAAGGCATTATTAAGGGTGCTAATTGTTCATTTTTCTTCATATTCTTATTGCATCTATTCCTAAGCGCAGCACAATACTTGCTTAGAGAGACATGGAAGCATTCTTTGATCATTTGTGAATCAAAATAAATTATAATCTACACTGATAGAGAAGACATTCCCTGCTTTCTCCCGGAAAATAAACAGATTAATGTAATAAAATATCTATTTGAACAATCTAAGCATATTGAAATATTGAACCTTAAGAAAAAAAGAACAGTTTATTGTGTATTTCAGTTTTGTGTAATTGCATCAGAACAAATTGTTCAGATAATCTGTGTCAGAAGAAAGAAATGAGTTTCTGAGTCATCTTACTACAAAGCTTAAAGAAAGTCAGACATTTGATCTTGCTTTGAATCTTACATGATTGTCTCCTCATCTTTTATAAAGACTCCATGATAACTTGGGAGGTCAAGTGCTGTTACAGAAAAATCTGTGCTCAGCAGTCAATACCATGGACAGAACTAAGTAGGTTGAAAACAGATGATCTGTTTATACAGGCCACTTAGAAGTGCTGAACTTCTGGGAGGGTCCTCTGACTTCCAATCCATCTATCTGCCTCTTTTCTTTTCCTTTTTTGTTCTTGCTACGTTTTTGAGTGAAATGTTGTCATGAGCACTGTAGTGTGCTTGAGCTAATCACCAGTGTCCAGATAAAGGGTGATAGAGATGGTGATGTCCATTCTATAAAACATCTAGAGGGCAGAGCTGATTTATTAAGTCTTTGTTACAGTTCGTAAAACACATGAATGAAAATGCAGAAATTTGGAACATTATCGCCAAGCAGAGATGGCCAAGGCAGTTTTCATTGATATGTGGTTGATATACTGATACTTACAGTAAGGGTAGAGTTTGGAAAAAGGAGATGAAGGGAGTGAGGGGATGGCTTCCCTTACTCCCAAGAATAACAAGGTAATTTCTGTAGGGCTAGACATTATTTAAGGAGGATATGGAGCATAGTTTGAAAAACACCTGCTTCTGTTACATGTTGCAGAGCCCCTCGGGTGGGACGCTGACATCGCTAAAGCAAACAGCCTGGGTTTTGTCGGGTGCCTGTCGTCAGTCCAGTACAACCACATAGCCCCGCTGA
>JAQQAC010010508.1:19938552-19971252 GCA_029783875.1 Phataginus tricuspis | reverse complement strand
TTAAACCTAAATGCATATTTACATGGGTTATATATTACAAATATGTAATGTATACATTACATACATGTACATATATGTGTGTGTATGACATATATATATATTCACTACTGTTTAAGGCTATTGCTCTGAGGAAAGAAGACTTTAGGGTCAGGGAGGCAGGCTGGTTGTTGAAATTAATATAAGCCATGTGATTAAAATCAGCCTTTCTTAAAAATAGCACTATTGTTAAGCACAGCAGTGTAATGTAATCTATGTATCTTCTCTCATTGTACCACTGTCTAAAATACCTTTCCTGTCTTTTCTTAGTCGTTGTCATCCGGCATATCTTGCAATGTGCCTGGTGTCTGTTTCACTCTGGCGCAGTAGCCAACTGCCAATCAGCTGCTGATCATGGGCAAACAAGGGGGCTGAGACCCCCTGCCGCCCGCTTAGCCCCATCCTGGGCAGCAGTGATGTGTTTTTCAGAACCTGAAAATGACAGCTGGCTAACTTGGACTCAAATTCTGAATCTGCCATGAATAAATTATATAGAACTTTGGACAAGTTTTTTAATGGCTTTGATCTAATTTCCTTATCTGTAAAATGGGAAAATAATGCCATGTTGCAGTCATTCCCTGAGGACTAAATGATACAGTGATAATGATAGCCAATATAGGTCCTGAAAATTTTCTATGCGCTAAATGCATGCACATACCTATCTTTACCCCCTTTTGATACAATGGCAGATCTGTTTTTTTTTTTTAAGCATCTATCCCAATGCCCCCAGCCCAACCAGCAGAGCAGGGATTCAAACCCAGATCTGTATGCCTTCAAACACAAGGCTCTTTTTCTCATGCCATATATGCTAAGGTACATACAGTGAAATCCTTCTCCGATCAGTGAAGTTTTTGGGGGTTTTGGCCCCCCAAGCCTTTTGTCATCCCCTGTGAGTGGACTTAGAATCCTCTTGCAGCAGCTAAAGAAACCTCCAAAGCAGAAAGGACTTGAGGCAAGGGGCCACTGTCATGCCAGGAACAGCAGCAAAGCAGAGAGGGGCTTCCCTGGCAGGCGGGAGGTAAGCTGTGGGTGGGCCCCACAATCCTCTGTTTCAACCCCTCACCTTACAGCTGATGTAGAAGCTGCAGGGGACGTGGCCTGCAGGGTGTAAGCACTGCCCTGCCCATGCCTTTTTTGTGTGTTTGTTTGTGTTCCTTCCAAAATGCCAACACACAACTGTGTGGGAGCACCTGTTCTGACCCTCAGATAAACCATCTCGGCACCGTGTTGTGGAGCTCCTTCTGGGAATTTGAGCGAGGGGTGACGTTTCATGTCTTCCTCCTTTCAGATCCCTTTGGGAAGACAGATGAGCGGGAGCCCCTCACCCACACAGTTCGAAGTGACTCAGCGGTGATTGGAGGTAAACCATTCTTTGTTGCTGAAAGCAGAAAAGTCACAAATGCTTCTATACCTTAGAGAAACTCATCTGAATCCTTCCTTAATTATAGCTAGCTAGCATCCAGAACGCACACGACCCGCAAGACTGTGAGCCTTTTCATGAATAGTCCCCATGCCCTGTGGCAAAGGCCCCCTGCCCCCAGCACCAGGAGCTCCATGGATGCATCCTGCCCCTGGCCCACAGGCATCTGGGTGCTGGCTCAGCAGCTGGAGGATTCACTGAGGCAGGCGGTGTGCACCCTGCGGGCTGCATCCAGTTGTCAGTTTCCTAAACAGCAGCCCGGTGCACCAGTAGAGCACACGGGGAGAAGCCGCCTTTGGCAGACAGCTGGGCACAGCTTCCCACCTGACGGCCCCTCCACCAGTTGATCTGGGTGGGACCACGCGAGAGGGATGACGCCCACAGGACTGCAGTTCCCCTGCAGGAGCACATACGGTCACAGACGCAGACCTTGTCTGCTGTGCTGTGAGCCCCGCACCCGGCCCGCCTCCCTTGCTTCCCCATTTCCTCACTGCCTGTCAGCCTCACCCCTTTTTATTCTGCCTCAGTGGAGCTGCCACCTCCAGAGCTTGACTTCTCCATCTGGGCTTTGCAACACAAACTGGTCCCCGAGCCTTGTTTAATGCAAGGTGCTTGTGAGAGACGAAATCCGTTTCCATTGGAGAACCAGAGGCCGCACGGCTGCACCATCCCCGCCTTCTGGCAGCTGTGTGAACTCACTCTCACCGGGTGGCACTCTCCCCGTCTGACTTGTATTTGTGAGCCCAGCACAGGGTCAAGTGCACAGCTGGGCGGGGAAGGAGCCGGGCAAACAAAGCCCAGCCAGGTAGTAGTAGATAGAGGTGACCCCGCGCAGCACAGCTGCAGGCCGGCAGCCCACCTCTCCTTAGGAAGCTCTCTTGTGTCTCACCTGAAGTTCCACCCCAGGGCACAGTCCAGCTTCATCTTTGCTTGGCATTGAGAAATGTAGGAAAGAATTTGATGTGTGTCTCTCTTCCTACATTTATCATTAGACAGGTGGAGAAGACATTTGGGCCTGCTGAATTTCCCCCACTCATTTATGTGGGTCTACAAGTCTCTTTTAGAATAGGAAATCCACCCCAGGCCCTTGGGAGAGCCATCGGAGGCTTGTGCAGCGTCCGGCTCTGAGCGGTGCTCGCACTGAGGGTGTAGAAACGGATCGGGTGCTCCCTTTCTGGAAGCCGCAGCCCGGTCGCAGCGCTTGCTCACTATCACCCAGTTATTCATAGGTTCGTTAGCACAGGGGATTTTACTCTGCCTTAATCTAAAATGGTTGGGGGAGAGTGCCCCATAATGGTTTAGGAAAAGTTTTCTAAAAGTAAGCAGTTGTAATCATGGCCCAGCTCTGATAAAAATCAGTGGAAGATATGCATTCAATATATTTACCTCTGAAATGTCCATATTGCTGTAAGTCATGATACAGGGTGTTCAAAAATGACTTCTAAAATAAACATTTTTCTCACTGTCCATTCTTCTTAGAAAGAAATACAAGGCAGCAGAAGATACACTTTATTAAGATACACTTACCTTTGAATATTAGAACTGATTTTCAAATATTTTAATGTGAAAACCTCCATTCATGCAAAGATGCATTCTCCCTGTAAAAGGTCAGCAGTCTCACGTTTTCACCATGCCTTTGCTGGCTTTGCTCTTCATTTCCCAAGAGGCTCCCTGGCAAAAGTTGGGACAAGACCTCAGGGTCAGTGAGGACAGCTTGCCAGTGGGTCCAGTAAAGTCACATGCAATCAAGGAGGGGGGCTGGCAGGACCGGGCAGCAGTTTGCCGTTTTCAGGGACTTGGACTCTGGAGGATGGAGGCATGCTGTCTGTGAGGCAGCCCGTGTCCCACGTGGCACAGAGCAGGTGGCAATCCCTGAATGCTTGGGTGACCATTTCATTATTAATGAACATGCTTAGCAAGGCAAGCATATACCGTAAACAAATTCACATAAGGAGAGTGTGTACTGGGATGGGACATATCTAAATATTATTTTCTAGGATGCTGAAGGAGTTCTAAAATACTTAGTTGCAAGGAGACCAAGAAATATACTAATTTCAAATGATTCTGACATATTTGTTTCAGCAGGTCTTGAAGAAATTTGGTAAGATAGCCTTTGCTAGTTTAACTATTTATGTGATGGCATTCATAGCCCATTAAATAAGACCATCTTGATTAAACTGGTTTCCTTCCTTGCAAGTCTGAAAGCGGTGGTTTGCTGGTAATTGAGAGTGAATGCATTTCAGCAGGTCTTCCCAGGCTCATAGCCGTTTGTTGTGTTTGTTCTCCTGTGTTCGCCTGAGTGTCCTCCCAGGCAGATGGTCATCTCACAGGTGTGCACCGGGTGACCCCATCTCTGCTTCCTCCCTCACAGGGGTGATCGCAGTGGTGGTCTTCCTCATCTTCTCTGTCATCGGCATCATGACCCGGTTCCTTTACCAACATAAGCAGTCGCGTCGTACCAGCCAGATGGAGAAGGAATACGCGGAAAACATTGGCAGTTCCTTTCGAAATGACATCGACTTGCAAAACACAGTGAGCGAGTGTAAGCGGGAGTATTTCATCTGAAAAAACAATATTTTAGCAGGGTACCTAATACTCCCTTTCTGGTCGTTAAATGTTCCCTCCTCCTCCCCTGTCCCCTGTCTTTTAATTCTGGTCACTGTCTTTGTGGCATTTGTTTACCATGTATTTCTGGAGCACGCCTGTGTCCACAAGCATCTAGCCCCCGGGCCCAGCCCAGAAGACCGGTCTGCGGTGGCCGCCACCCTGCTCCTTGGCCGACCTGTCCCAGTGGCGGTGCTGACCCGAGAGGTGGGCCAGCAGGAGGCACATGTGCATGCTCGCTCCCACGGTTCCAGTTTCCCGGGCGTGCGTCCTTTCTGCAGCCATGCAGGCCCGCAGGCCTGCTCCAGAGCTGAGCTCTGTCACATAGGCGATTGCCATCATCCCTGGCACCCCCATGCCCCGTCCATTCCTACCGGGGACCGCAGGGCGGGCCAAGGCGCTAGAGGCCTGGTTTGCATAACAGCCTTTATGAAGGACCGAGAGGGGTTTGAGGCGTGTCTGCGTCCTCACCCTGGGAAGCTCGCTGCCCGAGTCCAGCACTCCTCCTTCTCCCTCACTCTCATCCCTGGGTATTTCCAAATCTAGGATTCCTGATAGTGAATGGGCTGTTATCTTGGTCCTTTCTCACCACTCTCTCCAGGGGCTGACACTTCAGAACAGCACATAATAGCAAAAACCTAGGGGAAGCATGGAAAATAGTAGCTTGAAATTAGGAGGTAAAAAGAAAGCTACCAGGTAGATGTGCTATAACTTCCAAAATGTCTCTTCCAATTTTGTAAGAAATGTTAGGTAGGTTATTCCTGGGATCATTATACAAAGGTATACAAATCTACTTATCTATCTATATATATGTAAGTTGCTTCAGCATAAGGAACTTTTTTGAAAAGTCTAAAATACTATCTGGTTCCGTGAAAGAGCTTAAACCATCTCAACTCAGCTTAAAAACAAACAAACAAAAAACAAAACAAAACAGAACAGTCAACTCAGCTTAGAAACAAACAAACAAAAAATAAAACAAAACAAAGCAGAGCAGAACTGCGTGAAAGAAGAGAAACACCAGGGAGAATTCTTCCCTTCCACCCACAACTAAAGATCTGGGGAAGAAACGGGGAGACTTCACACCTCACACAGACACGACAGCCCACCTCGGTCCGTCAGGCCCCTTCCCGAGGGGTTTGGGATGCGCTGACCCAGAAGACATCACGAGTGGCCCAAGAGAACCCTCCCTGCTTAACTCAGAGGAGCCCTTATGTTCTGTAAGGCATCACATTTTCAAACCTGCCACATCCCGCATATGCAAAGCCCTGCTTCCCACACCTTTTGGTAGGAGTGAACTCCCAGAGGAAATAACGACAAATATCAGGGTCTCTGCCCCTTTCAATAGCAAAGCATTGGGAAACAGAGTCATCCCTTCAAGGAGGCACCTTGAACTCGTCCACGAGGCAGTGGGAAGAGTCTGATGATTTCGCGTGACTCTGCCTGCAGGCCATCTTGGAGAAGAAAAGGGGGAAAACCATACAAATGCTCGTGTTTGCCGGGAATGCCAATGTAATAACCGGCAGGCCCAGGAAGCACTTGCCGATTCCCTTTTCAGGCTGTTTGCCCTTCCTGGCAGCTGGCGGGCGTTCCACCTTGTCCTCGGCATGTCTGCCGCCGCGGAGCACTTAGCGCTCTTTGCACAACGGCTCTCGGCGAGGAACCCTCAGCTTCCCCCCATTTCAGGCTTTTCTTTCAGTGGCAGAGTACCTGGGGTGCAGATTCCATTTGTAATCCTATTTCTCAACTCTAAGATGTTCTAAATACACATTCTCTCCTTACAATTTTCTGTGGATTCTTTATCACTTCATCATTTCCACTCTGTCCTTTTGTGAGCAAATACATTTTAGAGATTCTAACAAGGACACTTTTTTCCCCCTCCAGCTTTAATAAGATGAATGATCCATTAAGAAGAGGAAAGATCTTTAAATCCTGTTTTCTCCTGCCCTGTCCTCCCTTATTTCCAATTTTCACTTTTGAATTTTCTATTTCCATAAAAAAGGCTTTATTAAATCATCCTTTTGCTTGGCTGTATGGTCTGCTGTCCCCTGAACTAAAAGCCAGCACGAAGTGTAGGGACTTTCGCCTGAAGCATCTCTGACGAGGGAAGGGAAAGGAGAAGGGAGGTATAACAGAGCTGGAGCGCCTCATCACTCAAGTCTCTGAGAAGCGAGGGCTCGATGGTGCTGACATAGTGCCGACAGGAGAAATGGAGGACTAGCAAAGGCCAGCTCGGAGTACTTGCTTTCTCATCTGCTTGTATGTGCTTGTAGGTAGTTCCGTAAGGTGGAGAATGTGTGGAGCCCCTGCCTTGCAGCCCCTGTTCAGTGCACCACAGACGCTCCCAGCATCCCTCCTGCACACGGACACTAACTGTGCGTGCACACCACCACCAAGACCCGAGGGCGGATGCCGAGACGCGGCAGCTGCACAACACTCTTACACGCAGACTCTCAGGGTTCAACCAGAATTATTTTAACAGGGTTGGATATGTCATAACCCCAGAGAACACTCTGTCACTAGATGTATATGAAAAGCAAGCAAACTGCTCCCTCCAAAGAAAAACCCAATTTTCAGTTAGAAATAAGTGCTAACTCTGCCTGTCTTTCCTCAGTGGTACCAAAATCCATACAGTTTTGTGCAACTGTTCAATTGTGCAAGTGTTTCAATCCTTGGGAAATTGTAACCTAAGACAAATCATCTTTGAAAGCTTCCTCAGCCTCCCTTAGCCACATTCCTGCTTCCGCAATCAGGTTTCCTGGCTGCAGGGATCCTCCACCGTAACCCCCAGGCTTTTATACCCGCCCTTCACAAAATGATCTCCAGAATGTGGTCAGTTTACAGTAAAACTAAAAATACCTTTGCAATTTCACGTCCTAAGGGGTCTGTTTGATTCGTACAGTTTCCGCCAAACAAATCTATTCATGCAAACAACAGTGCATTTGCTCACCCTGAAATATGTTCACACTCCGTGCATCATTCATTGTGTGTATAGGTTGGCTTGCCATGGTTTCTGTGAGAATTCGTCTAGAGATTTAGACATTTGTCACTTCCCTAGATGTATTTTTATGAAAACTTTAGCCTCTTCTATTCGCTCTCAACTACATATGGGAGATTTATTTTGAGGGTCCTAGGGCTGGTTTTTAAAAACCGTCTTTGTTCTGTGCAGTAGTAACAGATGGTACTAACCTGACTTCTACCCTTGGTCAGACCCCTGCCCACCACTGGGTAACAGGGGCAGGGGCAGACAAGAGGAACTGACTGTTCTTCTTTCTCCATTCCTTCATAGAGTATTTTTTGAAGACCCAGTACTCCATGGGTTATGGTAGACATCGGGGGTGTGACTATAACCTACACCTTGTTCGTGCCCCTGGGAGTCCCAGTCCTAGGAGGGGTTAACAGGGGTGGTAAGTAGGGTAATGGGACATGAAGTGCTATAGGATGCAGAGCAAAGGTCCTGCACAAGTATTTTTGTAAAGCCCTTGTAGAGACTTAAAGAAACAGAGAAAATTCCAGGAAATGTTTATATTTTTTTCTTGTTTATTGCTTCCATCTTCAATAAGCTGCTTTGTTTCTCCTCCTCGAAGTAAATACCTGTCTATGCAGATATATTTCTTTAGAGGGAGGTGGACTGACTCTTTAGGGACAGCAGGACTAAATGGCCCCTGTGTCTAAAGTCCATTTCGGGAGTAGAATTCTCTCCTTTTTTGTTTCATTTTGGTTGGGGTATTCTGAAAGTCCTCCTTCCCATCAGTCAGCCCTAAGTGATGACTTGGGGACCGTCTTTGGGGTAGGAAACAAGAGTGAGAAATCTCCATTTCTGCCCCCTCCTGCTCTTCTCCTGGTTCTCTTATCTCCATCTGTTTATGACCTGGTACCTGGCGGTGGTCTTCCAAACATTCCTTAAAGAATCTTTGTTGTACTCCAGCCCCATCACACCCTTCTT
The DNA here is from genome assembly GCA_029783875.1 of Phataginus tricuspis. NCBI lineage: Eukaryota > Metazoa > Chordata > Mammalia > Pholidota > Manidae > Phataginus > Phataginus tricuspis. The sequence goes on along the minus strand of JAQQAC010010508.1, from coordinate 19,963,249 downwards.
TGTCCTGATGAGCCATTTGACTTACTTTGGAAGATCTCTGAGAACTAGGTGTAGTATATCTTTCAGCAAATGACTAACTGAAAGTTGTTGTCCATCTAAGTGAGGTCTCACATCTGTGCCCTGGGTGAGCATAGTCACACAGCTCTTCTCTGCAGGAAGCTCATTCAGTTAGAGGAACCTCACTGGGAAGCTGCAAGCAGAGTGTCTTTGTGATATTCAGGGAGATAGGAATCAGGCCACTGAATCCTTTCTTACGAAAAGGCTTTGCAGTCTGACCCCCAACCCCTGGCTTCCTTGGAATTCTCCAATAGCTACTATCCATCAAGACCACGTCGTGACACCAGCCAGCCAAAGGGAGCATCAGTCACAGTGGATGGCTCTGCTCTTGCTGTTCCTTGGCCCAAAGGCTTGGACGTGCTGTGCCTGTCATCATCCTTCAGGTCACAGGTCGACCAAATAAGTAAAAGGCCGCCTTGTTCCTGCGAATGCAAAGGTGGCCCGTGGAAGAAGGTGCAGGCAAATGTCCAGAGCGCTTGCAGGGCGGCTGAGCGCTCTGTCGCGTCTCTCATGTAGCTTGAAAGTGTGTTCTTTAAAAGACACATTGTGTGGTCATTACTTCCACGGTGTCTGTGCGTCTTTCCCTCCCACCATCCTCTCACCCACACTCTTACTTGTTAAGCCATTGCGTTCGCAGGTTTTAGTTGTCCCTGGTTTTTATCTCTGCTTTCAAAACTTTCAAATAGTTGAACCTCCTGAAGAGGAAAAAAAGTGTAAACAGACATACAGAAACACTTTGTTAAAACAGGGCTGTTCTTCAAGGTTTCTTCAGGACATTCTCCATTCACGCCATTTAGTAGGGGGAGAGACATTACATTTCGAGGTGACGGTTACTTGAGAGCTTCATATAAGGTCTTAATATTTAACACCGGCTATGTTGAGTGATTTTTCTCTTATTTTGCACTGAGGTACTCTGAGGAAGAACAGAAAAGCACATTTTTTAGTGATATATTGTAATTTATAAGCTAGTTGTCTGTCTTTTGTAATGTTTATAGTCTACAAAGTGGCTGAGCAGACATGAGCAAAGAAGGCAAAAGTTGGTTTAGGTGTTTTGACCACAACGGGGGGAACATGTCACGGAGGCAAAGGGAACCGGCAGCAACTGGTGTCGCCCCAGGCGGGGAGGGTCGTGGCTCCCAGCAGGGGGCGGTGGGAGCAGCTCTTCCCGCTTGGGTGGCTCCCGACTCAGGAGTGCCGGTGGAGCATTGGGATCACCGACACATTAGGGAAAGAGGCAATGTCATGGGCTTTGCACGAGCAATTCTTCACCCACCTTTGCATAACATTTTTGACCCTTTCTAGCCCTCACTAGTAGCATTAGCTACATCTTATTTTTTCAAGATTCTTGTTTCACTGGGATTTTCCCAGGGTGCTTCAGGGCTATCAGTATAATGATCTAACCTGCACTGAGCACCAGATATAACTTTAAGGAAGAGAAACTGTCAGAAGCCTCTTTAGGTCCATGGCCCTGGATCAAAACCCCCGTGGGTTGAAGCCCTGAGGTCCTGAGACCTGTCCAGTGATATTTCTTCCCCTTTTGTTAGCCCTGCCATCCCCAGATGTGCCAAGTGATTTCCTACCCCTGACAGTGAGAACTGCCAGAGCTCACCAAGTAACTCTAGTAAGGATTAACCTTTAATCCTGCCCAGTGACATCGGGAAACGTTTATAAATCAGCAGGACAAAATTAAGAGAGCAGGACTAGGCCCCCACCACAGGGGCAGCTACTGTTTTGGTGATTAAGCCCTGGTCTTTCTTGCTTTCATTAGCATCATATTCTTCCATGTTTAGATGCCAGCCGTAGCCTCACAGGACACGGAAAGGGTGCGAGTGTGTGCCAGGGTCATTGTATCACTCCACAGACTGTTTGGAAGGCCCATAAGTAGGAACCCAAGGGGTCATTCTAACGGGCATCTGCCTGGTCACAGCATCCATCACGTCACCCCATCCCAAAGGCTGTACTTAAAACATCAACACAGTTTATTCTCTTCGAACGGCAGTGTCAACCTGTATAACCGAGTCCTGCCTTAAATAGCCATGCAAAAAATAGCAGACCTTGCTTAAAGCAGTCCAGTTATATTGTGAGAGGGACTTTATATTTAGTGAGGTCCAACACCAAGAACTTTCTCCTCTGAAGCTGGTAGTTGACAGGCCTCCTGCTATCCTGACGTGAGGTCATCACTTCCAGCAGACAGCTCACCTCTGCTATTACAACGGGAAAGGGGGCCGTATGTGGAAAAAGAGGCATGGCTGTGCGCCAATAAAACTTTATTTACGAAACGGGAAACGGTCGAGTTTGACGACCCCTACGATAGAGCATCCTTCCAACAGTGTGCATTTCAGGTGGGAAATCAGTCTCTCTAGCAGGTGGGAGGCCTCCTTTTGGAGGAATGAGAAAGAGTGGGGAGATTATTTTTGACAAGTAAACAATGAAATGCAAAATAACCTCCCTTACTAAAATATATCTGTCAGACCTTTCATTGTGGCAAAAGCACAAAGCAGGCCCCTCTCTTTGCAGATCTGCCAGAGTCTAGCTGCCCCTTTGACCTTCTCATTTTTGTTCTCAAAGCAGAATCCCAATTGACATTGCCTCGTTCCAAGCCAGGTTTGTAGACCACGTAACATGTCTTAATACACTGTATGGGGAAAAACATAAGTTAGCCTTAGATTTCTTTGTTTTCTATGATTACTGTTGTACAGAAGAAAGACTTAAACTGTAAATAATGTATATTTAATAAAGAGAGAATTTTGTATGATTTTGTGTGGAAGACAAATGTGTCTTACTGTGTTTTCTTGAGTTAATGAAGAGTCAAAGAATTAATCCCACAGTTCCTGTTTTCTTTCCTTAGACAATTTATGCCTAGACAACATGGCCTTGGGGTCTCTGGAGAAACACAAACTCACCCACCCTGGGTTTATTGATTTCTTGGTGCCTAACAGTGCTGTCTGGGGCTGTCAATATACTCACCTGCATCCTGGCTCAGACGTGAAAGGCAAGCTCATGGACACGGGCCTACACCACACGCAGGATTCTGGGGCCCTCTGGTTCCCACCGCCCCACTGAAGCCCAGGGCCTCCCTAAACCTCCACCGTGCCCACTGATGGCGGCTGCAGCTCCTGTCTCACTTGGCCTCCCCCTTATCTCCGGAGAGTCTTACAAAGCGGACTTTGTGTTTGAGATACTAAGTTGTTGTTGAACTAGAACTCACCTCACAAGGGTATTTATTAAGGTTTCTGGGTATGGTTAAGCATACAGAAATAACAAACTGACATGGATTTTAAACAGGAATATGACACCATCAGATTTCCCTTTTAAAAAATCATCTATCTGCTCAGAGGAAAATGGACCACAGAGAAACGAGGGGAGGAGGCGAACATAGGCCCCGTTTCTGGAGCCTGGAGAGGCGGAGGGTGGCCCGGACCAGGGCTGTTGAGGCAGAGATTGTCACGCCAGGATGGTCCAGACAGAGCTAGCCAAGGGGATTCACTGATGGACCGGGAGGGGAGACCAGGATCAGAAAAGTGCACATTTTTGGCTTAAGAAACTGAATGGGTGGAAGCAAGTAGTTTTGTTTTGGGGAATGGTGTCTGTGGTGTGGGAGGGGAGGAGGAGAATGAATTCAATGTGGATTTTGTTAAGTTTGAGATCCCAGCTAGGCAGTACGTGTGAATGTGAGCTGGCATCTGGGTTCGGGAATGCAGTCTGGTACATATGTAATTATATCTTATATGTACCTGAAGAAACAGGCACACAGGCAGACTGGTTGGGATCACCCAGAACATGAGGGTAACTGGAAAACAGAGCCTGGAGCAGTGGTCTGTCAGAGAAGAGGGAGCCAGACACTGAGGAGAGAAGAGGACACAGAGCCCAGGGAGCAAGGCTGTGCGTCGGGAGGAAGGGGGCAGCCCTCAGTGCTGCTTAGGCACAGGGTCCGGTGGGGCTGGGTGCGCACCACCGGCTGCGGTGAGATGGCACGAAGATGAGCCTTTTTGTAGACCCCTAATGGAGAAGTGGTTGGAGTTGGCCGAGTGGTTCGGGAAGCTAGCGGGCAGGACGGACTAAGGCTCAAAGCAGTGTCCCTTGGGCAGAGATTCACGGACATGGGCTCAACTCCCATAAAATCCCATTCTCTAGTTTTGTGCGTTGAAGTAAATTGACCACCACAATTCTTAAGTTTTGTAGATGTAAATTGAAAAATCAACAAAACCATCACAGATCCTGAGCAGTAAATGAAATAATCGTGCAAAGCACTCAGCCAGGTGCTCAGCTGGGCACAGAGTCAGTGGGGACTCCAGGAAGGTCCCCTGTCATCATTTAATCCTTTACCATTTCCTAATGTACCGAAAAGATGCACACATCACACAACTTAAAGCGAGGATCAGAAAAGGCAGTGGGACTTGGCTTCGCAAGGGGCCTCAGAGTGTCTTGTCAGTGAGCCAACCGGAGAAGAGGCCTTGAGTTCTAGCCCTGCCTCAAGTGACTTTTGGAGGGGCCCTCTCCCCAAACAGAGCATGTGATGCTAAGGAATGAAACAGATCATCTATCTGAGAAGAGCCTCTTCTGATTACTTTTGATGTCAGAGAGACAGGCCTCCAGGACTTGTGGGCAGCCATGGGTTCAAACTCCAGCCCTTCTAATTAGCAGCAGAGGGACAGATAAGGCACTCCTCGGGGCCAAGGCTCAGAGCTCTCACTCAGTAGATTCTGAACAATATTCATGCCCTGAAACAGCCCTGGTTCTTATGAGCGGCTTTACAGTTAAATCATATGGTTAGAGAGCAAAATGAGCAGCTGGTGAAGGGCTTTGTGAGTTCTACCCCTCTTCATATCTGTATTTGGTGTGAGGAAGAGAATATGAAACGGAAGAGAATATGGTGGCTTTTAGTCCAATCAGAAATATAATATGTATGGGGGGGATTCACAGTACTTTTAATCCTGGTTTTTTAAGCTGTATGTGTATCAGCTTCATTTTTTCATGATGGTTCAGGAAGAATGCATTTCCAAGGGCCTATGTTTGGTCAGGTGGTGACCTCCGCGCATCTGCACACCTGAGCGGCTGGCAGCTGGAGAGACACCATGGTTGGGAGCGCGGAGGACGGGAGGATGCCCAGGAAAGGGCAGGTGTGCGCCGCTCTCCCGCCCCTCACACTGTGCTTGGGATAGCATGGCGGCCTGTCGTGTATCCCAGGCCCCTCGTGCACAAAGCTGCCATCTGAGATGCTGGCTATGAAGGGGATTGGCATGAGCTGAACATTCTCACACAATAGCAATGTAATAATAACACAATTACCAGTGGTTGGGCCCCTACTGTGTCAAGCACGTATACACGTTACCTCTTATTCTGACAATACAGCTATCAGGGAGGGGCTGCTCCTCGCATTTTGCAGATAAAGGTAGCAAACATGAGGAAATTAACTTCCTCAACTGCATAATCTGTGATGTCACATGCACTTAGATTCAATATCCGCTCTGTTATCTGTGCAGCTTTAGGCCAGGCTCTTCCCCATCTGTGACTCTGTATCTCACCAGGAAAACGAATTTTAACACTTACTTCCCATAACCAGGTAGCTAGTTAGTGGAGGAGTAGAGATTAGCCACTTTTGGCCTTGACCCACTCCCAGCTGCTATGGGACTAACTCAGATCATGAGACTTCCCTGTCCCTGACTTTACTGTCTGTCAAACTGGAGGAAACCTCCATGAAAAAAGATAAGCAGGAGCAGAAGAGCTGTTCAAGGGCATAGGGACCAAAACAAGGCTTCCTCAGGCCATGAAGTTACATGAGCCAACATGGAAACTGAGTTACCAGTAGCGGGTGACTTGGGGTTGCAGGAATCACTTTGTATTTGCAGGAACCCCTCTGGGATGCATACACCCTTGGGGCCAATCCCTGTGAATCGGGAGTAGAGCTGGTATTTTCTTGGGGGGTCTCTTCGGGAGGACAGCATTATTCACTGCTCACTTAAAACGGGCCAATAGGAAACATTTTCTAGCACACAAATTTACAACCAAGTAAAGGTCCAATGAACAGGTAGAGATCTCTTACCACCCACAGCTCCATCGTAGAATACATAGTGGTGGTGCCCTCAGGCTGTACGGCATTCCCCTTCCTGAGGAGCTTTCCTTCTGGTTTCTAGGAAGGAGGTGGTAAGCCTAGTAAGGATATTAACTGAGAGCTGCAATGTGCTAGGCGCTGACCTTCACGTTTATGCCTTCTCTACATCACAAAGGGGGGCAAACCTACAAATCAGACAGACAGGAATCGGCTTAGTGTGTAGGTGTGTATAGCTGCTTTAACATTTTATGTTACATGAAAAGACACATTTTTAATTTGTCATACTTCAGGATTTTTGAGATGGATTTATAGTGCTGATATTACAGTGTATAATACCACCTCTATTGTGTATCATATGAGAGCCACTGTTAATTTCTCCTCTCTCATTCATTCATTCAGCAAACACTGATAAGCAGTTTCATTGGGGATTTTGAGTTGATAGGAATACTCACATGGTAAGACTGGCACCTGCCGACAAAGGACCTGTGGGCTCGTCGGGGAGGACACAGGTAAATGACATGTCACGCAGCAGGCACTGGAAGGAATGGCCCAGAGTTCTAATCAGCAAGCAGGACACGGCCACCTGGACAAAGGAGGTGGTGTTCAGTTGTGTCTGGAAGGCCTACATGGTGATGGGAAGTTAGGCTCAAAGCTGTGCTTCAGAGACAGGAAGCGTTTGCAAGAAGGCACAGCGATGAGCAAGTGTGCCATTCTGAAAACTGTACGTAGCTCAGCATGGCTCAGCATGAGATCAGGAAGTTGTTCCTAAAAGATGACAGGGAACGCAGCAAAGATGGAGAATGACCTTCTGTGCCAAAGTCCCTGTGCGTTGGGTAAGAAAAGTGAAGATGACAGACGGGGGCATGTAAATGCGAAATGCAAGTACATTGGGTTATGTCCTGCTCCAGAAAGCACTACGCGGTATTTGAGGTTAAAAGATTTCCATTCTGAACCAATGCTTTCCTTCCTGGCTGTGTATACAGACAGCTAGGTCTCTAGTTTGAGCCTGGGGTGCCTAATTTGTAATAAGAGTATGAATACACTTATTGACTAGTTAATAAAATAAGAAATGTGAAAATATTTTTAAACTATGCAGAGCAACAGAAAGATCAGTTATTATTGTACCTGCAAGCCCGGCGTCGGGGAGAACGTCTGTCTGCCCGGCGTCGGGGAGAACGTCTGTCCGCCACAGACAGGCCAGATAATAAGCACTGGAGGTTGGTCTCCATCGCAATTGCTTAACTTGGCTTTTTTAGTGCAAAAACAGCCACAAACATTGCACAAACGAGTGAGCTTGGCTGTGTTCCAAGAGGACTTTACCTATGAGAGATAAGATTTAAATTTCATGTACCTTTCACCTATCATAAAGTATCAATATTCTTTTTCTGATTATTTTTTAGCCACTTAAAAATACAAAAAATCTTGCTTAGCTTGCACGCTGTACAAAGTCAGTTGACCAGATCTGAATCACGGGCCGGATGTAGTTGCTAGCCCTTTGGACAATTATTCTTTGAAACTGAAGTCTAGCCTCTTTTAGTGTGAGGAGTGGAAAATAAAACATATGATCATCTGCTGGAAATGAATGCCATTAAAATGTATACGGAACGCAGAAAATAAAACTGAAAATGCTGAGAGCTCTCTGAGGGGTGTGAAGCTCAAAAGAGATCCACACCGCTCTTGAGTTAGTTGAGTGCAGGAGGATAAAAAGCGAGGGGCCCCTTGGATCACAGCTGTGACAGGCAGGCTCATGGGACTCAAACCCCGAAGAGGCTATGAATACGAAAATGCTTGTTATCCATAGACCTCATACAAGTGTGACTTGGGAGGAAGGTGCTCTGTTCTTTGTTGTAATCTTGCTTGTTCAGTTTAGAAGACCGAAAGGAAGCCAGAAACTTGCAGAAGCCATAGGCTACGTCTGGATCATACATTTAAGTGTATGAGCAAGTTAATTAGCTGAATTACTTCAAAGAAAAAGAAAATTATTGTGCAGAAAAGGAGTTTTCTTTGCTCAGCATAATGATGTCTGTGTGTATAAAGATTAATAGAACAATTGAAGGCTTCTAAACCTGGTTGTTGTGCGTGGGTGATGGGCACGCAGTGAGATGCTCCTTACCTGAGCCCTTAGTGAGGAACGGTAGGACCTCGGGTTGTTGGGACACTCACATTGGTGACATCGCCTGAAGATTCTGAAATTAGGGATTGTTTAGGGTGGACTTGCTGGCATAGGGCATTAAATTCTGTTTCTCAGACCTCCATTTGGGTGTTGAGATAGACAATACAAACTAAATAGCTGAGCAGAAAGCAGAATTCTACTTAAAGATTAAATTATGAGGATTACAGCTAGCAAGACAATGCTGAATATTAAGCAGAAGTAAAAAAAAAAAAGATGAAAATTTACATGTGGCAACTGGTCCAAACCTTTGTGTTCTTCTAGAAAAGAAGAGCTCCTGCGTGAATGCCAGAGAAGTCCTGAGGGCTTGTGTGACTTCCTTTCTCGCTTTTAACAAAGCTGGCTGTTAATTTTGAGCTGAATAACTGTCACTTCTGTTGCAAGGTCAGATCTAAATGTTGAAAGATAAAGAAGAACCAGGGACAGTGTCCTATTTAAATGAGAAGACTTGAACGCCACGTCCTTCAGGCTTGCAGTGGGTTTGGCCGTGACCCCCGGCCTTGACCCCAGGTACCTGTGCCCTGGAGGGAGAGACAACACTCCAAAAAGTTACAGGCCAGTCAGAACCAAAAAAAAAGAAGAAGATCCTAGCAAACCATCAAATAATCCATCTGGGGTAACCTAAAATGGGATGCTATTATATTAGAACATAAGATTCTAAAAAACAGCTCATGCCAGAACAATTTAATTTCTGTCAACAGGAAGGTACAAGAAGGAAAGAACAAGATGGAACCAGTAACCATGACCGGTCTTCTCTGCAGGAGGGCTGTGATCAGCTCTGTCTCAGGATGTTTTTCTCCATAAGTGACAACAGTGCAGAGTTCAGTACAATATTTCAATACAAAAATAACTGACTTTAAGAGTGATTACTTGTAACTCAGTCTCAACTGGGGCCATAATTAATTTAATAATGATTTAATAATTTAACAATAATTATAACTAATTAATAATAATGAGTCCTAGGATATGTTACATTTTATGATTTATAATAATTCCCTATAATAAACAGAGTATGATTATCAAATATTTAGATAAAACTCCTAGGCATAACAATATAAAAAATAAACATATTTCAAGATGACATTGGACACTGGCCAAAGTATACTACTGGAAAAAGAAAAAGTAACAGAATTTGATGAACATGAGGGAATATAACAAACTCACTTATGTTCAGAAAGGGGAAGCATTTGTATAGGGGAAAATAAACTGAGGTCAAAGACCACACTTAATGTCAAGTAAGGACTCCTTCTCCATTGTGTGTATTTACAATCCCATAACACCTGCCCCACAGGTATTCTCCAATGACAGCATACGTATGCCTCTGTTATTAGCACTTTCCTTGCCAATGATCTGTTTCCATGCTAACCTGTCAGTCTGTGAGCTTCTTGAGGGCCATACCCCCCCTTATATTCTCCAGAAAGCAGACGGCTTTAGGATCTCTCCATTACAGTTTTTGTATGAATCAATGGTCAAATGTCAGACTAAAATACCATGATAACTTTGGTGTGAAATGTATGACAGAGCAAGGCCTGTCATAAATGTTCAGGAAACTGTATAAGGTACTGCCGGAGCCTGCCGGCAGGAGTCGAACGGTACCTGAATGGGGGGGTGAGGGTTTGTATATACAGAGCTCACAGGAGGGAAGTCTGTCGGTGCAGAAAGCCAAAATGCTTTATTTCTCTTTGGTATATATGCAGTCTTGTTATGAAACTATCCAAAGTATATTGGCATTACAACAAAGACACTACCTTATCATACAGAGAGTTGTTTTCTTAATCAAGTTCCCCGTTCCCAGGACCAAGGAACGGTTACTCTGTTCCCAGACATTCATGTCTCAAAACAACTTGTTCAAGGACAAAAGTTGCAGGATAAACAAGTTCTCTCTACAATATGGAGCAAGTTCACAAAATGGCTTCACTATGTCAAGCAGTAACCAAACACAGCTCCCCACAAGGTACTTGAAAATATTTTAGGGATTCGATGAAGACAAAAATGAAGTAGAGCATAAATCTCTAAAAACCTTAAAGGAAATTGAATAATTTACTTATCCCAGAAAACTATCATCTCTAGTTTCTTGTCATTGAACATTTATTGAATATCCTTACATTGCATTTCATAAACATCCTTTAAATATTAACCTCACATCAAGGAAAGTATTTAAAACATTTTAGCTGATTATTTCTAACTATGAGACAGACAAGACTTCCAGCCAATTTATTGAAATACATTCCAGTAGGAGCAGGGTAGGCCTTTACAGAAACATCGGTTACCACTTACTTTCGTTTATAGGGTAACTGCTCATGGGCATCATTCTTATGAGGAAAATAAAAATAAGTAATAATACCGAAAACGCATGTAATAACCAGGACATGAAGGTCTTCCACTGTCTCCCTTAATATCAGGCTGAGTCAAGGTCATTGGCAGTCAGCGCAGCACCACTGACCCTGTGGTCTGCAGGGAGTTCCAATAGCTGCACATACATAGAAAATTTATAAAAAGAGGAAGGGCTACGTATGTAAATAATATAGGAGGAGTAAAGTGTGTTCTCCAAGTCTGGCACTTCAGTGTAGGCGGGCGAGATGTAAGACTCCGCAGTAAAGAAACACAGTGGCCGTTTACCCCACACACACCAGTGTTTTCGGGGCAGGGAACATTTTCTCTCAACCCCTTTGGGCAATGGCTCTTATGAAAGTGCTCAGTATACTGGCCCAGCAGCCAAAGCCAGGGCGGCTCCCAGCCTCAGATCTGCTCCTGACACGCCGACCTTGGTCAGGGCATCTCAGGCCTCAGCAGGGCCGCTTCTGCTCATGGGAGCTGAGGGCGCTCGCCAGGTGCCCCTCAGCCTTCCCGGCTGTCAGGGCCAGGCTCCAGCAGTGGGCTCAGCCGCAAGGCCCCCCTTCCTCCACGCTGATTTCACACCGTGAGTCATGTCAGCCCTGGGGACACATAAGAATATTGATGGAGGGCGGCAGTGAGGACTGACAAAATAAGCTACCTCTTTGAAAAGAAAATAGTGTCTGCAAAATCATTAAGAACTTTCAAATCATGTCCTGAATGGGAGGAAGGACTTGAGCCCAGGAGAGTCTGGAGGGGTGAACAGGGCGACAGGGGAGTGACTACAGGGAATTCACGGCCCAGGCACACCAGGCCGGGGCTGTAACACCACCAGCACCGCGGCAGATACGGGAAGAGGCTTTGTTAGGGAAGCTCCCTCAGCTGCCGGGACCTCATCCACCGGGCAAAGTGCACCACCTCCAGCCCCGTTCACCGCGTCACTGTGGAGAGTCTCCCCAGAATCCGCCATCTGTGGCTCAGTCTACCCTTCCTCCACCCACGATGCCAATCGCCTGGAGAGTGAAGGAAGCCTCATCTCCCCCAATATTTTGGGATGAATACTGTCTTTTTCCTGATACCCTATCAACAGCAGGGTCAGCATCTTCCCTACAAAAGGTCAAGTGATGCTTCAGATTTGTACGGAATGAATCTGAGACATTCTCATCCCCATTTCCCAGATGCAGAAAATGAAGATACAGAAGATGAAGGCAGAGGTCACACCATTAAAGGTGGAACGGAGCCGAGGAGCAGCTAAAGGGGTGAGCAGGATATAGGAGTGCCATGCAGAGAACGCAAGGCTCAGACACAGCTCCTAACCTCCTCCAGCTCTGCCTTCCTTCTGCATCACGCCGTGGGGCAAGGAGTGGTCTAGTTGTGAGCCATGCACGAGCCCTGGCCTCGCATGGTGCCTCTTGGATCTTGTCTCCTTCTGCCTCACAGACCTGCACTAAAGACGGAATTGTCTTAGCCCTTCCTGACCGTTTAGCCAGGCAGAAGTTCCCCACTGAGTCTATTCAAATAAATGAAACGCCCTCCATCCTGGGAACCTCCCCTTGAGGGTTACAAGAAAGGAGACAGAGGAGATAATGGATGAGCAAAATCGACCTAAAAAGACATTAGGAGCAGTATTCAGATGAAAATCGAGAAGGGCTTTGGAAATGTACTGGTTTCCAGTTTCAGAAATTTGAATATGAAAGTGTCAGTCTGAGGAGGGCCAGACTGCGGTTTTGGGGACACTTTCCCAAATGGCTCTGGGGAATCTGGAGTGAGCCAGCACGTGTCACGGTCCCTGCAGCTGGTTTCTGAAGCAGTTAGAGCTGTTGTGGCCTGGCCCCATCAGGACGGCCGTCTGCACAGAGAGGAGAGCCGAGCAAGAGGGCAGTCGGTGACAACGTTGGGACTGTCGGCATTTACACATTCAGACAACATCTGGTGCTGAAGGCCTGCTCTTGGTGAACCTCAGGGGAGATCAGACAGTGAACGTGCCTGGCGAGGTACGAACCCCTGTGCTGGGAGGGCCCCTTGGAGGCTTGGTTTCCTGCCCCAGAATGACAGGAATAGACAAAACATGACCCAGGGTTCCTTCCCACTCAGCTTATGATTTCATAATTCTATTCTGAGAAAAATAAGTCCTTTAAGATTTCAGAAATATTTTCAGATTTGGGGAAGAATCACAGGATAAGATGTAATCACCTTCCTATAAAAAACATGACTAGAAACCTTAGCACCTATCATGGTCAAATTTGGAAGTGAATGTAGTTCTGGGCAGGCATTTCCGTCAGCCAGTGGCAGTGACTGGGGCAGCCGAGCCCCCATCCATGCCCTGCACATCATGCATTTCCTCTAAGTCTCACAATACCACTCACAGTGAGCCCTGGTGTTCCCAGTTTGCTAATGAGGAAATTTGGTGTCCAGATCACATAACCGCCCCAGTTACTGCTCTCGTAGTCATGGGGAGAGGGCGAGGTCGGATGCTGGGTGATCTGATTCTGAAAGCCTTGTTCTTCAGCCTAATCAATGCTGGTGTATTCACCCCCTTGTGTATTCACCCCCTTGTGAAAGGTGTGTCCTAAGAGCAGAAAGGACAACATCCAGACATGTAAGTTCAGGAATCTTGAATCCAAACCCCAGAGTCTCCACCATTGTGTCCTCTGTCCTTGGACCAACAGGAAAACATGTGGCTCGGCGACATGAGGCTCGGCACCCAGGAGTGGGTGAGCCCAGGTAGACGTAACTGCCCTCGGTATGTGGGGCACTACACACAAGGTTGGTGATGCCCGAGGAGATTAAATGCTCTGCTCTGGGTCTAGCATCCAGCCGAAATACTCAGCTCAATTAGAATGCAAGTTAAAGATAGACCCGTAAAACTGGGCTCTTTTCCAAACTGAGACGTCGCTGACCTTGAACCTCAGAGATAGCCACCTTCCCACAGTTAGGAGAGGACCTGTGGTCACGGGAGCAAATGAACTGGTGCATTATTGACTGTTTGAGCATAGTGGGGACTTAACCACCATCCAGTTTTCTTTTTATTCCTTTTAAGCTGGAGGAAAGTGGGTTCAGATAGTCACAACAGGACATACCTAAGCTGGTGCCCCCCAGCAGGTCCCCAGCAAGCCCCAGGGAAAGTCACAATTTGGGGATTATAGAATTGAAGAATCTTGGAGTTCACTCAAACTACTATATTTGTTTTTCAGATGAGAAAACTGTGAAACATGCTCCAACTTGATCATTCACCCACAACTTTTTATTTAAAGTGGTCTTGGGGGGGACGCTAACGTGTTCAGATGCTCAGGTATTTCATCTGTCCAAGAGGGGTAATGAGACTAATAAAGCCTCAGCATCTGACTCAGAGCTCGCTGAGTGGTGGTGGACTTCAGCTCACTCCCAAGGTATGCTGCAGTCTCGGCTCCTCTGTGAAGCTCCCTGTGGCTACGTAAGCCCACATGGGATGCCTTTTTCACTACTTGATGCTTCATAAAATGCATCCCTTATTATATATCTGTGAGTAGCTCCTTCATGTGAAGACTTAGGCTCTGAACTCCAGGTGCCCACACAACGCATACTGAAACCTCTCTACTGTCTCCCAACAGGGCCCACTTCAATTCCTAGGTCACAGTGGGTACCCACAGCTGACTTTTAATTGAATCATTAACTTTGAAAATTATTCAATCAACTTACACCCCACACCCATTTTAAAAGGCAAACTTCTTTGATAAGACTTGTAACTAACAGAAAATTCTCTGCCTCACCCAGTTCTTCCCCTGATTTTTACTTCCCCAAAGAAAAGAGTTTAATCTATTTTGGTTCCTGGCTGTGGTTACACTCTCTCTTTGTCTAAATAACATGTTTACATTGCTGACTTTTGACTTTTCAATTTTAGATAGCACTGTGATTTTCCTGCTGCTGAAAACAAGGATTTAGGTTTCTCACACCTGCTGCCATCCGGACCGAGGGCATTAACGTGCGGCTGGTCACACCAGTATCAGTGTGGGTGTGACCGTGACTGGTGGATATCAGGCAACCTAGACTGGTCACAGTGCAGTAATCGCACTATTCTCTTCTAAATCTCCACCTGCACCGGCCCTGGCTGGCCTGGTCGCCTCCATGCCCATCAAGTTTATCATTAAACTACCTGCAGGGTGAGTCTCCTTTTGATATGCTCACGCACATCAGGTGTGCACTTTCATTCTATCCTTGCCCCTTGAAGCCTTCGACCTGCCTGCTCTGCTCAGGCCGCCTGCTCTCCAGGCATGCTGCTGAGCTGCTCCCCGGGCTTTCCCTGCACCATCACCCAGGAAACATAACACATTGTGCTTTATTTCGCATTATATTCCCTTTGCCTGCATCCTGTGACTCTGGCTTTCTAGTTCTCTCCCTCATTTTGGGAGCATGTATTCTGCAGAAAACATGAGGAAAATGAAAACTTTTAAACCTTGCTTATATGTAATGTCCTAACTTTTTTTTTCCACACTTGATTACTAGCTGGGTGAGGTACAGAATTCTTAGCTTGAAAATATTTCCCGTTTGAATTTTAAAGGCATTGCTCTACTGCAATTTCCACTCCTGATCCAGGGACAGAGGATGACCCCACCATACTGGCTCCTCATTCACCGGGATGGCTGCCTTTGACGCTCTCTGAGGCTTTCCAGGGTTTCCGCTTCTCTACGGGTCTGGGATTCTGTGATGACATCACCTGGCGCCGTGGTTTCCCACTCACGGCACTGCGCACACAGCGAGGACGCTAGGCTATAGTTTGAAAGGCTCAAGCATTCTTTGATAAATTCCTCCTTTTTGAGTTCCCTTTGGGGAGCAAAATGATTTTGGACATCTAGACCTGATTCTTTTTATTTTCTGTCTAATCCTCCATCATTTTACTCTTCTTTCAGAGAATTGTCTTTAACTCTGTTTTTGAGCTTTGAATTTCTACCCTATTTTCGCTTTCCGAGAGTACCTTTATATTATCGTAATGTTTCCTTTATGGTAGCACCTGTTGTTCCTTTTTCTGCATTTTCTGTCATCTTTCATCAAGATTAACTACACGACAGGTATGAGTTGGAGAACAATGAGGAGTTCGAACAAATGGAACAGTTTTGATTGAATTCGTCTGGTGATACAGGTGAGACAGGCTCAGGAGTAGAACTTGCTGAGGGACAGCCCGCTCTGTTTAAACTGGATCTGCCCCGGCACCCGTCTGTGATGCCAGTGTCAGGCAGGCTCCTGCCCAGAGGCGGTGGGGAGGGCTCCTTGCTCTCTTCCCTGCCCGGACCTCCTGCTTCTCTGCACCCACACTCTCCCCACTAAGAACTGTCCATCACACTTCATCCCATCTCAGTGGCTGACCCTTTGCTGTCACACAAATGCAGCATTCAAGAATACTTGCCAGTTAGTTTTTTCTCTGCCAGGATTATTTTATGGGCTGAGTGGTGTCCCCCATTCATACACTGAAGCCTTATTTGGAGATGGGGCCCTTCAGAAGGTAAGTGAGGTGGGATGAGGTCACAGGAAGGCCCTTAATCCAACAGGACTGGTGTTCTTATCAGAAGAGGAGGACACAGGGGAGTTCCCTCTCTCTCGGAGAGCAAACAGAAGAGGTGGTAGGAGGATTCGGGGAGGAGGCGGCGGCCATCTGCAAACCAGGGCAAGACATCTCACCAGGCACCAGCCCTGGCAGCAGCTTGACCCTGGCCTTGCAGCCTCCAGAACATGGGAAACAGATGTGCTGCTTGTGCTGTCCAGCCTGGCAGGCTTTTGTGGTGGCCTGAGCAGACTATCACGGTCACCTAACAGCCAGCTCACAGTCTCGCAGAAACTACCTTATGACTGTCCTCCTGGGTCTGTTGGGGTGAACCCAACCACTAGTTTCTAGGAATTATCAGCTCAAAAGGAAAGTAATTACACCCGTTCTCTACTCCCGGGGCAAAATAGTGTCTCTGTGCCTTTCTGGGGTCCTAGATAACAGAAATTCTGGTTACTTTAGATCACAGTAATTTAAAACGTCCATAATCAGATATTAATCAAAGCTTCACCAAGTTTAAACTCAATGCTCCCTCGTTTCCAAGAAGAGGCTGTGGCCCTTGGCTGCTCATGGTGAGAAGTGGGGACGGATTTTCTTGGTCAAACGCTCCAGCCTTGAACACTCGACACTCGGGACAGCAGAAGAGGGAAGGGACTGAAATGCTCTGCCGGACTTCTGCGCAGGACCACGTGGAGAGCCGGTCAGTGACGCGGGAGTCCATCAGGAATGCCAGTGCCCTGGCGCCCCCCAGAGTCTGGTCGAAAATAAACATTGATCACAGAGAGACAAGACCCTGAAGGCACAGAATGTCAGTTCCTTCCATGGGCCTCACTGAAGTTACTATTTGGTTAAACTTTTTTCCAGCTTTATTGAGAAACAATTGACAAATAAAATGTATATGTCTAGGGTGTACAACACGATTATTTAATACACAATATACACTGTGACATGATTACCACAATTAAATTAAAATCCATCAAAAAGTGGGGACTGGGAAGTATAGCATTTTTTTCTGTAACTACAAAATTTAATGCGTACATGAATAAGCTGCTTAAATGTAGGAATGTATCACTGTAATTGGCTTGCCTTTCTTGTACTGTAATGTTCACTTTTTTCCCTTTTCTGTATTTTTATTTCTTACTGGAATGATTATATAAGCAAAGTTCATTAAAAGAACATTTTCATTGCTCATATTTATTTTCTTTGCCATCAAAATTATTAGGTTTATTGAAATACTAATACTGAAAACAGTTTTGTTTAATAAAGGAAGGGATTAATTTGTTTAAAAAAGAAAAGGCTTGCTAGTTGCACACTGGCGGAAAATGTCTCACTATCCTAACTGAGTAGTGGAATCAGGAAATGTCTGCGCAGAGCAGCTCCCCGGGGCCTCCCGCCCCCTCTGCCCTCCAGGACCCGCCTTGCCTGTCCTCTCCTCTGGTCCCCGCAGCCTGGTCTGGCAAGGCCGTTTGCACAGCAGCTGCCTTCCTGCCTTCAAACCATGGGTCATGCAATCCCTTCTAACTGGATTTTCTATTCCAGATGCACCTCCCTGGTGAATCCTTATAAGGCATTAAAGATTAGAGGTCATTTTACCTTCTTCATGAAGCCTTCCTTCCAACCCAGGTATGTTGTTGTTTTTTCTGTACTTGTATTTATAGTTGAAATATTTCACAGAAAAAGAGCAAGTTAAACAGGTGTCACTAGAGACGTGTGTGTGGAGTGCAACACGGCTCGGATGTGGGACTGAAATTCCCATGTACCAACCAACTAGATTTAAAAAATGGTAACATTTTGCCATTTGGGGTTATCTTTCAATTATTATCAATATTTAATAATAATATTACTATTAAGGACATACAATATATTCCATTGAAGGCCATGTTTTTCTCATTTCCATTCCAGCCCATCCATTGGGAAAGGTAACTAATATTCTGAAGTTGATTCATATTCTTCTGAATGAACTTCTATACACTTACTAGAAATGTGTGTGGCCATCAAAATATATCACCTATATGTGCATATTAATTTATATAAATATACATATTAGATAAATGCATTTATATACATTTTTTAACTTAAAAATTTATTTTTCAAATTAAAATAAGCACTATCACAGTCTTCAGAGCTTCTACTCTTTGTTTATTCCCACTCAGTACTGTGTTCAAGGTCTATTCATGTGGATCAGATGTATTACTGGGAGCTGCTATATAGAATATTCCATTGCATACACCACAACTTACCTGTGTGTCTAGTGAAGGAAATCTCCAAAACCCTTCTCCTCACATCTTCAGAACACAACAGTACTTGCTTCTCCACATTTTTGTCAGCACTTGTAATATGTGGTCTTTTAAACACCTGTGACTTGGGTGTGAAACTAAATCTAATGTCTTGCTTTGCTTTTCTTCCCTAATAAAAGTTCATTTATTGCATCGAGAGTCTCCTATGTGACCCCCTGGGATACCTCAGTGAGCAAATCAGAGAAAGATGTTGGCTTGTAGGAGCGGATGTCTGGCGAGGGATACAGGACACAATGGTAAGCTGTATCAATAATGCATGAATAAACTAGTGAGTATGTAAGACCTCAGAAGCACATTACACACCTATTATAGTCACAAAATGTGAAACATACTAATTCAATATTAGGTGGAAAAAGACTTAATCAGATACACGACTTGCTATTTCTACCCGGGACAATTGAGAAATAGTTCTCTCTGCCTGATCAGTTGCTTCCCTCTCAGGCAAAACCACCCATATAGGTTTGCAAAATGTTATCTCATAGCTTTGGCTGGTCTCCATACCCTGGGACCATCACCCTAGACCAAGCAGAAGATCACTCTTTTCCTCCTGGCGGCACGATCGTTGCTGCTGTCTGGCTGCCACGCAAACCACTGTGATCTGTTCTGCTCACCAGCTGGGGGTGGACCGGGTGCAGTTGGCGTCTCATACCGCTCTGTCTGATGGACGCTGAGGCTGGAGCCATCTCGGAGGTTACTGTCTTTAATGCCTTGCTTCTGGGCTGGAGAGACTCAAACAGCTAGAGGCTGCAAGGGCTCGGCTCCCTGGGCATCTCCGTCTCTAGGAGGCCTTTCTGCTCTGCCTTTCCGTATGGGGGTCTCAAGGTACCTAGGACATCTTATGTGTTGACTCGGGGATCCTGGAGTGAGTGTCCCAAGAGTAATGAGCATAAGCTGCACATCTGTTTAGAAATTAACTGTGGAAGTCACACCATGTCCTTTTTGCCACTTCTTGATCATCGAGGCTGTCCCACGACCTATGAGGTTCATGGAGAGGGAATGTAGACTCTGTCTTTTGATGTCAGGAGTGTCAAAATAATTTGCAATTTTTTTAAGCCACTACAAAAGCATGCCATGATCACACATCAAAACAAACTGTAGTCATATTTAAGCTATTCTTTTGGAAATACCCACAAAATCTGTCTCAGAAGATCTACCAGACACATGGACAATGACAGCACATAATTTTGTTGAAAATCCTTTTCTAAGAGTGGGCTTAACAAAGAGAACCTGTCCACCCTAAAATAATCACTTATGAAGAGCATTTTTTTTCCTGTGGAATCATTTTCCTGTCAGAGTTTTATCTCAGTAGAATAAGAAAAAGGAAAAAGAAAGAGCCATTGTTTCACAGACTGTACAGTTGCAAGGCTAGACTTCTATGGACAAGGGCCCTTGAAAAATGTATCGGGAACAAAATAATTTCAGAAAATACAAGAAATCGATCAAAAAACTGATAAATATTTTACTAAAAGGATGCCTCTCTACCTTATAGTATCTTCTGCTTGAAAGTCTCCACTGTGTAAATCTCCTGCAGCACATAATGGGAACTAGGGATATTAGATCAAAATTATTGAATGTCCTTGATCTTCAAGGCATTGTGGTAGATGCTAAGGATACACAAAAGCTTTGGTACAGATTCTCTGTCCTCAAAATTTTACAGTTTTGTGAAGTGACAATATATGCTTAAACGTAGCTCATGATAATACTTAAATGATGACAGTTACAGCCAGAACTTCTGCAATGTTTAATGCATGCAACGCCCGGTCTGAACACACCGCTCGTGCTCTCTTTTCATCCCCATTGGGCTTATGATGTGTGCATTTTCTACTCATGCCTCAGCTAAGAAAAATTAAGGGTGAGAGATGATGTCACAAACTAAATCAACACAATGCTTTTAGCCTCTCTGCTCAGCTAAGGACGACATTCACCGGCATCTGTATGTCACGAGTGGCACTCAGTGACTGGCAAGCACCCTACATCTCATCTCAACTCAGAGACCGGAGGTTTGAACTTCGCCACTGGGACAGTCAGAGAGTCCTTAGAGGAGGCAGTTTGAGCTGCCGACCCTTGTAAGACACTAGGGAGATTCAGATGAATGGGGAAGGGCTAAGGAGCTGGCTTTAGCAAAAAGGAACAGTTATTAAGTGTTCATGATGAGATGGAGAGAAACATTAAGGAAGTGATTTTGTATATTAGTATATTTGGCTGAAAGAGAAAAAAGTAACAAAAACACTTTGTCTAGTATTTATGATGAATGCTTAAGAAAAAAATTTTCGTTACATATGTCATTCACATGAGAATTTGTAGATTCTTTAAGGATTCCTTCTGGATTTTTGAAGTGATTGTGTACTGAATGGAAATCGATAGTTTCTGAGAAATAAAAACCTTGACAGGCAAGTAGGGGAAACATCCAAGCCTCAGCAGCTTGTATCTCTCAGAGCCGTGTCTGTGCACACCAAGAACAGGAGCCATGCGCTTCCTCCACTTGATCAGACCCTGGAAGGGCATTCCCTGGGGCCTGTGGACAGCCAACTTGGGACCTCAAGGGAGACCTCAGTGGAGAAGAGCAGGGTAGAGGCGAGGGGAGAGATGAGTTAAAGATTCACACTCATCTCAGATTGCATATATTAAATCTAGTCTTATCACTGAGCTTCTCATTTATGTGAGTCTATTGCTAAGGTGATTTGGGTTGTTTTTTTCTTGTTTATTTGCGACAAAAAGTCCTAGTAATACACATTCCTATGATGTGGTACCAGATAACATATCCAATCAAACTCTACACAGAAACAAATTAGCCAATAAAATCCATTCTTTCATTCATCCGTTATTGACCAAGTAATTACTTTTACTTCCACCTTGTTAGTGTATCTGTCATCTAGCTGAAATGCAGAGATGAAAAGTTAAAGGTGCTTTAATGGGTCCATAGTCTAGTAAGAAGTTCTGTTTGACACGCAAGTAGGGGAACCATCCAAGCCACAGCCATCTGTATCTCTCAGAACTGTGGCTGTGCACACACAGAACGGGTCCTGGGCTTGATCAGAACCTGGGAAGATATTCCCTGGGCCTGTGAATGGCTGTAATACAGTGGATAGAGGTTACAATGTAAAGAAAAATAATGCTAAGACAAATGTTACTTAGACCTAGTGCATCTAGTTCTGTTTTGCCAAATTACTGGAAGGCTTCAGAGGGGAGAAGTTGCCTAAAATGAGACAAAGCATGTCCATTATGTAATCCTTACCCTTTGCTTTGCAATATTTGCATGGTGGAGCATTAATTCCTAGAAGACTTACAGTCGTGTTTTTGCTCCCAAGGTCTCTTCAGAACAGTAGTGTTTGGACTAAATTCAATGAAGCATACTTGAAAATCCTTGGTGGTAATAAAACACCAAAACTCCGGGTATCAAGTTCATGGCATTGATTTGCCCACAGGAGTGCAATTGTTGCTGAAATATTTTTTAAGGCAGGAACTGGGCCAGCCTCACTGGGGTCACCAGCCTGTGCTCCATGGTCTCGGACCAGGATTTCATCTTTGACATTTAAATGGAATTTCCTCAGAAAACATATTTTTGCTGCATCCCTCAAAGGCAAGGGATGGCGACATGTGCCTGTTTTGGACCTGGTTATCTCTGCATTAAGGTTATCTTGAGTGCAAGGCGGGTGGGCCTGTGTAGCCACAGCCAGTATTCAGGTCCAGGCAAGGAGGGCTCTGTAACACACGTCTGTTTTCTGCCACGACTTCTTGAAAACTCAAAGCTTGGAAGCACAACCAGAGAACAAACACCTAAGGTGCCTGAAACACATACAGTCTCTTGGATTCTTTGATCTGCTTTTCATCCTCCTTTTGTTTTTTTTTTCCATCAAGTTATCATGAAAATTCTCAATAAAACAAAACTGAATAAATTTTACCGTGGAGACCCTCTAGATTCTACATGAAGATTCTATGATGTTTGCTGAATCTCACGTCTGTCTTTGATCTACCCCATCTCCATCTATTAATCCTCCTTTTGAAGTATTTCAAAATGAATTAAAGAGTTGTGTATGCTGAATACCATGTGTCTCATTAACTAGAGTTCTGTTATGTGAGTGGTGTCTCCCCACTTTGAGGTCACATTTAGAAATCATGTATTTCCTTTCTTTTTCCAAAGTTTTGACAAATACATATACTTTGTAACCGAACCCCTATCAAGACAGTAAACTTTACCACCACCTCAGAATGGCTTCTCCTGATTTCTCCCAGTCATTCGCCAGGCAATCACATGTGGAATTTCTTTTTTATAACCATAGAATATACTTGAGTATTTTAGGAATTTATATACATGGAACCATACAGTATGGAGGCTTTCATGTAAGACTTCGTTTCCTCAGTACAAAATTTTAGAGATTCACCCATATGGTAGTACACAGTTCTTTCCTTTCTAATGCTGACTAATATTTTCTATCTGAACATAACAGTTTATTTATCTATTCTTGTACACCTGGCCAGTTCCATTGTTTGGCTCTCATGACAAAACTTGTGTGAATATTTTGCTTAAATGCTTTGTGGATATGTATTTTCATTTCTATTAGGCAAACATGGGGTATTAGAATTGCTGGAAAGTGTGTGTTTAGTGTCATTTCATATTCATACCAACACTAAGAAAATTACTGTTCCATAAAACTGTTAACATTTGTCATTATCCATCTTTAATTTTGGCCATGTTAGTGGGGGGTGGTTGTATCACCTGCTTGTTTTCATAGTTTTTATCTCTGTTGTCTAATGATTTTGAGCAATTTTTCATGTATTTATTGGCTATTTTTATATCTTCTTTTGTGGGGTATCTGTTAAAACTCTGTTCATTTTTTTATTGGATTGGCTTTTTTTATTATTAAAATGTAATTCTTTAAAAGTCCTTTGCCAAATACAGGCTTTTCCCTTTTTAAGAAATCTGTTGCTTATTCATTCATTTTCTTAATGATATATTTAATGAGTGAAAGTTTCTATGTTAACAAAAGTCCATTTTTCTCACTTCTTTTCTATAATTCTGCTCTATATTATTAATATAGACATACCTTGTTGGGTTGCAGCTAACTTCATTGTACTTCTTGTTAAGCTCAAATACTGCATTTTTAACAAATTGAAAGCTTGTGTTGATCAAATCTATAGACGCCATTTTTTCAACAGCATTTGCTCACTTCATGTCTCTGTGTCGCATTTTGGTAATTCTCACAATATTTCAAACATTTTCATTATTATTGCATTTGTCACGGTGATCTGTGATCATTGATCTTTGATGTCACTATTGTAATTGTATGGGCTGCCATGGACCATGGCCATAAGACAGTGGTGAACTTAATCAGTAAGCACTATTTGTATTCAGACTGTTCCACTGACCGAGCATTCCCTATCTGTCTCCTCCTTCCTCAGCGAGGAAGGCAGGTTGAAAGCCAAGAAAGGCTGAAAACTAAGCCTCTTGTACCTGTTGGCCAAGTTGTGAAGTTGTGAAGCAAAGGAATTGTTCTCGAAGGAAATTAAAAGTGCTTCTCCAGGGAACACGCGAATGATGAGAATGTGAAACAACCTGATCACCGATGTGGGGAAAATATGAGTGGTCTGATGGAAGATCAAACCAGCCACAATATCCCTTTAAGCTGAAGCGTCATCCAGAGAAAGGCTGCATGCTTTTCATTTCCCTTAGGGCTGAGAGAGGGGAGGAGGCCGAATAAGAGACGGGAGCTGGTGGAGGCTGGTTCACGAGGCTTAAGGAAGGAAGTTTCTCCATAACAGAAAAGGGCAAGACGAGCAGCAGGTGCTGATGGAGAAGCTGCAGCAAGTTACCCAGAAGACCTGGCTGAGATCGTTAACAAAGGTGCTGCACCAAACAACAGATTTTCCACAAAAAGGGAACCGCCTTATGTCAGAATATGATGCCATCTAGGAATTCCATAGCCGGAGAGGGCAAGTCAGGGCCTGATTTCAAAGCCTCAAAGAACAGGCTTTCTTGTTTGTGGCTAAGGCCGCTGGTGGCTTTCAGTGGAAGCCAGTGCTCACTGAGCCTTCTGAAATCCCAGGGCCCTTAAAAATGCTACATCTACTCTGCCTGTGCTCTATGAATAAACAACAAAGTCTGAGGACAGCACAACTGTTTACCACATGGTTTCCTGAATATTCTAAGCCAACTTTTGAGACCTACTGCTCATGAAAACATATGCCTTTCAAAATATCCCGGCTCACTGACAATTCACCTGGTCACTGATGAGCTCTGACGGAGATGGACAGCAAAATTCATGTTGTTTTCA
>JAQQAC010010508.1:19884460-19938052 GCA_029783875.1 Phataginus tricuspis | reverse complement strand
GTTTAACACAATTTCTATCAAAATCATAATAATATATTTTTGTAGATATAAACAATATTATTCTAAAATGTAGATGCAAAGACAAAGGAACTAAAAGAGTTGAAACAATTTTGAATAAAAGAAAAGAAAAAGAAGAATACAGTGGGTGGGAATGGTCTACTGCGTTTCCAGACTGATCGTACAGCCGTAGTCGTGACCATGTGCTTTTGGCAAAGGGAAAGATCTGTAGCCCAACAAAATAAAGAGTCCAGGGACACTCATAAACATACCCCAACTATTTTTGACAAAGGTACAAAAGCAATTAAAAGAAAGAAATATATTTTAAACAAATGGTTCAGGAGCCATGAGACATCGGTAGGAAAAACAGTAAAATCTTGACTTAAATCTCACATCTTATAAAGAGTTTACTAAAAATAACTTATGGGATTAAATGTAAATAGTAAACCTACAAAACTTTTAAAGAAAAGGAGGAAATCTTTAGAATTCAAGGGTAGGCAAAGAGTTCCAGATATTATCAGAAGCACAAGTCATAAAAGGAAAAATTTGATAAATTGACTTCACAAAATTTTTTTTAATTTGCTCTGTGGCAAACCTTGTTAAAAGAACAAAAATATAAATTAATGAGTGGGGGACAATATTTGCAAACCACATATCTGAGAAAGGACAAGAGTTTAGACTGTATAAAGAATTGTCAATGTTCAAGAGTAAACCAACATATCCAATTAAAAAATGGGCAAAAGGTGTGGACAATGTGCCCGTGACAAATAAGCACATGATAAGTTGTACATCATCAGCCACGAGGGGCTGCAGAGTAAAACCACAGTGAGTGGTCACTGCACACCTATCAAAATGACTGTGTGTGCAGCAGGGACAGCAGTGTACTGTAGTGCGGGAGGGATGACTCTCCTGGACATCGCGGTGGGGTGACGAATGGCACAGCCACTGTGGAAAACAAACTGGAAGTTTCTTAGCAACAAGGCAAAAACAAAAAATTAAATAAAAAACAACCGAACACATGGCTACCATCTGACCCAGCCATGGTACTCCTGGGCTCTAATCCCAGAGAAATAAAGGTATTCACACAAAAACCTGTACACCAATGTTTATAGCAGCTTTATTTTAAATGTCCCAAAGCTGGGGAAACCCAGATGTCCTTCAGTGAATGAACAGCTAAACGGACAGTGGGGCAGCCACGCTGAAGGGCACCACTCAGCAACAAAAAGGAAGAAATGCTGCAGGCGATGATTTGGGAGAATATCCGGAGACTTGTGCTGAGTGGGAAAATCCAACCCAGAAAACCACGTACTGTGCGAGTCATTTATACAACCGTCTTTACGCACCCTGACTGCAGAGTGGGGAACAGGTTAGCAGTCGGCTCGCCTAAGGGAGCAAAGCGGGAGAGACGAGGGGCTGTGGCTCTGAGGGGCAGCACGGGGCATCCCTATGACACTGCCGTCCTTCCGTGGGGCGACCCATCACCGTCCACGTCCTGGGGGTGAGTGTCCTACAGTTTTGACCCTGCTACTGGGGGGAGCATCTGGGTTTTTATCGCATCACGTCTTACAACTGTATGTAGACCTGCAGTTACCTAAAACAAAGTTTAATTAAAAATAAATGAGAATCATATCTATGACTGCTTGATGATAAAACAGGTCATAAAGAGAAAATAAATGTATCAAAATGAAGATCTCAAAACTCTAGAAGTTATAATAGAGGCAGTAATGGTGAGCATTAAATCCATTTAACTTTATGAGTCATTATGTTTTAGATGCTTCTTTGGTAGACAACTAACACATTTAATGACAAAATTAAGCAAAATACCGTGTTTTACTTGGTGGATTTCAACCACTTAAAAGGCAAATATAATCTATCATTTATTGTGAATGTTGATAAATTGGATTTGTTCCTCATATGTTTAACTTTTTATTATACTGTTAGTTTATTTTAAAAAATTCTTTCCATCTTTCCATTTAACTTATCCTGTTTTTTTTTATTATTATTCCTTTTTTCTCTCTCTTCTCCCTTGGCTTGGAAGCCTTTCCTTTATTTGCACTATTTTCATGATGATTTTCCTTAAAATATAACATGCAAAATATAACGTACAAAAAGCTTAGAGCTAACGTGACCCTCCTTACCAACAAACAGAGGAAACATGTAAGGTTTTATTCATGTACCATGGGCTACAATTTTAGTTCTGCCTTGTTTTAAAATGCAAAATTAGTCATTATTTTTGTTTCTCAGTAGATGCCTAGTTTTTCACGTAGGTTTGTTTATCCGCTGTCCACAGCTGCAGCTTGTATTCCCTTCTTGTTGCAATACCCTTTTCTCCCGAACTTGTTTCCATGAGCACCTGTGAACTGTAAACTCCTTTTGGCTAAAGATACCTTAAATTCAAGCTCGCTGTGAATGACAGTCTGCAGTGCAGAGAACTCTAGGTCAGCAGTTTCCCCATGAACACAGTGAGAATGATGTGACTCCATTTTTTTGTGGTCTTATCCTCACTCTATGGTATCCTGTTATTTCCCAAAGAGTTTCTGAGTTTGGATTTAATTTCATTCATCTTGCTCAGGACCCGGCTGCCCCTTCAATCCAAGGACTCGTGCCCTTCATGTGCCCCCGGCGTTGCCTCCTTCACGTCACATCCTTCCCCGTCTTCATTCTCTCAGTTCACTTCCATATGCCCTTCTGGGTGTCTAACCGGTCCTATTGTTTTGTTACCCTTGTTTCCTTATTGCTCATTCATTCATTTACTTCTTGCACCTCTGCCTCTGAGCTGCATTTCAGAGAGTTTCCAGTTGTGAGACGTACGGATAAGTTTTCAGTTGAAATGGTTACATTTCTTAGGACATTTAAAAGCTGCCCTATTTTATTTTTATAGTATTCTGCTCTTCCACTTCGATTTTGATCTCTGTTCCTACTTTTATTCCTCTAATAATTTATGTGCATTTGCAGCATCTCCCCAATTGATCATCTCGGGTTCTTGGGACTATTAATCCTTTTGACTCTTCTGTTTGTCTTTCTCTCAGGTCCCGTGTGGTTTGCAGGCTTTCTGTGTGGGCCCAATAAATGTGAGGACTAGTTTCTCTGAAACATTACATCACCTTGATGTGTGGGGGTGTCTCCAGCAAGCTAGTGCACCGTTCACAGGCTGGTTTTGCAGACGAGTCTTTGTTTAGAGATGCATGATCCGTGGGGGGCATGTCAGCTCTGCTTCTGCACATGCAGGAGCCCCCGGCTTGCTCTCACTGTCTCCCAGGAGGTGCTGACTGTACTTGACATTTCCTCAGGCCTTCGGATGAGATGTTTCTAGTCCCTGTCAGCAAAAAGGCAGAGACTCCAGGGTTTCCTGTGTTAGAGCCCTAGTGCCAGCCTCCTCTCCATACAGGGTATGTCTCTTGCCCCAGTGTGATGTTACAGTCCTTTCCCCTGCCTGTGAGAGCTGATATTCTCACAGGACGTCCCTCCCACTGGAGCAATGGCAGAGGGTGGTAGGAACCTGCAGCACCGCACAACCTCATGGCTGCGAGCTTCCACTCTGGGGCTGGGGGGGACCTACTGAGAGCTTGGGCAGGCCTGACTCTGTCCAGGGATATCAATCCATAAAATGTGAGAGACTTCTGAATAATGTGTTCTCACTTGTCAGCCAGATGTTTTGCCTTGTCATCAACATAAACGTCACAGAGAATGTCCATTGCAATATTTTTAATGGTCTATTTTGGCTGGTGGACCCTTAATTATTAATAACCATCTTGGAAATTTCCTGCTTAGCATTTTTTAAAAGTTGTAGGCACTCAACAACCAACAGCAGGCTTTATCTCACCTCCCTGAAATTTTTTTGTTGTTGTTCTGTTCGTATTTTCACCCTAAGCTCAGTTATGACTCATTAGCAGTTATCTATTTTTTTTAAATAAAGGAAAAATAGTCAACTTTGGAAATCTCATATTTTGACTTCTACTTGTTTTTCCCATGCTTTCAAAGTGATAACTGTCTTTTTAGTTCTTTAAAACCAATCTTCTGTTTACATAACTTGGAGATAAATAGAGTAAATGTTAACATCATGGCATCAAAACTGAGGTTTATTTCAACAACTCTGGATAGGTAATTATATACAGGCGATTGGGCATATAACATTAGATAAGGCATTGACTTGTTTTAGCTAGTTAATTAAAATTATTATATGTATATGTTGCATCAAAGAATTGAAATATGATAATTACCTCATAGTCATCAATAGCTAGCTCCAGGGAAAAACTGGAACTATGTTACAGAGACATTAGAATAAAGGACTGTTTTCTCATCTTTCATGAGATAAAAAGAACACCCACATTATAGTTCTTCTGATGAATAGCATTGTTCTGCATAGAACATTACCCTCCAAACTTGCAAGCCATTTTATAATGTTTCATGCCCAATTCTTAGAAATAGATATGGGCTCTAGAATCTCCTATGGCATGTGAGGAGGATGCAGCCAGAGATGACAGGGCCTCTCCAGATCCACCTTGTCCAGCAGAGAAGGTGGGGCTCATGAAGACTTAGCACCGGATGTGACAAGGGTGCTGTGCAAACAGGAATAATAGTGATTTCCATAGCATCACTAGGGAAAAAAACAATGCCCGACAGGTAAATCATTGTATCTGGTAAATCTGCTTTCCAGAGGAAAGGGAAGACTTAGATCGGGATTAGGAGAAAAATTTCAAACACAAGGCACTTGTTTTTTCAGCATTTGTGTTTTCTGTTTCAGAGATACTACAATTCACTGAGAATTATAACAAGGCAAAACTAGCAGCGAGGTAGACGACATCGTGATCCACTTAATCCTTCCGGAAACCCCACAAGGTCTGTAATGATTCTTCTTTTTTGTGTGTGTGTGTGATTTTTTTTATTAAGGTATTATTGATACATACTCTTATGAAGGTTTCACATGAAAAAACAATGTGGTTACTACATTTACCATATTGTCAAGTCCCCATCATACCCAATGCAGTCACTGTCCATCAGTGTAGTAAGATGCCACAGAGTCACTGTTTGCCTTCTCTGTGCTACAGTTTCCCCGTGATCCCCACACCATGTGTACTAAACATAATACCCCACAATCCCCTTCTCCCACCCTCCCCACCCACCCTCCCACCCCTCCCCTTTGGTAACCACTCGTTCCTTCTTAGAGTCTCTGAGTCTGCTGCTATTTTGTTCCTTCAGTTTTGCTTCATTGTTATACTCCACAAATGAGGGAAATCATTTGGCACTTGTCTTTCTCTGCCTAGCTTATTTCACTGAGCATAATACCCTCTAGCTCCATCCATGTTGTTGCAAGTAGTAGGATTTGTTTCTTTCTTATGGCTGAATAATATTCCATTGGGTATATGTACCACCTCTTCTTTATCCATTCATCTACTAATGGGCACTTAGGTTGCTTCCGTATCTTGGCTATTGTAAAAAGTGCTGCAATAAACATAGGGGTGCATACGTCTTTTTGAATCTGAGAAGTTGTATTCTTTGGGTAAATTCCAAGGAGTGGGATTCCTGGATCAAATGGGATTTGTATTTTTAGTTTTTTGAGTAACCTCCATACTGCTTTCCACAGTGGTTGAACTAGCTTACATTCCCACCAGCAGTGTAGGAGGGTTCCCCTTTCTCCACAACCTCGCCAGCATTTGTTGTTCTTAGTCTTTTGGATAATGGCCATCCAAGTTGGTGTGAGGTGGTATCTCATTGTGGTTTTAGCTTGCATTTTCCTGATGATTAGTGATGTGGAGCATCTTTTCATGTGTCTGTTGGCCATCTGAATTTCTTCTTTGGAGAACTGTCCCTTCATATTCTCTGCCCATTTGTTAATAGGGCTATTTTCTTTTTGGGTGTTGAGGTGTGTAATATTTTGGATGTTAACCCCTTGTCGGAAATGTCATTTACAAATATATTCTCCCATACTGTAGGATGCCTTTTTGTTCTGTTGATGGTGTCCTTTGCTGTACAGAAACATTTTAGTTTGATGTAGTTCCATGTGCTCATTTTTGCTTTTGTTTCCCTTGCTCAAGGAGATGCATTCAGGAAGAAGTTGCTCATGCTTATATTCAGGAGATTTTTGCCTATGTTGTCTTCTAAGAGTTTTATGGTTTCATGACTTACATTCAGGTCCTTGATCCATTTCGAGTTTACTTTTGTGTATGAGGTTAAACAACAATCCAGTTTCATTCTCTTGCATGTAGCTGTCCAATTTTGCCAACACCAGCTGTTGAAGAGGCTGTCATTTCCCCATTGTATGTCCATGGCTCCTTTATCACATATTATTTGACCATATATGGCTGGGTGTATATCAGGGCTCTCCAGTCTGTTCCATTGGTCTATGGGTCTGTTCTTGTGCCAGTACCAAATTGTTTTGAGTACTGTGGCTTTGTAGTAGAGCTTGAAGTTGGGGAGCACAATCCCCAAGCTTTATTCTTTCTTCTCAGGATTGCTTTAGCTATTTGGGGTTTTTTTGGTTCCATATGAATTTTAGAATGATTTTCTCTAGTTCGTTGAAGAATGCTGTTGGTATTTTGATAGGAATTGCATTGAATCTGTAGATTGCTTTAGGCAGGATGGCCATTTTGACAATATTAATTTTCCTATCCATGAGCACGGGATGTGTTTCAATTTATTGGTATGTTCTTTAATTTCTCTCATAAGTGTCTTGTAGTTTTCAGAGTATAGGTCTTTCACTTCCTTGGTTAGGTTTATTCCTAGGTATTTTATTCTTTTTGATGCAACTTTGAATGGAATTGTTTTCCTGATTTCTCTCTCTGCTAGTTCATTGTTAGTGTATAGGAATGCCACAGATTTCTGCTATTAATTTTGTATTCCACAACTTTGCTGAATTCAGATATTAGATCTAGTAGTTTTGGAGTGGATTCTTTAGGGTATTTTATGTACAATATCATGTCATCTGCAAACAGGGACAGTTTAACTTCTTCCTTGCCAATCTGGATGCCATTTATTTCTTTGTGTTGTCTGATTGCCATGGCTAGGACCTCCAGTACTATGTTGAATAAAAGTGGGGAGAGTGGGCATCCTTGTGTTGTTCCCAATCTTAAAGGAAAAGCTTTCAACTTCTCTCTGTTAAGTATAACGTTGGCTGTGGGTTTGTCATATAAGGCGTTTATTATGTTGAGGTACTTGCCCTCTATACCCATTTTGTTGAGAGTTTTTATCATGAATGGATGTTGAATTTTGTCAAATGCTTTTTCAGCATCTATGGAGATGATCTTGTGGTTTTTGTCCTTGTTTTTGTTCATGTGGTGGATAATGTTGATGGTTTTTTGAATGTTGTACAATCCTTGTATCCCTGGAATAAACCCTACTTGATCATGATGGATGATTTTTTGGATGTATTTTTTAATTCGGTTTGCTAATAATTTGTTGAGTATTTTTGCATTTATGTTCATCAGGGATATGGGTCTGTAATTTTCATTTTTTGTGGTGTCTTTACGCGGTTTTGGTATTAGAGTGATGCTGGCCTCATAGAATGAGTTTGGAAGTATTCCCTCTTCTTCTACTCTTTGGAAAACTTTAAGGATGGATATTAGGTCTTCACTAAATGTTTGATAAAATTCAGCGGTGAAGCCATCTGGTCCAGGTGTTTTGTTCTTAGGTAGGTTTTTGATTACCAGTACAATTTTGTTGCTGGTAATTGGTCTGTTGAGATTTTTTGTTTCTGGGTCAGACTTGGAAGGTTGTATTTTTCTAGAAGGTTGTCCATTTCTTCTAGGTTATTCAGTTTGTTAGCATATACTTTTTCATAGTACTCTCTAATAGTTCTTTGTATTTCTGTGTTGTCTGTAGTGATTTTTCCTTTCTCATTTCTGATTCTGTTTATGTGAATAGACTCTCTCTTTGTCTTGATAAGTCTGGCTAGGGGTTTATCTATTTTGTTTATTTTCTCAAAGAACCAGCTCTTCCTTTCGTCGATCCTTTCTATTGTTTTATTCTTCTCAATTTTATTTATTTCTGTCTAATCTTTATTGTGTCCCTCCTTCTACTGGATTTGTATCTCATTTGTTCTTCTTTTTCTAGTTTCGTTAATTGTGAGTTTAGACTGCTCATATGGGAATGTTCTTCTTTCCTGAGGTAGGTCTGTATTGTAATACACTTTCCTCTTAGCACAACCTTGGCTGCGTCCCACAGATTTTGTGTTGTTGAATTATTGCTGTCATTTGTCTCCATATATTGCTTGATCTCTGTTTTTATTTGGTCATTGATCCATTGATTGTTTAGGAGCATGTTATTAGGCCTCCATGTGTTTGTGGGATTTTTCATTTTCTTTGCAAAATTCCATTCTAGTTTCATTCATTTGTGGTCTGATAAGCTGGTTGGTACAATTTCAATCTTTTTGAATTTACCGAGGCTCTTTTTGTGGCCTAGTATATGATCTATTCTTGAAAATGTTCCATGTGCACTTGAGAAGAATGTGTATTCTGCTGCTTTTGGGTGTAGAGTTCTGTAGATGTCTGTTAGGTCCATCTGTTCTAATGTGTTGTTCTGTGCCTCTATCTCCTTACTTGTTTTCTGTCTGGTTGATCTGTCCTTCAGAGTGAGTGGTGTGTGGAAGTTTCCTAGAATGAATGCATTGCATTCTATTTCCCCCTTTAATTCTGTTAGTATTTGTTTCACATATGTAGGTGCTCCTGTGTTGGGTGTATAGATACTTACAATGGTTATATCTTCTTGTCGGATTGACCCTTTTATCATTATGTAATCCTTCTTTGTCTCTTGTGACTTTCTTTGTTTTGAAGTCTATTTTGTCTGGTACAAGTACTACAACTCCTGCTTTTTTCTCCCCATTATTTGCATGAAATACCTTTTTCCATCCCTTCACTTTTAGTCTTTGTATGCCTTTTGGTTTAAAGTGAGTCTCTTGTAGGCAGCATATAGATGGGTCTTGGTTTTTATCCATTCAGTGACTCTATGTCTTTTGATTGGTGCATTCAGCCCATTTACATTTAGGGTGATTATCGATAGGTATGTACTTTTGGCATTGTACATATGCTTTAGATTCGTGGTTACCAAAGGTTCAAGGTTAACTTCCTTACTATCTAAGAGTCTAACTTAACTCACTTAATATGTTATCACAAACACAATCTAAAGGTTCTTTATTATTTTTTTCTTCCTTCTTTTTCTTCCTCCTCCATTCTTTATATATTACGTATCATATTCTGTACTCTATGTCTATCTCTTGTTTGACTTTGAAGATAGTTATTTTAATTTTTGCATTTGCTTAGTAATTAGCTGTTCTACTTTCTTTACTGTGGTTTATTACCTCTGGTGACAGCTATTAAACCTTAGGAACACTTCCATCTATAGCAGTCCCTCCAAAATACACTGTAGAGATGGTTTGTGGGAAGTAAATTCTGACAGCTTTTGCTTATCTGGAAATTGTTTAATCACTCCTTCAAATTTAAATGATAATCTTGCCAGATAAAGTAATCTTGGCTCAAGGCCCTTCTGCTTCATTGCGTTGAATATATCATGCCACTCCCTTCTGGGCTGTAAGGTCTCTGTTGAGAAGTCTGATGATAGCCTGATGGGCTTTCCTTTGTATGTGATCTTATTTCTCTCTCTGGCTGCTTTTAATAATCTGTCCTTATCCTTGATCCTTGCCATTTTAATTACTATATGTCTTGATGTTGTCTTCCTTGGGTCCCTTGTGTTGGGAGATCTGTGAATCTCCATGGCCTGAGAGACCGTCTCCTTCCCAGATGGGGAATTTTTTAGCAATTATCTCCTCAAAGACACTTTCTATCCCTTTTTCTCTCTCTTCTTCTTCTGGTACCCCATAATGCGAATATTGTTCCATTTAGGTTGGTCACACAGTTCTCTTAATATTCTTTCATTCTTAGAGATCCTTTTTTTCTCTCTGTGCCTCAGCTTCTTTGCATTCCTCTTCTCTAGTTTCTATTTCATTTATTGTCTCCTCCACTGTATCCAATCTGCTTTTAACACTGTACATTGTGCTCTTCAATGATTGAATCTCTGACTGGAATTCATTCCTTTGTTCTTGAATGTCTTTCCGTACCTCCATGAGCATGTTAATGATTTTTATTTTGAACTCCCATTCAGGGAGAGTCATGAAGTCAATGTCATTTAAATCTTTTTCAGGAGTGGTATTAATAATTTTACTCTGAACCAGATTCCTTTAGCATTTCATATTTATATATGGTGCCCTCTAGCGCCCAGAAGCTCTACTCCCTGGAGCCTCTCAGCCCCTGAAGCAATGTCAGGGGTCACAGGGGAGTGGTATTGGTGCCTGGGGGGAGGAAAGAGCTGTTTCCTGCTACCCGGCTGCTATGCCTATCTCCATTGCCTGAACCAGTGGGCTGAGCACACAGGTATAAGACTCTATGCTTTGCGTTTGTAGTTGTACTAGACAAATCTTCCCTCTGGCTGGCCTAACTCCAGGTTAGGGTTTGCCGGTGTGTGAGCCAGGTGGGGCTGGCTGGGAGAAAGGCACAGTAGGCTGCATATCATGTAGGGGGCCCTTGGAGCTGTGTAGCCAGCCAGGGAACTGGAGCGCCTGAAGGTCGTGAAAGCTCCCAACCTCCTGGTCAGAGTGCACCCAGACAATTTTGTCTACCTGTCCTCTCTCCTGAGCAGTAAGCTCTGTGCAGTCCTTGCCCCCTCAGCAGGCCTCTTGCTAAGGGCTTCCTTGTTAGGAAGTCTCTCAGACTTCCCACGTTTCTTTTGTCCCAGAGCAGCCGGATATGGATCCCTGCTTTCCAAAAGCAGCTGAAATCTCAGTCTCTCCAGGAATTCTGCCTGTCTTAGCTTTCCAACCCCGTAATCATGAGAGTATCATGCAAGCACCATGAATTGTAGGTTTGTGCTCCCAGAGCAGATCTCTGGAGTTAGGTATTCAGCAGTCCCAGGCCTCCATTCCCTCCCTGCTCAGTTTCTCTTCCTCTCACCAGTGAACTGGGGTGGGAGAAGTGCTTGGGTCCCACCGTGCCACAGCTGTGGTACATTACCCTGTTATGTGAGGTCTGCTCTTTTCTCCAGGTCTATGCAGTCTGGCGCAGTCCTCTTTCATTTTGCTCTTTCAGGATTAGTTGTGTTAATTATATTTTTATATTATATGTGGTTTTAGGAGGAAGCCTGTGTCTCACCTCTCATGCTGCCATCTTTAATTCTGTAATAATACTTCTTTACATGCAGAGAAATAGAGGCCCCCAGATTAGACAGCCTGCCTCTGACCACAGAGGGAGGCATGAATATGAATTGTGACCACACTTCTGGAGCACAATGACCTGTCTTGGTCTAAGGACATTGCACAGTAAGGAAATTCTTTTGTCTAAATGGGTTCTTTTGAAAAAAGAACTAAAGATAACATGAGGAGTAGAAAACCTATTACAGAATGTCATGGAGATAGTTCCCAAAGTGTGATGGAAATACAACTTACTAAAGCAGAATGTGTAAGTGAGACTGATTTCTTGGTTTACTCACTGTAGGGAGAACATTTACTCTGATTGTCAGAGGGGCCCACAAATCCACACACCCATCTCTATGAATATTGCAGAACCCAGTACCTTACTAACAAGGTTTTATTAGGAGTGTCTGAATCACTTTATAATGTTGGAATAAATTGTGCACAGATGTCGTCAATAAACTAAAAGGGGCATAGTCCTGATACAAACCAGTTACCTCTGTGTTTGGGTCTTTCTTAGACCCTCTTCTCATATTCGCTGCTTTTTTGCTTTAGTTTCATAGTGGTGGCCAGTAAACGTGATCACTCTGATGCCCGAGCCTCTCCCTATGACCCGTCGCTTACTCTCGGTTTTTGTGGTAATGTCTCCACAAAGGTTTTCTGCCGTACCATTCCCTGTAACTTGGATGCCGCCCAATGTGAGTGTTCCTTTCATTAAAGTCTTTTCTGGCTGCTTGCAACAAAAGAGGGAATTGTGACCCTCATCCCTGGGCAAGCGCTTCGTACTCAGGTCAACTCTGGGAACACATCTGTATGGGGAGGTGTGCAGAGACCTGTGCATTTCCTCTGTCCCTGAAGTGTGCTTATCTTCACAAGCAGCAACTGCGAGTGACACTCCTGCTTCAAGCTAAGAACCACATGCAAGTAAAATCACTCCCTGGCATTTTACTATGGCTTCAAGCAAAGCTATTAAATGATTAAATGGGGCTCAGCAAACATTCAAGAACAGTGTGCAAAGGCTTGGCCCTGAGTTCATCTGGAACAAAAGAGGAAAGGGCCCCGGGGTTGACTTACTGAGCTGAAACAGAGCAGTGGTACTGCTTCATGTAAACGGGGTCGTATTGCTCTGTGTGTGTGTGTGTGTGTGTGTGAGCCACACTCATAGGGAGAAATGTTTGATAATGACTCTCAACCAATAAGCAGAGGATTGTTGAGGGGCAGAATTGTATTCTCCATTCTGATGCCAAGATCTTTATGGGAAATAGTGTTTAAGTCTCTGTATTTCAATTCTGTCTCTAATCTCACTGAATCAAACTTATAATTGCTCTGGAATTGGGAAGAAGTAAGCCTTAAAAAACTACCAGTGTATCCCCACCCATGGAGTAATTTAAGATAGCCTTTTTGTATTATCCAAGCTGTAAAATATTGCAGTTTACATTTTATTTATGGAATTTTAAGTGTGCTAGAAATTTTCTTTGCATAAAACAGATGTGTTTTGAGGAAAATATATACGTCCTGTGTACCCATTTATAGATATTTGTTTTCTCTTAGAAGCTGAAAATTTTTCCACTTTTTTTCTTTTCTTTCTGTTTATAGGCCATATTTCCTTTTATAACAAAATAGAAAAAGGCACTGCAGGTTATTAACTCAGTTTAGACACTTGGCTTCCCAATTTGAATCATCTTGTCTCTAATAACCAGGGTTTTCAGACTTTACTCTTCACCTTCTGATAGACCAGTGTCTCCCAGTAGGTTCAACTTCTCTCATATTTGAGGACTGCAACCCCATGTGCCTACTTGTAGTCATCTATATGTGCAACCGTTTATACACGGGAAGTGACACAGACCCTAGTGCATGTAGAAAAATAATGAAAATGCCCTCATCTCTCTTATTAGTGCCCCATGATTTTATTATCAAATATGTGAACCCTATATGGGTTTTTGTTAGAGATTTCAAAGTCATCCAATTCTTTGAGGACAGGTGAGTTCCGAGTGTATAAATCACATATGATAATCCAACCTGGCTTATTTATGGCTTCATGCTGCAGGCCTGGCAGACCCTTGGTTATCTAGCCTGTCAGAACTGGGAATGCGGGGAAAGAAGGGAGAGCATGTCAACTTAGCACATCGATTTTCCCTTTGGAAAAATCCTGTTAGGAAGTGTGCTCAGCAGCTTCCCTCCTCCCTTCCCACTCCAGGTAGGGTTTCCCTCTTACCTGCAGCATCGTGTCCCAAGACTGGCCGTGCTAGACAGTAGGCTTCTCCCTGAAGAAGTGCCTGTGGGTGGCAGGGGGACAGAGAGCTGCCCCTCCCGTTACTCGGCCCCCTGCTAGTCGTCTGGCTTCTGCTGGACTCGAACTCAGATTTCCCGTTTATCAAATCAGGTCGCCCTCGCTCTGTGCTGGCCTCCCTCCTTCCTTGCTTGCCTTCGATTTTCCCCTTTGCCTTTCATTCCTTTCTTCCCTTCTCCTTCTCCCAAAATATGTATCGAGTGCTTTGTATATAACAAATGAGACACACCACCTCCTCCCAGACTCTCTCTCTTTCCTCCAAGCCCCCAAAATAAATGTGTTCAGCCAGTCACTTCAGCTCTGGAAGACAGGGAGAAAAGTCGGGCCCATTTTCCTCCCTGATCTCAGACTGCGGGGGCCCTTCAGCCTTCTGTGGGGAGAAGAGCGCCACTCTCAGGCTCCCTGTGCAAAGGAGTTCTGCCAGGTAGAGGCAGAATGGTGCACAGACTTCAGGCTTGTCTGCCCCGCCGAGAAATAGAATGGCAGTGCTTCTGTTTTCCCACCCTTTGCCTTAAGAACTTCATTTCAGTCCACGGAAATCTTTAGAGACATCAGTTTTCCATAGACCTGAATTACCACAAAGCTGGCATTCTGTGGAGACAGACCCTAAATAATGAATGACAGGGAATCCCTACCCGGCCCCATCCATGTGCCTGCCTTCCCACAGAGCGCTCGGCCTCCCACCCCTGCTCGTCGGAGGCAGAAGATAAAAAGCTTCATTTCTTTTCAGTGCTTGCTTGTGGCAACTGTCTTAGTTTTAAGGGGTGACCCGCAGGCTGTGACAGCCGCACAGAAGTTGATCCCGCAGAGCTGGATGAGACTTGCTTTCTGTGAGCGCGTAAGGCGAACTCTACGTGGTTGCAGAATCCCAGGACCCCAGAGGGAGGACAGGAGAGCCATCAGCCCTGATTTCAGCTGTCTGGCGCTGTCCCTCTTGAACGAGATTATATATGAACGAGCCAGTCTCCTCTTAGCTCCTGGGTGCATGAGGTGCTTCTTTGCTGTCTCCTTCCCGCCCTGCAGGAACTGCTTTCAGATGAATCGTGTGTGTATCTCTTCGCACCATTTTAGAGTCTTGCCGTCAGCTCCCCTCTTCTACATCCAAAGAAATATTCACAGGCTGAAAAGCCTGGGGTAGGATGAAAGGAGAAAGTTCTAGAATTATACAGGAAATCTGAACCGAATTTTGAGACAGGCTGACTTTTAGATGACAGCAAACTCGGCTGCACGGGGAGCCTCCCCTGAGGGATGCTCTGCGTGGGCAGGTGGAGCGCCCGCTGCTGGTGAGACTCCGCAGCCACGGCCGTTTGCCTGCTCCTTTTTCTCTGCCAGCCCCAGCTCCCACGGGAGCTTTTAAAAATCCCACTGCCCCACAATTACATCAGCATCTCTAAGGATGACATCAGGCACAAACTGAGGCATGTGGGAAATGTTGTTAAGGAATGTCAGGCACTGGGGTTACACGGGCTACTGTGAGGGGACGTGAGGAATGTCTGGAGTCCGACCCGTAGTATTTCAACAAATGCTTCTCCCATTCAGGGTAAAGCCAACACCCCTGCCTCCCCAAGAGCTTGTTAAAATCTCCATATTTAGAGTCCTGCCCTCTTCCTTGAAGACTGCAAGCCGGACTCCACGGGGACCTTGGGGAAAGAGGACGGACGTTATTTCGTCAGTGTGTTATTAGGGTGTCAACGTCCTTGCTAGTCTCCCGTGTGAGCGCTTGTTCAGTATGAAATCGTACCGTACAGAGGGAGACAGTTTTCTACTGACTTTGGTCCAAGGGATGATGGGGCTTGATGGTCCAGAGCTGCCTTCCCCAGAAAGCGGCTCGGAAGGTCCACATGACTGTGGCTGCCGGGTAACCTCTTTCCACTGAGACACATTTTGCCCAGGGCAGGCATATCCGTTATTGCCCCCCTGCTCACGTAACTCTTTAGGAACTTCCCCCACACCATCTCCCTAAAAGCTTATCTGTGACCCATCATCACAGCTTAATGGAGTTAGGGCTGAGCTGACCCTAGAGGAACCGAGCAGACTACATGTCTAAGGACCTGGGGCTGGGACCGTGAATGGTTTATAACTGGTGAGATAATGATGACTGAACAGGTTTTTTTTTTCCTGGACTCAGTGACCTTGGAAGGCAGAAAGCAAAACCCACTGAAGTCACTGGGAGCAGAGGAAGCTAGTCTTAGAGGGCAGTGATGGAGTCGAGTCCCTGTGCAGAGAGAGGAGCAGACGCACATGCTGTCCAGCTCCACGCATGGCGGGGGACATCTGGGTGCCCGAGGGCCCATCCCGGGAGGGGCCCATGACTCGGTTTCATCACTTTCCTGTCCCCCCCCCCGTCTCCTGCGATCAAATTGATGAAGCCTCAGCCCTTGAGGCCCAGTGTCTGCACACTACTCCTCTCATCCGACCAATGACTGTGGGGTTTCTGTGGCTCTGTAACAAAGCGCCACAGACTCTGTGGCTCACAAGAACTTTATTCTCTCACGATTCTGGAGTGGAAAAGTCCAAACCCATTATGTTGGTAGAGTCACGCTCCCTCCGCAGGCTTTAGGAATGAATCCTTACTTCCCTCTTCTATCTCTTGGCAGATGCTGGAATCCCTGGCATTCTTTAGCTCCTAGACACATAACCCCAAATCTGTGTCTCCTTCTTCATATGATGATGGTCTCCTCTAAGTCCCCATGTGTGTCTGTGTTCCTTCCTAAGAAGTCTTTGTGTTAGGATCCAGCCTGACCCAGTGTGACCTCGTTTTAACTTAATTATATCTGCAGAGACTCTGTTTCCAAATAAGGTTACATTCTGAGGTTCTCATGGAAGTAAATTTTGGGGAGACACTATTCAACCCAATATAATGACACAGTTTATGAAACGTTCCTTCCTTGAACCTGGCACCACTCTATCTCAGCGACCTGCACATGGAGTCGCCTGCATTGCCGAATTAAGTGAATCCAAGACACACGCATTCACACCACAACAGTAAGCTGGGGAGAAAAAGCATTTGAGGATGAAGGAAAATAAAATAAAACCTGTTAATTACTCTTTGTGGCAAGGAATATAATATGGAACTACTAGAGCCTGGATGTTAAAGATCACACACAAAATAAAGATAAACTATGGAGAATCTTCTCAGAGGTTATGAAAAGGTGAAACTGTGGTCCTAAAGCATTCAGGAAACTGCAGTAAACTTTCTCTGACAGGTCGAATTTCATCAGAGGGTGGCACGTTCGATGGTGGTGTGTGGGGAGCACCCTGTCCTCTCTATACCCCACTGTTCATATACTGTCCTGGCTCCTCTGTCCTCAGTGTTTAACCAAGCTGCTCTTCCTATCACTGGCTTTATGGCACATCCATTCCAGGCAGCCTCTGGCCAGTTCTGTGCGACTCCCTTGCCATTTGCCCATCTACCTAAACATGAAGACAGATGACCGACCGTAAGGGAACCTAAGCAGAACCAAATTCCCTTTCTGGACCTGTCCCTTACTCTGATGCCTGCTCCCTTGCCTATGTTGGGATTTGCATCACAATTCAGTGATGACACGTTCTCTTGTGACAATGGTCTTGTTGTAGATGCTCAGTCTTCCCAAAACCTGCATCTTTCAAAGCCTGGGGGCCCTTATGTTTGCATTGGCTTGACGATTGACAGACAGGGAAATGAAGACCCTCTGGGGGTCACTGAGCATTAGGAACTCGATCAAGTCATTGATTATCCCCAAATCCTTGCTCTGAGGGGGCCGAATGCAACGCCAGCTATGCGCACACACGCACAGAGGAACTGGCTCGGCTCCTTTTCCGCTGGACCATGTGACCTGGAGCGAATCAGTTAACATCTTGACTTCAGGTGCTTCTTGATAACAGTTGAATCAAGAGACCACAATGAAACATGATAAAATACAATAACTTATCACTGAAGAGTGGTCATAGTTATGTATTACTGAAGCTTTATTGTGGGAGAGCCTTGTGCTAGGCATATTTACCCAAAATACTTCATTGAATCTTCAGGTGTTTTTATCAACAATTTTAGGACGAGAAAACTGGGATTAATGTAAATTGAGTAGCTTGTCTAAAGTGAACAAGGCAGTAAATAGCTCATCCAGGATCCGAATCCATTTTCCTTTAGTTCGCAAGGCCGTCTGTACAGAAATCGGGCTAGATGGTCTCTTGAGGTCCTTTCTCATCACGGAACCTATTATATTCCATTATGAGCCCTGGAACATCAAGGTGAGTTGATCTTTGGTGCATGCCTGGGGACAGTTTGCAATGGGCACAGTATATTTTTATTACCTCTGTTTCCTTGGAGAAAACAGTTGCAGAGATGCAGCATGTCCTCATAGGTTTCAGCTCCCTGTAACATTAAGGTTTATTCTCTACCTTTCTTACCTGAATTCCCTCTACCCTCCACCTCATTCCTCCAAGTACGAAAATAGAAGCTCTCAGTTGTTGGGTGATGGTTTAGAAAACTCAGGGGAATAGTACATTTTGTGTAATGTCTTACAGAGTAAAGAAAATAATATCCATCAAGTGCCAACTCATGAGGGATTGTGTAAGAATCATTCCTGGCATGGCCTCCCTGATTCCCAGCCCCACACGCACCAGCCGCTTCATGTCCTGCATCTTCTGATGCAGCGCCTACCTGCACGCCTGCAGACAGCATCCCCGAAACCAGAAGAGAAGAACAGTCACAAACGTTGCTTTGTCTCTGCTGCGGCCCCAGGAGGCTCTGGCCCCCAAGGTAGGTTTGTTTGTTTGTTGTTTTCCCAGAGGGAGGCACCTGAAGTCCAGAGAATTTAAACATTCTGCTCAAGAGCAAATAGCTGCGCTGGGCGCCTGGACTCACGCGGAGACTCTGGCTCCAGGGTTGCCTTGGTGTGTCTGTTGCCCACATCTCTCTCTGGGCGTCCATCCAGGAAGCTGGTTGCTCGGTGCTGGGCCCTCGTCTGAGTGCCAGGAGCAGAGCTTCAGAGAACACTGAGTCCCTGCTTTCATGGATCTGATACCTGGTGGGTAGTGACTGGCAGTAAACGAGGGAACTTATGTGCAACTGCAGAGGGCTGCGTGGCACCAGGTGTCATGACGAATATAATTGCAGGGTGTGTGAGAGAGCAAGGAGCTTGGAGTTTCCAATTTAAATTGGGCTGAAGGGAAAGCATTTCAGAGGAGACCCATATGCTAGAAAGGAGAAGACTTACTACGACCTGGAGGACAGTGTTCCAGGTAGAGGGAGAGCAAGTTCAGAGGACCTGCTGCAGGAGCTGGCTGGCATGTTCAACAGACAGCTAGAAGGCAAGTTCCCAAACACTGACAGCTTTCCTCTATTGCCCATTTGACACTAAGGAGAGCTGCTGTAGCTCAGACCAGGAGGGAAGCTGTGTCCTGGACCAGAAAAAGGACACAAATTCTGCCTGGGAGCCAGAGTGCTGTTCATCACTCCTGCAGGGCGGCTGCGGGCCCTCTGCGGGGCAGAGGTGGGTCCTGCATGCCCAGACCGGTTCAGGCCCTCTCTCCCCAGGGAGATCTCCACAGCCCACAAAGCAATTTGCTGTGTTTTTAAATTACAGAAGTGGCCTTTCATTTAATAGATTCTAAGCAAAAGTCATGAAATTTCACAAGGAATTGCCACAGTGACCTACAGAAAGTTTCGAAGGGAAGAAGAAATAAACACAAGGGCTGGAGGAAGAGAACAAGGCATTTCAGTGGTCGTTAAGCTGACTTTTCTTCATTTCCCAGAAGGTCACATTCAAAACTGTCTGCATTTGGATGGCTTAGGATGGTGGCATGTTTATTACAGGAAACTGGTCAGCTTTTCTGGGGCTCTTGCGGCCAAGTCGGCACAGTGGGTGACAGCAAGGGCTGAGAGCAGTCAGGTGGCACTCGCTCCCTGGCAAGCCATGGGGTCTGGTGATAACATAAACAGAAAGCACAGAGAGTGTCCCCTGGGCCGGATGACATGGCCTCTCCCTCCCTCTCCCTCAGTCTCTCCCGCCTCCACCTTTGCAGGAGGATGGTGGCTAGAACATACCTGATGGAGTTCAGAGCAACAGAACTCAGAGCATTTCAGGCAATATTTACCCCTGGGGATCTATACTCCTCAGGTCGAAAAAAGCCGATGGCTTGGAGGGAGAGCTCTGGCGGTGCTGCTGACAGTGGTCTGGTCTGTTTCTGCACATGCTTCCCATTGAGGAGGCTCTGGTTTCCCCTGGAATGCCAGACGCCCTCCCAGACAGCCGCCCAGGGCAGTGACACTGCCAAGCACGCCCTGAGCTTCCAGGAGGCACGAGCATGCCCACCCTGATCCTGCGGCCTGTCAGGGTCTGGCCACTGTACAGGTACCAGGGAGCAAAATTAGCATCTCAGCTTGTTTCCACCGAGGAAGGGCTCCTCTGAGGCAGAGCTGAGTTCTGCACAGGTGGTGGGAGACGGAGGAGAAAATCACGTGCAGCTGCTCAGTGCACGTGCTCATCATCTTTCACCCTGGAAAAATTTTGAGGGCACACATCCGTCAACTAATTGTCTCCCAG
Organism: Phataginus tricuspis; assembly: GCA_029783875.1. Taxonomy (NCBI): domain Eukaryota; kingdom Metazoa; phylum Chordata; class Mammalia; order Pholidota; family Manidae; genus Phataginus; species Phataginus tricuspis. Next base: position 19,918,068 of record JAQQAC010010508.1, on the reverse strand, counting down.
TTGGCCTCCTACATCATCCCTGGTTCACACCTGCCATCAGACAGCTCCTCCTGGCTCAGGTTGGGGCTGGGATGCAGAGGACCAGGATCGTCCATGGCCCTGGGGCTCACATATCCAGTGCATGGGGCAGGCCCTGGTGGGTGCAGGACATGTGTCTGCTCCGGCCTGATGGTCCCGGTCAAAGCAGCGGGGCCCACAGACGGGTCTGAGCTAGGACACTCATTCTGCCACAGAGTACGAGGGATGATAGGAGGGAAGCAAATGAAAAGGTTCTGCGACTGTGGAGCTCCCTGCAAATGTGAGCGAGGGTGCAGGACTGGCAGTGAAGAAGGCGTGTGATGCCTGGGGTGGCCGAGGAGGCAGACATCCTGGTGTGACTGTGAGCAGACGCTCCCAGCGGCTCCTGACGCCAGGCGGCACCCAGACAATAAACAGAGCCCACGGGGCCAGGGTGCTCAGCAGGCTCGGGGGTTCCACTGTGCAGCTGCGACTGAGCCTGTGGTGAAGCTCGGCGGTGGTGGAGCCCCACACAGAGGCCTGCGTGGCAGCCAGCTGGCCTGGTCCCACCTTCTCGCCCCAAGACACAGGGACGTGACCAGATCTCCTCCCCTCCTGGAAGCGCCTCTTCCCGCTCTAACTGGGGAGTTCCTTTTCTCTTCAAACCCGGATTTTTCCCCGTTTTCGCAAATGCAAGCACAGCAGCTCTTCTCGGTCACACAGACGTAGGCAAGCCAACAAATGTCCCTAGGGGCCGAGGTTCTGGCATCCACGAGCCGCCCCGGGCGCCATCCAGGAGGCTGTCCAGACGGAATTCCACTGAATCCCCGCAACCATTCTGTGAAAAAGAAAACTGTTAATTCCTTTTTACAGGGGAAACAGAAGCTTAAAGAGTTAAGTAACTTGGCATAGATAGTTTGGCGTGTCTGTGATGAGCCTTGGGCAAGTCCCGGTCCGTGTGGTGGAAGATGAACTGCCTTAGGACGTGGCCGCGGGGTGACGCCGCAGGATCGCAGGATGCAGACGGCAATCGCTGCTTGCTGTCCTCCTTCTGGCGCTGAAGCTCGAACCCCAGCGCAACACAGACGCCTGAAGGCCCCGTGGTTCCTCTTCGCCCTGGTCACTCATCCCGCGATCGCGTCACTGGGGCGGAAAACTTGAATCCCAGCAGAGCAGGACGAGCACGAGGTCGCGCGGGCCTGGGACCCAGCCCTGCAGTTCTAAACTGTGCGGCCTGGGGTGAGTTACTTTATCTCTCCGAGCTTCCGGGCTCCCCTATACACTGAGAATGTTTTTTAACTCTGCTCAGGGTCCCCTTCTGAATTGTCAACCCTGCTGGTTCCGGGGATGGCCTTCTCTCTGCCTTCTTCTCATGGGGGTAAAGTTTTAACAAGGACTAAAGGAGAAAGCATATAAAATGTTTGCTAAGATGCATCACATATGCCTCACAGATGGTGGTGGGAGGTCTGGATGTCTGGGATGCTGTTCGCCCAGGACACTTATGGTAGGAACTCTGCCCACTTGCCTGCTTCTCTGGGGCCTTGGGTCTGGGCTACAAGCTCGCACGGGCTGCAGTTCTGGTGGAGAAGGGACGAGTCCCTACAGCCCTTGCCCCAAGCCGGGACAGGGGCCATTTCCCACGTCTGCCCAGAAGGCCTTGCTGCTCCCTGCTCCCTGTTGGGGCCACCTTGGCCACTTCCTAACTTGTTAAAACTGGGTTACCAAGTATGGAGCATGGCTTTTCAGGAGGATCGATCTTGAATGAACACCCAGGGACTCACACCCAAGGTCCAGAGCAGAGCTTCGATGCAGGATTTCTGGCACCTTTCCGACACCTCAGAGGCCTGCCTGCTGCGGAGGGGAGAGGCCAGCAGGCTCCATAACGGACGGCGACTTCTCCTGGGGCAGGCGTCCTGGACCTGGAAAGGCCCAAGACAGCAAGTGCACTCGGGCTGCCTTCGTGTGTGCAGCATTTAGTGGGAATGAACAGTATTGCTTTTATTTAAAATAAACTTGGCACACACCCCACACAGATGCACAGCACTTCATTAACATTTAAGACAGAGCAACGGGCTCCAAGTATTTCTCATGTTCAGGGTGGGCCATTTATGATGAAGACCCTGTGCTCAACCTGGGTTTATACTCAGTCGCCTTGGGCTTCAGGCATGTTTAGTGGGCATCCTGGAAGGCTTGGGAGCTGTGTGCAGACAGGGAGGCCCAGTGAGCAGAGAAAGCAGCGGGTCCTCTTAGTTCAAACTCCAACTCTGCCAGCCGGGGAACTGCAAGATTTGCACAAGCCGCCCTGGGCTTCAGCTGTCCTGCCTGTGAGAAGGAGGCTGTGCTAATGGTCCATGTGCCCCACTTCCCGCCCCCATCCATGTTCAGACCTCCTCTGCCCAGCTCGAAGCTGTGGAAGGCTGGCCTTGTGGAGTGTGGCCTGAGAGGTCTCATCAGGGCAGCTCGAGTAGAAGAGGAGCATCACAGCACGTCACCCTCCTGCCTGCCCGAGGCGTCCTGCAGGGCCGCACTTCCCTATGGCCTGAGCTCTGCTCAGGGTCCCCTTCTGAGTTGTCGGCCCTGCTGGTTCCGGGGATGGCCTTCTCTCTGCCAATTCTCACGGGGGTAAGGGTTCCCCTGCAGCCTGTCCCACGGCTTGGTCGCTTCCCCCTCGTGCGTGCCCACCGCCGGCACACCGCCCTTCGTGAAGCTCATCTGGGTCTCAGGCCTATGGACCGTGGGCTACACTGGCCTGCCCTGCCCCACCCTGATGATCCAGTTTCGACAGGTCAGAGTGCCAGATCGTCATGGTTACCGATACACCCACAGGCCAGCTGCGGTTGGTAAGTGCTTCATGGGGGGTGACTATTACGGTCTTATTGACTCCTGGGTAAGAGAGAGGCTCCAGGACCTGTGCTAGACTGTCCTCACCCTTCCCGGAGATTCGGCACCCCAGGCGACTTTCCTGCTCACAGCCCGCGCAGAAGAACTAGGGTGACGCACATGCTTTTTCCTCGGGTTTCCCTTGCTCCAGCTTCCGCACCATGGGGCATGTGAGCCATCACTACAGAACTGGGTGCAACCCCCCTTCCTGACCTCTAGGCTGCCTGCACCCCTGGTTACTGAGACAGTAGTTGGCAGGGGTCCTACTGGGCCTGAACTAAGGTCAGAAGAGGGGAAGCAGCCTGACAGAGGCCTCAGGGGGGCCGGGACAGAGAGGAAATGGGATGCACACTGCAGAGGCGGGACCAGGGTCTTCCGCGGCTGTTGGCTGTTGACGGCGGATGCTAATTAGGCTTCCGCAATCTTTTCTCTTGCTGGTTAAGGATGTATATATTTCATGAATTTCATGTTTTAATTAATGATTTTATGTTCTATATATTACCTTGGCTTATAAAGTCAAATGGGTTCTTAGAGCTTCAAGTACGAAATGCGTTCCATAAATGTAAGGTTGTTATTAATCTTGGTTATTAATATTTAATTTTAAAATGAATAATTAACCTCATTCTAATTCCACCTTTTTATGGTGTTTCTGAAACTCACTTTCTTTCCTCTTGCTCTTCTGGGGCTGTCATTCCCTTTGAAATGTCAAAATTGATGTCATCGGTGCATTTAGCTTTTGTCTTAGTAAGTCACAGACACAGATGAGCAAAAGTGGGCATTATTGAATGGATGTCACGCAGGATAGTGGAGGGTGGAAGACCTGGCTTGTAGGTGGGTAGAAGCCAAGAGGGGCCATGGGCCAGACCACCTCCTGGGCCCCAGCACCATGAGAGTGAGGGACACCTCTGTCCTCGTCACTGAATCAGGCCACCACCGAGAGCGCAGCTTTGACTTGGGCCCAGTCCCCATCCCTGGCCTCAAAGCTAGATGAGCTGTCCCTGCCCTGGACCCCGGGGTCTCCACTGCAGCTGCTCGCCTGCGTCCCCAGCTCCTGGTCCCGGGCAAAGGCACACCCACCGTCTCACTGGTCCTGGGCTCTGCCCATGCTGAGGCACGACAGAGACTGAAGGAGAGCTTCTGGATCCCCAGCAGGCTTGTATTGCAAAATAGATGCATCCGAATAGGAGTGTCTGCCATTGGGACCCAGAGGACAGGGCTCAGCTCATCTCCTTGCTTGCGGCTTTCCCTGGAGAGCAGCCCAGCCCAGCTGCCCACACTGCAGGGCCCTCTCAATTAGCACCATGCTTCCTTCTGGTTGCAAAGAACAAATTCCTTTTCTCTATTCAGGGAATTTCTCTTTTCCTTTTTCCTCCTCTGCTTTGGCAACATTGGATTTGTAATAATTTACCAAAAGTTCCCTTGCTTTGCCTTTGGCTAAGAATCTGGGCTTTAGAGCCGGATTGCCTGGCTTATGATTTGCCTGTGCCCTGACCAGCTGCATGAGCCTCACCTTCCCCTCCTGAGAATGCAGGCAACGTCTGTCACCATCTCATAGGGGTGTGCAAGAACTCGGTGTGTCAGTACAAATGAAAGCGAGGGGCCCCTTGTTCAACAGTTATTCAGGGGTGGTGACACGAGCATTAGCCTAAGCCTGGGCCCTTCATAGTGTGTCCTGTGTGACCTCACAGGTGACATGTCCCCAAGGAGCTGAGTCTGTGGGGCATGGTGAGTTACTTGTCTGGAAAAGTGCAAAAATTAAGAGGAAGCATTTGTACACTTCATGGCACTGTGACCTTGCCCTTACCTCCGAGTGTGTGGCTGGGGGTGTCCGGCCAGGCAGGGAGAGACCGGCTTGGGCACTCTTGGAATGATGCGTCGAGGTGCATGTGGTATTGGCTTTGCACTAGTCTCGCCCTGTACAATTATTCCCTAAGTGAGATGGGTGAAAACTAAGGGAAGAATGGCTCTTTGGGACGGTGGTCTGAGTAGCACCCAGCTAATAAACGCAGTAAGCTAAGACAGCGTGGGACACCTGACAGCGCATGTCAGCTATCGTTACCTGTGATCACAAGATGAGTTTTTTTTGTTCATGCTGTGTGTGCGGCTGTGAGCTGTGCTTTTCCAGAAATTGTTATTTCAACCTTTACCCCTCACATGCTGATTGATTCTTGGCGTCTCCACCTCCTGCTAGAAGCCCCCCACCTGCTCACTCTCTTCCCGGTTAGCCACCCCTCTTCTGTGTCCCTCACCCCTGTGAGTGTCTGCAGGGCTAGTACCTCATACCTTACTCACCTCCTTTTCCTGGCATGTCCTCCTTCTCACAAACTTCCCTCTGTTTCTGGGAGGTCCTTGAGGTTGAAGACAGTGTTTTCTGTTCATTTTGAGCCTATGCAAAGCAGCCTCCCTGAGACCTCTTCCTGCCAGGAAGTAACACGGATTGATTTCCATGGGTCAGAGTCAACGTGCTGAGCCTTTCCTCCGCCCTGTGCGCCCCTTCCTTTGGCTGATTTTGGTCTATTGTCTCACTGTCCTCAACTGTGCCGAAGGGCAGAGTGGCTTTCAGGAAGGTCTGTGAGTCCTTCAATAGAATGATCAAGCCCGAACTGCTCAAGCCACCAACTGCCGAGCCCGGGGGACCCAGAACCCCCCAAGGCAGCCCCCACTTCTGCCAGAAACTGCTCTTCCAGGCAACGTGGAGCTAAGCAGTTGTCTGAACATTACCCACCATGGGCTGTGTAGGGAAAATGGGAGTTACCATGGCCACGACCCTCACCTGATCCTAACCTTCTTGCCGCCATGCACGGGTGATGACGTGACACTCATCCACTGTGCAGGTGCTGCTTGCACGCCCGTCGGCAGTGAGCTGTTATTGTCCGTGGTGCTATGAAAAGAGCTCCGCCTTGAGCTGGGAGGAGTGCAGAGGCTGGAGCAGGGACAGAGCCTGGGGCGGAGTGAGATGGGGGCAGACGGGATTCTACTGCTCAACCTGTCTCCATGAGAATAAAGCTTGGTAGAAGCCCCTTTTTACCCCTAAATTCCATTGTCATTTTTCAGTCTCACTGAATCCAGTGAACTTGCCTGGGGCTGAAACCCTCTTTGGCCCAGAGCTACAGGGGCTTGTAATTAGCCTGAATGGTCTACAAGAGTGCTTCACACAGGAATACACATTTCTATCAAAGGGAAACCTATGGAAATGATTTATTTATCCTTAACAAAGAAGAATTTTGTGTCCATTTTCTTTTATGTTTTTCTTTTGGACTCTATTCTAAATATAGAGTAACAAATATTTATCTTTAAAATGGTTCACAAAGATTTGTTTATAACAGAGGATATCGTGAAATAACTTAAATTGCCAACAATAGAGGAATTATCAAATAAATTATGGTGTGAATTTCAAACAGAATAATAGGCAGCCATTATTAATACTGTATACTGAGAATTTTAACATACATGTCAAATAGAAAAAGCAGGGTGCCAAGTTTTATTGACAATATGATCTTAACTCTGATTTTTACTGCAGTTTCTAACTGTTACTAGAATGTCTCTAGCTGCAATAAAATCAAGTAAACTTTATTATAGTAGGGTGGGAGATTTGGCAATAAGTTATACTGAGCTTAGGGAAACAGGGATATAAACTAAAATGGTTTGAAAAACACTTGCAGTACTGTATTAAGATTTTTAGTCTATTATAAATATACGTGTGAAATATCTCATTATTTTCATATTTATGTTTCTTTCAATAAAAATTAATTCCTTACCTTCAGGAAAATAATTACAGTCAAAAAGATCACAACCCAGATTTTCCAATCATTCATTGCACATGCAAGTTCTCTACTCTCTGGCTTTCACAGAATCCATGAGATCAGTCAACACGAAAATTCTATTACATTTGGTGCATGTGTAGCAGGATCTTTTTAAAATTAAAAATGTAAAAAGCCCTCACCCAGTGCTTCATTTGGATGAAAGTACTTTTCTGGGAGGATTCCTCACGTTCCTCCGGTGGTAGCGTGTGCCCTTTGCCCTGTGGGGATGAGCCCTGGGGTAGGGACCCATCCCCCTTTGTGGAGCATGTTTGCCTTTGAATCCCACATTTTAAAGGTGACATACAGAAGAGTAACCATGTTCTTGTTTTCAGTTTCTGGCTTTTTATGTTTTTTCCTGAAAGTAGAAAACAGAGCTTGTCAGCTGGCTTGTGATATCTGTAGGAAGATTTTGCATCAGGAAAGGAGAAAAAATAACCAATCCAACAGCTTTCCTTAAACACGAAAGGGCTGGACTTCCCGTGCCCAGCTGGACAGAATGTGGCTACGATGACTTCTGAGTGTCCTTCTGAATGTGAAATCAGACACAGGGTGCACCAGGGCTGTGGGCGGAGGACTGGGCGAGTGTGGGCACTGCGACTTCATCATTGTATCTGCATCTTCTGCTCCACCACTTTTACTGCTCCAAAGGTTCCCTCTTCCTCCCATGATAAAGCTTTTCCTGCTGTGCTTGATCCCCCAGTATGCCAGCCCGCGCTCCCCCATACTCCCCTCCCTGGCAACTAATTCCCGTGGGATAGCTGCTCAGCTCCACACACGCCCCAGTGGCTCTCTGGTGCGGCACTCGGCTGGGCTGCCTGGTGCCCTCACCCGCAGCACCTTGGCATGTCCTTTTGAACGCCTTCCCCCATCTGCAACTCCTTCAGATAATTGGCTTTTGTCATTTGTTTTTTCACTACAGCATAAATTTTACTCCTTCAAAGAAGGTGATGCTAGAAGGTTTTAAATGATTAAGGGATTGTAATGGCAGGTGCTTTTCCTTGAAGGCGACACGGGGTGAATGGGGGGCAGTAGAACTTTCCATTTCTGTGTACGAGGTAGAAGAGAGTGACCCAGAGGGAGTGGCTCAGGGCGGACACGCCCAGGCACCTTCCGAGAGTAAGAGATGTGGGGCTCCGACGACAGGGGCAAAGAGAAGGTGTGGGATATGATTCCTGGGGAATGAGACAGCTGCACAGCAAAATCCCCGGGAACTCACAAGCAGGTGAAGCGGGCGGCAAGGAGTCCGGGAGGCGGCAGGGCAGGTGTGCCCGGCTCTGCCCCCTATTTGCTCTGTAATGTTGAGCGAGGCTGGGGGCTGGAGCCCTGGGCTTGGTGGGGACAAATGGCAGCATGGGGTGAGGGGGAGGAGATGAGTCTGCAGGCAGCATGTAGTGTTAGATTATGAAGAGCTCTGCGAGTTAACATCAAAGTGTAAGTCCATTAATGACCAAAAATCACTTTGTCAGAGACACCGAGAGCATATAGCACAGAAAGGGCATGGGAAGCAAAAGGCTGACACGATGACTGAGGGGCTGGAATAAGACAACGATCGGGAGTTACATACAACACATGCTAAGAAAAATCTGTTAGATTAGTTGTTTAGGAAAAGTACTTCTCTTTACTTCTGGTTTATCAACTCGAAGTGCTGATCATAACATGAGAGAAGGACGAGATCTGATGGAAGAAAATAAAAAGTTCTCCTGTGGTCATTTTGACTCGGAGAGGGTATCATACAGGGGGAAATGCCCTGCAGATGGTCACATTTGCATCTGGAACTTGGCTGCAAGTAGCAACGGAAGTCACCCCTTGTGCAAGAATGGGATGTGAGGTGCATGTGAGGCAGGAGGCCACTGGCGCTGACGGTTGAGGTGACAAGTATCTCAGTCTGCACTGTGCCGCGTGCCCTTCCGTGTACCTTCCTTTCATTCCACCACCAGCAGAGCGACGAGCGGTGATATCACTGCCTGCATTTGCCCACGGCTGTCAGCAAGCACCAAAGGTACGTGGTCACCGTGAAACCACAGCAGAAAGTAACAGGTCGGCTGCCTGCCTGCTGTTCTGAGCCTCAGCTGCCGCCCGCCAGCCAGCCAGGCGATGCAGTGATTCATGACTCTGTCCTCCGCTCTCATTCTCACCCCAGGTCCTCTGGCTTCTGCTCTCACATCTGAGTTCCTCTGCCTCTACTAAGAAGTTAATTTTACTGACCCTCTGTTAGGAATATTTGGTCCCCACGTTCAGCAAACACGATTACCACCTCTTGGTCCCCAGGCAGAGCCCATATCGCCATAGTTCACCTCCCTTCTTGAGCAAGGGGTAGAAGGCTCTAGTGCTTTGTCCCTCAAAAATAAAATCCACTCACCCCAAAATGTTCTAGTTTAAACTCGGAAAACTTTCTAATTACAGCCTTGATTGGCTTCTTTACCCAGAAGAGCCAGCAAAGTCTTTCCTCAGGAGGAAAAAGTTGGGATTAAGGCAAAGAGGTGAGGGTGGGATCGTGGAAGTTCAGTGGTGGTGAGTAGCCACATTCCCGTCTGTGGACACGAGGTGCCACAGAGGTTCTGATTGGCAGCCTCGGTCAGGTGTCTCCCCACTGAGCAATCAGCTGTGCCCGGGTGAAATTATACTGAACAGTGTATCTGCCAGGTGCTCCATCAGTGTAACCAGAGATGGGAGAGAGAGGACCTAGTCTTGGGAATTCAGGATATGGGCATGCATGTTTAACATGACCTATCGCCTGTCCATTACAAAGCTACCCTTTTATACCAATATTAGAGTGGTGTTTATGTCAAGAAGGAAAAGAACACAGCATTGTAAAGCTAAATTTCATGTCATTATTTTCCAAAGACTGTTGTCTTTTCTTAAATCTCAGGAAACTGTTCAGGAAATACTTATAGGGCATGTAATATGTCCTAGGAATTTCTTGCTGCACCTCCTGCCTTCTGAATCCCTCGGGAACCCATGGTGCTAAAGATGTCAACAAAAGCCAACACTCAGCAAAGGCTGGTGGTCAGGAATAAAGAGAAGGGGATGGGGAGGCTAGAGAGAGCCACCATGGCCTTTGTCCACAGCACAGTTTCCTAGGCCTCACATGGTTTCTAATTAGGCTACTTTCTGGAGGATGGGAGGGGAATGCTGAGCCTGCAGAGATCCGGAGTTAAAGAGAAGACCACACAGGATGGAAGGAGAAAGCGACAGGCTTACCTACTATGCTCTGAGAAGTAAATACCAGGATGACTAGGAATTTCCAAGACAGGAAATTGGCCCTTGGAGTGGGAGTGGAGGAGATACATCATAGACAAAGTCATTACACCTTTTCCCCAGAATTCCACACCAAACCAGGTCATTCAGATTAGAACTTCATCTTCCTTTATCCTGGGGTGCATTGCTTTACAGGGAGCTTAGCTGTTAAGTCGTGAGACACTATGCTTCCAGTACTGTATGGGCTACGATAGGAATTTCATTAGCCTCTTCAGAGAAGTAACCCTGATATATGTTGTTTCTATGGGGAAAGGTGTCCAGGGTGCCACATGTAGAGCCTGTTCTACATTGGGGGGCCCCTTGGAAGTCCACACATGTCTGGTGATCACGGGGTAGTTCCCAGCCCTCACGGCAGAGACCCTGATTCCTTCTCATTTAGTTTAGATTTTGTCAGTGCTCCAAAACCACCTCTTCATGTGTAGATGCTCAAAGGACAAAAAAAGAGTAAAACTGAGATTGTCAGATATATTCCAGGGCAAGAAAAGAAGGCCCCAGCCCATGAGCAGTCCATGCTGGAGATGTGCTGTGAGGACACAGAGGGGTGCTTGCGTCCATTCTCTGCTGCCCAGTCCATGAAGTCATTAGGTTCTGGGCTGTGGATGATACATTGTCTTTTCCAATTCATAGTATATTAGTCTTTCTCCTTTCTCAACTACTGCAGTACTTACTGTCTGGGCTGAGAATCAGTCACATACCGTATGGTGAATTGCAAGAATCTGTGTATAAGTGTCTCTTTAATTGGCGGTAACCCTCTGGAAGGCAGAGCTCGACCTTGGACTTGGCTTTCTCACCCATGGAGCCCAGCTCTGTGTCTGGCACACATGCCCAGAAAATGAGCTCAGCAGGAATGAACATACTTCCCAGAAGCCACCTTGATTACCAGACTATTTCATCGAATTTTCCAGTCATTTCAAAGGTGTTTTCCAAATGCCACCACAACTTCTACTGAAATCACATACCTGACACAATCGGCCAGTTGGTGAAAACTGCCATTACTGTGAATCAACAACCAACAGATTGGAAGCTCTGGTGGTTGGAAAGGCACAAGTAATTTGTTCCACATCAGAAAAGACTCCCACTTGCATTCTTTTTTTTTTTTTTTTTTTAATGACCAAAAACTGTACCACTCCAAGGGAGAATGAAGGAGGGAAACATTTTGGGGGAAGGAGTGATTCTGGAAAAAGCATAAGGGGAGAAATGGTACAGCTGGGACTTAGGAAGCTAGACCGGATCTACTTGTCTTTTTATGCCTTAAAAGCAAAACGAAGTGGGGATAAAGCTAAGGTACTGGCATGGCTTTGGGTTCCTGGTAGGCGGAGTGGTTGCTGTGGAAACATTCAGGAATACGGAGCAGAGTTACCGTCCCCCGCATTCTTACTTTCAAGGGAAGTGAGCCTCTTGTGACGCCAAAAACCAGGGCAGGACGAAAGGGAACATATTTGGCAGCTTTGTCCCAGCCTCTGTCGCAGCAGGTGGTGTGTTTGGTGATTGCACACACGCTCATTTCCATCTGTGACAATCGGACACCTAAGATGTCTGCTCCTAATACAACTACCTCTTGGCTCTCTGACATGCGACACCCCACATACAGCACACGCGCACAATGCAGAGTCAGTCACACCCTGAACACGACCAGGCAAAGATGTGCCCAGGGAGGTGTGGGGCTCGTCACCTGATGGCGGTTATTCCCAGGCCGTGGGAGCACACAGCCCTCCCTAAGGGAGATCCGCGGGCCAGAGGAGACACGGCCATGCAGTGGTGCCAAATGACATAGTCAAAATTTTTCTGTGCTTTCATATGCAGATAATGAACACGTATCATTTCATAATAACACCTGCAGAACCTAAATCCCTCGGAATGGGTGCAGCTTAAGAACAAGGGATAAGGGTGCTTGAGAAGCATTCAGACCGCTGGGTCCTGCATGCAGAGCATGTCTGCGGGTCACTTTCCTCTGTCCCCCCTCCCCCTTCTCCTTCACAGCACCTAACAGGCTCGCGGGCCTGTGCCGTGGACTCTGCCCTGTGACTTAGGACATTGTGGACTCTGTCCTGTGACTTAGGACATTGTGGACTCTGTCCTGTGACTTAGGACATTGTGGACTCTGCCCTGTGACTTAGGACATTGTGGACTCTGTCCTGTGACTTAGGACATTATGTGGGCTCCCCGCTTCATGCTTACGCTCTAGGCAACTAGGGACACGAAGATCAACGAATGCAAAGCCTCTGGCCTCAAGATGCTCACACTCTAGCGGAAAAGAGTCTACGTTGAAATATAGTTAATCAGAGTTTGTGGATGGTATGTGGACACTCAACCCGCACTTGTGTTAAACAGAAAAATAAAAAGCTGATAAAGTACATCTACAAACACTCCTCAGGACAGTTAACTCAGCAAACCAATCAGTGAAGGTCACCTGTAAGTTTATATGCTTTTTTTGCCCATCTTTCACCAGAAACAAACACTTTGTCCCCAATCCACACATTAACTTCTGTGGAATTAATTGCTGGAAATTTGGCAAAATAATTTATGGGTGGAATGTTCTCAGGTGTTTAATTAGAAATAACTTCTCTTCTGCCTCCATTACATAGAATATAGGGGGATTATTCAGAGTCCTTTCAAGGAAAAATATTTCTAAATCAAATTACTTGTAATGCAGTGAGTTTTTTTTTTCAGTGAGTTTTTCCAAATTAATCAATATCTCAGTTGAGATGTAGAAAGCCAGTTAGGTCCCTATTTATCTCTGCCTTGCAACTGGGTACAGACATCCCAGCACAAGGCGGAGAAGGGCGGTGCGTGGTGGGAGCCACCCCCCTGCAATGAGGGGGCTACAGCATCAGCCTCATTGCCTGTCCTCAGCAGTTGTCAGTGGTCCCTGGAATTATTAGCTCAAAAACAGTAGTGTGTCCTCAGATATGATTTCCAAAAATGAGTCATTTTCCTCTGCTGCTTTAATGATGGTGGCTCACTAGTCACACAGGGCAGTGGGGCATCACAGTTGTGTCCAGGCTCAGGCGCTTGGCCCTCCTGACCCACAGGACTGCGTGCACGTTCCCTGGCTTCTCTGAAATGCCCTCCTCCTCCGTGAAATGGAAGCCACAACATCCCCCCCATACAGGTGGCAATGAGGGATGGACGATGCGAGGCCAGGGCTGAGACCAGTACCCAGCAAAGGAACAGTGGGCTTTGGGCCAATCGCTGGAAACTAGAGATGACAACAATACTTGCAAAGATTGTGGCCATTAAGTTAATATACACAAAGAGCTCAGAGCAGAACCTAGCATATCATGAGCATTAGGTAAATGTTTTTTGAAAATACAACACAAATGTTAGGCTGCTATTGCCTTTACTGTATTTCTTGAGTTACTAGTATGAGCCATACACTGCACACTGGTTACCTTCCCTGTAATTTTATTTTCATAATGACCTTAGGAAATGTTAGTATTCATTTTAGAGATGGGAAGACTGAGGCTGAAGCTCGGCTGAGTACCTGTTGGGTGAGTGGCTGAGGCAGGATTTCCTGCGCTGACTGACATCCAAGGTCATGGCTTAGGTTAACATCAACCAGAATAATTCCAGAAAATTTTGTTTCCAGTAGAAAATAAGGAAACTCATAGCCACTGCTGGGAAAACATTCCTTTAAATTAAACAAGTTTAATCAAGCACTTCTTCATCTAAAGCTGACACAGTCCATGGAGGCAGCAGGCAATTGAGTGGCGACCGGGGACCCCCAAGGCCACCAGCCGCAGCAGCTTGCCTCATTCTCACCTCAAAGGTGGCAGGCTTGAGGGTTCTACCAGAGTAATTCACTTTCTTTAGGGACCCGGGACTGCCTGTCCATCTTTAAATGACCTGTATTTGTGCTGAAACCCTTGTATGTTGGTTTTCATGGGGTTCAATTTGAGACCTTGAGGCTAAGCTATGATGGTTGTGTTTAATGAATAATGAATGATAAATGGAAGAGGGAAACATGGAAAGGAAAAAGTTTGTGAATTCATAAAGCTCCAATTACATGAAATGGAACAAGTCTCTCTTGATTTAAGTAAATCCTTCATACAGAATTTAATAGTTATCAAATTGGCAGAGTCACAATAAAAAAGATAAATATTGATTTCCTGTGTTGAGCAGAGTCCTGTATCTGTCATCTCCCACATTTATCTCACATATCCCTTACAACAATCACAGGGGACAGACAATTCTTTCATTTTGCAAATGTCAAACTAGAAAATAAGAGAGATTAAGTGATCAAAAAACACCACATAGCAAGTAATAATAACAATGCCTACTATTTTTTGAGCACATATCAGGTACTGTTTTATGTGGGTTTTAGATATTACTCACCATTAACTTATTAAATAAATCTTTATGCCATGCCTGCTGCGTACCAGGGATGCAGCAGGATGCAAACGAAGATGCCCTCAGAGAGCTCATGTTCCAGCTGAGAGGGGGCAGGGGGAGCATTGTATCTGAAATATACCTGCTATGGAGAGTAACCAGGGGATGGGGGCAGCTGGAGGGTGGTCTGACATGGGATGGAGGGGGTCCCTGGAGAGGGAGGGGAACAGCATGCACTTCCTCCTAGTCCTTTATGCCCAGATGAAGCACGATGGGTTGCACTTACATAAACCTGACACCCATCACTACACCAGGATGAAGTAAGAACTGGGGTGCAGGGCAGAGGGGAGGCACACAGGGGTCTTTCCAGACACTCCAGGGCTCACCCAGAACAGGACTGCTATGCTGCTTCCAACATTCATCCCATCCAAATGGGCTGCAAGTTTCCTAAAGCTGCAAATCACAGGACATGATAGCTCGTGGCTCAGAAGGCGTTTCCAGGGGCCAGTGGGTTCTCACCTCACTCCTACCCTTCCCTTCTCAGGACCCTTCTCCATGCACACAGCCCAGCCCCACACCCCCATCTGGGTCTGCCCGCTGCACCCCTGCTCCGGTGATCTCTCCCTCTAGTTCTCTGTCCCTGATGGATGTCGTTGGCTCATTCAGTCGCCTTTCTTGTATTTGTCCACGTCATGTTCCCAGCAATGCCCGTGGGGACGTCCCGAGAATAAGTCCTTGCCAGGAGATGCATGTCCTTCTGAAGGTCCCCCTCCACCACCCCTTTATCACCTGCAGGCTGATCAGCAGGGTTGGGCCCAGCAGGGTGCAAATAGAGACATACAGCTCAGTATCCAGAAGGACGTAATTCTAATCAGAGAAAAGCAGCTCCTACATATTAAGACCTCAGCAGGACCCCAGGGGAAATGAGTGGAGTGGGTCCTGAGGAGCAAGAATGGGTAGGGAACTGGACTATAATTTTGGATAGGCAAGAATGGATTGACACGGGGCAGTGACCTGGGCCTAAAGGTCAGCGCCCTGGGAAGGCCAGTGGGCAGTAGCCTCACTGTGCTGCAGGGACAGCTCCTTGAAGGGCTGACGTAATGACGGTTAACAGTAAGTGCCACAGAGATGGCAAGACTGCAGGGCCAAGTACGGAGGGAACAGACAGAAAGCTTAGGGAAGGGGGAAGGTACAGAAAGCCAGGGAAACCACCACGTGGCTATGTTTTCAAGGCAGGCCGATAGGGCACAACGTTAACTAAGATAAAGGAGCATGAACTGAAGAGGAGCCCTGAACATCCTCCTCACAACAAAGGTGCTGCCTCTCTAGCCTGGTGCGGGAGCAGAGATGCCACTGGACTTGGGCTCCGTGGTGACAGGCACACGAGGGGCAGAGAGTATCGACGGGGGCTTCTACAACAGCAGAGCAGGTGATGGCGTCTAACAGTCCAAGGCAGGATGCAGTCACCAGAACACACAGGAAGGCTCCAGTGACAGCGAGAACACTGTGCCCCTTGAGGTCAGTGGTGATGGAGGACAGATCACCATGATCAAAGAGGTCCAAACCCCATCGACAGAAAGAGGAAGAAATCTGCTGAGCAGAACGCATATGGCAGGGCTCCTGGGAAACGGTGGCCCTGGATGGCAGACAGGCCCAGAACACATCCATGGAAGTGGAGACCAGAGGAAGGACCTTATGATGCCACCAGAAGTATTTGTGTTGAGTGTCCCCCAGACCCCTGCTGATCGGTAAGGAACCTGTGGCAATATATCCGACTCAACTTGGGAAAAAAGAATGCCCAGACTTTCAAAAATCGTTAGCTGTGAATTCTGATATACGACTGATTCCAGAGAGCGAAAAGGCCCTAGGACTCTCCCAGCCAGTAGGAGCCCTGTCGAGGCCACTCCACTTACAAATGTAGCTTCAGGACAAGCCGCCTCGCAGTGGCTTCGCTCTTCCTGCAGACCGACTTCCTGGGACCATCTCCCTCGTCTCCAAGTGTGTAATTGGGATAAATACATTTAGTAGCTGGCAGAACCTCATTTTGGTTCCTTGGTATATTGACTAAAAGCCATGATGATAGTTAAGGATCAAGTTAAGTCCCTGAATGGCCCTCTGCGACAGTGGTAAATCAGAAGGACTTGCAGAGATTAGAGCCCTACAGGCTGCTGCCTTCTAGGACCACACTCGGTTGGCCTGAATGGCCCCTGCAAACAAAGACCCCTCTTGGACAACAGGGCTCTGCTGTAAACTTAGCCAAAGGAGAACTGCAGTTGTAGCTACACGTATGCTGTGGTGTTTCTGCTCACACAGAGGAAAACAGCCCCTAGGACTGCGTGTGTCTGAGTGTTCTGGTGTGTGTCTGTGTGTCTGGTGAACAGATTCTCCTCAAAACACATCAGTAAAGAGGCACAAAGGAGCCCCCCCGCTGGCCTTATCGGGATGTGATTGACATGCAACATTGTGTTAGCTTAAGGTGTTCAGTGGGATGACTTGATACATGTTTCAAGAAGGTTTACCACAGTCATCATCATCACAATTTATGTTGATTTTTGTTTCAACGCTTGAGCTTTTGGTGTCATGTGCATAAAACCATTGCCAAGACCGATGACAAGGAGCACTTTCCCTGTTTTCTTCTATGAACTTCATTGTTTCAAGTCTTGCATTCAGGTCCTTAACCCACTTCAATTTAATTCTTTAAGTGGTGTTAAATAGTGGTTTGTTATGAATTTTCAAGTGGTTTTCTTCAATTTTCTCTGAAAAATGCCTTTGGAATTTAAGTGAGGATTGCCTTAAATCTATAGATAACTTTGGATACTATCAACATTTTAACAATAACTTTTCTAATCCATGAATAGAGGCTATCTTTCCATTTATTCCTGTCTTCTTCACTTTTTCAATCAGTGTCCTGTGGTTTTTAGTGTACAGATCTTTTGCTTGCTTGGTTAAGTATATTCCTATGTATCTTATTATTTTTGATGCCACTGTAAGTGTGATTGTTTCTTTGCTTCCATTTCAGATAGTTCATGTTATTGAACAGAAGTGCAACTGATTTTGAATATTGATTTTGTATCTGGCAACTTTATTGATTTTTTTATTAGCTCTAACAGGTTTTGAGGGTAGTCCTTAGGATTTTTTATACATAAATACATGTCATGAACAGAGATAATTTTACTTCATCCTTGTATATTTGATAGCTTTTATTTATTTTTCTGGAAGTCATTATCAGGAAAGGATGTTAAATTTTATAATGTTTATTTGAATCTATTGAGATAATCACATGATTTTGTCTTCATTCTCTTAATGTGTTACATCACATTTACTGATTTGCATATGTTGAACCATCCTTATATTCCAGGGATAAAGTCCACTCAATCGTGCTGTATAATCCTTTTAATGTAGTGTTGAATTCTGTTTGCTAGCATTTTGTTGAGTATTTTTGCATCTGAGTTTGTTAAGGATATTGGCCTATGGCTTTCTTTTTTGTCATATCCTTTTTTGGCTATGGTATCAGAATAATGTTGACCTCATGAAATGAGTTTGCAAGGGGTCCCTACTCTTCAAGTTTTTAAAAGATTTTGAGGATTGTCACTAATTCTTCTTTAAATGTTAGGACAATTTATCCATGAAGACATTTGGTCCTGAGCTTTTCTGTTTGAGAGGTTTTTGGTTGCTTATTCAGTCTTCTGACTTATTACAGGTTTGTTTGCATTCCTGCTCCTTTGTGATTCAGACATGGTAAGTTGTCTAGGAAAATACCATTTTCCCTAGATTTTTTAATTTGTTGGCATGTAATGGCTCATAGCAATCTCTTATTATCTCTTGCATTTGTGTGGTATCAGTTGTAATATCTCTGCCTCCATTTATACTTTTATTTATTTGAATCCTCTGTTTCCTTGGTTAAACAAAATACAGATCTGGAAGGAATAACACATAGTACAGTAACAGTAACTTCAATACCCCATTTGCAACAGTAATAGACCCTCCAGACAGAAAATCAGTAAGGAAATGTTAGACTTGAACTACAACTTTAGACCAAATGGACCTAACAGACATATAATAACATTCCTTCCCATGGCAGCAGAAAACACATTCTTCTCAACTGCACAGGAATCTTCTCCAGGACAGGTCATAGGTTAGGTCATGAAGCAAGTCTTAGGAAATTTTAAAAGATTGAAATTGTACCAAGTATTTTTTTGTGACACAGTGATGTAGAAATCAGTAACAGGAGAAAACTGGAAAAGTCACAAATAATGTGGAAAATAAACAACACACACCTGAACAATCAACAGGTTAAAGAGGAAATCAAAAGAGTCACCAAAAAATATCTTGAAACAAACAAAAATGGAAACACAACATGTCAAAACTTATAGGATGCAGCAAAAGCAGTGATTAAGAGAGGTTTATGGTGGAAGATGACTACATTAAAATAATTCTCAAACAACCAAACTTTACACCTCAAAGAACTAGGAAAAGAACCAAGTCCAAAGTGAGTAGAAGGAAGGAGAAATAAAGATCCAAACATGAGTAAATGAAATGGGCTATGTAAAAATGATAAAAAAGGTTAACAAAATTAAGAGTTGACTTTTTGAAGAGATAAACAAACTTGACCACAGTGGCTTCAGTTTGTGCGGGGAGGACTTCTGTGCTGACTGCCCCTTGGCGTGGTCAGTTCTGCACTTCCACAATGTGGTCCCAAGGTTCTTGGTGGGGCTCAGATCATCCCTCGGACAAGCTCCAGAACGTCCTGCTAGCTAGCGCACTATAGTGATGGCCTTGGTAGCAAGTGATTTTTTTAGTATTCTGGCTGCTTATATGCTTTTGTTAATGGAAAGTCACAGAGATGCTGAGATCACATTAATCAAAGTTGGTTCAGACCCAGACGAAGAACTCAAAAGCAAATTATCATATGACATAATTTAGGAAATAGGTTAAAGAATGGCCCTAACACCTGCCAGTGAGGCTGAGAGCAGGAAGTGTGAACAGGTGCCCTGCGTGCTGAGGTCGTCTGGCAAAGACAGGCTGTGAGCTGCTGAGCTAGGCCTGCACAGCTGCCTCCTCCGGGGGAAGAGGCTGTGCTCCACCAGTGAAAGTGTAAAGGGAGCGTATCTGGAGGCATCAAACATCAACCTTACCTGCCAAGTCCTTCTCTTCTTTCACAACGTCCAGATGAATTACGATGCTGAGGAATAAACAGTTCCCAACATACATGCTGCTATTCTTTCTTCCTCTGGCCATGAAAATCTTTAAAAATCAGCCACAACACCCTTTTCAAGAGCTCAGATGTGGTTTCAGAATAGCCACATTAACTGTAGAAAGATAAAATCATGTATCACTTTGGAGAATCATCGCAGTGTTGTGGTTAAGAACATAACAGACACTCTGGCAGTGTCTCTGGTTTATATTGAAGCACCGACAGGAAAAATAAAATATCTAGCCTAGCTGTGGTTTTTTTTTATAGATGCTATAAAAAATAAGATGAAAAAAGATTTAAGAAAATAAAATCTCTTAGAGGCTATCTATCAATCACAAGTTCTGGGTTGGTAAGTAGATGTTATTGGGATTTTAGAAAATGAATGAGGAGGATTTTAATAGAAAAATCTGTGCCAGAAATTGTGCTAAATACCTTCATATATCAATTTTCAAATAACTCAGTGAGTTAAGAATCACTGTGTATAATCAAAGACTAAGAAAAGTGAAATAGAGAGAGTTTAAATAATTTGCCTAAGGTACACACTCATATAAGGGAAGACCATGAATTCAACCACAATGCAAGATACTTAATCCATAAGGAAGAAATTAACAGGAAGATGGGGAAGTCTGTAAAAAATGTTTTATTCATCATTTCTTCAATTATATTCTTAATTCAGTTTTCTTTTGCACTGGGGATACAATTTACGCATAAATAATTATTGATCCCATCCAACCATGGGGATTTGAATCTTCCCTCCAGGAAGCAAGTCTATCTGGAGAGCAGAAAGGTATGAAAACTACAATAACACAGAAATTAATGTAGTTTTAACCATCTCATAACATCAGGGGCTTCAGAAAGCAGGTGATGTTGAGGGGTTATGCTAATATGTAGTAGTGAGGTTAGGGAAGGCTGTGGCATGGGATGGTAGAGGAAACAATCGAAGAGGCATTGGGTTACGCATGGGAGGAATATGGTGTCCTAGAACCAGACCTTGTGAGTTGTAATTCAACCCTTCCCTTACTAGCTGTGTAACTACTGGCAAATTGTGAAAGGTTTTGAGCCTCAGTTTTCTAATTATACAATAGATACAATAATACTAAGAGAAATAACGAATTTTTAAAAGCTTTTTATATTCGGGGAATGTTATTAAAGGTTTTAAATGTATTATCTGATAAAATCTTCTCCATCCCTTTACAATTAAGGAAACAGGTTCAGAAAGTTTTAGCAGGTTTCCTGGATCTCAGAAATAGTGAGCCGTAGAGGCAGGATTCGATCCCACAACCATCTGACATTCAACTTCATGTTTTTACCTCCATACTGCTCTCTGCTTCTAAATGCAAACATTTATTTAGAGACTCCAAAGCACAATACATGGAAAATGAACAGGCAAACCAGCTCAACTTAGTTGGCTGCTAAATTAGCATCATTCCTCCTCCTCCAGCCCGAACTCAGGAAACGGCACAGAATATACCACGGTGAGAATTAATGTCTGTTTGGCATGGCAGCAAACCCAGGAAAAGGACTCTTTTAGGAAAAGGAATCTGCATGTTCTTTGTGGGCAGGAAATGTATATAATTTATTTCTGTGTCCCATGCCTAGCAGAGTGCCTTGTCAAATTAAAAAGAAAATAACAGGGGTAAAAACAAATAACCACATCCCCACATTCCATCCCAGGCAGGGAAGACCATTTTCCGTTTTGCTTCAAAACCTCTTTCCTGATGACAAAGGGTCTTTCAGTTGTTGAAGTTCAGGTACACCCTGAATATCTTCAGGGAACTGGACTCTAACTCACGATGGTTTTCTAGGTCTCAGCATAATAAGTGCTGATTCTCCTTTTAGCAAGAAAAGCGAATAGACTAAAATGATCCATATTTGACTAAATCATCACTTTATTGTGAACTGATTAACTGAGAGGCTTAACCACATGTACTGGAGAATGAGCCAAGTTAATTTCACAAGAAATTTGCAGTCTTAAGTCACACTTCTCAGTGATATTTTAAATCTCTGAAAACAGTTGAAAATTTACCTTATATAGACACTTTCAATTTCAGACAGCTAAAAATGTTTTGTCCCATATCATAATCAACCAGTACAGTACAAAATGCCAGTTTCGTCATGGCTTCTATGAAAACCTTGGCTTTTCTCCATCACCAGGAATCGGGATTAGAGCCCTCTTTCTCCAGAGAAATTTTTATGTTTACCTCTGGCCCAATGATAGCCTGAAAAAGCAGGGGTTCCTTGAAAGCATAAGGTAATATGAAGGGCTTTGGCCCTGGACATTAGGAGACCTGGGTCCCAACTATGGTTTGTGAACACTGAGATAAGGTCCTTTGAGAAATCAGCCTTTCAAATCCTCCTAAAAATCTGTGAGGAAGGAATTGCTATGCATGATCCCAGGTCTTTTCAGAAATCAAGAGTGTGTCCAGAAGGAAGAATACAACATCACCATGGTGATCTTATACTTACCATCCATCCTGGTGAAGGAGAGGAAGAGGTTATGGCAGTTTTCAAACACACTGGTGTTTATGGAGTCATGTCAGAGGCCACACACGAACTGTGTGACTTTGGACTCCATGTCCCAGTGGGAGTCACCCGGGCCCGGACATACATTCGTAATTCTAAAGTCTACTCCCTGCTCCTGTCATTTTATCAGCTTCTCTGTGTGCAGCCGAGGAGACTTCTCAAACACCAGCAGCCACTGAAAATTACTCCTATTCTCTAAATCTTTCCAACTAAATGACTCCAACTTTAAATAAACATTTGTAATTGCATTTTTTCTCCTTGGATACACTGAAGGAGTTTTATACGTTATAAGAGGCAGATCCAGATATTTGATCACGGCGAGCCAGCACATAATGCCCTTCGATTGTCCTCGTCCCCTTCCGTTCCCTCTCCTCCCCCTCATCTCCTCGATTCTCTCCTGAGGTTCCTTTATCCATATCTTCCTTTCTCTCCCCTTTACTTCTATTTACAAAACCAACCATGGGCATCATGATACCTATCCTATGTGACTCAAGGGTGAAGATCAAATTAAATATTGCACATAGAATCTGGAATGGGGAGTGGTGTCAGCTCAGGCTGCTGTAAGTAGACACTGGAGACTAGGTGGCTGAAGCAATAGAAAATTATTCTTCATGATTCTGGGTGCTGTGGATTCCAAGGCCAAGGTGCCAGCTGATTTGGTTCCTGGTGAGAACCCTCTGGCTTCTCTCATGGCCATGAGATGGAGGGTGACCTCTCCTGTGTCTCCTCTTCTAAGGACACTGACCCCATCACGAGGCTCCACTCTCTAGACCTACTTGATTCTCCACCTCCAAATACCAGGACGCTGGGGGTTAGGGATTCAGTGCAGAACTTCTGGGGGAACACAAACATTCAGTTTGTAATGGGAAGTGAGAATCTTCCATGAAAGTAACAAAAACACTGGCAAACAAGAAAATGTCAAAATCAATGGATTCAGACACTTGAAATTAATCAGGCTCTAGCAACAATATGGGGAGTATTTGTTCAAGAAAAAATGCTGAACCTTAGTAAGAACAGGAGGCTTCATGCCTTCCCAGTTGACTGTCCTGTCTCCTTCTCCCCAGCTCCGTGGCAGCCTCACAACCACCGAGGGAGAAAGCCCACTCTAGGAGACTGGGTTTAGTTCTGTTCATTTATGAAACACTTTCTATGTGCATCTGCCTTCCAGGGCCCAGCCAGGGGCCAAAGCTTTTAGTAGCTATAATCACAGATCTAACACTCTGGATTTTTCCTAAGATAAGCCTTCACCTTTGCAGTGTAGCAGAATCTATTGCCTGCTCAAATAGGTTATTTCCCTTTGATGACTGTGGCTGGCAGAATTTAATTCAGTCCTTCCTCAGAAAATTCTGACCCGTCCAATGGGGCATAGGCTTTGATGGAAACTCAGTTGCTTATCCCCCATCACTCACGGAGCCACTCAATCTGCCAATCAGTGTCAAATTTTCTTCACACTCCCTTCATGGGATCCCTGTATGTCAGCCTCTCTCACTCACCCATGACTCTCCATTTTTCTGCATCTGCACCTGGGAAACTCCTCCGGAATTGTCCCCAATCCCACACCCACATCCCCCCCTCTTACAGTCATACAGGTAAGTTCAGCAATGAGCTCCAGTGTCACCTTTCACCTAAGGCTGACCTTGTCCATGTTTACATAGGGGTTGCTACCTCCTGCTTTAAACCCATAAGGAACCTAGTCAAAATCACTTCATTTACTTGATTTGTGTTTTTGCCTCAATCCGCAGAACAAACTCAGGTGTAAATATTCCGTTAGAAAAGGCAGACTTTCTCTCAGTAGCTCTCTTATTCCAGTGTACCTTGTACTTTCTCACACATGACTAATGAAGACCAAGTATGTCCAAATGTTTCCAGCATTATAGTGTGTCCTTTCCCCGCACTCGGACTGACTGGCTATGGCTCTTGTCCTGACGGGCTGCCCTGCAGTCATCATCACTCCCACCGCTGACCACGCTCACTGCGCACCGTTGTGCTGCTGGGAGGAGCATTCTTCTAACTGGGTCAAGTCACACTTCACAGAGGCAGACACCTCCTCCAAGAAGGACTTGACTCTCAAGTATTACACCCCATTTATGAGGATCACAGGTGGAACTAGCTAAGAAACTGTCACGGTTCAAAGTACAAATTCAAGTGTGATAGATATTTCTTGTGCGTGTTCTCTAATTTCCTACCTCCACTGTCTTGGTCCAGACTGCTTTGCCAAAGAGCATTGCTAAAGTCATCTAATTGGTCTCCCTATTGCTAATCTAATCCACTCTGATCTGTCTTCCTAATTATAGCAAAATACATAACTGCTTAAAATATTTCCTCTGATCCTCTTTTGTTTCAGGATAAAGAAATGAGTTTTCTAATTCATTCCATGTAGTTGGAGATCACACTTTATATTATTCCTACACTTTTAAATTTATAGGGATTTGGTTTATGGCTTGGACATGATTTATCCTTGAGGATGTTCCATCTGCACTTGGGAAGTATGCATTTTCTGTTTGGGTGGAATGCTTTACAGATGTCTATTAGGACTTGGGAATTTATAGTCTTGCTGAAATCTTTTATTTTCCAGCCGATCTTCTGTCTAGCTTTTCTAACCATTATTGAAAGTGGTGTATCAAATGTTCCAATTATTGTTGTTAAATTATCTATTTCTCCTTTCATTTATGTTAGCTTTGCTTTGTGTATTTTGGTGCTCTGTTTTAAGTACATGTATAATTATGTTTACTACCTCTTCCTGGCAGGTTGGCCTTTTTATCACTTTAAGAGGTGTTTCTTATAACATTTCAAATAAAATCTGTTTTAAATTACATATACTTTTTGTTTTGACTTCTATTGCATCTGAATGAGCATAGCTGCTCCAGATTTCCTATTGTTGCTGTTTGACAAATGCTTTTCTATCCTGTTATCCTTAATCTATGTGTCTTTGAATCTAAGTGTAACTCCTATAGACATCGTATAGTTGGGTCACTTAATTTTTTTACCATCTTGCAATCTTTACTTTTTGGCTAGATTATTTAATCCATTCACATTTAGTGTTATTGATATAGTTGTATGTGTTCCATTTATATTTTTATTTTCTATATGTCTCATATTTTTGCCTTTTTTCTACCTCCCAAGAGGTATTGAATTACTTACCTTTGAATTATTTCATACCATTATTTGTAGGGAAGATAATTTGTTATCTGTAATAAAGAAGCGGAAGTACTTCTTAGTTGCAATCAAATGATTCTTTAAATCTTGGGATATTATAAATTATGTTGACCTGGGATTTAGGACCTGAGTTTTTATCTTGGTTCTATCATCTAATATAAACCATTTTCTTTCCTTTGGACTCTGTAACCATTTTAAAATGAAAGAATTCGACTAAATGGTGTCCTGAAGCTTTCAGCTCTACTGATTATGACTTCAGACTTAGAAGAAATACGTTCTGGAGCCTACTTGCCCGACAACACATACAAAATTATTTAAAGAAAAAAGCCTGGCTCATGTCTCTTAAGAGAACAGATATTGGCCTATATTGATATAACTGTATTGTTCCTTCTAGGCAGATATAGTTTTCTTATACAGGTAGGAGGAGTTTTTTTCATGGTTTTCAATGCCATGAATATTCAAACCCAACATTTCACCAGCCTTTTATCTAAATCAATCTTTATGCCTTTGAAAGTATTTTGACATCCACACCTTCTCCTTTTCTTCATATACCTCCTCTGCAGATGGCCTGAATCAATCTGATCTGACTGAGATTACAAGAGCGGATCATTACTTACTCTCCAGTGCTCACTATCTCAATTTTTATTATCATTCCTAATTTCTTTTTCTTATTTCCCCATTTTTGCATTTGTATAAAGACTTTGCAGAAGATAATGGTCAATTTATTCATTTGTTTTTGCTCACCCACTGAGGCCGAGCGATGTTTTCTTTGGCTTGTATGAGCAAGAAGACTGGCCCGCAGCAAAGTCAGAGGGGGTGCTTGTCTTCATCCCTCTCTCCCTCATTTCTGATGATGACCACAATGAGGACAGTGGCAAACAACAATGAATAGGCACCATTTATTGAGCTCTAATGCGTGCAAAGCCTTGTCTCCAGGCATTATGCCATTAGCCCATTCCCCACCTGAGCGGGCGGCAGGCTGCATTGCCCCCCGACTGCCCCCAATCTGGACCTTCACACATTCCATGGAAAGGCCAGATTCCCAGCCTTGCTGTCCTGAGGGCCTCCTCTGTTTCATAGCCTCCCTGCCCCTCCTCTTCCAAGCAAACTCCCCCTCCCAGCCCTTCGGTGTCTGATCTCAGCTGCCTCTCACCTAAAGGATCTGGCATACTAATGGAAAGTTTGGTAAAAGATACTTTAAGTCACTATAGGGGATTTTTTATTTAAGGAAGATTGAATAAGTCTGAAAACAAAAACAATATCCCATAACGGGTACTTTCCCCCAGGGCATAACATAGCTAACAGGCGGCCAACCATCCATCCCCCTTGCTCCAGTGTGGGCTTTCCAGAGGCAACACAGAATTCGAAGTGTAAGGTGTCCATAGGGATCAATACCTATAATGGAAAAGCTGAATTGTAATGCAGGCCCCTCAAAGCCTGAGACACACTGACGCAGAGCTCTGGTGAGAATTGGGGCTGACGGGGTCACCTTATTTAGGTCAAAGGGCTGGACCTCGAGGTCTCTGCCTTGCTCTGGTACTGCACGTGGGCCACCCCAGGAAGCCCATGTCCTCAAGGGAGGCCCCCCTGCACAGCCCAGAATGGCTGACAGTCACTTGCTCCCTGCTGGTGGTTCCTCTGCAGGTGGGCAGAAACCCCTCCCAGCATAGGGGTCAGGCAGCACGTCCCCGCACTGACCACATCTCATACACATCTGTTACCAACCATTTCCTTGGACAGGTGACAGGAAAGTGAAATTTGAGTACTTTAAGATCCAATATATCTTCAGGAGAGTGATAAATTTAAAAGTTTACACTTCTCTAAAATGTTGACATTTTATATCTCTGAGTGTTTGGATTGCTCATTGGTCTTTCTAGAATTCCTGAAATCTGTCCCCCCTCCAGCCATCCAGCCATCCCCTTCAAACCAAATACAGAATGAGGGGTGCCTGCCCAATACCTGCTTGATGCTGAGATGGTGGCTGACTTGTCCCACTGTGGAACTCTAAGGCTTCAGCTTTCTCCTGGCTCGGCTGTCCTGGGACAACTCACAGCCTGGCTACTGATGTTGTCACTAAGCTGTGAGCCCCTCGAGGCTGAGACCAGGCCTGAAATGTCAGCATCCGTGTCTACAGGGTTGAATAGACGGCAATCAGCAGAAACATACATGCAGCACAAATCTGAAGTTATGAAAGAGTAAGTCTGTGATCCTTAGTTTTGCAATTCTCAGTGATATCTTCACATTTTCTAATTTTCTACAGACATGTGGCCCCAACCTCTCCTCCTGCGTCCCTGCCCTTTGTGGATTCCTCCAAAGCACAGCAGCTGGTGGCTTCTGGGGGTGCCAAGTTGTGCGGGATGGCACTCACACCCTGAGGAAAGTCACACCAGGCACCCAGGGTGCTGACTGTGCTCCAGACTGTCCTGATGTATGAGCTGTTGGCATGCGACAAGCCATGTGGAGCAACACATGCTGTTTCTCCTCCAGCAAGGCTTTCTACTGTTGCCAGTAAAATAAACTGCAGTGAGGGTGGGGGTGGTGTGGAGGAGGTGTTGGCTCAGGGAGGAGAAAACGTCCCTGGCAGCAGTCTGACAGAAAGCGGTCCTCGCACCTTGCGTCTGGAAGACTCTCTTGAACTGCTGGAACTACCTGGCACCTTGCTTTCCTGGGTCCCTGTAGTATCATGAGCATTATGTGGAGGCACATGGTGCAGCACGCATTTGGCAGAGAGAGGAACTGGAAGCCTGCAGGACTTTAGTGTTTAATCTAAGTCATTGTCCCCTGTGACTCTGCCTGCCTTAGCAGGGGCCGGCCCTCCACGCGGGGTGAAGAGGTTCATTCTGCCCGTGTATTGGAAACGGACACCCTGGGCAATCCTCCTCTGTGCTCTGCCGTGTTCTTCCCTTTTCTTCCTAACTGGGATGTTGATAATCTGGAGTCTATTTGAAAGCTTAGTGTTAATGATAAAAAGTTTCTATCAGCAGGGAGACTTGCCCTATTCCTTCACATACACTAATTGTTACATAAGAAATAGATTGGTTCCTTCGTGTATTAGTTACTAAGGCCTAATCTACTCCAACTAATGAATCTACTCCGTTAGTGATATAATGAGTTTAGAGAAGCAAATAATTGACCTAGTACATATTAAAAAAGCCATTATATTAGAAATTACTCTGTCTTCCCCTTGGCTTATTTATGCTGTATATGTGTGCATTGGTGTGAATGTGTTTTACATGTCTCATAGTTTACACTAAAAAATATCTCTGAACAGGCTCTATTTGTATTGAAGCTGAATTGAAGACAGACTCACTTTCCAAGCCTCTCTCCAAGGCCCCACTGGGGGATGCTGAAATCCACATGTCACATTCTCTACATGAGCCACCACTGGGACCCTCGGTTTGGGTCCTGATCTGTCCCCTCCCACGACTGAGCATCGGCTCTTCCTCATAGGACGTGTTTACTTTTAAACCTCACAGTCACCAGAACTATTTCAGTTTCCTGTCTTTCCGGAAAGAGCCAAATTTTCTCAACTCAACCATTGTGGTTAAACGGTATTGTGTGTACATGTGTGTGCAAGTGTGTGTGTGTGTGTGTGTGTGTGTGTTTGTATCCTGCTATTTTTTCCTTACATGTCATAAAGGAGCCTCACATTTACATCTCTATGCTCTGAGACAATGAAAGAAAGGTCTTCATGTTGGAGACAATCTAAGAAATCAATCCATTTTCTGTATGACTTCACACTCTCATCCCTGCACCTCAAATTTTAGGCACTCAAACTTTTTTCCTAATTTTTCACTTACCTCTTTAACCCACAGTTTATTCTTTAACAGGAAAAAATATTGGAAACTTTGCAATATCCATTTACTTAACAAATGCCCTCAGTTTTGTAAACAAATAAAGGGAAATGCATTATATAAGAAAAATTATACTAATCGATGACTGCATCTGTGACACAGTAACCCAGAGCATCATGATGGAGGGAACACAGGTCCTACGCCACAGAGACAAGGACCTAGTCACAGGAACCTCCTCTTGACCCTCAGATTATCTGATCCCTTAGAAAGACCGGCGCACTCACACCTTTTCCTCCCTCCTGCCTTCCTGGCCTTTCTCTCCCATAAGAAGGAATCCTCGTTCCTTTTTTCTTTAGACGATGGTTTCTAGATCCCCAAAGCTCAGAGAATATCACTGACACACACCTCCTGACATCCTGGCAGCTTTGGGGGAATGTGTGGTTTCAAGATATTTCCTTTTTCGCTGTGCTTCATGACTCAGCACTTCAGAGAGTGACTAAAATCAGGTGTCTTCCTTCCTGGAACTCAGCTGCCAGAGGTTCAAGCGATGACAGCCAAGAATCAAATCAGTATATTCAAAAGCAACAAACAACTGGAGAGGCTCTCTCCTCACTCACTCACTCACTGGCCTGGCCGGTGTTTCAGTGCCCCAGTAAGGGCCATTATGATGTAAGTCAGACAGGGTTCCGTAGCATTCTGACACATGCATCCCATCAGAGCAAACCACTGATGGGGGGGTCCCTTTTACCCAACACAAACTCTACTATCAACTTCAGTTTTTATCTTGCACTTCATATGAAAACTTGAGAACCGATGATGTGGATTAAACAAAAGACAGTTACTTTATGTATCTAGGGTAACCACATTACTAAGTCTCACCAAGGCTGAGGATAAGGCATTACCTGAACCAGCCTTGCAACCTTCCTGCCCCATACAACATGGTAACTGTTATATCTTAGCAATACCATATAATACATACACATGTAAAAGTTATATGTGAGGTGTATGTGTGTAGTGGGTTTGAGAACACCTTGTGATTCCATACAACTCCGTTTATTGAGTTTTCCCCACTACAGGGAACAGACTCATGTAGTTCAACAACCCATTGTCTCTTTTGCAACTCTTTTCCCCATCACTTCCCCAGAGCCTTTAGGGAAAGAGGAATCCCCTGGCTTTACATCCCATGGCCCCATCATGGCTCATACGTTATATACTAATTTAATTTCGTATAATGTTGGCTAATTGTTCATTATATATCGTGAAGGTTCTTTTTTTTATGCATATCCTTACAATCATTTGTATAGGTTGATCTAATTTTTACCAACTTGGTATGTGTAAAACTATCTAATTTTTGGTTGGGGTTTTTCCAATAGCTGACAAGGCTGAGAATATCTTGGGAAATGTGCCTACTGTTTACTGGCTGCAAGAGGCCGAGCCCATGTGGCGGGACAGCATGAGGCAGGACCTGCTGGAGGTGAAGAAGGCTGCAGCTGGCTGGATCATGGCCTGGCTCTAGAGCAACTGCTCAGTTTGAAGGAAATGCATATGGCCCCTCAGGGAGGGGACAGTCACTGGGAAGTTGGAAGTAGAATGGAGCTAACTAGAGCTCAAACCCTATACAGAGCCCATTTGCTTCCAGGAGACTGGGGCCTAGAAGAGAAGCCGGGGAATGAAGACTCCATGCTTCACAAGTACAGGATTCATGATGGAGAGGCATGGAATGTAAATCCAGGGGCTTCCTCTTTCCCTAAAGGCTCTGGGGAAGTGACAGGGAAAAGAGACAATGGGTTGTTGAAATACATGATTCTGTTCCCTGTAGTGGGGAAAATTCAATAAACGTTGGACTTGTATAGAATCACAAGGTGTTTGCAAACCCACTATACACATACACCTCACATATAACTTTTACATGTGTATGTATTATATGGTATTGCTAAGATATAACAGTTACCATGTTGTATGGGGCAGGAAGGTTGTAAGGCTGGTTCAGGTAATGCCTTATCCTCAGCCTTGGTGAGACTTAGTAATGTGGTTACCCTAGATACATAAAATAACTGTCTTTTGTTTAATCCACATCATCGGTTCTCAAGTTTTCATATGAAGTGCAAGATAAAAATTGAAGTAGATGGTAGAGTCTTTGCTGGGTAAAATGAATCCCCCCCTCCCCCATCAGTGGTTTGCTCTGATGTGATGCACGTGTCAGAATGCCACGGAACCCTCTCTGACTTACATCATAATGGCCCTACTGCTATTTAAGCACCGGCCAGGCCAGTGAGTGAGTGAGTGAGTGAGTGAGGAGAGAGTCTCTCCAGTTGTTTGTTGCTTTTGAAAATACTGATTTGATTCTTGGCTGTCATCATTTGATCCTCTGGCAGCAGAGTTCCAGGAAGGAAGACACCTGATTTTAGCCATTCTCTGAAGTGTCGGGCCATGAAGTGCAAACGGAAAACGAAACATCTTGAAACCACACGTCCCCCCAAAGCTGCCAGGATGTCAGGAGGTGTGTGTCAGTGATATTCTCTGAGCATTGGGGATCTAGAAACCATCGTCTAAAGACAAAAGGAACGAGGATTCCTTCTTATGGGAGAGAAAGGCCAGGGAGGCGGGAGGGAGGAAAAGATGTGGGTGTGCCGGTCTTTCTAAGGGATCAGATAATCTGAGGGTCAAGAGGAGGTTCCTGTGACTAGGTCCTTGTCTCTGTGGCGTAGGACCTGTGTTCCCTACATCGTGCTTCTCTAGGTTACTGTGTCACAGATGTAGTGATCGATTAGTATAATTTTTCTTATATAATATATTTCCCTTTATTTCCTTTTTTACACTGTTACAAGTTTTCCAATAATACTTTTTTCAGTTAATGAAGAAAGCGTGACTGGAAGAGGCAAATGAAAAATTAGGAAAAAAGTTTGAGTACCTAAAATTGGAGGGGCAGGGATGAGAGTGTGAAGTCATACAGAAAATGAATTGATTTCTTAGATTGTCTCAGACATTGAGACCTTTCTTTCATCATCTCAAAGCATAGAGATGTAAATGTGAGGCTCCTTTATGACATGTAAGGAAAGAACCAGCAGGACACACACACACACACACACACACACACACACACACACACACACACGCCCTTGCCCGCACATGCACACACAATACCACTTACCCACAATGGTTGAATTGAGAAAGTTTGGCTCTTTCTGGGAAACTGAAATAGCTCTGGTGACTGTGAGGTTTAAAAAGTAAACAAGTCCCATGAGGAAGAATCAAGCTCAGTCGTGGGAGGGGACAGATCAGGACCAAAACCGAGGGTCACAGTGGTGGCTCATGAAGAGAATGTGACATTTCCAACAATGTTTGGGATTTCAGCATATCCCAGTGGGGCCTTGGAGGGAGGCTTGGAAAGTGAGTCTGTCTTCAATTCAGCTTCAACACAAATCAAAACTCATTATATCACTAACAGAGTAGATTCCTTAGTTGGAGTAGGTTAGGCCTTAGTAACTAATACACAAAGGAATCTATTTCTTATGTAACAATTAGTGTATGTGAAGGAATAGGACTAGTCTCCCTGCTGATAAAAACTTTTTATCATTAACACTCAGCTTTCAAATAGAACCCACGTTGTCAACATCCCAGTTAGCTAGAAAAGGGAACACGGCGGGGCACAGAGGAGGATTTCATGCCTATGCCTGGTTGGGGCACGTGTCCTTGCCACTCATTTCCCACTGCAGAAAACTTAGTCACATGGTAAGAACTACTGTAGCTCCCAGAGGAAGGTTGTTCCCGGCCCAGAGCCGAGTCCCCTCTGAAACCTGTGAAATGAAGATAAGTCCAGGAAAAGGGCAGGTTGGGAGAAAGGCTTTTCTTCTTGAGAGTCACTGGCGGCTCATACTCTCCAGCCTGGCACACACACTACTTCCCCACCTCTTCTGTAGACAGTCTTACTCACCATGGTGTGGGCTGCGAGCCAGAAGGGGCTGAGGCAGAGCCCGGCAGGGAGAGGGGGATGACGCAATGGCCCAGGCACAGAACTGAGTCCCTTCCCTCAGCAGGGGCCATAAATGACCCCTTGTCCAAGAACTGCCCAGGGTGTCCGTTTCCAATACATGAGCAAAAATGTATCATGCTGGTATGTAAGCCTCCTATGAAAGAGGTTTTTAAAAGATCTGAATAGGGAGGCTGAGAGTCTTGGAGAAATACAGAAATCCATTCCCAGAAGAGGAGTCTGGGGCAGTCTGTAAAGTCTTCGTTTGAACATCTCCAGCACCATGGCTACTGCCCAGAAATTCCCTGTGAAAATGCTGTATCTGTACCCTTCTCTATATTTATATTGACATCTCTATCTTTATATATATCAATATAGATACCAATCTAGATAGATAGGCAGGCAGACAGACATGCAGAATTCTTTTAAAACTTGAACCCCCATGTTCTGTAATTATGTAATTTCACATGAGGAATAAGGAGCTAATATCCAATTTTAGTCACTAGCTTTTGATATTCTGTATACATCTTTAGAAATATCACATACAGGATAACCAACATCACTGACATCTACCACGCACAATTTTCATAATTGTTTCCTTGTATTTTGGAGCAAGTGAAGTTTCAAAAGCTTAATTTCATGTGGTGGGGATTTCAATGCCTAACATGATTGTCCACTCAACACGTCTTTTGAATGGATATAGA
>JAQQAC010010508.1:19641035-19884450 GCA_029783875.1 Phataginus tricuspis | reverse complement strand
CTACACAGATACACACTTGCACCTTCCCTACTCATGCAATCATTCTCAGACTGCTGTCTACACAATAACCCGTAAGCAATGTTCGCCCTTTCACACAGACAACTTGTTATAGCTCCCTCATTAGGGCTAGCCTAAGCCCTCAAAAACTCCTATGCCCTGAAATGAATGCACTTTCATACACAGTCTTTCTATTCCACACACCACTTCAGCCCAAGGCTTTCAGCCCTTCAGACATCTGCACGTCTGGGAAGCTCAAGCACACTTCCTCCAACACTCTCCATCTCTGTTTCACAATAAGAACATGTACCACCCCTGTTCACGTGTATTGTCACGACACACACATGTACACCATCATTCACCACCCCCTTCCAATGTCAGAAACACTCACCAGGTATGTCCCAGAACATATATAGACCTCCACACCCACAATCCCACATAATCACACCACACACACGCCTCAGATAAAATGTACGTCTCATGGCATTCTGTGATTTCACATATGTATGTACATCCAGGCCCTGTGCCCACATAGGGATATTCTCATCACCTTCTCAAGTCCTATAGACCTCACACACTTATTCTAGTTTTCTCATGTCTGAAGTTTCCTTTCCCAGGGGGAGTAGGAGGAGAAGGAAAAGGAGGAGGGAGAGGGGGAGGAAGAGGAGGTGGAGGAGGAGGAGGAAGAGGGAGGAATCCCTCAGGTGCATCAATATATTCTTTGTATTGGGCCTCTTGAGGTGACTCACCCCCAGGTCTTGCAGGAATGGGAAGCTTCCTCCCCCTCTACCCATGAATCCTTCCCAGTCTGTGTGATTCAGCAAAGTAAATCCTCTCTGTCTTCAGAACACATGGCATCACCAAGCGTCAAGAAAATTTACTACCGGCGTGTCCAGATGAAAAGAGGTGTGGCTGTCTCATGGGATAGGGAGGAAGTCTTGGAGCCCGCCTCAAAGAAGACAAAAATAGAAGAACTTGCTTTGTCTGAAGAGGCCCAAACAACATCCGGCACCTTGTCTACAGGGGAGCTCCTCCCGCAGGGGAGTGAGCAGGCTGGCAGTGCAGAGGAGCCTCCAGCCCAGGAGGAGTGGTTCAGGGCCAAGACGCCCGAGTGGCTGGTGGCGCTGGACGGCGGCATCAGGTGCCTGGGCTGCTCCCAGGTTTTCTGCAGCTTGGAGGCCCTGCGGGACCATGTGGAGCAAGTGTACAGTGAGGGCTTCAAATGCCGGCATTTCTATCGTGTGTTTTCCTGGGTGAATAGCAGCAATACGGAAGAAGAGGATGAGTGGGAAGAGGAGGAGGAGGTGAGGAGGAGGTGGGGCAGAGGTGGAGGGGGAGGAGGAGGTGAGAATTAACTACAGGCGTGTCCAGATGAAAACAACTGTGGCTGTCTCACGGGATATAGGCCGGATTCTTGGAACCCACCTCAAAGACCATAGAAGAATTTGTTTTTTCCCAAGAAGCCCAAAAACATTCAGCCCCTTGTCTACACAGGAACTCCTGACTGACAGGGAGTCCGGCTTGGACAGCAAAGCCCCGCAGGGGAGGGAGCCGACTGGCGGTGCAGTGGAGCCTCCAGCCCAGGAAGAGTGCTCAGGGGCCAAGGCGCCTGAGTGGCTGGTGGCCCTGGACGGCGGCTTCAGGTGCCTGGGCTGCTGCCGGGTTTTCCCCAGCTTGGAGGCCCTGCAGGAACACGTGGAAAATGCATACAGTGAGGGCTTCAGCTGCCAGGTTTTCCATCGTGTCTTTTCTCGGATGAAGAGCAAGAATGAGGAAGAGGAAGAGGAGGAGGAGGAGGAGGAAGAGGAGGAGGAGGAGGAGGAGGTGAGGGGAGGAGGAGGAGGAGGAGGTGAGGGGAGGAGGAGTAGGAGGAGGAGGTGAGGGGAGGTGAGGGGAGGTGGAGGAGGAGGTAGAGATGGAGGAGGAGGAGGAGGAGGAGGAGGTGAGTGGAGGTGGAGGAGGAGGAGGAGGAGGAGGAGGCGAGGGGAGGAGGAGGAGGAGGAGGTAGAGATGGAGGAGGAGGAGGATCAAGACAAGACCATTTATATGTAGACCGGAAAACACTTTGGCAGGAAGACAACCTCCTCTGAGTATGCAGACTTTTTCAGGCCCTAGAAAAGGGGAAATGAAGTAGGCCAGACTCTACTGAGGGCCTTCATCTCTTAGCAGCCATGATACCCACTTTGTTTAAATGTACCCACCACCTTTCCTACCACCTTGCAGAAAGAGGTGCAGAGTGCCCCCTTTTAATATTCTCCACTGCTCTTCTGAAGAGGAGGGACAGGAAGGCAGATCGCACCATGCAGAAGACCAAGACGTCCTCATGCGAACCAAAGAACAAGAACACCAGTCTAGCATCTCTACCACTGCAGCTGAGAACAGGAAACTCGCTGGAAGTGGAAACTGCTGTGGGCCAGCTGCAGAAGAGGTCCTCACATTTTATTCCTACTATTATAGCATCAAGTGTCTTGTTCTCTCAGTGGCCAGCAGAAGAGTTAAATATAGACAAAGCTGAAGAGACATTTTAAAGCCAATGAGGAGACTGTGTCTTTTTAGTTAGTGGGACAAATGAAGGGCTTCTCCTCCATGTTCCAAAAGCCAGAGTTAGAATGGAACCTGGAAATGGTCCCCAGCTTTCTAAATCATGCAGGAAATCCTGAAAGTGGCTGAACACCTGTCACTGAAATAAGAGCTGCCTTTCTCATTGAATGGATCCCCTTCTCTGTTCTGGTCTCTTCAGAGCAACGTAGACCTACTGGCCTGAAGATTTCAAATGATGGCGTCTGACACTGCCCTGCAGTCTGATGAGGCCGCGGTAATTCTGATGAACACCACAGCCACAGGCAGGGCTGGCTTGAAGGCAGATGGGTCTGAGCCTCTGGAGCTGTTCCCTGTTGCCCTGGGAACATGTGGTGGCCAGCAGAGCCCACAGAATGCTGGGAATGCTACACATGCAGGACACCTGTGGAAAGAAGTTCCTGCTCCGGCTCGTCCCTCTCAGGGAGGCAGGGGCCACTGAAAACCCCTGCATGATTGCCGTGCAGAGAGAGGACAGTACAGGTGGAGAGACGGCGGTGTGGTCAGAAGCAGATGCCATCCCTAGTATCAGCAGTGGGGCAAAAGATTGATGGCGACTTGGCAGGAATTTAGGGGAGGAGGTCGCTCAATTGACAGGGGTTCAAAAGGCTCTTTAAATTTCTTTTCCCGGAGAGAGGATTAAAGATTGCGGCGTGAGAGGTGAGACAGAGGCCTCTTCCTAAAGCTGCATATAATATGAAAATATAAGTAATACAACTATTCTTGAAAGAGCAACAGGAAAGGACTGCAACAAACTGCATACACCTGGAGACAAGAGCAGACCTCACTGAGAAGGGTAACATACTAAAGCTGTGGTCCTGTGGAATCCAAGCCTTTCCCCCAACCCAGCTCACCGGCAGGAGGAAGAGGAATGGAGCAGGGAGGGAGTGGAGATCTGGGACTGCTGAATACCTAACTCTGGAGATATTCTCTGGGAGCACAAACCTACATTTTATGGTGCTTGCATGAAACTCTCATAATTAGGGGTTGGAAAGCTAAGACAGGCAGAATTCCTGGAGAGACTAAGATTCCAGCTGCTTATGGAAAGCAGGGATCCATATCCAGCTCCTCTGGGACAAAAGAAACGTGGGCAGTCTGAGAGACTTCCTAACAAAGAAGCCCTTAGCAAGAGAGCTGCTAAAGGGGCAAGGATTGCACAGAGCTTACTACTCAGGAGAAAGGACATGTAGACAAATTGTCTGGGTGCACTCTGCCCAGCAGATTGGGAGCTTTCACGATCTTCAGGTGCTCCAGCTCCCTGGCTGCCTACACAACCCCTTCTGTGACAGGTAGACTACTGCACCTTTCTCCTGGCCAGCCCCACCAGGCTGGGAAACCCTACCCTGGCGTTAGCCCAGCCAGAGGGAAGATCTGTCTACAGCAACTAAAAATGCAAAGCACAGAGGCTTATACCTGTGTGCTCAGCCCACTGGTTCAGGCAGTGCAGACAGGCATAGCAGCCGGGGAGCAGGAAATAGCCCTTTCCTACCCCCAGGCACCAATACCACTTCCCTACGATCCCGACATTGCTTCAGGGGCCAAGCAGCTCAGAGAGTAGAGCTTCTGGGCACTAGAGGGCACCATACACAAATATGAGACGCTAAAGGAACCTGGTCCAGAGTAAAATTACTGATACAACTCCTGAGAAATATTTAAATGATATTGACCTCATGACTCTCCTTGCAAGGAAGTTCAAAGTAAAACTCATTAACATGCTCATGGAGGTATGGAAAGATATTCAAGAACTCAGAAATGAATTATGGTAGGAGATCCAATCATTGAAGAGCACAATGGACGGTATTAAAAACAGATTGGATATGGTGGAGGAGACAATAAATGAAATAGAAACTATAGAAGAGGAATACAAAGAAGCTGAGGCACAGAGAGAAAAAAGGATCTCTAAGAATGAAAGAATATTGAGAGAACTGTGTGACCAAAACAAACAGAACAATATTCACATTATAGGGGTACCAGAAGAAGAAGAGAGAATAAAGGAATAGAAAGTGTCTTTGAGGAGGCGATTGCTGAAAACTTCCCCAATCTGGGGAAGGAGATAGTCTCTCAGGCCATGAAGGTGCACAGATCACCCAACAGAAGGGACCCAAGGAAGACAACAGCAAGACAATAATTAAAATGGCAAAGATCAAGGATAAGGACAGACTATTAAAAGCAGCCAGAGAGAGAAATAAGATCACATATAAAGGAAAGCCCATCAGGCTATCATCAGACTTCTCAACAGAAACCTTACAGGCCAGAAGGGAGTGGTATGATGTATTCAACGCAATGAAGCAGAAGGGCCTTGAGCCAAGATTACTTTATCTGGCAAGATTATCATTTAAATTTGAAGGAGTGATTAAACAATTTCCAGATAAGCAAAAGCTGTCAGAATTTACTTTGCACAAACCATCCCTACAGTGTATTTTGGAGGGACTGCTATAGATGGAAGTGTTCCTAAGGTTTAATAGCTGTCACCAGAGGTAATAAAACCACAGTTAAGAAAGTAGAACAGCTAAGTACTAAGAAAACACAAAATTAAATTAACTATCCCCAAAGTCAATCAAGGGATAGACAAACAGTACAGAATATGATACCTAATACACAAAGAATGGAGGAGGAAGAAAAAAGAGGAGGAAAAAAGAAACAAAAAGAAAAAGAACCTTTACATTGTGTTTGTAATAGCATATTAAGTGAGTTAAGTTAGACTCTTAGATAGTAAGGAAGTTAACCTTGAACCTTTGGTAACCACGAAGCCGAAGCCTGCAATGCCAATAAGTACATACCTATCCATAATCACCCTAAATGTAAATGCTGAATGTACCAATCAAAAGACATAGAGTCACTTAGTGGATAAAAAAAACAAGACCCATCTATATGCTGCCTTGAAGAGACTCACTTTAAACCCAAAGACATACACAGACTAAAAGTGAAGGGATGGAAAAAGACATTGCATGCAACTAATAGGGAGAAAAAAGCAGGAGTTGCAGTACTTATATAATACAAAATAGACTTCAAAACAAAGAAAGTTACAAGAGACAAAGAAGGATATTACATAATTATAAAAGGGTCAGTCCAACAAGTAGATATAACCATTATAAACAGTTATGGACCCAACACGGGAGCTCCTACATGTGTGAAACAAATACTAACTGAGCTAAAGGGGGAAAAAGAATGCAATGCATTCATTCTAGGAGACTTCAACACACCACTCACTCTGAACGACAGATCAACCAGACAGAAAATAAATAAGGTGACAGAGACACTGAACAACACATTAGAACAGATGGACCTAACAGACATCTACAGAACTCTACACCCAAAAGCAGCAGAATACACATTCTTCTCAAGTCCATAGGGAACATTTAAAAAAATAGATCATATACTAGGCCACAAAAAGAGCCTCAGTAAATTGAAAAAGATTGAAATTGTACCAACCAGCTTCTCAGATCACAAAGGAATGAAACTAGCAATAAATTATGCAAAGAAAATGATAAATCCCACAAACACATGGAGGCTTAAAACATGCTCCTAAATAATCAATGGATCAAAGACCAAATAAAAACAGAGATCAAGCAATATATGGAGACAAATGACAACAATAATTCAACACCACAAAATATGTTGGACGCAGCAAAGGCCGTGCTAAAAAGAAAGTATATTACAATACAGGCCTACCTCAGGAAAGAAGAACATTCCCATACAAGCAGTCTAAACTCACAATTAACGAAACTAGAAAAAGAAGAACAATGAGGCAGAAAGTCAGTAGAAGGAGGGACATAATAAAGATTAGAGCAGAAATAAATAAAATAGAGAAGAATAAAACAATAGAAAGAATCAACGAAAGGAAGAGCTCATTCTTTGAGAAAATAAACAAAATAGATAAACCCCTAGACAGACTTATCAAGAAAAAAAGAGAGTCTACTCACATAAACAGAATCAGAAATAAGAAAGGAAAAATCACTACGGACAGCACAGAAATACAACGAACGATTAGATAATACTATGAAAAACTATATGCTAACAAACTGGATAACCTAGAAGAAATGGACAACTTTCTAGAAAAATACGACCTTCCAAGGCTGACCCAGAGAGAAACAGAAAATCTCAACAGACCAATTACCAGCAACGAAATTGAACTGGTAATCAACATTCTACCTAAGAACAAAACACCTGGAACAGATGGCTTCACTGATGAATTTTATCAAACATTTAGTGAAGACCTTATACCCATCCTCCTTAAAAGTTTCCAAGGAGTAGAAGAAGAGGGAATACTTCCAAAGTCATTCTATGAGACCAGCATCACTCTAATACCAAAACCAGGCAAAGACACAACAAAAAAAGAAAACTACAGACCAATATCCCTGATGAACATAGACGCAAAAATACTCAACAAAATATTAGCAAACTGAATTCAAAAATACATCAAAAGGATCATCCATGATGATCAAGTAGGATTTATTCCAGGGATGCAAGGATGGCTCAACATTCAAAAATCCATCAACATCATCCACCACATGAACAAAAAGAAGGACAAAAACCACAAGATCATCTACATAGATGCTGAAAAAGCATTAGACAAAATTCAACATCCATTCATGATAAAAACTCTCAACAAAATGGGTATAGAGGGCAAGTACCTCAATATAATAAAGGCCATATATGACAAACCCACAGTCAACATTATACTTAACAGCAAGAAGCTGAAAGCTTTTCCTTTAAGATTGGGAACAAGACAAGGATGCCCACTCTCCCCACTTCTATTCAACATAGTACTGGAGGTCCTAGCCATGGCAATCAGACAACCAAAGAAATAAAACGCATCCAGATTGGCAGGGAAGAAGTTAAACTGACCCTGTTTGTGAATGACATGATATTGTACATAAAGAACCCTAAAGAATTTATTCCAAAACTACTAGATCTAATATCTGAATTCAGCAAAATTACAGGATACTAAATTAATAAGCAGAAATCTGTGGCATTCCTATACACTAACAATGACCTAGCAGAGAGAGAAATCAGGAAAACAGTA
Source organism: Phataginus tricuspis (assembly GCA_029783875.1). Taxonomy (NCBI): domain Eukaryota; kingdom Metazoa; phylum Chordata; class Mammalia; order Pholidota; family Manidae; genus Phataginus; species Phataginus tricuspis. Next base: position 19,876,850 of record JAQQAC010010508.1, on the reverse strand, counting down.
TCATTGAAAGGTGCATCAAAAAGAATAAAATACCTAGGACTAAACCTAACCAAGGAAGTGAAAGACCTATACTCTGAAAACTATAAGACACTCATGAGAGAAATTAAAGAAGATAGCAATAAATTGAAACACATCCTGTGCTCCTGAATAGGAAAATTAATATTGTCAAAATGGCCATCCTGCCTAAAGCAATCTACAGGTTCAATGCGATTCCTATCAAAATACTAACAGCATTTTTCAACGACCTAAAGAAAATCATTCTAAAATTCACATGGAACCACAAAAGACCCCGAAGAGCCAAAGCAATCCTGAAAAGGAAGAATAAAGCTGGGGGGATTATGCTCCCGAACTTCAAGCTTTACTACAAAGCCACAGTACTCAAGACAATTTGGTACTGGCACAAGAACAGACCCACAGACCAATGGAACAGACTAGAGAGCCCTGATATAAGCCCAACCATATATGGTCCATTAATAGATGATAAAGGAGCCATGGACATACAATGGGGAAGTGAAAGCCTCTTCAACAGCTGGTGTTGGCAAAACTGGACAGTTACATGCAAAAGAATGAAACTGGATTGTTGTTTATCCTCATACACAAAAGTAAACTCGAAATGGATCAAGGACCTGAATGTAAGTCATGAAACCATAAAACTCTTAGAAGACAACTTAGGCAAAAATCTCCTGAATATAAGCATGAGCAACTTCTTCCTGAACGCATCGTGAGCAAGGGAAACAAAAGCAAAAATGAACTCATGGGACTACATCAAACTAAAGCTTCTGTACAGCAAAGGACACCGTCAACAGAACAAAAAGACATCCTACAGTATGGGAGAATATATTTGCAAATGACATATCTGACAAGGGGTTAACATCCAAACTATATAAAGAACTCACATGCCTCTACACCCATAAAGCAAATAACCCGATTAAAAAATGGGCAGAGGATATGAAGAGACAGTCCTCCAAAGAAGAAATTCAGATGGTGAACAGACACATGAAATGATGCTCCACATCACTAATCATCAGGGAAATGCAAATTAAAACCACAATGAGATATCACCTCACACCAGTAAGGATGGCCACCATCCAAAAAACTAAGAACAACAAATGCTGGTGAGGATGCGGAGAAAGGGGAACCCTCCTACACTGCTGGTGGGAATGTAAGCTAGTTCAACCATTGTGGAAAGCAATACGGGGGTTCCTCAGAAAACTCAAAATACAAATACCATTTGACCCGGAATCCCGCTCCTTGGAATTTACCCAAAGAATACAACTTCTCAGATTCAAAAAGACATATGCACCACTATGTTTATCGCAGCAGTTTTTACAATAGCCAAGAAATGGAAGCAACCTAAGTGTCCATCAGTAGATGAATGGATAAAGAAGATGTGGTACATATACACACTGGAATACCATTCAGCCATAAGAAGGAAACAAATCCTGCCATTTGCAACAGCATGGATGGAGCTGGAGGATATTATGCTCAGTGAAATAAGCCAGGCGGAGAAAGACAAGTGCCAAATGATTTCCCTCATCTGTGGAGTATAACAACGACGCAAAACTGAAGAAACAAAGTAGCAGCAGACTCAGAGACTCCAAGAAGGAGCTAATGGTTACCAAAGGGGAGGGGTGTGGGAGGGCGGGTGGGGAGGGTGGGAGAAGGGGAAAATAAATAAATAAATAAATAAGGAAACCAGAAAAATGTGTAAACATCTTTGTGGGAATAAAGCACATTTAGGTTTAAAGAAAAAAAAAGAAAATAGAGGACTCAAGCAAAAAAAAAAAAACAGCGGTGAAACAAGAGACAATACAACTGCTATTATACAAGTGTAAAGGTATCATAAGAAACTGCTATAAACAATTGTAGGCCAACAAATCCAGCATAAAAAAATTGATAAATTCCTAGAAGCATATTACTTACTAAGTTTGAATCTTGAAGAAATAGAACATCTGGACCAACTAATTACTAGCAACAAAATTGGATCAGCAAACAAAATATTGCCAACAAAAAACATCCAGGCCCATGTGGTTTCACTGATGAATTATTCCAAAATTTAAAGGAGAATTAATACCAGTTCTCTTGACCTTTTCCAAGAAATATAAGTGGAGGGAACATTCCCAAACTTCTTTTCCGAGGCCATGATTACCCAGATAACAAAACCAACCAAGAGCACCACCAGAAAAGAAAATGATAGGCTAATTTCCCTGATGATCATAGATGAAAAATACTCAAGAAAATCTGAACAGACTGAATTTAGCAATACAGTCGAAGGATCATACACCATGATCAAGAGGAATTTATTTCAAGGATGAAAGAATGTATCAACAGCCAGAAATCATCAATGTCATACACCATATTAATAAAATGAAGCCTAAAATTCATGATCATATCAATAGATGCATAAAAATTATGACAATATTTAACATGCATTTATGACTAAAACTCTCAACAAAGTGGGTTTAGAGGGAATGTACCTCTACATAGTAAAGGCCATATATGACAAGTCCATAGACCATATCATACTTAATGGTGAGAAGTTGAAAGTTTTCCTTTAAGATTCGGAACAAAACAGTGGTGTCCACTCTAGCCATTTTTTTATTTAACATGGTAATGGGAGTCCTAGCCATGATAATTAGGCAAAAAAAGAAATGAAAGGTATCCAAATTGAAAAGGAAGAAGTTAAACTGTCTCTATTGCAGGTGCCATGATATTATATATGGAAAACACTATGGATAAAAAAACAATATTCAAAATAAATTGCATTTCCATATGCCAACAATGAACCATCAGAAAAAGAAATTAAGAAAAAAATCCCATTTACCATTGCATCCAAAAGAATAGCCAGAAATAATTTAATCAATAAGATAAAGTTTCATAAGCTGAAAACTAAGGCATTGATGAAAGCACTGAAGAAGACATAAACTAATGTAAAGATATTCCATGTTCAATGACTGAAAGAATTAATATTGTTAAAACGTGCATATTACCTAAAGCAATCTACATATTCAATGCATTTTTTATGAAAACTCCATTAATATTTTTCAGAGAAATAGAAAAAAAAAACCTATAAGTTGTAGGAAGGGAACCACAAAAGATCCCAAATTACCAAAGCAGTATTGAGAAAGAACATAGCTGAAAGCATCAGACTTCCTGATTTCAAACCTTATTGCAAAGTTACAATAATCAAAACAGTATGGTATTGATGTAAACAAACACATGGATCAATACAGGAGAATAGAGAGCCCAGAAATAAACACAGGCATATATGTAAAATTAATTTAACACAAAGAAGCAAATAATTTACAATGGGGAAATGATAATCTCTTCCATAAATGGTGCTGGAAAAGCTGGATATGCACATGCAAAAGAATGAAACTGCACCCATATCTTATACCATATACAAAGATCAATTCAAAATGGATCAAACTTGATCATGAGATCTGAAACCACAAAACTCCCAGAAGAAGACAGGGGGTAAACTACTAGATATTGGTCATGGCAATGAATTTTCAGATTCATACAGAAAGTGTAAGCAACAAAAGCAAAAATCAAGAGGGACTACATTGAATTAAAAAGCTTCTGCACAGCAAAGGAGACCATCAACAAAATGGAAGGCAGTTTATGGAATGGGAGGAAATATTTGTAAATCATGTATCTTATAAGGGGTTAATATACAAAATATATAATGAATTCATACAACTTAATAGCAAAAAAAAAAAGAAAAGAAAAACACATGATATGACTAAAAATGGGCAAAGAAAAAGAGGTAGAATTTTTCCAAAGTAGACTTAGAAATGGCAACTGTGCATGAAAAGGTTCTCACATCACAAACCATTAGGAGAATGCAGATTAAAAAAGCAAACAAACCAAACTCAGGTGTCACCTCACACCTGTTAGAACGGCATTATCAAAAAGATAATAGATGAAAAATGCTGTCATGGCTGTGGAGCCAACGGACCTCTTGTGACCTGTTGGTGGGAATGTAAATTAGTGCAGGCACTTAAAAAAGCTACCTGTAATTCCTCAGGAAATTAAATATGGACCTACCGTAGGATCCAGGATTCTCACCTCTGGGTATATATCCAAAGGACATGTAAACAGGATGTTGAAGAGATAGGCACTCCCAGGTTCACAGTAGCCAAGATGTGGGAACAAACTGAGTGTCCGTCAAGGGATGAACGAATAAAGAAGATGTGCTATATACACAACAAAATATTATTCACCCATGAGAAAGAAGGAAATCTTGCTTTTTGTGACATGAATGGACCTTGAAGTCACTATGCTAAGTGAAATGAACCACACAGGGAAAGACAGATACTGCAGGAGCTCATTTATTCATAGAATAAAGAAAAAGTCAAACTCATAGAACCAGAGAGTAGAAAAATGGTTGCCAGGGCCTTGGGTCAGGGGTGTGGGGAGGTGGAAAATAAAGGGGGGTTGGTAAAAGCATATAAACCTCCAGCTATAAGATGAGTACGTCTGGGGTCCAATATAAAACATAGTGACTTAAGTTGATGACACTATACAGTATAATTGAAATTTACTAAGAGGGTAGAACTTAAATGTTTTCAAATACACAAAAAAATGTAAATATGTGAGGTCATAATTTTTTTAATTAACTAGATGGGGGATTCTTTCACAACATATATTTCAAATCACCTAATGTACACTTTAAATATCGTACAATTTAATTTGTCAATTGTACCTCCATAAAGCTGAAATTTAAAAATTAATAAAGTATGTAAGATGACACTATATTATTTCTGTGATTACTTTCAGCCCCTCCTCTCATAATGTGCATAATTAATTTGTTTTCCTAAATTGGAAACATTTTGCAACTCATGATTCTCATACTAGTTAATTCAAAGAGTAATTGTCTCTGCAAAATGAACTGTAATAATCTCACCTTGAATATAAAAATCCAACAGGAAGCTAAGTGTTGGAATCAAAAGACCCAAAGACATTCAGTGTCACTGCGGCAAACATCAAATGCAACCCAGGAACGTATTTGATCATGAGTCATAAAGATCTGTTCTGAGCCATAAATTATATTTAGAGGGAGACAGTAAACACAATTTGCTTTCAAGTTTTATATCTCCAGAACACTCATTTTCTCAGGTGCTAATATGAAGAGATGTAAACAGCCCAGGAACTACTTTCCGAAACACAAGCTATAAAATTAACGATCTCTGCCAAAGATTTTCACATTTCTCATCACGATAAACAAATTGGACATAAAACAGCCTGACTGGATGTGCTCCGGGTGGTAGAGTGTGAGGAGGGGGTATCGGGTGCTGCCAAGATATAACCTTTATTTAGGAAGGGGAGGGGGAGGAGAGGAGAGGAAACAGTGCTTTAAATTATATTGGAACAAAAATGACAGGTGTTCATCAGTGTGCCTGGACTAGTAAACATACCCAGACAACCAAACTCGGGGCTTCACTGCAAGGTGGACGTGTGAGGGGTTAGTTTGGAAAACATACCATTGGTGAGATGAAAGGGAGCCAAATAAGGGATGTGAGGCTGTGGGCCTGTCAGCCCGGAGCTGGTCGCTCACTGTGGTGGGGTGTGCCAGGGAAAAGCCACTGAACATGTGTTTCTCTGCTTTGCAACGTACCAACTGTGCAGAATGATGGAAAATAGCAGGACTGCACAGATTCTACTAGAAGCAAAAGTCAGGACCAGCATCCTTTATCAGTAGAGATATTTTAAAGAAAAGATACCAAAAGATATAAAAATTAAATTTATTTTTCCTTCCTACAAAAAATAAAATATGTTAGACAAAACTTAAATTTCCTGACATTTATTATACTAGGACGGGATGTACACAAAGATAGTATGTGTACATAGGTATTTTTTTAATACACACATAGTCATAGATAAGAATTTCATTTTCCCATGGGACTCAGTTCAGTCTGTTTATTTTTACATGGATGTCTATCGTTTATTGTAAGAAAACCATCTATAAAATAGAGTAGGCCTATCTAAACCATGGGACTGCATGTGCGTGATTATGTGTGCAAGTGACTTTTCCTGTGGCAACAAATATGGTGTAAAAATTTAAAAACGAATGAATAAACAAATATCACAGAAAATTCCCCCAGTAACAAACTACACCTGAATGAATATTAATTTTGATGGGCAATCTAAAAGCTCATTTGTATACCCGAGGGATAACGTCTATCCTCTGCTTAGTGCCTGCCCTGCAACAGATGTGGTTCCACGCATCTTACATACACTGACTTCTCAGAAATAAGTATCATCGTCACCCTTGTTTTGTAAGTGGTACAAATGTGGGAGAGACACGTTATTCAATCTTCCCAAAGTTCGTCAGTTGCCGAGAAGTGAAGCCAACGTTTGAACCAAAACAGAGTCCTTGGTCCTGCGGCTGGGGAAGGGGGTGCTCAGCTAAATGCTCCGTGAGCCATGCTTACACACGGATCGTGCAGAGCGAAGCGGTGCCCACATGCGAGGACACCCTCACCACCCGGCCCCGCGTCCCCCGTCTTCAATGTGGTGAATGGCTACCACGTGACTGCTACGGACGAACGATGTAAAAAGAGACGCACGGATAGACAGACTCCTGACAGATTCCATCTTGCAAAAGACTTAAGGTGTAAAGTGGACCGAGGCAGATTTGAATCGGTATCCATAAAATTCTTAATTGTACCGTCTTCCATTAGGAAAAAGAGTGTATCACCCGTGAGCCGCCCACGCACAACGCCGGCGCAGGGCGGACCAGGGTCGGCGTGTGGGCGCGCTCGGACCGCCCCGGCCAGGCTGTGACCGACGGGGCTCCCCGGCGGGGCTGCAGCGGGAGCCGGTGGGAGCGGGAGGGAGGAGACGAGACGGCCGGCTTCTCTCGGGTTGCACCTTGTGGTTCCCGCCTCTCCCCTGCGCTGGGGGCTGCGGGGGCGGCGAGGACGCGGAAGGTCTCGGCTGAGCTCTGGGTCGTCTCGCACACACTCCTCGACCTTCTCTGCTGTGCAATTCTTGCCACGCCCCACGTGTGGTTCCGCGCACGGGCCGCCGCGGATCCAGGGAGGGCTGCCCGCCGACGGAGGCCCTGAGACGAGACTGCGAGAGCGTGGTATGTATGTCCTTCCCGCATTTACGCCTGGGGGGCCTTCCTCCTGCGGCGCCGTCTCCCTCTCCACAGCCCCGGTGAGGGCCCGGCCTCTGCCTGGCGACCCAAAGCCTTGGGCTCACCCTCCTCGCTCCTCCCACAGTCTCTCGAGGCGCTGATGGCAGCTGTTGGCCCCTGAAGCCCTCACGACCTCCTGCAGAGCTCCCGGATCTCCACTTCCCCTCCGGTCTGTTTCAGTGCAGCTGGAATCGCTGCAGCCTGCTGTGCGCCCTGGGTTCTGGTGCTGAACCCTTGCTTCCCGGCTGCCCTGCGCCCTGAAGGGGTCGCTTCCCAGGTGGTGCCAATGTACTCCCCCACCTGGGAGCCCACCCCAATAGGCAGACAATTTCTGCTGAGGTTAGCCCTTTTTGGAATGACCCAATTATTGTCCAAATGGAAGTTCTTTTCAAAATTACCAAGAAAGCTTCCATCTGTGGGATCCCAAATCCCCCACTGTAAACCCCCGCACCCCAAATAGTTAGAAGTACCATTTGCTCCCCTTGAGTTTTCTTCAGACACTTGAGCCATCCTCTCAAAGAACAAACTACTTCAGGCATCAGTACGGCATTGCTTCCCCCAAAAACTCCAAGGGGCAAAGGGGAAGCTCTGTGGGGTTTTTCTTGAAACTCTCCACACGTGTATCAGGGGGGTGAGAAATCACCCCTCCTGTTCCTCAAGAGGGCTTGTGGGAGATGCAGAGCCATAGTATAGAAACAACTCCAAAAAAACCTAACACCTTGTATCTGCCCATCTTCTAAAAAAAAAACAGTCAAAAACAAATGAAAAATTGGGAAACATTTTCAAAGTAAATAGTACAGATGAGTAGTAGCAGCTTTAATAAATAAACAGCCATATACATTACTGTAACTCTGTGGTCTAGCACTTTGCTTTGGAATGTGGGAATGTTTGGGAACTCTTATTTTGTTCTTAATGTATTAGTTGTAATCAAAACAATAGACTAAGAGTCCTAGTCCACTATCCATCCGCATATTTTTAAATTGACATCTTAGGTAAGTTGTACATGGACAAATTATGAAACTGATGACTATTCAGATAGGTACACAGTGAAAATTATGTATCCTTCCATGTCCCTTGAGCAGCCCCACTCCCTGTCCCACCAAGGCAGCCCTTGCTACTGGAGTCATGTGTCCATCCAGGGAGAGTCTATGCCGAGAATATGAGAGAGTTTTGTGCTTTTTTAAAACCAATGCAGCATAATTGTTCTAGCCCTTGTTTTATTTTTAGTTTGTATTGTATACCGTGGAGCAGTACATAGATTTTGCATTATTTTCCATAACAGCATGGCATTTAGTTACATATATTTACCATGCAATCTTTAGTATTCTGTTGATGGACATTGTTTTCATCTTTTGCAAATAAATACACAACCATACTAATATGTAAACTTGTCCTTTTGCATGTATCTACACGACACATTCACAGAAACTGAAATTCTGTACCAAAGTTTATGTGCATTTTAAATGTTGATAAGGGTTGTTAAGTTACCCCAATGGACAGCTACCAATTTATATTTCAGGAAAGTAAGAGAATTTCTGTTTCTTTATCAAACCATGATGTGTACTGTAAACGTATTTGAAATACACTAGTCTAAGTGAGACTGAAGCCCATTATACTTTTAATTTTAACATTCCTTGTTTGGAGTGAAATTTTGCATCTTTGAAGCTACCTGAAGCCATTTATATTTCATTGTCTAAACTATTTGTTCATATCTTGTCATTTTCCTGGGGTTCATTAAAATGTTCTAATAACTCATATGGCTGTTTATTTATTAAAGATAGTATCTACTTACCTGTACTGTGCATTACAAAGGGTTTCCTTACCTTTTAATTTGTCTTTTGACTTTGTGATTTTTAAACATGCAGAATCCTTCTTAAAATTCAAATTGATAAAACTTTAGTTGTTTTTCATTTCCATCATATTTTGAAAGGACTTTTCATGTTAAGATAATAAAAAAACTCATAGTGCCTACAATATTTTATGATTTTACTTTTCACATTTAAATGTTTGTTTCATCTGATAATTAATTTTTCTATGTGAAAATTTATTTTGTGAATGTCTACTCAGTGTCTCAACATCATTAATAAAGTATCTTTAAACAACTAACATTTCACTGTCATTTTCATACACTAAACTTCTATATTCATATAGGTATATTTCTGGATTTCCATTTTGTTCCTCAAATATTTATTTATTTCTATATTAGCATCCTATTTTTAATTACTGCAACTATATGATTGGCTTTGGTATCAGCTAAAGATAATTTCTGCTCACAACTCTCCTATTCAGAATTTTGCTGGCTATTAATGAACTGACCTTCTATTTAGTTTTATAAATGAAAAATCTAGTTCTTTAAAAATCTTGTTGATTTCATTGGAATTTATTACATTTATGGATGAGCTTAGGGAAAATTGGAGACTTGAAGATATTATTTTCTTATGTAAGGAAAGGGCACACCTTCAACTTTTTTGTTTTCCCTTTTTTGTTCTTCAGATTTTAATTATAAGGTTTTATTCACATAGTGCTAGTATATTTCTCATGTTTTTTCCTATTTAAAAATAGTATGAAATACTTTAAACAAAATGGTGTTTTGGAAAACACAGTGAACGACCAGGTATCCATGCCACACAGCTAAGGAAATTATCCCATATCAATACAGTTGAGCTTCACATCAATTCTTTTGGGTCTTTTTTCATTTATAATAATTTTGGAATTTATCTCTGTTATAGCCTATATCTGTAGTTGGTTCATTTTTATTGCTGAATAGCATTCCATCGTATGAATATACCGCTGTATTTATCCACTTACCAGCTGACAAGTGCCCTAGTGTTTTCTAGTTTGACTATGAATAACACTGCTGGCAAATATGTGCATGTGCCTTTGTACAGACATACATATTTAACCAGAGTAAATTCCTAAAAGTGGAATTGATGGGTCATATGGAAAATGTATGTTTAGCCTTTTGTAAAATTGTGAAATGTCTTCCAATGTAGCTATACCATTTTAGGCTCCTCCCAGCTGTGAACAAGATTCCAGTTTCTCCACACCCTGACCAACACTGTATGTTCTGTCTTCTTTATTATACCCATTATAGATGATATGTAGCAGTAACTCATTATAGCTTTAATTAACATTTCTCTAATTAATATTGATTTGGATTGATTTGGAACATCATTCATATGCTCATTAGCCATCTGTGGTACCTACATCAGCAAAATGTCTGTTAAAATCTTTGTTCTTTGTTTAATTAGGTTGTTTTCATGTTGAATTGTAAGTTTTTATATATTCTGCATGCAAATCAGACATGTGATTTGAAAATATTTTTCCCCCAGTCTAAGTGAACTATAGTTTAGTTTTTCATTTTTCTACTGTTGTCTTTTGAAACACAAATTTTTTTGTTATAATGCAGTCTGATTGAATTTTTTTTCTTTTATAAATCATGCTTCTAGTGTTTTATCTAAGAAATCTTGGTCAAACCCAAGGTTAGAACATTATCCATTTTATTTTCTTCTGGAGATTTATATTTTCCCTGGTCTATGAACATGCTTAACCAATTTTGTTACATAAAGACTTAAGTGGATGTTTTTGCATGTATGTATGTGTAATTGTCCCAAAACTATTTGCTAAAAATACTGTTCTTTTACCATTGCATTGTCTTAGCACTTAGGTCACAAATCAATTGACTATAAATGTATGAGCTTAACTCTTGACTTCCAATTTTGTCTCATTGATCTGACTAGTCTTATACCAAGATCACATTATTTTGAATACAATTATTTTTTTAATTATTTAAAAGCATTTAATTTAATTTCTCTAAATTTACTTTCTCATATAGTTTTGGCTCTTTTAAGTGACTTGCATTGCCTTATACATTTTAGGATCATTCTATCAGTTTCTGCAAAAGGCTTAAAATTTTGTTAAAATTTTGACATGTAGGTCCATTGAATTTGCGAATTGTTTTTGCAGATAATTGCTGATTTGGAATTTTTTAGTTTTCCCAACCCATGAATGCAAAATATTTTTCATTTACATGGACATTGTTTTACATTTCTCTCAGGTTTCTGTTGTTAAATTTATTCTCAAGTATTTTATTTTTCTTAGAGGCTATTGTGAATGTAATTGTTTTATTAAATTTATTTTTGGATTGTTCAATAGTGTATAGAAATATAATTTATTTTATTTTTGTGTATTGATTTTATACCCTTCCACTATAATACACTTGTTTACTTTTTCTAGCATTTTTTCTTTGTGATGTATTTCTTAGTATTTTTTACATGCAGATTTATGTCATCTATGAGTGCAATTTTCTTTTTTGTCCTTTATCAAACTTGTTAGTTCTTGTAAAGACAAGAACTAACAAGTTTGTTAGTGATGTGGAGAGTCTCTTCATATGTCTGTTGGCCAGCTGCATGTCTTTTCTGAAAAAATGTCTACTCAGGTCTTCTGCCTATTTTTAAATCAGATAATTTATGTGTTTTTGGTGTTGAGTTTGCCACTATTTTAGGAATTTTTATGTCTATGGGAGATATTAGTCTACAGCTTCATTTTGTTGTGATGTCTTTTTCTGGCTTTGGTATTAGGATAACACCAGGCTAGCAGAATAAGATGGGAATTTGTCTTTTAACCAAAAATGTTTGCAATTGATTGCTATTTCTTCTATACATAATTGGTAGACTTTATCACTGAAGCAATGTGCATCTTGGCTTCTAATTGGGGGAATATTCTAGTCAATAAAACTTATTTATTTTCTATTTCTCAGTATTTTTCTATTGTTCCTCTAGTACTTGAGTGAATTTCAGTAATTTTTGTCATCCTACGATTTATCAATTTCATCCACATGGCTTAATTTGTTAGTATTTTCCCCCATATTCCATATTCTGGAGGGTTAGTAATTACGTTAGTTTTTTCATTCCTAATTTTGAAAATGTATGTCTTTTTTAAAAAAAATATTGGCCAGCCTGTATCAGGGGTTGGCATACTTTTTCTGGAAAGACCTAAATGATAAATGTTTTAGGACTTTCAGGCCCTATAGTCCCTTGCAACTAGTTAGCTCTGCTGTTTAGTAGGAAAGCAGCCGCAGACAATACATAAGTAAATAGGCTTTGATATGTTCTAATAAAACTTCAGTTGAAAAAAGTGTGCAAGCCAGATTGGCCATAGTTGGCTGACCTCTGAGCAACCTACAGTTTATAAATCTGTTGATCTTTTCAAAGAACCAACTTTTAGTTTCATTCACTTTCTCCACTGTTCTTTTTTGTTTTTTTTAATTTCATTGATTTCTGCACTGTTTTTTATCACTTCCTTTATTTGCTTGCTTTGAGCTCAGTATTCTCTTGTTTTTGTAGTGTTTTTCTGATGGCAGCTTAGCTAACTGATGTAAGCCCTCTTTTATTTTTTTCCTATATAGGCATTTGAAATGGAAATTTTCCTCCTACTACTGCTTGGCCTGTAGTCCATATATATTGATACGCTGTAGTTTTGGTTTTGATTAAGTTCAAAATATTTTCTAACTTCCCCTGTAATTTTTCTTGAGCAATAGGTCATTTAGAAGTGAATGATTTAATTTCAAAACATTTGAGAAGATACCATATTTCTTTCTGTTGTTTATTTATAATTTAAGTCATATTCAGAAAGCGTGATTTGTATGACTTCAGTAATTTTAAGTGAATTTGTTTTGTGGCCTAGCATATGATTTCTCCTAGAAAATGTCCCATGTATACCAAAAGACAAAGTGTATTCCATATTAGAGGAGTTCAGCCTTTACACATGTTAGGTCAAATTGGATAGTGTTATTCAACTCTTTTATATACTTGCTGATTTTCAGTCTAGTTATCCCATCAATTATTGATTGTCACATATTGAAATCTCCAAATATGATTTCTGATTTGTCTCAATTATTCCCATTTTTACTTTCATGTACACTGAAACTCTGTAATCAACTCTATGCACATTTGTACTTATTAGGTCTTTCTAATATGTTGAGTCTTTCAGGACAGGTCCCTCTCTGTCTCTGGTGACACTTTTGTTCTTAAGTCCATTTTGGTTCATACTAATACAAGTACTTTATTTTCCATACAATTACTGATTCCATAGTACATACTGTTTTATTCCTCTTAAACAAAACACACTTGTGTCCTTGAATCTAAGGTTTGCCACCTGAAGACAACATATATTTAGATCTTGTTTTTTGTTCCTAGTCAGATTCTGGGTAACTTTCAGTTGGACTTTAGTCCATTTGGATTTACGTTGATATGGTTAGATTTACATTTCCTACTTTGCCATTTATTTTCTAGATGCCTCCTGTATTTAGTTCTTCCATTTTTTCTTTATTTTCTTCTTTTCTGTTAAATATGTGTACTTTGGAGTAGAACTCTGTTGAATTTTTTTTACTATTTTTTAAATTATTTTCTTAGTTTTTTTTTCTCTCCAGGAAATAAACATCTACATTTATCACAATTTGCTTCAAATTAGTTCTTATGTATTTTAAAACATAGAACATTTTTTCTCCCTTCCTCCTACCTCCACAAAGAGATGTAATATATGTGGGTGTATATATATATGGTATTTTCTATCAAATATATCACTATCTAACAATAGCTTTATAATTATTGCATTATGTAATTTTGTCTTTTAATGATGTTAAGAGAAGAATGAGGAAATACGTCTATGCAGTCTTTTATATTCCCATACATATATGGCATATTTGATGCTGTTTTTTAACATTTGTGTTTCCATGAGGGTACATTTTTTTCAACCTGAAGAACTTTGTTTATTATTTCTTATAAGGCAAGTCTGTAGCAATGAATTCTAAGTTTTTTTCTTTTCTTGAGAATGTCTTTATTTCACCTTCATTTTTGAGGAATGATTTTTGCTGGATATAGAATTCTTGGTTGGCAACCCCACACCTCACCCACCAACACTCAGCATATGTCTTTTCACTGCCTTGTACCCTCCATTGTTAAAAATGAGAAGTCAGCTGTTAATTGTATTGGTGCTTTCTTGGATATGAGGGATTTTTCTCTAGCTTTTTTCAGGATTTTCTCCATCATTGATTTTTCAGTTTGACTCAGTCGCTCTATTTGTGAATCTCTTTGTATTTATATTATATAAGATTCATTGATCTTCTTTGGGATGAGCAAGAAAAACATGAAATATACAGACACTTATGTTATAATTGTATCTGCCAGCATCCCAAAACCTGCGGCAGGCCAATCTGTTACCCTGTAAAGTATAAAATCCCAGAAACTTCCTCATTAATCATTGTAACTACATTGCCTTTATGTATATTTTCCTGACCTGGTTTACTCTGTGCTGAGAGATGTGCTAATGTTTCCTACTTGGGTTAATAATTCTTAATTTGAATCACTTCTGTAATTTTAGTTAATGGACTTAGATGTTATATTATCTGAAGGGTATTCATTACCATTAGATATTAACTATTGATTGAACACTTGTTCATTCTTCAATAGTCTTTTTGCCCTAAATCCAATGCAGTATTATATTAATATAATATTTTTGCATATAATGAGTATGCTTCAACCCTTTCCTTTATTATCAATATTTCTTAAAAAAAAAAGAAAAACTTTTCACAGTTTCTCTTATATACAAGATATAGCAGTGTTTCATTTTGTGAACCAATCTGCCATTCTTTTAAATCAAGAGTTAACAAATTTATTACATATTTTCTATGGCTTTTATATACTAATTTGACAGACCTTAACAGTTGCACCTGTTGGGCTTTTATATTTTGTTTTTAATTTTTCAGGATATGCTGTATATTTCTTTTACATGTTTGTTACATATGTTTTCTCCTCATAATTAAAATAATATTAACCTTTCCTAACCATTACTGTTTTAACCATAACTTTCTATAATGCATCTAATCTTCTTCCACCTTACATGTAACCCTTGACTTTCTAATCTGACAATGTATAGATCAATATACTTTACAGTTTTCTCTATCTACACATCCTTTCTACTCAGAATCACCAAGACTTAAGAATTTTAGTTAATTATTTTAGTTTTTTGATCTTTATATTTTACCTTAGTATATTTAATCTTTGGATTTTGTCTTATATTCTTATATTTTGTTTTGATGCCCCTAATATTGAACTTGAGGAAGTCATTGTAGTTTATAATAATTCCAGTATTTCTTTTTCCCTTTTCTCCTGCCTATATTGGTCCTTTTATTTCTGCATCCATGTAGGTAATAATTTGTGTGTTCTGTTTTATAGCCATAAATCACACACAATTTTTTATTTAGTCATAAATTTAAGTCAATTTATTGCTCCCTGAGAGATATTGTTAATCAGTCACCCTGTGTTCCTGTTAATTAAATTGTGCTCTGTAGTAGTTTTTTTAAGTGAAGGGCTCATGCCAAATATACTGTCTGAGTTCTCATATATTCATATATATCATTTGACTTGTGGCAGTTTGATTGGTTATAAAATTCTTGTACCACTCTGTCCCCCAGAACTTTGAAGGCATTGTAGAAATGGCCCCTACATTTTAATATCACTGTGTAAGACCTGCCTCAGATTTTCTAAATCTTATATATAGCTTGATATTTTGTTTTGCCTTTAATTCCCTGGCACTAGTTTGCTAAGACTGCCATAATAAAACATCACAGACCACGTGGCTTAAATAATAGATATTTCTTTAGCCACAGCTCTAGAGGCTGAAAGTCCAAGTCAACCTTGGTGCCAGAGGGTTGATTTCTTCTGAGGCCTCCCTCCACTTGTAGATGGTCACCCTCTTGCCACCTCTTCATGTGACACTCCCTCTGTGAATGCCCATCCTTAAAAGGACTTATCTTCAAATACAGTCACACTCAGAGTTGCTGGGGGTTAAGGCTTTAATACCCTACAAAAGTTAGTGATTTTAAAGATCCATGGATTATTCAAGGATATATTATGTTAATGATCATTTTTCTACCCTTATTTTTCTTCGGCAAAATATTTCCTTCAATGCTTAGATTTAAGTCTTCTTTTACTTTTGGAAAATTATTTTGAATTACTTCCTGGAATTTTTTCAAATTTGATAGTTTTATTTCAAAAGAACATTAAGAATGCAAGTGTGGCATCTCTTTGGTCTTTCCTAATGGATATTTCTTTCCAATTTCTTTTGGTGTGTTGTTTCCCCTTAATTTTTCCCACATTCTGTTCTGTATATCCTTAATTGCTAGCATCAGTGTCTACTTTTTCTTTGTGTTACTTCTTAAATTGGATTTGTTTCTTTCACAGTTTTATTTTTTAAACTGGAGTATTGGGTTCTGAATCATCTCTTGCTGTTATTTCCCAAATGTTGAATACCTCTGATAATATCTCATTGTTTATCAAGTTTCCTCTGAATTTGCATGTGGTCACCACTTTCGCCTGCCTGGTAGTGATTTTTTTTTCTCTTTTCTGGTGAGTGTTCTTTCTGTCATTCATTATATTGTCCCTAATCTCCTATTTCCTTTTAGTATTACTGGCAGAATCTTTGTACATTATGTTGTTGATATTTTAGTAAATAAATGAAATTGATTTTTCTAGTATCAATTATTTATGTAGCAGGTTTATAGGAATAAATCAGGAAAGCCAGAAGGAATTCTCTCTGAACAGTCTTGAAGCTCTGTAAGACATATCGTCGTCTTGCCTACGTTGAGTGGCTGCTAACATCTTCCCACTTACTGATCAGCTGATGGTTACACAAAATGAACATGTCTCTTTTGTAGCCTGTTTCACAGACTGCTTCCTACTAAAATGGCTAATCTGTGTATTTCCTCGCTCAGGTCTGACTCTGCTTCCTCATCATGTGAAACAGGGTTGAAGAAAAATTGTACTATTGGAACAAACATCCCATTGTCATTGTTCTAAGAGTACTAACGTGGCTCCTCAAGGCAGCTTCCTGCTCTAGGAACCGCTCCCGCTCCCGCTGTGAGCTCGCCAGCTCCAGGTGCTGTGCGGTGAGGTCTTCCCGTTCTTTATGTCCTTTTCTGTGCATTTGGAAGCTCCTCCTTGAACATTATGAGGATGTGATGTGGAATCCACTGGTTCATTGAAGTTTCAACTCGAGTTTGTTTCAGTCTAATTTTGGGGGGGATTTTTTTCATGAGAAGAATGTAGCAGAAATGCCTTTACACACTTTCTTAAACATGAAATGATCATTAATGTATAACATTTGATGCATTTACTGTGTTCTAGACATTATTTCAAGTGTTACATCTCTATTAACTCATGTTAAGTGAAAGTGCCAGAATATCAAATTTTATTTATGTTCATATTTATGCATTTTTATGGTGACGAGCATTATTTTATCAGTCTTAAGAAAGGATGCATGAGTCCAAGAAGATTTAAAAATGGTGATTTCAAGTCTTGTGGTCAGCGGATCAAAAGGTCTTGACTGTAACCATGGTAGATCCATGGGCTCTAAAGTCCATGGGACCAGAAATATATTGAAATCAATCTGCAATCCCAGATGTGCACCCAACAACTGCAGACTGTTTAAATATCTCACATGCTTATTGCTATTGTTTCCTTGATTTAAATTTATGCAGAGGCATCTGTGGTAAAAACATACAAACTTATATTGCCTATGTCAATGTATGTTTTCTCAATCAATGATATAAGAGTTAATATTTATTGAGCATTTAAAAATGAGTCAGTAACTTCTAAGTGTGTTTTCTTGTTGTTTCATTCAGGTTTTTAAAACAACCATATGAAGTAGGTCCTGTTGTGATTACCCTGCTTTAGAGATTATGAAATCAAGGATAGGAAGTTAAGTAGCTTGTCCAAGGACATGAAGCTCGTAAATGGTGGGGTGAAACCTGGTTCCAAGCTATCAATTTCCAGAGACTTACTCTTAACTGCTACAATAAAATGACTTTCATTATACTGTGAAAGAAATCATTTCATATTTGAGATCTGTGAAGTTGTGTTTATGTATTTAAAATATTGAAACAGGTTCCCCTTTACATGAAAATAATGATAATGTCTGAAACTGAGTTTGAACTTGATGGTCAGTGCATCACCCCTGGGGATTTATTCGCTCTACGGGGCAGTGAGCTGGGGTTTGGGGAATAGCCTGACGGCTTGTAGCAAAGAAACAACAGTCAGCATCTTTGCTAAAAGGCAGCAAGACAGGCAATAAAATTTTAAGAAAGTGTTTCGACAAGATCCTAAACAGAAGAATCAATGTGTTACCTTTTAGATTTCACTTACCAGAAGATGATGGCATGTGAGGGTGACAACCTGTGGCGGGCTCTGAGGACGTGTGACACTTGTCTGGAAGCCAGCTGCAGGTTGGCCCTGACGTTCCCTGTCTCTGCCATGTCTCTTCCAGCCTCCATCATCTCCTTGGCTTGTCATTGGCTCAGCCATCCTTCTGGCCCTGCCGGGAGGTCAATGGCTTCTTCAGCTTTCTAGCCCATTCTTCAACCACACCACGTGTCCCACTTTCTGGATGTATACTTGTTTTGGACTGTCCACTAGGAAACCGCCTCAACACATCAGCTTGCACAAGCAGAGCCTTGCATCTCTGCTCTGCCTCCCTCCCAGTCATGGTACCTGGAATAGGGAAGTAGAACGGTGTCAATGTATTTTTCCATTAGGCACACTGAGAAGAAATGAACAATGAAATAGTATGCAAATAGAAGATTACAGTCTCATTTGAAGACTCCATAGTTATTTTAAAAAATTCCTAGAGTCACCAAACTTTGATCTTTTCTGTTGTATTGGCCTGAGTTCTATCTGTCTATACACCATAGTACAAACTATTAATGCCACAGTACAAGTGAAAAAATGACATACTGAGATTAGAAAGGACAAGAAAATTATATTATATTTAAGTTCAAGTGGAAAAGAGAAGTTTAGGTGTCACTATAATACTTCTGCTTTGACTATCTGATTCTATTTCTACTCTGTCATATTCTTAAGAAATTCGAGGTATTTATTTGATTTATTTTTATGGAGTTCCTAGGTGATAGATATTGTTCCAGGAAAATATTGTCTCCTAATCTTCATAACAGCTATGCAAGGTAGGCATTATTATCTCCACCTTAAAGATGAGAAATAAGGTCTCAAAAAGTAATTGGAGGATGTTTTTAGTTAAGCTAGTAGATAAAACGTCATGTTTATACCCAAATCTGTTCCCAAATCTCATGAGAATTACATTTAAAGGAAGGAAGGAGGAAAGGGAACTGAAAATATCCATTCCTGGGAGCTTGTAGGTACTTAGGGTGGTGGGGGAGGCTGGGCTAAGAACATTGTAATTTCTTATAACTGAAGACATTTATTTCCTCTCCAGTTCTGCTTAGTCAGACAGCTGCTTCACAGGAGAAAGAGGAAAGATTTGTTGTCTATAGAAGACAAAACAGAGGGGTTCTAGTCTTGGGGACACCAGGCATAGGTACAGATAGTGATGCTAAAGAGGAAATTTAAATAAATACTAATAAATGGAAAGTCAAGCTGAAAACTCCCAGTACAACCTTCCTTGGGGGAACACACACATGCACACAGACTTATTCAAAAAGTCAGAGCATCAAAAAGATCTCACATTCTCAACAGATGCCCTGAGGGCTAAAAGACAATGAAGCTAAATTTTAAGCTGAGGACATACCTCCCCATCTGACTTTCCTACCCAGCCAGTTCATTGGTTTGCTTTGTGGGCAATATAAACATGTGAAAGTCTATAAAATTTACTTTCCATGTAACTTTTCTCAGGGAGATATCAGAAGATTTCCTCTATCTACCAACACATGGGAGAAAAACAGAAGAGCAAGAAAAAGAATAGACTGCAAGCCTATAAGCGTAAAGATTAGAAAGGGAAAGCTCCAAGTTTATGTTGAAAAGAAGTTCAACTAGCCACCTATGGCGACGGAGCTCTTGAAATGTGGTTAGCCCAAACTGAGATGTGCTTCAAGTCATGGGTTAGCAAGATTCTTCTATAAAAGACCAGGTAGTAAACATGTAGCCTCTGTGGGCAGAACCAACCTGCACATAGTGACACAGAGCAGCAGCTGTTGACAATAAATATCAATGATGGAAGCTTTGTTCCAATAAAACTTCACTTACAAAATCAGGTGGCAAGCAGGATTTAGCCAACAGGTTCACTCACCCCTTTTTAAGTATATAAAATACACTGTAGGTTTCAAAGTTCATTACAAGCAAAAGGAATATATGATATCTCAAATTTACATATTGATTATATGCTGAAATGATACTTTTTTAATATGTTGGGTTACATAGGTACATTATGAAATTGTGTTTCCTTAGACATCTGTTTCAGGTTTCTGTTGTATCTCTGGCCACTAGAACTTTAAACTTGCATCTGCAGGGCCCGTCCTGGTCCTGCTGGACGGTGCTGCCCAGCAATGGCATTGCCTCACCCGCAAAGGGCTTCCAGTCTATGCTGCGGGAGACCACAGCTCCATGAATCATTCATTCGAAAACACAAAAGTAATAGAATATCAAATGTGACTGGACGAAATGACAGAATTACATGAACGAGAGATGCTGTGGGGGAACAAATGATAAGTTTATAGAAAACTAGGCAAAGGGAATAGAAAGTTACAGCAGTAAATCTCAACTCCAGAAAAACAAAATATTATACAGGAGAAGAAAAGCAATGAAAGCTGCTGTCATATGATCATAAAACTGTACCTGCTGAGTTCACTGTGATTCAATTCTGCTGGGAAATGGAGTAGATGGCGGTAGACGGGGGTGTGTGTGCCAGGCTGGGGCAGACGCCCCACACTAGGTGAAATCTACATCCTCATATTTCTTGGGGGAAGGCCATTCAAAAATAAGTTTTTAATGAAAAGTAAGAACAATAAATATGACCAAGGTGCTTATATAAATCCCAAGAGTCAGCTAAAAAATAAAAATGAGAAGAAATTCAGATGGCCAACAGGCACATGAAAAGATGCTCCAGATCGCTAGTCATCAGAGAAATGCAAATTAAAACCATAATGAGATATCACCTCACACCAGTTAGGATGGCCGCCATCCAAAAGACAAATAATAACAAATGTTGGCGAGGATGTGGAGAAAGGGGAACCCTCCTATGCTCTGGTGGGAATGTAAATTAGTTCAACCATTGTATGGAGGTTCCTCAAAAAACTAAAAATAGAAATACCATTTGACCCAGGTATTTCACTCCTAGGAATTTACCCTAAGAATGCAGCAACCCAGTTTGAAAAAGACAGATGCACCCCTATGTCTATTGCAGCACTATTTACAATAGCCAAGAAATGGAAGCAACCTAAGTGTCCATCAATAGATGAATGGATAAAGAAGATGTGGTACATATATACAATGGAATATTATTCAGCCATAAGAAGAAAACAAATCCTACCATTTGCAACAACATGGATGGAGCTAGAGGGTATTACGCTTAGTGAAATAAGCCAGGTGGAGAAAGACAAGTATCAAATGATTTCACTCATCTGTGGAGTATAAGAACAAAGAAAAAAGTGAAGGAATAAAAGAACATCAGACTCACAGAACCCAAGAACGGACTAACAGTTACGAAAGGAAAAGGAACTGGGGAAGAAGGGTGGGAAGGGAGGGATAAGGGGGAAAAAGGGGTATTACGATTAGCACACATAATGTAGCGGGGGAGGGACACAGGGAGGGCAGTATAACACAGAGAAGACAAGTAGTGACTCTATAGCATCTTACTTTGCGGATGGGCAGTGACTGTAATGGGGTATGTGGTGGGGACTTGATAATAGAGGGAATCTAGTAACCATAATATTGCTCATGTAACTGTACATTAATAATAGCAAAATTAAAAAAATAATAAAGTAAATAAATAAAAATGAGTTTTTTGCCTGGGGAAATGGAATCTGGATGTGGGAAGTGGGGGTCTGCTGGGTTCTATAGCAATTTAAATAGCATTGATTCTTTATATGCATATGCACAACTGATAAAAATAAACTACTTTACATAAATGAGTGAATAGGAATAGACTTCAATCTGGAAAGAGGAAGAGGGAGGGCGGAAGGGAGGGCTATAGGTTATAGAATTTGCCTGCATCACATGGCTTACTGACCCATCCGGCCCAAGCCTAATGTGAGTGGACCTGTCTGACTTCACTCCAAGATGCTGCCTGTACACAGGCATAACTAAAGCATGAGCGACGGCACACAAACCCAACGCCAGCTCGATACATGGCATCACCAGACGTTGTATGGCCTCACCCCCCATGCCTCCCACTTACCCAACACCCTGGCTCTCCCAGATTGTTGGCTTCAGCTGGGGTGGGCGTAGTGTTCTGGGGTTTGCACTGAGGTGGGCTGGAACTGGGGACATCAGGCATATCATTTGCCTAGTACTCTGTTCATGTCAAGGGTGCAAAACTAATTCAGTTACTTGATCTTGTGAAATGATGCAATGCTGTATTGTATGTGCAGTTATAGTTCTTCTCTTATTGTTTTTAAAGTTAAGGTAACATACTTGGTTATTCAAGATGGGTTCCTCAATCACAGGAGTATATCCTCTGCCTGTCTTACTATAGGTATTGGTGAATTTCCTGTCTGCTTGCATTTCCTCCAAGTTAACCACACAGCCTTCAGAACCAGTTATCTTCATTTTTTTTATATATAATTTATTTTGGTATCATTAATCTACAATTACATGTGCAATATTATGGTGATTAAACTACCCCCTTCATCAGGTCCCCCCAACAACCCCTTTACAGTCACTGTCCATCAGCGTAGTGAGATACTATAGAATCATTACTTGTCTTCTCTGAGTTGTACAGCCCTCCCCGCACCCCCTCAACATTACGTCTGCTAATCATACTGCCCCTTTTTCTCTGTTGTCCCTCCCTTCCCACACATCCTCCTCAGTTCCTTTCCCTTTGGTAACTATTAGTCTGTTCTTGGGTTTTGTAAGTTTGCTTCTCTTTTGTTTCTTCAGTTTTTTTCTTTGTTCTTGTATTCCACATATTAGTGAGATCATTTGATATTTGTCTTTTTCTGCTTGGCTTATTTCACTAAGCATAATACCCTCTAGCTCCATCCATGTTGTTGCAAATGGTAAGATTTGTTTTCTTCTTATGGCTGAATAATATTCCACTGTGTATATGTACCACATCTTCTTTATCCATTCATCTACTGATGGACACTTAGGTTGCTTCCATTTCTTGGCTATTGTAAATAGTGCTGCGATTAACATAGAGGTGCATGTCTTTGTTGCTGCATTCTTAGGGTAAATTCCTAGAAGTGGGATTCCTGGGTCAAATGATATTTCTATTTTGAGTTTTTTGAGGAACCTCCATACTGCTTTCCACAATGGTTGAACTAATTTGCATTCCCACCAGCAGTGTAGGAGGGTTCCCTTTTCTCCACATCCTCACCAACATTTGTTGTTGTTTGTGTTTTCAATGTTGGCCATCCTCACTGGTGTGAGGTGATATCTCATTGTGGTTTTAATCTGCATTTCTCTGATGATTACTGATGTGGAGCATCTTTTCATGTGCCTGTTGGCAATCTGAATTTCTTCTTTTGAGAAGTGTCTATTCATGTCTTCTGCCCATTTCTTAGTTGGATTATTTGCTTCTGTTTGTTGAGGTGCGTGAGTTCTTTATATATTTTGGATGTCAACCCCTTATCAGATACGTCATTTATGAATATATTCTCCCACACTGTAGGATGTCTTTTTGTTCTACTGATGGTGTCCTTTGCTGTACAGAAGCTTTTCAGCTTGATATAGTACCACTTGTTCATTTTTGCTTTTGTTTCCCTTGCCTGAGGAGATATGTTCATGAAGAAGTCCATCATGTTTATGTCCAAAAGATTTTTGCCTATGTTTCTTTCTAAGAGTTTTATGGTTTCATGACTTACATTCAGGTCTTTGATCCATTTTGAGTTGACTTTTGTGTATGGGGTTAGACAGTAGTCCAGTTTCATTCTCTTACATGTAGCTGTCCAGTTTTGCCAACACCCCCTGCTGAAGAGGCTGTCATCTCCCCATTGTATATCTTTGTATATCTAAGGCTCCTTTATCATATATTAATTTTTTTTTACAATTTATTTTATTTTAGTATCATTAACCTACAATTACATGAGCAATATTGTGATGATTAAACTACCCCCTTCATCAGGTCCCCCCCCACCAACCCTATTACAGTCACTGTCCATCAGTGTAGTGAGATGAGAATCACTACTTGTCTTCTCTGAGCTGTACAGTCCCCCCCCGTGCCCCCCCACCCTATGCCTGCCAATCGTAATATCATATATTAATTGACTGTATATGTTTGGGTTAATGTTTGGATTTTCTATTCTGTTCCTCTGGTCTGTGGGTCTGTTTTTGTGCCAGTACCAAATTGTCTTGATTACTGTGGCTTTGTAGTAGAGCTTGAAGTCAGGGAGCATAATTCCCCCTGTTTTATTCCTCCTTCTCAGGATTGATTTGGCTACTCAGGGTCTTTTGTGGTTCCATATGAATTTTAGAATTATTTGTTCCAGTTCATCGAAGAATGCTGTTGGTAGTTTGATAGGGATTGCGTTGAATCTGTAGATTGGTTTAGGTCGTATAGCCATTTTGACAATATTTATTCTTCCTAGCCAAGAGCATGGGATGCATTTCCATTTGTTAGTGTTCTTTAATTTCTCTTAGGAGTGTCTTGTAGTTTTCAGGGTACAGGTCTTTCACTTCCTTCGTTAGGTTTATTCCTGGGTATCAGTTATCTTCATTTTATGTCTAAATCCAAGTAAAAGAAAGTTGAAATGACTAAAGCCTTTTGATTTAGGGCCAATAAATAGGTTCTTTCTGTTATTTTACTTTTCTGAGATACATCAAGTAAACATGCCCACAAAGCTTTGATGTCTCAACCTCCATGGTTAACAATCTTGGCTGAGAAAAAAAAAAACCTCTTGCAAAATTATGGCAAAAGCCAGAAGAACAATGTCTAGGGTACAAAGTTCACTGAAAACTTGCCACCCGTTTCTCCATACATGGGCTATAAATACAAGAGTGTTACGGATTCCTGTGAACATGTTTCTGTTCATGATTTTGACATTTAGAATGCATGGTTTATTTCCTTTCTCTTTTGCAGATGTATTTTTTTTAATTCTTGAAAAATGGCAAGTTTTTTGATATTTGAGTTTTCTTTCTGGAATAAATGGATGCAGTAGCCAATTGTGTCAACCCTTATTAGTTCTTTCAGAAGCACAGCTCAAAGACATGAACAGAAAGTTGTGCCTTTATGACTGTTCAGACACAGGGACATGCCCAAATCCTCAATGGCATCTATAACATTTAGAGCACGTCTTGCCATTTTTCATTATTTTTTTCTTCCCTTTATTCATTCCCCCTGTAGACATAGGTCTCTCTTACCTCCAGAAACTGTTTACCTGCTCCTTATCCCCTCTCAGGATAACATCCTGTTTCTTTATTTTTCTTATTCTAGTGAAGTGTTGACAGTACTCCCCTTCTGCCTCTATATAATCACCCATCACCCCGTAGCTCACACCCACCCAGCCTCTGCCCCCACCTCTCTTTGAGGACGGACCCTCTGCCCCTGCCACTCTGTAAGGAAGGACCTGTGTCTTCTGTTCACACACCTTTTTGCTCCCCTATTAGGGCTTGCAATCCTAACTTGACAGAGCACTGGAGCTGATTTTTGCCCTCCTTGAAAGCTTTTTTCCTTTTTCACTGTTGCCCTGGGGTCTTTATCACCCGGTACTTCCCCGAGCCACCCCTGCCCTCTTCCTCCTCGGTGCCAGGGCGGCTTCTTCTCCGTCTCCTTAAAACATGCCTGACACATCTGGTCCCCCAGCTAGACAGGCAGTTCCTTTTTCATGTGGATGTTTAGAACTAATCTTCTTAATCTTCCTCTTCATGAAACTTTCATATGGCCACCATGCTACACGACAATGCCCTTTCTCCTGTGTTGCCGGGAATGTGAGCCCTCCCTGGAAGACCTGATCCTCTGGAGAAAACCACGAGTCTCCAAAGCCCAGTGCTGTCCCAGAAAGTATTCTACACATCTGGACAGAACCCATCTGGGGCACTTAAAATACTAGGCAGCTCTCACTGGGAGGTGTTCAAATAGAATCAAAGTGCACTGTGCTCAGTTCTTAGATGGAGGGACCCCTGAATCCACTTGAGCCTTTCTTCTCTCTATAAAGCCTAATGGCCCATTTCAGCCTCTATTTTTTCCTAACAAAAGTCTTCAAGGTGGAGACTGATGCCAACTTACAGTGGCTCTAAGGAGATTTCATTTAGGGTTTAAGAGTACTTAGACTTTTAGCGATTAGGACACAGAGAAGCAGCCTCCTGTTCCCACCTAACATTTATGGTGTCTGTGACTTAGGGTTTAGGATGCAAGAAATTGCAATAGGGCATCTGATGGACTGTCAGACCGAATGGCTAACAATCACGATCCTGAAGAACCAGGAAAGTGTTTTATAATGAGCTTTTATTCATTATTCTAGCAGGACTTTTTTTTTTTTAATTCACAAAGGAAAAAAAAGTAGGAAAAATAGGAAAACAAATGGTAGGGTGGAAGAATGGCACAGACCAACCAGTTTTAGACATGTTAATACTGTATTTCTCATTTGATTATCCGTATTACCCCTTAGCATATCATAGACTTTGTGGTACCCGGTGTCCGAACAAAACACGACGAAACAAAAGCAACAATTTTAAACTACTGGAGGGTTCCCGCTTTAGAGAGCAGACTGAATGGGTCAGATCACCTCCCTGCATAGGATGTAGCCTGTCCAAGCGGGAAAAGTGCTCTTCCAGGTCTTAGGAAGAGAAACCAGGAGACAAAGGGACAGTGGAGAAGCAAATCCGAAACGGGACAGTAACAGAAAAATAGCAGCGCAGAGTGCAGGTCCAACTGTGGTCGGAGAACTTTATGGCCAAAACAGTTGTGGGTTATGACTTCTGAAAAAAGATGATCCGAAAAATAATGAGCCTATGTGCCATTGAAAACATCTAATCGATTAATATGGGCGGATTGCAAGAATGTGGGACAGTGGAGATTAACAAGTCTGCATACTGGAAACCTAAGAGGATGTTCATAACTTACATCTGGTTAGCTGAAGCAGATTATCTGCAGGGGGTGTCTAGGCAGATGCATTCTTTTAAAGAGTTTTTACTGACAACTGTAGTATGAGTCAGGACAAGAGTCGTGGCCATATGAAGTTCATGGAACAAGATGGCAGTGTGGCTTAAAAAACTGAGGGGAAGGAATGGAACAAAGTACCTGAATGATACGAGGTACTAGGAGAAACTGAGATGTTTACATGTGAGCTTTATTTGTGGAGCAGTCCAAGGTCACAGAAATTGAAAAGTTAAGCAAATGACAGACAGGTGTGTAGGGTGGTGAACACACCAGTTTCATGACAAGGAGAGAGAGTGGCTTTTCAAAATATCCAGTGCAAGATGACCCGTAGAATGAAGTGCATATAAAAAAGTCCAATATTTTTTAAAGGCTGTGGGACATAAGAGAACAAGTATTAACTATTTTAATATGGTTTCTGAGAGTGGTGACAGCTGGGAGCTCCAGAGGGGTTTCATAAAGATGAGGAGGTGTTCATTCACCAGGGAAATAGATTTTGGAGGGTGTGTAGAAAAGATTTTGCCACTACACCTGGTTTTGCATTTGGTATGAGGCACCTAAATTTGGATGCATCAGCTACACCAGGACCAACATGCGCATGCTTGGAACACTACTGACTGTCGCCCAGCATTCTTTGTCACACTGTGTGACTGTGGAACGATCACTTAACCTCTCTGTCCCTCAGTGATCTCATTTGCAAGATGGAAATAATTTTAATCATGCCAAACTCACAGGGTTTTGCTAGAGTTAATGGGTTAAAATGTTAAACTAAAGCCTGCAACACAGCAAGAAATAAATACGTTACTATTAGTATTAAAGATACATTATATAGTGGTATCAGATACCATGTTTTGAGCATCAAGTATAGAGCTTTGTGCTGAGAATGTTTATATACTATTTATATGATCTGGGGTGTCTTTATAAGGCAGATTTCATGACCGCCTTCCATAACTGAAGGAACAGATGCTAAGACCACACAGCCAGTAAATGATCTGCTGGGAAGGGGCCTGGGGGCCCTCGGACCCTAAACCCGCAATCCAGTATTGTAGGTTGTTCTGCGGCCAGTGCTGTCACAGTTACGAGAAGCCAAGGGAGTGCGTGTGTGTGTGCACAGGAAACAGAGTCTGTACCCCTCCACAAATATTATAAAGTTGCTACCCAATGTTCTACATCCAAAGAATGATCTGCATGCCCGGCTAAACTTCTGCCAAGCAGTTCTTATATCATAATTGTAATGAGCAAATGTATTCATCATTTCAGAATGTGTAGAATGATAGTGGAAATACCTCTAAAACAAAGTTCACTTAAACTTAAGTAATATAACCAGAAACATATATATATAAATAACTACCGAGGAAAATAATTTAGTCAACTACAGTTAGTGTTCCTACGAAGGAAAATCTGAAGGGCTTCAGTGTTAATATTTCAAACATTCTGATTTAAGTGAAAAAAGCAATTCTAACAAGCTTTGAACATAGCACATTGCTGTAAAAATGTGAGAGCACTTTGAGCTTTTAGATCACGCAAAGGGGATTACTAATGCGCTTGAGTATACTTTGTAAATGGGCAATAAATGGACATAAATGTTGTCCTCTCTGTCTCTTTCTTGCTCTATTTCTTTATCTCTCACACACACATGAACACAGTATTCTGGATTTTAAAAACATCCCGTATCTACGTATGTACCATGTCATTTCCTTTCTGGTATGGCTGATCTCTTTTACTTACAAGTCTGTGTTAAGCTCTGCCCTTCTGAGCAGTCCAGTCATGCACTAGGTGACCAGCTAACTGGTTGTAGAGGCTGAGAAGTTGACCTCAGCCTGGATGCTCCCTGGCAGAAGTGGGTGCAGCTGTAACTCTGCCCCACTAACCCAGTGTGTCATATAAATGTGATTATTTTCTAAAGAAGGCTTCATATGAGAAACTTGGTGGGCACTGATGTATCCCACACTGACCACCGGAAGCGGCTGCTACTCCGCCCCCTTTAGCAGAATCTCACCATGCTAAGCACCACGTGTCATAATCTGACCATTAGATTTCAAAAGCTGTGTGACCTTCCACCAGTGTGACAGCTCATCAAAGTGGAATTGCAGTTAACCAGCTTGGGATCATGGATGCAGACAGCAGATGTCATCCATTACAATGTCACATCAGTCATCTTCCCCACGACGACCCTGACCTTCAGTCCCGTTCACTGATTTGTTATCATTGCCATCATTGTTGTTTGGCCATTTCTTGTTTGTTTTTGATAAATGTATTTATGTTTTTAATTGATTCAAATTTGAAAAAAAATAGCATTCTATGTTTGCTGGGTACAAAATCATATATTTGTGGTGTTAACTACTATTGAATATTTTACTTATTTTATTGTCACTTTTTTAATGTTCATGACCAAATGTCACACTATGATTATACATTTTTTAAGATGTGTACTTTCATTTTTATCAATTTGTACATTTTTAGCTTAATGGGTAGAGGAAATGTTCATATATAGGTATAGAAATATACATGTCTGATGTATATCCACAGTTAATTGCATAATTTATAACTGGAAATAATTCTTTTGGTCCTGTGAGTGTCTCCATCTTTAATTTTAGCATTGACACATCTACTTTTTTACTGTTAATTCATATTGCCCAAATTCATACCTTTTATTTTGCTGCCTTAAATTTTTGGGTTTGTTTTTAAAATAGGGGATGTGACTGTGATGAATTTTCTGATCTCTTGTATGCATGAACTTTTGTTTAATTAATTTACATTTTACTTTAATGCTACTATTTCTGGGTATGATACTCTAAATCACACAGTAATTTCCATACAAACTTTGAAAGTTTTGCTCAATTGTCTTATTATAGTAGATAACAGATACTTTTTCCCTTTAGAAGCTACATATTTTCCCACTATACTCAAATTTTCAAAATTTCACCACAATACATCTAAGTATTGATCTCTGTATATTAATGTTGTTCTATACCACCAGGTGAACAACTTTTGTAATCTGATGACTAAAGTGTGTTTCTCAATTTAAAGAAATGTTTAGGGTAATATTTCTGATTCTATCCTTATCTCTTGAGTTTTCTTTCCCAAATAACATCTTTGCCCTTTGCTGCCATGTTTTAGGATAATCGAAAGATTAACAATTTTTCAGTGCTTTCTTTTACTCATCTGTTTCGTGTCTGTACAATCATGCTTCAGATTCGAAATATCCGACTGAGTCTCTTCATAGCTGTGTGTGCATGACACCGTATTCTATTTAATCTCTGAGGAGAGGCATTACCCTTATTTTTAAATGTTTTTATTTGACTTACTGACTCATTTTTCTCACATACTTGTACTCCCACTAATTTTTCTTTTCTCTTGGCCTTAATTCTCTCCCATGTTGGCTGTTTTGGCTATGATTGCTGTCTCTTGTGTTCTAGAATTCCATTTACATCACTGTAGGGACAAGTTTTGGTTAAACAGGATTGCCTCTGGTGGTGGTAAGGAGTCGGGCACGAGAGCTATCACCGAAAATGGGGAGTCCCAGGATATTGTCCCCGCAGGGCACAGTCCCTGCCTACTGGTCACTAGGATCTACATGGAGATGTACCTCTGGCTCTGGGGAGGTAAACCACCTTCTACCTGCCCCACATCTCCATTCTGACTATTGGTCTAGGGGTCTTTTCTGTGTTTACATCTATTACCTATGACCTCAACCTCCACAGGAACAATGGCCTCTCTGCCACAGGTCTCATTTTTCTGTTTCACTTCCAAAGCTTTTTAAGAATCGGAAATATTTCAGACTTTTGGTGTGCTAATGGCATCGCTCACTGTCTTCCAGAACATTATGTATCATGTTTTCAAGGAATTTTTCTTTACAGGAAAAAATTATAGACTTCAGTTTACTTCTCTATTCCATTATAAATGTTTCTTGAAGTCTTTCGTGTGCTGTTTTTTTTTTACCCCCAAAACAGTGGCTTCAAATATCAGGTCTTTTACACCTGCATTAGTTCCACAAATTACTTCACTTTTGAATCTTCCACTTCCACACTTACAAAATGGGGATCATACCACAGACTTCACCGGGGGTTGGCGGGGAGTGGATTTCAAGTCATCAGTGCCATGTGAAAACACCTGCTGATGTTGGCCTAATTTCAGCTCTCAACAGATGTCAGTCTCAACTGACTTTTCCCTATTTTGTATGTTTGAACGACCCACTACAGAGCGGCTTGTAATTCTTTTAAGAGAGAGGGATCGTTATTCTGTGTTATAAATCCATCGCACTTAATGTGGGACATCTCCTTAAAAAAAGCTAGCTGAATAAGTGCATTATGTAGAGTGCTGTAGAGAGGGGCTGCGAGCGCTCAGTTCCCAGCACTCAGGAGGCAGCGGGCCTGGATGAGCTTAGCTGCTTCTTGACAGGCTCTTGACAGATTCTTGTGCAAACGCCTACTGCTGCCTCCTTCATTTTGCCCTCTTGTCATGATCTCTTTTCTTTAAGTAAAAAAAAGAAGATATAATCAGACTTCTAACTTCTATACCCTTTCATTTCTGGGAAGTGATGAAAGTACATAGGAAAGTTGAGGAATTTTCAGAAAAAATAGGTAGAGCTAATTTTCATCACCTGCCCTTGGGAAAGATTGTCCCAGAAACAGAGCTCCTAATAGAAAGCTCACAGGTTGGCTGTCAGAGAGCAAATTTAACCGTAGCTATTTCTAGAACTCTCTGTAGTAGTTAAAATGTTTGGCTTTAAACACCAGGCAACCTGTTCCAAACTGCTTTCTGTAATTGTGAATTAATTAGTGCACATAACAGGAAGCATAGAGTTAACACAGGCTTCAGGATCCACTGAAAAAGCTAGACTTTTCTCCCTTCTTTTCTGCAACCTACTCCATTGGCTATATAACACAAAGCATGTTCTTCCATTGCCCATGATTATTCAGAATGATGCAAATCACTTCAGTGATGACCCGATGGAACTAAAGCCTGTATCCATTTAATCTTTCTTTATTGCAAGAAAAATTCTCAAATCTTCCAGCAGCTTTGTCTTGCGTTTCATCGGTTCGCATGTGGTCACTCACTGATTCCTGAAGCAGGTGGAATCTGTAGAGTTACCTGGAGACCTGTCAGGCTCCCTTCTGAGCTGCTTCCCAAATGGCATTGAGCAACTTCATGTGGCTTTTTGATACTGTCCACGGCACTCATGATGATGTCTTACTTTTAACTCTGTGGCAAATTTCCCTACCTGTAATTTGAATGCCCTTATTTCTCTTCCTTCTGAGATGTACAACATAAATGTACATTAATAGTTAACCAAACTTCAGAATGTAACAGGAGAATTTTCGATACTTGATAATCCTGAAATTCTTAAAAACCCATGAGGTCATAGATGACAGTATTTTTATTTGAAATTTAAAAGCTGTGCAGCTGCAAAGAACTCTTTTTATTATGTATTACCATTCCAAATGTTAACTATAGACCATGTCATTAGGATCAAGTAAATAGTCTAACTTTAGGCAAGAAATTAATAACAATCAAATTCTACTCTCCTATGGAATGTAACAATTGAACCTCATTAATACCATATTGTTGATCAATGCCTGCATATTTTTGGGAGCAGGGAACTTAAATTCCGTAGCAGTAATGTAAGCACAGAAGTATATTTTGGTGTATTTGAGGTGGAGAAATGTTAAAATCTTTTGGGATTTGATGCTTACATAATGGTAAATATAACATACCCTTAATCTCTTGGGATTCTCAAAAATACAATAAGGTATCACAAGAGGTTCTTGGATGCTATAATCCTCAGTGCTTCTTAATCTTTTATTACTTCTTTCCAGAAGTAAAAATCTGCTTGATATTTTATGTGCTAGTTGTCAATCAAAAAGTGGAAGAAGCAATTTATTCTGTGACCACAGTTTTCTGATGGTCCAAAAAAAGTCACTGATTTTTA
Organism: Phataginus tricuspis; assembly: GCA_029783875.1. NCBI lineage: Eukaryota > Metazoa > Chordata > Mammalia > Pholidota > Manidae > Phataginus > Phataginus tricuspis. Next base: position 19,843,713 of record JAQQAC010010508.1, on the reverse strand, counting down.
GTTTTTCACCATTCTTTTTGTTGTAATGATGAAGATGACTTACATGATTTTTGCATAGCAGCGCTCAACATGAAAGTCCTCAATAATGATGTTCTTTCAAATTTATTAAAAATATAACAAAAAAGAACAATGTAAACATACATTTTGAGAAGTATGACCAAGAATAAATGGAAAGAAACTTAATCAATAAGTATGAGAGAGTTTAATAATTATATAGAGTATGTTACACTATTTAAAAAATTTTACCAAAATTTAAAAATTTATATCAGTGGGTGATTTCTAAGGATAAGTATATTTGTATGTCACAAAGGTTAATCTGGAAAAGGCAGACATACAGTTGTTCCAATAAGTATAAAATACCCTAAGCTGTCGCTCTATCCATGTAAATGAGATAAACTTTTTATGGTTTTATAAGTGATGGCTGTCAATATTAGAGGATTAGATAATTCTCATATAATATAAACTCTTCCAATTTTGAGAATCCCACTCATTTTAACTTTAGATACAAATCAAACACGAATACCATATGTGTCTATGCATATAGGTACATAAGCTCACTTATGAACATTATTTCTTATAATCTTGTTAATCCTGTTAAAAATCTTATCAATCAATATTGGATGGGAAATACTAATATAACAAGGTAAAATAAATCAGACATGTAAAATTAGGAAAGCAGGTGAAAGTATCTTCGTGATATATCATCACAAACCACAAAAATAATCCGTTGACCATATAATTAATATATAGCATAATGCAATATTTTACTATAGATAACAATCAGCATAGGAAAAGCTACTTTTTTCAATACGTTACTAGAATCCAGTAGAAAATATAACTGGAAAGCAATTCTATTTTAAAACAATCAACTTCTAGAAAATACCTACTGGGTGACTATGACCTATATGAAATGGAAATAAACATATAATCAAACACTATCAATCAGAGATCACAGAACTGCCAGCCCATTGGTTTGAAGACTTGTTTGAATGTTAGTGTGTTAAGAAAGACACAATGAATTTGTATAACAGAAATGCACATAGTACACAGTACAGTTTCCACATCTACCACTTCCTATTTCTTTATTCCTGTTCAGCATCTTTTTACATAACTTCCCTTGTCATTAAAGGCATTGGTATTTGCCATTCCTGATAGAAATTTTTTTCTAGTTTCCCTAACTAATGGCAATGTTATGTCATGTGTTCTTTGAAGAAAAGACTCTGTATTCTTAAAATAACAATTCACCTTTAAATTAATCTTCGAATTAAATGGACTATAATCACAAATACATAATTCCTAAGTACAATAACCTTAATGTAATCCCAGTCAATAACCAAATTTGGTTTTTCATTCCATTTTACAATCTGATCCTGAGAAAAATGTTCATGTGTAGTTATGATGATTTTGAAGATGACTGATGTGGTAGAATTCGGCATTCATATAATAAATATACCATCTCAAAGATGTTGGGGAAATGATGTCCTTTTCAATAAAATTTGGGATCATTGACTATATGTATTTGATAAAACATACAACTACTCTATTCATAAAAATAAATGTATGAGGAACATTTAAATGTAAAAAGCCACCTTAACCCTAACACCAAAAACTAAAAACCAGTATTTGAAGAAAATTTAGAATTTATTTGTAAGCTTGGGAATAGATTGTATGTTTAGCACAACATAAAAGGAAAAGCTAGAGTTCGCTAACATTACTACATTTAAATTTAAACATTGTATTGAAATACAATGGATTGGAAAAACTTATTCCCAACATATATAAATGACAAATAATCAATATCCAGAATACATGGGAGATTCTTTCACAAAGAAATCATTGAAAAAATACTATGGCACCTTCACATATAACAATAAGGTAAAATGTTCATATGTACATAATATCAATTGAAATAGTAAATGACATGAATGTATAGCATTATTTCTGTATGTATCTGATAATTGAGCTAATATAAAACATCATGTATATTTCTGCAATTTTAATTTTCTTGATTTTTTTTGTTTTTGAAATGTCCTAAAATGTCATTGTGGTAACTTTTATAAGTAAAAAGGTATTATAAAAAGCAAGAAGAGAGAGAAAACCCCTAGCATGAAAAAGTTGGACATAAATTCTGATTTCGTCACTGCCTAGCTGTGTACGACTTTTGGATCCTGAGTGTTCTGACCTCGGCCGCTGAGGTAGTAACATCTGCCTTGGCAGATTAATATGAGATACGACACTGGCCATTTAAAAGCCACATTTCCTTCTCCTTCTCCTAAGACAGGTGCCCAAATCTCAGCTAGCCTATGATGCTTTGAGCTAGGCTCTCCGGCTTCATTCAGCACCAGTTCCCTCAGCCTTTCTTCTTTTCCAGGAAGAGTGAATTTGAGTGTTCACAAGCTAATCAAAGGTCAGGGACCTGGTAACCTTTTTGAGTCTCTTTCAGCTCCTTTCCACATGACAGAAAACAAATGTGAAAAGCGCACTCAGTTTTTCGACTCCTGGTGCCCTGTCCCCCTGAGACAGACGTTTGGTGGGGTTTTGTTGTCAGTGGTAATGGTGGCTGTTTCGCTGTGTGTTTAGAATTTTCCACTAAAATTAGGTCATCTTTTTTTCTGATGAGAAAAGAAACAAAGCCTCCATACTTATCATTATTAACAGAATACTTAACAACATAAAGAAGAAATTAAATTTTACTTTTTTTACTCACAGAGATGACATTATTTGAGAAGTTTATAAGGATTCTTTCCAGAAATTATTTTTCTATGAATATGTTCATAGGAATACACATATACACATATATGCATTCATATATACCCACATGTGTGTATGTAAGTATGTGTGCATATACATAAATTCTTTTTTTTCTCCTTGATTTGTCTTCTCACTGGGGGAATGTTACATTTCTATTGACATTGATATGGATATCATGTACTTGGTAGCTTTTAATTAATAAAGTTGTGGATCTAGGAAAACAATGAACTTATTGCAACTCTGTGCAAATTAGTCCATGAAGTTGATGAGGAAATGGTTTATATTTAGTGATAAATTACTGTCTTCTGAGTAGTGAAATGGTTACATGCATTAGCTTTCGCAGTTCACACATCCCTAGGAAGTACATATCTTTTTATCTGTGTGATACAGGTTAGGAACAAGACACTTAGGGAGGGGAAGCAATTTGCCTGAGGTCAGGTAGCCAGCAAGTGGCGAGCTAGGGTATAAGACAGACATTCTGGCTCAGAGCCTGTGCTCTTAGCCACAGTGTTAAGCTGTTTCTCACTAATAGATGACAATCCAGAAGCATTTTCAAAGGGAATCAATAAACAAATGTACAATTCCACTCCTACTGTTTATTAGTAAAGTTTTACTATGTTAAGAAAACACTGTTTATAAAGATATATGTGTAGAATCATGTCATTGTTTTTTTTCCTTTTTTATTATTTTACATTTAAAATTATGACCATTATTTTAGAGTTATTTCAGGTTCAAATTAAAATTGAAGAGAAGCCACAGAGATTCAGATCCTCTTTTAAATCCTTATTAGAGAAAAATGGGAACAAATTACATGTCTAAAAAGCTAACAGATAAATTCTATCTTTAAAATATATAATAATTAAAATTAAATTTAGGTTTAATGGAGATTTTATTTATGTGACTGACTATACTTGGTGGGCTGGTGTTTTCTTTGTAACTTTACATTGTCCTGTGTCTTCCGTGTATTAAAGTCATAAAATTGTTAAGTATCTGCTCAATGCCAATCGCTAGAGGAGATTCTGGGATTCCAGAGATGAAAAGGAGATTTTAAGGATTCCGAATAAGGAAAGGGCCAGGGAAATCCAGAAATTAATACCCAGTGGCCATGGCTGAGAGGAAGGGCTAGACATGCTGAACATAGTTTATTGAAATAAATGTTAGTGGTTATCAATTTTTAGTGTGTTGACTCCTGTGAGTTTTGAATGGCCCAAAGTGACCTTTGCAATCGGACAGCCCTGTTTTTGACCCGCATCTGCAATATCAGTCAGTGTGATGGAAAGGCTGTAGCAAGACCCTGTCTGTCTGCATGGTCAGGTAACAGCCTGTCCGGCTGGGCACTGAGGAGAAATGAAAACGCTCTGAGAGAAAGAGCTCCAGCCTAGGCTTCATGGGAAATGGTGGTGTTTTGTATTCTGGACTCTGTATAACGAGAGTACTTTTTGGCTCTATGAAACCTTAAACCTGAGCCAATTGCTGTCTGGATGGCAGAAGCTGGACAGCCCATGTCAATGGCGGACTGTTTTTCGTTTTAGTGACTAAACTAATTTTGTCCTGACCTTCTGCACCTGTGTACACGTACAAAGGTGGGCAGGAAATGAAATAGGGAAAGAAAAAACAAAGCTCAAGAGTAAATAAATCAATTAAAAGCCATTTAAAGTTTTGTGAGATATTTCCTTTGACTCAAGTTCCTGTCTGTAGGCATTACGTTATTTATTTTTTGTTTGTTTGTTTCGAGCAGTACCGTATAGCTGGTGCGGTGCCGCAAGTTTGCAGATTTGTCTCATCAAAGCACCTGGAAACAATTCCCACCCCAGCTCTCTCAGCCTCCACCACCAACTTCTTTTCACCCATCCCACCTTTTACTTGCCCTGCTTCAGACCCCGGCCACTGTGACCGCTCTGTTTCTGGAACATGAAAGGCTTCTGCTTCTGGAATCTTAGTACTTTCTGACCCTCCCACCAGAGACAGCGCTTCCCAGTTTCCCAGCTCAGTCTTTCTCATTACTTAAGTCTTCAGCTCCAATGCCCCCTCTTCAGTGAGGGACCCTAATTCCCTGTACCGGAGCTACCTGCCTTCACCTCTGTCTTCCTGCCACCATTTCCTATCCCATCATCTTTACTGTTAGCAATTATCAATATATAAAATTATCTTATCTTTTGACTATATTATTTATTTTTTACTAACGCCTCATTTCTTCCCACTGTACCGTACAGTCCTGACAAGGTTTAGTCTCTTCAGGACCCGAATGTCCGTCTGGTGCTTAGCAAACACCCAAGTCCGTCTGGTCCTGGGAGGAAGATCATTTAGGCCATCTGAGACGACTCCCTTTCCTTTTTTCCCTCCACAGATCAGGAAGCTCTATCTCTTGAGCATCTTACCTCTCTGTGTTTCTCAGTCATGTCTACACAGGTGGCTTCCGATTCTCTAATTCCCCTCTTCCTCCTGAAAATCAGACTCAGCAACTTCACCCCATGGCCCACTTCCATCTTCACTGTAAGGTTACATTTACTCAGTGAATCTTCATGGTCCCTTTGCATGTGCAGAGCAGCCACAGAGCTCCCAGGCCTTCCTTTCCCTACTCGCTTCCTTGTGAGCTACTTTTGTCTCCTGGACATGCAGGTCTCCTAGCGCATTGCCTGCCATAAGCCCCTTCTTTCATTCCAGCCCTCACATGACAACTGGAGTCCCTTTACCACAATAAAAATGTGACTGCAGCGATTATTTGTGAAAGAGGCAATCTGTGGTCCCTTTCAGCAGAGATGATAACAGCCAAACACTTCTGTGCACATCGAGTCGTCCTAAGAATTCCCCAGTGTGAATGTCTGTTCCTGTCCTGGTCCTCCTCCCTTTCCTGGGGACCGAGCGTATCTCCCACAACCCTCCCTGCCGGCCAGGCCTCTCCTGCCCCCCTGCTCGTTCTGGACCCTCCTGCTCCATCTGATGACACCGTTCTCTGTGTGAGGCCGACCCAGTTCAGATATAACAAACCCTGAGACACTTTCCCTGATTTCTCGTTTAGACTTAGAACTCCCTCCATTTTTATCACTGAAGGTACTCTTTGGAAATTAAATGTCTTCTTGCACCAATCAGAGGTAACTTATTAAAAATCCAGACCTAAGGGAAGATCCCTCTCTCTGGAATGGAGACTCCTGAGGCCGAGGCATCCTAATTTACTTTGAACACCCAGAATATTTTATTTACCTCTTCTGTGGCTTTTGTCATATTGCCCTGTATAAATTCCTATCTGGAAGATTTATTTTGAGCATATAACAGTATTTCTCATTTTGTTTGTCTTTTGTTATTTAAATATATGTATGTATATATAATCACTGAACAGTTTCAGTCACTGAAATACATACAGTATCAAATGATAGGCCCATTGAACAGGAAAAATATGAAACAAAAATAGAAATAAACATTTATTCATAGCTTCTAAGTAGAGTGTCATACATTATCATTAATTCTACTCACACAGCCATTTATTTTTGAATTCCTGGACACACCCATGGCCTAGTTCTTCTTCCCTTAGCCTGAGCTGGACCATGGATGTTTTCACTAACAGAGGCTCCAAAAGTGACGCTCAGATATTTCCAGGCTTGGCCATAAAAAACCTATAACTTCTATATTATGTCTTTGAATCTTGAACCACCAAAAAGAAGCCACCAGTAAGAAAGCTGATCGCCAGGCTGGGGAGACAACTGGAGGTGAAGAGAGGTCCAGCTGGGCATCTAGGTGCACCACGATGACAGGCGTGCGGGAAGCCCTGTCTTTACCCTCCAGGCTGGCGGGCGGCTGCTGGCAGCCCCTGAATGTGTGGGGTCCATGCCACCTCCCCCACCCCCCATCCCCACTCACGTGACCGTCCATAGAATCCTGATACATGATAACATTGATACATTGTTCATTAAGTCACTTAGTTTTTAGAGAGTTTGCTTTGGTCAACTGTACAGAACAATTCCCGTTTAAAGTAAATGAAGTGGGTGTCAGCTTCCCCAAGCTCAGCCAGCCCGTGGCCAGGAGGCTGCAAGCTTCCTCTTCTGCCTCCGAACTCCGCGTGTTCTCCGCACCTGCTGCGTCTGCAGGAAGGGTCTGTTTCGATTTGCCTAAATTACAGGGCAAGTAGTGGAATTAGAGGGGCATTCTAGTGAAAGGATCTGGGAATAATTATGAACAAAATATATATATGGTTTTCAGTGTAAGCATGGTCCAGTATGTTCCATGCAGTATTTGGTACTTACACCAAAAAGAAAAAAAGGTTATTTATCTGATTCAAATTGTAAGGATGTCCTGCACTTTATCCAGCAAATATAAAGAAAATACTTAGAATGACTTTGGAAAGAATCCTTGAGCCCTGAACTCAATTATCTAATCCATACATGAAAACAATATCATTTGCTACATGATGGTAAAAATGAGGAGAAATGAGGAGATAAAGTGAAATAGTCCTTATGTCTACCATAACTTAGATGTTCAGGAGATGTTGGTGTGATTTAAGCAGTCATACTCTGTATCTTACCTTATTTTCTGTATACTAGAGCCTCAAAAATCTGCTTTACCCTTTTTTTTATTCCATGACTATTCCATTCATAAATGAATAATTATATTTAGTAAGAGCTTGCTAAAGCATGTACTGTGTTTGGTAAAATTATATTGAATAATATAAATATATTCATATGTTCATTCAATTTCATGTAATGATATTTAATATTATTTAATTTGAACCTTTTAAACTAGTTCTTGGCATTATCAACATTCTGACATGGGAAAACAGAGGCTCATTAAACCTAAGCTACTTGACATGATCCTACAGGTAGTAAACACACTTTGAGGAATAAGTGAAAGAAAAAGAGGGTCTTTTGAAATCTGTGCAATACCCAAATAGGTAACAAATGCCCATCCTCACACTGTTACTTGGAAAAATCACTTCTTTTCCCCTAAAGAATTCTTTTGAGTGTTCAACTTTTAGACTTCTGTTACCAAAAAAAGTATTTTGCAACTGTATTCTATTCTCTGAGACATAATAGGTGAAAAGTCACACATTCATGAAAGTCACCTCAAAGAATTTGTCCCATATAGGTAAGACAGGATGAAACATTTAGTGCTATTTTTTTTTAGTAAAAAAAATAACCCCTTGAACCAAATATACTTCCCAGCCATATAGACTTTTGGACAATAAAATTATTTTTAGGGCATAAGTCAGGACCTTCTGTGCTCACTCAGAATGAAAACCAGGATATCTCACTTCATCATGGGCTTTTGAAGATTCATCTACAAGCGTTTAATAAACAATGAGCAAGAGCTATGTGTCATATAATTCAACACCTTATAAAATCAGAGCTTCAGACTTGGCAGGAACAGGACACTGGGTCTAGCTTGGACCCCAAATTAATAGACAATAAAATTAAAGCCCATAGAAGTTGAATGAAACAGGTTGTATAGCTTGTTAGTGTCAGACCAAAGAGTGTAACACGCACTTACTGATGACGGCTACCTGGTGAGCAGTGCTGGCGAGTGGCGGTGCCGGTCTGGTTTCTCAGATACTTTGTTAAGAAGCTGATAATCTACTTAAAGCATGCATACAGTAAATGAGCTCGGCAGCATTTAATTGTAAGTATAATGGGATAGTTTCACATATTACCTATATATGGGTACCTTTAAAATGCTTAGCTCCATAGCACCTTTAGGAGTCCCAGAATCACAAACCCAGTTCTCAGAATTTGGCATCTCCACTTTAATGCACCATATGTATTCAAACTAAATATGCTCAGAGTTTGACTGGTAATCTCACTCTTGTATTTAGCTTTTCCATTGCAGACTACATTAGTGAATTTCCTTTGCCTTCCTTTCCCAGGACACTTGGATAAAATAAATCAGATTTACATAGGATAACATTTCCAACCTGGTTGTGTAGGCTGTTTTCCCCCCTAGTTTGAAGCCTCAGCTTACCTAGTAACTAAATATTTTTAGAGGGAATATCTCTGTGCTCCTATTGGCATATTCATATATTTTTCCTGTTTTTCAGTGAGTCCTAGGGTTTCTCAGCCTGATCTTCACACACACACACACACACAAAAACAATTAGGAACTGGTTCATGGCCCCAGAGAAGAGGAGAAAAGTGGAGAAGAAAGGTATACAAACATCAAAGGGAGATTGGGGGTCCCTGCTCAATTAGATGCTAGCAGCCCTCCTGCCTTCTATAGATTTGTTAAGCTGCATTTGGTCAATTTAGTATTTCTTCCAGTGTCTTCTTCCCAGGCACTATAAGGAAAAACAGACTTCTTGCTGGAAACAAAACAAAGCAAAAGAAATCCCTCCAATATGATTGTGCTCTGAGAGGCCAATGTGTTTTTGTGCTGTAGATGAACACCACCACCCTAATTCTGCCCAGTGGGGAATGACAGAGCCTCTGGATATTCTCTCTCTAACCAATTGATTGTGTTGATTAATAACTCTGGAGGGAAGAGGTTCGGGGTTCTGATGCTCCTTCTGGGAGAACACCCAAACAGAATATGCATCACTTGTTGAGTTCCTAAAGTCTACTTGATACTTTACGTGGGTTTGTGCCATTTGATTCACCCTGACAGTGGCCCTCAGGTGAGGGGAAGATACTGTCGTCCCCTGAGATGAGGAGGTGGAGGTGGAGTCAGTGACCAAAGATCACGTAGCCAGGAAACTGAAGTCAGGAATCTACTCCTGGTTGGTCTCATCTCAAGGCTGCTGTTGACGGTGGCCTCAGGAACAAGGTGGCAATGTCATGTTCCAAGGTTAAGAACATGCAGGTACCAACTTGGGTGATTTCAGTGATCAGATTTGGTAACAGTGTAACTGTAGACACCAAGGAGGTGGCCACGGGGTAAAGTGAGCCATGGTTGAAGACAGGGCACAGTAGGCCAGTTACTCAAGGGGGCAGCCTAAAAGCCTGATCATGCAAGGACACCTGAGGCCTCGAAGGTGAGCATAGCTGGGGCATTCGTGGAGAAAGAAGCCCGTTTTACTTCTTTAGAATTTCTAGGGACCAGTGGCATCTGGTCTTAAAGCCATTCCACTGCTTGAGCTGAAAAAGTCAGGAACTCACCAGGACCTGTCCGCTGTAAATTGTACCTTATTGGCATTAGGATATATGGAGACATCTGTCTCCAAAGTTACTTCTTCCTGCCATATATGAACTAAGGTGAGGGACTTAAGCTTAGAAAGATATCATCTGACAATCAGGAAATAAACTGAATGTTCCCTGCAAACTATGACCTACCATAGGGATTCCCACAAAGACACCTGTCGTGAGTTGACGTCCATTCTAAGCTAAAACATTTTGATGCTAATATGCTCGCTAACTCAGAAGGTAGTCCTTTCTGTCATGAGATGGCTGAATGTCAAGAACGCTTCCCTATTTTGTCATATCCGCTCATTACCTTTTCGTGTTGTGTCAAGGGTTTCCTTCTGCTGCTACAGTGGGAGCTGTAGCTTTTAAATTGTATTTGGACTTCAGAACTATTTTCATAAATATATAACTGCCTTACAAAAGATCTCCTGGGCCTTAGCTTGATAAATACCAGACAAAGGGGGCTCGGGGAAGTCCAGGAACATGCATGTCAAAAACTCATAGATGATTCTGGGACCCGCTGGTTCGAGGCGTGAGTGCGGGTTCCCTTGCTCTGCCTGCACCTGCTCTGAAAAACCGCCCCCTCCTAATGTGATCGTCTCGTGGCACTGAACCAGGAGGGTTTATTCGGCTGCTGGGGGGTGATAACAATTATCAGCTGAAAATTGGTTTACTGCTACAAATAAAGGAGGGGGGGTCATGGTTGCCGCTTCCAGATCCTCTGCCTAAGGAGATACATGGTGATTCAGTGAACACAGGACCGCTAAGTACTCAGATTCATTAAAAACTCAAGTTTGCATAAGTCTAGTAGGAAAGAAGCTCATTCAGTTGAGGCACTGATTAGGGAGATGAACAACACATAATCAGAAGTGGAAAAAGGAGAGATCAATGCAAACTACATCCTCATGGACAGTTACAGATACATGTATTTCTTTACATATCAGCAACTGATTGTTTTCTCTCCATTTTCACAAACATTGTCTATATGGAGCATTAATGGTATTTACACATGTAATTTAGTTCATAGGTATTCAGACTACAAGCAGTCTGGAACCTACTAAGAGTAGAGAACTGGCTAACCACCACCTGTTTTGGGTTATAACACTAAATAATGCACTGGAATTAAATTAGTTTCAAAGAAAAAGAAGAAAATAAGTTGGGCAAAGGGAATGTTAAAACAAAGAAAAGTAGCTGAGAAATTTAAAGAACAGATTAAAGACATTAATTTACAGATTCAGAAAGCCCAGAAAATATCAAGGATATTTAAAAAAAAAAACATGGTTAACCATATAATTGTGAGAGTAAAAAATCACAAGAAAAAGAATTTTCAATTACAAAAAGGAGAGAGACAACAGACAGACTTACACTAACTTCACAACAGCCCTGATGGAAGTCATGAGACAATGAGATGATGCCCGTAACATGGGAGGAGTAAGGTCTTCCAAAATTAGAACTGTATCACAAATGAAAGAAAAAGATCTCTCATAAGTGAGAGAATAAACTCCTTACCAAGCAATTGAAACTGTGAGCATGTGCCACCAGCAGAATAACACAGCATCGAATCCTAAAGGTTAGTCTTCAGACAAAATATGATGCGTCCAGAAGGAAAGTCAGGCTGCAAGAGGGAATGAAGATCAAACAAATATGTGGTTATACTGAAATAAACTTTGGCTGCACAAAGCAATAACAACATGACATTGACTTTAAAAATGCACCGAGACGGAATTGAAATTCACTGCCACCGAAAGTCATGAGGGGTAGACTCACCTAGAGCGATCGGAGGCCCTGCCTTTCAGGGGAAGGGCAGACACACCCAACTGAAATCCGTGTTTTGAAATCTCTAAATTATCTACTAAACTGATTGAAAAGTAAATTACATTCCCATCAAGAAAGAGAGAAAAGCAAAAACAAACACAAAATGACAGGACAACTCAGGAAGCGACAAGAAAGAAGTGAGAGAACCAAAGAATAAGGACGGAGGAAACTGCAAGCTCGTAAGTAATCAAATGGAGTGTAAATGAATAAACTTCCCTGTTGGAAAAATGACTCTTGGCAGACTGGATGAAAATCAAACCTTAATATGCTATTGATAGACTAGCGTACAATATAATTACAAAAGCATGGAAGTGTAGCTATATGACACCAGACAAAGCAGACTGTCGGAGGAAAACAGCACCAGAAATGACAAGCGCTTCATAGCGATTACTGTGCTCACATGTGCGCATGTATAGACACTCAGATAAAAGATAACTTTGCCATAAATTAATTGACTCAAATGGTATATTTGGAGAATGAAGACCAGTACAAATACAAAACACACCAGCTCCAAGAGGCAGAGGCAGGGTTTCTACTGAGAGACGATGACACAGTGTCTGGCGCTTGAGTATTTGAGCCCCTAATCCCCTTCTCACATGACATCACAGACAGTGACACATAGTTTCTCCCTTAATAATTCAATTCACAATGTGTGAAGCTACATATCCATCTCTCAGGCAGCTGCTTCATGTAGGCAAAAACCACAGAAAGAGACTTTCACAGACAATCTGTTCACACCATTAATAACTTAAATATGAATGAGTTTATAAAAAATCAATTGGAAAAGCTGTGTAGAAACGGTGCCCAAAATGAAGAATTTGTGTTGTAGGCAAGGCAGAAGAAAAGTGGGAAGGCTGTGGGGTTAGAAGAGCGAGCCCGGAGTGGAGTCTGCTGCGTACCTACAGAGCGAGGCGGGAAGCCCAGGCCCTACTGTGCGGAGCCTGAGGGTGGGTCCCAGGTCAGTCCTGTTGAAATGCTGTGAAGTCACAGAACACGTTATGGAGGTATTGGTTCTAGTCTCGGTATTGGATTATAGGAGGTGGTATTTGAAGGTTAATATTACGAGGTTAAGGAAATTATCACTGATTGAGCGCTTACTCTCTAAGTCACCATATGTGGTGGGTTACGTGCATTATTTAATTAAATCTTCAAAATGACACTGGCTGTTTGTATTTTACAGGCAAGGACACCAAGTCTCAGAAAGATCTTCTGTCATGTCCAAGATCACACAGTTTTATAGCTAGCAGAGCTGGAATTTCAAACCAGGTCTCTGTATCACGGCCTGGATTCGTACCTCTACCAGAAAAGGTGATCCCACCTGGCAAGAAAGAAGGGCTATTTGATGGGGATGGACAGCTTCTCTGGGTAACCATGGTTACTTCTTGGCTGCAGGTTGTTAGTTAAAATTCATATCTACATTTTCTCATTTGTGATAATGGGGTGACTGGCCCCAGCCCTTTCTACAGAGAGCTATTAAGAAGGCTGATCAGATACTTTTATAAAACCCCTTTAGTCCCTTGGAGAAGGTTTTATATAAATCTCAGGCATTATTATTCAAGCAATATTGCAATTCAATGCAGATTAATTTTGAAGACTCCCTCGCACAACAGTGTGCCGTTTAAATAGACAAACAAAAGCAATATGTTTGCTTATCTTTTATTCTTATCTCAACTCCTACCTTAATCACGTAACCCTCCAGGAAAGGAAAACATAACCCCACTCCTGAATATTAAATTCATTTGCATGGTTGACTTGTAGCACCTGCTTGAAAAGCACTTCTTAAAAATTAAATAGCTAAATTACTTGGGGTTGTTTAAGATCACCAACTTATATCTAAGGTGAAAAAAATGGTTAATCAGAAAAATGCCTTCTGACATCTTTTCCCATTTTATTCCCCTGTAAAAATCCCGTCCATCTCTAAATTTTGTTCAAAGCCTTTTGTGTCTGCCCTAAGCACCTCTGAGTTTTGTCTCTTCTGAACTCAAGCACAGTTGTGAGTTCCTTCAGATACTCTAGTGAGTAATTTCTGCACAATAATGAAGAATTGAACAAAAAGAAAATGGAAAGAACACTTTTTGTTCATTTCCTTCTGTGCAGGGACGTGGTATGTCACCATCAATCAGTCTGCATAACTTGCTGGCTCCCAAAGCCTATGAAGGATGATTATTTTCTGTTAATAGATTTATCTAATTAATATGCATAATCTTCTATGCAACAAAAAAACAAAAAGTGAGAAAGTACAAGGTAAAAATGGCCATAATTGATCATTGACACTGGCGGGCAGTAGGAATGTCCTGTGAAAGTTCCTGTTGGAAGCCCAGAGAACAGAACTCACTGCCATTCTCAAGGCAGCGGTCCAGAGGCCAGTGTTCCCTGTCCTACCGAGTTCTGGGGGAGAGGCCGAGGTCTTCAGCAGGCTCTCCTTGTCATTGTGAAGGCATATTACTCAAGGCAGGGAGAGAGGATATATTTTCTTTAACAATTTATTTTTTTACACTATAATTTATGACTTTCAAATATTTAGACACAGGGTATGTGGACTTTCATTTGTGCAATTGCCATGTGTCCCACAGTTGTTAGAGCTGAGCCTATTGGCACATTTTTCTACACAAATAATTTAAAAAGAAAAGAAAAAAGAGCAAACAGTATATTTGGAATAAACTATTTGCAATCCGTTGACAGATAAAAGGATATATGTGTATTCATTGCAAAAATAACCCCTTAAATATGAGAAAAAGACAAACTTCACAGAAAAATGTGTAGAGTTTCAGAGCAGGCAGTGAATAAAAGAGAAAAAACAAATTACCAGCACCTGAATAGCTCTGGCAAGGACGCAGAGATATGATTGATTTTATATATACCTCCAATAGTGGGGTGGTGGATTTCTATCCTATTTTTTGGAGAGAAATATTCCAATATCTATTAAAATATAAACACACATAGACTTTGGCCTGGGGGTCTCACTTTTGTGCATGTCTTCTCAGAGGGCTTAGAAGTGAGAGCATTGGTAAGTTTTATGTTCAGGAATGTTCAATCCATCGTTATTTATGCTAACCAAAAACCTGGAAGCAACCTCGAGTCCTATTATTAGAAGGATACATTTGGTGAACTCAAATCATGAAATAGTGAGCAGTTATGCCAAAGCATATATGACATTTTTCTTAATTTACATTGTGAACTTTGAGTGAGAAAGCACAATAATGGAGAAATGCACAAACATGTATTTCTCCTCACATAGGCTAATGTTTTCATATGTTTCTATGAACACAGAGGAAGACCTGGAGGTGTACAGACTGGGGTGTTAATATTATTTATCTCAGAGGTGGCAAGAGGGAATGGTGATCCTATATAGTCAGAAATCTAAACTGGTACTTTTCTTGCCTTTTAGAGAGTATTTTAAGATGACATTTTTAGAACAATGGCTATCTATATACACCTTGACCTCTACTTCTGGGAATTTAAAGTAAATAAATAAATTTTTAAAAGGGTTTATGTACATAAAATTTGTTTACTACAAGATAATATACAATAAGAGAAAGAAAAAAATAAAAGATCGGGAGCAGTATTAACAAATCCCAGCCATGGGAGAAGGACTAAGGACACCACAGTGGGGTCATTACCCAGGGGTACCGTGAAACCATTAAATGTGATCATACAAGACCATGAAGTTATTTAGAAAAATACTCGAGTTAAAATGCTAAGGCCTGAAATCAAGCAGAATATCAAATTATGTTTATATTGTGATTAAAATAAAGATCAACTTGTAAACGGTGCTTAGTGATTAGAAGAGTATGTAGAAAGCGAAAACATTTTCTCTCTTTCATTCTGACTTTGAATAAACATCTTAGAGTAACAATCTAATTAAACACTCAGCAGGCTGATTTGATTGCCTACCTTGTAACATGCATTTTGTTAAAAATACAGTGGTGAAAATGGCACGGATGGGCTCTGTCCTTGTAGGGCTTATAGAGAGAAAGCCTGGTGTCAAACAAATAATTGCACATGTAACTATAAAATTTTTAAAAAGGGTTAAATGATATTGAAGAAAAGGACTCATGAAAGGAAGCCATGGATTAAGGGCCCCTCCCAGAGCTGGTGACAGAACCTCAGGCACTAGCTGGCTCACCCAGGTGTGGGGCCAAGTCAGTGGTGGGGCCTTAGGGGTGGCACTAACGCAGTGAACGCATCCCAGGAGGTTTCTGCAAAACACTGGAGAGACAGACAGACAGAGACAGAGACAGAGAGACTGGGAGAGAGAGAGGCAGAGACTGTTAATAACACTGTAGCTGAGTCATCCAGCAAGTCTTCAATATACTGTATCTTTTCTGTTTAAGAGAATAAGGGATGTTATCATATATATCTCATTTGGGGGAGATTTTTCTCCAGTTTGGTGTGGTCACTCAGGAGGAAAGTCAGGGAAATCCCCTGGTTGTAGTCGTGTTTAGACCCTGTTTTGCTCTCTGACCTTGACTATCTCTTCCGTATGACATCATATATATATATGATCATGGGGACAGAGATGAAAATTTCGCTGAGTTTACAAGTGCTCACAGGAGTGCGCACAGGCACATGAGGTATATTCTGGAAAAGAAAACCCCAGCTGGTCCCTGCCTGGCTTCTTTCTAAGGAGAATGCTCCCCAAAGTGGAAGCAACTACCTCCCCCCACCAGTGATCAGACGCCCAGTGGGAAAACTAGGGCCAGATGCCCATCGGACCACCCATGGCTCCCACCTGGAGCTGGCTCTGCCAGGGCCGGTGCTCAGACTCCGGGGGGCTGCCGTGTTTAGGTAATGATCTCCGGCAGCAGGTGCCGCGAGCTGCACCTGGGACGGCGAGCTGGGGCTTGAGCTGTGGTGGGGTGTAAGGAAGACTGAATAAATCACCTGTCTCACTGTGTCCATGGAGACAGCCACTCAGAGGCTTCGATACGCGTTTAAGAGCAGGGTTCCCACACGGCCATTTGGAAGTGTCAAAATTCTGGAACAATGGGAGAGTTTTATAATAAAAGTCTTTAAAAAAAAATATTCTCCTGTAAAGAAGTATTAGAGTAAAGGATACCTAGTCAGTAGAGAAGATTAGAAGCCCTATGGAGCCTCCCCTTCAAGGCACACTTCAAAGCCTCTAGGAGCACCAACACCCTTATTTGGAAGGTGGAGGCGGTGCCGCCTCATAGGGTCGCCGCACTCACGCTCAGTGCCCCGTGCGTGTCCCCTCGAGCCTCCAGGTGCCTGCCGTCCCCCTGCGCACCCCTGTGCCCTCAGGGTCCCACGGTATTCTCCAACCCGGGGCTGCACTTGGCCCTGTGCGGGGCAGGGCAGCAGAATTCACGCCCCAGGAACAAACCTCATCCAATGAGGAATAGAAGCTGGTGGATACCCCGCCCTCCCTGTTCTCGACTGGACGATTGAAGGCGCAGGACGCACTGGTTCTACAGGGGTCCGATCGCCACAGGGGCAAACTGCTGGCTTTTCTCTCCTCCCTGCCTGTTTCCCCATCTCCTCATAACACTTTCTGGGATCATTTCTAAAAGGAACCACTTGCACCTAAATCCTTACTCAGAGTCGTTTTAGGGGGTCGTCTAGTTTTGAGTTGCGGCTCGAACTAGGACCTTTTTGGGAATAGATGTTACATACTACATGTATGTAGAGCGTGAAATGCTGCTCTGTTTGCCAAGCATTAGGGTCCATTCAGCCATTCTCAGCACCAGGTGCCTTGGAACTCAGAGAGAACTCCGCAACAGGAAAAGATAGGAAACCATCATCTAAGCTTCAAATGTTATCCTGCTGTTCCTGTAGTAATAGATCCCTAAGTGTTGCTGAGCACATAGCTACCGTGTGTGGATGGCATGTTTCCCAGATCCACCCCGCCTTGCTGTGCACACGACCACCAGGAGGGAGGTGTGCCCTGGCTGTGTCGCCTCTTGTGCCTTTGAATGGAAAGAGTTGTGCCTTCCCTGTTTCTCTGCCCTTCTCCCTTAGAGGAATGTGGAAACGCTGGGGAGTGGCTCTGGGACTCCAGGTAAGAGCAACGCAGTCAGAATATGGACACTGACACGGGGAGCTGCCCAGTCTTTACGTCTCTGCAGTTTTGTGTCTCAGTCACAACAGCTTAACCTATAACCGAGCTAATATTCATCAAATGCAGACATTTAGGGTGTTTAAGTGAACATAAACTTTGAATAGCTGGGATGAATGCACATGAAATAACAAAACTATGGCAGTACATGTCTTTACTGATTTCGCTTATAAAGTATGAAACATTCTACGTGTATTTGCTTTTTTTCCTACAGAACAGGGGTTCACCTTGAGGTTAAACAGTTTCAAACTAAATTGTGATGAAAGCCCACATTTTCATTGAGTTTTCTTTCATGCCTATATTGCAAATTGGGTATTTGCAAAATCAAAATATTTAGTCTGTATATTCCACTTCTGAAAGTATTCTGTACCATTCAACTAAAAAAAAAAATCTAGAACCTGTGTAAAAGATAAATTTTAATATACTAGAAGTAGGGGAAATCATTATTAATCCTCAGAGCAAACAGAACATACGAAATTATGCAAACTCAAAATAGAACAACATACAGTGATCTAATATGGAAAATGCAGAGGGATGCCAAGCCTCCGTGCTTGCACAAGCAGCACTATCTGGGAAGGAAGCATTGGGCCAGAGATAAACAAATTAAGCCTGGAGCCTGGGGTCTGGGGAAGGAGACCACAGTGATCTCAGGTCTGTCATGTTTACTGATTTCCAAACACTTGACAGTGTCTGGAATCATCATTTCTGCCACTCAGGATTTCTACAGGTGATTACTGAAAATATGGGCTCAAAAATGAAAGCACCAGATGCAAAAGAAAATAAAAAACACCACGACTACTAGTCAGCAGCAAAAACTAAAGTTAGCCGTCTTAGAATCCAGAAGTGTTCAGATACGGAATTATTTGGTACATTTTTGAAACTGATTTATAAAATTAGTAACTAACATATGCTTCAAATAGCAATGCCGACTTCAAAAGGGAACACAATTTTAAAAAAGAATAAAGATATACAATCCAAAATATGAGTTAAGTAGCAATTTAGACATGGCTTAATAAAAAGTAAAACAAATAAGTAAAGAAAAAACTCAGAACTTTTAATTTTTGTAGCTTATATGTTTGTCTACATGGAAAACTTAAAATTATTTCCTGATAACTTACTGAAACTTCAATAAGGTGAATGCATATAAAATCAACATAATAATAGTGTGTATTTCTATTCAATAACTAAAATTAGGGAAAGATGATTTATAAGATATTACTTGCAATAGCAACAAAACTATAAAGTAAGAAGGAATAACCTTAATAAGGTATGTGCAAAGAAACAAAGATAATCATATTACTTTATTGAACAACATTAACAAAAGCCTAGATAACTAAGGAAGAATCCTGTGTTCTTGGATAAAATCATTCATATTATAAATATGTCAACTCCCTTCAATTTTATCCATAAATTTTTGTGATTATAATCAACATTCCAATTCTTATTTTTCTGAGAAACTGACAAGCTGATTCTAAGATTTGTGTAGTAGAGCAAAGTCTAAGGATACAGTGTTTGAGGTCATCTACCACATATAAGGCCATGTAATGGTATACTAGTTAACATGCTTGATACAGGCACAGAGATTCATAAATGGAACAGGAAGAAAAACAGACTCAGACCCACAAATAATACAAAAATATCAAATTATAGACATGACTAAGAATATCACTAAGAAGAATGGCTGCTCCATAAATGGTCTAGTTTTCACAACGAAAAATTAACTGAATGATAACCTTATACTACACACATGCTGAAAACTTTCTTGATGCTGTTCTAGATCTTAACATGTGTGGAGACTAATCAGTTCTTTCTGCTTTTAACTTCCTAACTTAGATACGCACTATATATGGCCTTCATTTATATTACATATAAGGTACACTGAAAACCCATTTTAGTGAGATGCTATCACATCAGACTTGCTGTGGCATGCTCCAGTGGAAGCGGCACACGTGCCCTAGGTCTCACCCGGCCTCTCCATGGCCAGCGGTGTGGCTGGGAAGGAAGTTCCCTTCCATTATTTGTAAAAGGAAGATAATGACACATCCTGATTGGGAGGACGTGAGTGTGTCCTGTGGCATCATCACAGAAAGAGGTGCTGGTTGTTATACCCGCAAGTCCTCCAGGAGCTCGCTTCGGGGCGCACTGCCCTCACCTGGTCTGCACGGTGAGGGGCTGGTCAGAAGTGGTAGCAAAAGCATCAGAGAAAATGCATGAAAGTGGGATTTATTTCCCTTTTTTTTTTCCTTTTTAAAAGAGATGGGTAGTTTTGATGTTTTCCAAGGTTAATCATTAATATCTGGATTTATAATTCTTGAACTCCCAGAATATATGTATATACACACACACACACACATAAATATATATACTAAATAAAGAGGGATTAGTCTGGCCAACTCAGTAATCTCATTTCCTGAGAAAGTGCCTAGCATCTTTTTTTTCTTAATGTAATAAACATCCATCAGGTCCCTACTACCCACCAGGCAACATATTAGGCATTTAGCAGGCACTCAGACATGTTATCGAATAAATAAGTGAATAAATACATCCTCAAGAATACCACAGAGCCAATATTTGTCATTGAAACTTGTCAATTTAGTTCAGCTAGGGAGGTTTTGTTAATTCTTACATGAATGCAGAACTTTTATAATACAAAGCAATAGGAAATTTGTTCTAAAATATATTTTACAGTGTACAGCTTTTATAGTAAGTTTTTCTATTATTACAAAATCTACTCACTTAACAAATGAATTAAAACTAAAAACAGGAAAAAAATCACATTCCAATACCTATAAAAGCAGCCAGTATTATTATTTCAAGTATGTTTCTTGTCTTCTTAGGTCCATATTGTTATTCCACAGTTATCAGCATAATATATAAGCATTATTTTATCCTTCAGTTTCAAACGTCCATGACTTTTTGGGAAGCATATTTTCTGTTGAATGAAAGAGAACACTTCCAGATATAGTAAAAATGTACCTGGGTTTTAAAACTTGGTGCAGAAAGACATAGTGCACTTTTTATATACCTAATAAGTTCTCAACATTCACAATCAGATAGATTCCATCTATTCTTCCTACTTTAGTTTCACACTTATTTCATATTAGGGGAACGGGCTGACTAACTCTTGAGGTTCCTGGCAGCCTGCAGGCTCTGCGATGGCCAGGGGTGCTAGTGTTCGTCCCAACGCATCGGCAAACAGGCGTCCTGCTCAACTCCCAGGACCCCTTTGAGAAATCTGAGCGGCAGTCAAGTTTTAGAGGCTGTCTAGCCTTGCATTTCAGGGTGGCTGATCGTTTAGTGAAGACTCCATTATGCCAAGTATAAACTGATTAACGTTGATGAAGATGGACCATGAGAAGAAATGCTGACCACCAGTTTACTGTTTTCTGGCGTAGGAATAAGAGCGCGACAAAAGCGGGGAAGATGCTATGAGACCCGATTAAAAATGACGGTTTATAAATGAAGAGGAAAAGCGCGGAGGAGCAGCTTGTCCTGAAAAGGCAGGCCGAGTATTCCTTTGATGGCTCCCCTTACAGTCTCCCAAGAAAAATCAGTTGCTCTGGGCTCTATTCCCTTCCCCCAAATAATCTCTCCGTCTCTGCTGTTATAGTCAAAGTGCCGAGTATAAAAAGAAGGGGAAAAACCACAATTCACATAATACACCAAACTAATTTCATTTTGCGGGTGAACTGAATTGGAAAAAATCTCATTTTCTTAAGAAAACTTTGTATCTCATAAAGCCTTTGTGTGCTTTGGAGGAACGTGCCTTTGCCTGCTGGAGATGCCTGCGCCTTGTCGTGGGGAAACGGGAGAGAGAGGAAAACGAAGAAGAAAACAGCCTTTCTAAAAACAAAGCCCAAAGGCCCGGACACTTCAATTCCGCGTCCCCCTTATTTCTTGGTGGATGAAGTGTTTCTCCCCAAGCAAGTCTTCATCTTCTCTTGTGCATGTGCCTGTGCAAATTACAAGCTGCTTTTAATTATACCGGGTGAATGCTCCCCACCTGATGATATTGGGGTGAAAAAAAGTGCATTAAGCAGCTTCTGTGGGATTTTATATGCACTGTAATGACCTTTCAGGATGAATTCCTAGTGAGGAAAGAAGGATTTATATTTTTCATATTTTATAGGACGTTGTTCTTTGTTATAAGGTGTCACTTGCAATCTGTAGTGACATTTGACTAGAGATGTAAAAATCTCATATTATACCATTGGCAGATCCAGTCTGTTCACTCTTGTCATGGGACAGGGGGCTTTTTCGTGCATATACGTGACAGCTCAAGATTTCTTCCAGTTGGGTTTTCTTTCCTTCAGTTATTAAATATTCAGGATGTTCATTATGCGCCAGAGCCTGAATAATACAAGAATAGTGGGAAACCTTTGTGGGAGCTTTTATTATCATTATTAATATTAATAATGTATGCTGCATTATTTCTCTACTTTGCAAACTCAAATGTCAATAGAATAAGCAAATCTACCCCGCCCTTCAGTAGGTAAGGACAAAAAGCTTCAGAGTGAAAACAAGAAAATATTTTATCTTAGTTTTTAAACAATACAAGAGAGAATGAGAGCCCACCTTCACAATTTCTCCTCTGAAGAGAAAAATTTGACAAGTGGAAAAAAATAAAGTGTAAGTAATGAAAAAAAAATTCCCAAAGTAAAACAGGTTGGAAGTGGAAGAGAACAGACTAAAACCCAAGACTTTCTTTTTTTTCCAGCTTTATTGAGATATACATCCCAACACCTTATTCTGAGACGAGGTAATTCCCACCACTTCACACTGCCTTGATCAAGCTGTATAAATAGTATTGCTGGGCTAGCTGCTCAGTTCCAACTGAGTTCTGGAATACCAGTAGCCATTCTGACTACTGATAGTAACCAGGAAACTTTCAAGCATTATTGCCTTTCATCTTTCCATTAACTAAACCACATTTTATAATCTCCATTTGGCTGATTAGGGGACAG
Organism: Phataginus tricuspis; assembly: GCA_029783875.1. Classification (NCBI taxonomy): domain Eukaryota; kingdom Metazoa; phylum Chordata; class Mammalia; order Pholidota; family Manidae; genus Phataginus; species Phataginus tricuspis. Next base: position 19,821,007 of record JAQQAC010010508.1, on the reverse strand, counting down.
AGCCTATTAGTTACATAACACAGTTGGTCACAACACTAGTGAGTCAGTGTCTCTGTGCTGTTCCAAAAACACTATCCTTTCCACCGCACTGCACTGTGCATCACGAGGTCCAACCCATGTTACTCAGAATCCAAACCATGGGTCTATCATATAACGAAATAGCAGCTACTTCCCTTGCACAGATCATCAGTAATATCCCACATATGTAGCATACTCTGCAGTTTGTCGATGTTCTCACGTATAATTTTTACTGCAGCATCTTTCACATTCATGTATGAACAAATGAATGGGGGACCTAACTTCACTGTCAGACTTCTTTGTGAGTGACGTGTTTACTGTGCGGTGCACGGTGATGATAACCAGTGCCTCCCAGCAGGGCCAGCGGAGCTTCCTCGATCCACACCCTTGTCTCCACCCTCTCCTCTCTATCCCCCTTTCTACATGACCCTGCAGCCACAGTGCACTACTTTCTGGGCCACAAAGTCATGGATTCAGTCATGTTGTGCCTTCAGTCATCTTGTTTCATATTCTAGGAACAGTTTTCTTATGACTCTTAGTGAATAATTTGCCCCCTTTTCCCATCCACACTTAAGTTCACAGATTAGGTTTCAGCCCCTTCAGAAAGGTAGCTCTGACACCTCCCAAATAGGTTTTGTGACCTTCCTGAGAGCTATTAACACTTTATTTTAAAACTAACTACCTATTCATTCTGTAAGTACTAGAAAATGGAACCTTTACTTGTCATTTTATCCCAAACATCTAGTAGCTTCTCTAGTGTCTATGGATATAAATAAGCTAAATTACTTGCCCATATATAACTAATAATAAAGGTGTTAAAACTCATGAAAATCTTGATTTTAAGTCTCTGTGTTTTGCCCAGGGTAGTGTGGTGGGACAGTGTCTATCAAACAGTAGAGAGACACTGATTCAGTAGTGTGGTGACCTAGCTATGTTATGTAATTAATAGGATCTGTCCCTTAATCAGCCAAATGGACATTATAAAATGTGATGGAGTTAATGATAAGATGAAATGAAATAATGCTTGCAGTTTCCTGGCACAGGGAATGTGCCACACATATTAACTATTACAGATCCATTTCTTTCCACCCATCTCATGCTTATGGTGATGTCCTTCTGGCCACAGCTCCCACATCCCCTTCTGAATCTCCAAACTGTGCATTTCACTTTCTTCTGGATACCCTAAAAGAGCTTCAAACTGTTCAGATTAGTATAATCTGGAGGCTAGGGACCTCTTTTTTCACAATCAGTGTAAATATGCTTATATGTTCCTTAAAAATGTTAATATAGTTATGAGTGGGGCACTGTCCAGACTCTGAGGGGAACATACTGTGATAAATGACACTAGACTGTATGCATAATGGTGAGAAGAATTTTGAAAAGGCATCATGAACTTAATACCTTTTTATTAGGTTGTTATGAGGATTAAATAGAATTAATATGTGAAAAGTAATTAGAACTAAGACTGGCACATTATGAGTGAATAAATTTAAGCTTTTATTATGATATCCAAAACTGAGTTAATTCTGTGCCTGCCCAAACCAACTGTTTCTCATGCGCTCCCTAACTCAGATTCTGACACTGCCATCTTCTCGGTTTCTTAGGCCACACATCTGTAAGTCAGCATCAATGTACCATTCCCCCAAAAACCCACCCCTGTGTGATCCATCACACTCAGGCCAAATCTACATGATAAATAAGCTTTCACTCAATCTTGTTATATGTTTATTTCCCACGGCTGTCCTTTCTCCATGACTCCCATCTCTAAGTTTTGATCACATTGCAGTTGTATTTTTTCAATACTTTTCTAAATTAAAAATTTAATGCACACATATGTTAAAAAATTAAAGACAGACAGAAAAGTGAGAAAATGTATTTCTCCCATCCTAGACCTCCAGCCCCACTTTCCAGAGCCCATGAAGCCTTTCCTGGAATACTGTTCTATAGGTTGCCACACATAAACGCACATACACAGTATATCTCTTTACTTTTTACACAGGGCCAAGCATATTTCTTTTTTACACTTAAAATAATGCCTTTTTTTCCTACTAGTACATGTAAGCTCCTCATTCTTTCTATATCTGTGGAGTACTCCCTTGAATTGAATCCCATGTTTACTTAGTTCACCCCTACTTCTGGGCAATTAGAATGTTTAATTCTTTTGCTTTTGCAAACAAATAGTTTACTGAATATCCATTCATAAAGTAGTTATGCACAAAGGAAAGGAGAGTTATAAGGTAATTCTGTAAAAGTGGAAAGTTAGTATCAAGAGATGCATACAGTTAAATTTTTGATAAATTGTTAAACTGTTTAGTGTAATAATTTATTCTGCTCAGTACATGAAATGTTTATTTTCCAAAACAGATCCTAATTTTTTACTTAAAAATACTTATTTTTGATATGTCAAGTGGGTAAATGACATTACATAATTTTGCTGTTAAAATTATTTTACATTTTTCTTATTATGCTTATGGTTGTGCATCCAGGCTTAGATTTATTTAACATGTTAAACATTATTTCTTATTAATGTAATGAAGTTCTTTGTATCTTAAGTGAATTGTACATTTTTGTCACATGTACTTTAAATTTTCACTAATTGATAAGTTATCAGCTTTGTGTAATTTTTCCAAGTGGAAATTGTGCATTTTATGTTGTTAAACTTATCTATCTTCCCCTTTTGCTCTCTATATTTTGCATTTTAGAAAGTTCTTATCTTCCTATATATTAAAAATGAACTAGCAGAAAGAGAAATCAAGAAAACAATTCCATTTAGAATTGCATCAAAAAGAATAAAATGCCTAAGTACAAACCAACCAAGGAGGTGAAAACCTGAACTCTGAAAACTGTAAGACACTAATGAAAAAAACTGAAAAACACACAACTAAATAGAAATCTATCCCATGCTCATGGATAGGAAGAGTTAATATTGTCAAAATGGCTATCCTTCCTAAAGCAGTTTACAGATTCAATGCAATTCCTATCAAAACACCAATAGTAGCTTTCAATGAACTAGAGCAAATAATTCTAAAATTTGTATGGAACCACAAAAGACCCCAAATAGCCAAAGCAACTTTGAGAAAGAAGAACAAAGCTGGAGGTATCGCATTCCCTGATTTAAGCTATACTACAAAGCTACAGCAATCAAAACAGTATGGTATTGGCACAAGAATAGACATATAGATCAATGCAACAAAAAAAGAACCCAGAAATAAGCCAAGATATATATATGGTTAATTAATCTATGACAAAGGAGTCATTAATATATGATGGGGAAAAGACAATTTCTCCAATAAATGATGTTGGGAAAACTGGACAGCTACATGCATGAGAATGAAACTAGATCACTCCTAAACACCATACACAAAAGTAAACTTGAAATGAATTAAAGACCTAAATGTTAGACTTGAAATCGTAAAACTCTTAGAAGAAAATATAAGCAAAAATATCTTGAATGTAAGAAGGAGCAATTTCTTTCTGGATATATCTCTCTGGGAAAGGGAAACAAAAGTAAAAATAAACAAGTGGGACTTCATCAAACTAAAAAGCTTCTGCACAGCAAAGGACACACTCAACAAAAAAAAGCATCCTACAGTATGGGAGAATATATTTGCAAATGATATATCTGATAAGAAGATACTGTCCAAAACATATAAAGAACTCATACAACTCAACATCAAAAAACAAATAATCCAATTAAAAAAATGGGCAGAGGACCTGAATAGACATTTTCCCAAGGAAAACATAAAGATGGCCAAAAGACACATGACAGGATGCTCCACATCACTACTCATGAGGGAAATGTGAATCAAAGCACAGTGAGGTAGCCTCTCACCCCAGTCAGAATGGCCGCTATCCAAAAGACAAGGAATGACAAGTGTTGGCCAGGATGTGGAAAAGGGAACCCTATTTCACTGTTGTTGAGAATGTAAACTGGTGCAGCCACTGTGGAAAACAATATAGAGGTTCCTCAAAATACTAAAAACAGAAATGCCACATGACAAAACAATTCTACTTTTGGGAATTTACCTGAAGAAAACAATTACTAATTCAAAAAAATATATGCACCCTATGTTTATTGCAGCATTATTTATAATAGCAAAGATATGGAGGCAACCCAAATGCCCATCAACAGATGCATGGATAAAGATGTGGTACTTATATACTATGGAATATTACTCAGCCATAGAAAGAAGGGATTCTAGCCATTTGTGGCAGCATGGATGGACCTAGAGGGCATTATGCTAAGCGAATTAAGCCAGGCAGAGAACGACAAATACCATATGATTTCATGTATGTGGTATCTAAGAAAAGAAAACAAACAGTCAAGAAATAGACACACAAATATAGACAACAGACTGTTGGTTATGAGAGGGAGGGGGATCGAGGACAGGTGGAGTAGGTGAGGGGATAAAGAGGTACAAACTGAAAATTGTAAAGTAAGTTAGTCATAGGAATAGAAGTGCAATGTATAGAATATAACCAATAATATTGTAATGATTTGGTATGGTAATGGGGAACTACACTTACAATGGTAAGCATCTAATCTAGTAATATATATAATTATTGAGTCACTATAATCAATAGAACAAGTATTATGATATAAATCTTCAAATGTAATATATTTTCATTTGTTGAACCCATGGCAAATCATATGTACATATTGTGCTCAGTACCCACTCTTTTTAAATAATTCAACTTCTTTCTTTTTGCAACTGTCACAAATCCTTCTCAAACGCCTCTTCAGATTTCTCTCCAAAATGGTGTTGCTTGAGTACCTCTTTCTCTGCTTCAAATAAATTTACTTCTTATCATAAAACAATTATCATAAAGTGAGATATTGCCACTGGGATTGGGAGGAAAGCATGTGCAATTTAGCTTTAATTTAATTTAAGTACAAAATTAATTATTTTTAAGATGATTCTTCAAGGTGGATCCTCTCACTTCTGAAGTTGAAATAATGTAAATATTCTGCAACCTCCATGGCTCTTCCTCTCTATTTTGTTTGTTTTGATATATTTTCAATCTCTACACTCTCCCCTAATTTATTAGCAGCTCCCAGTTAATGTATTTTAATTAGCATTACTAGCAACTACACTGATGCAATATATACTTCCTCTGATAATTATTAGCCAATAAACATTTTAACTTGAAAGACTTATAATCTCTTGGAATATAATTATATCATCTTCACTTTTTTAAAAAGTAAAGGTGGCTACTTTTTTCATTTAATTTTTTAAACATACAAATTTAGGCATATTCCATATTACTTCTCCCATTAATTCTGTTAGTATTTCTATAATTTATATTTTCTCATTATTTTTCCTTCAGTGATTCTGGCAACTTCAGCAGGATATATCTAAACCTTTGTTGAATTTCAGCATTTTTCCCTCTTGTGACCCAGTACTCTCTACTTGTTAATGTATATTTCATTTATTTAAATAAAGTGTCCTAATACCATGTTTGACTATTCTTGCACCTATATTATCTTTATCTGGAGTTAATTATTTAAAGATGTTTTATACATACATTCTTTTCCTTATCTCATTCTCTGCCACCACTTAAGCCATACTTCACACTGAATCAGGAATAATATTTCTAAAATTTAAACCTGTAAGTCATAGACAGAGAAAAGGGGAACCTTGAGTGAAGTGAAATAGGTGTATTGGAAGCTAGGAAGAAGAAGTAATACAATATTCTAACACATTCTTCTCAAGCAAATGGAACATCCTCCAGGATAGGTCATATGTTAGGCCACACAAGTGTTCTAAATAAATTTAAGAAGATTGAAATTGTATCAAGTATCTTTTTTGATAAAGTGTTGTAAAAACTATGTTTTGAAACAATGTTAAGAAATCAGTTACAATAAGAAAGTTGGAAAATTTACAAATATGTGAAGATTGAGAAAACATGCTACTGACCACCCTATGGTTCAAAGAAGAAAACAAAAAGAAATAAAAAAAAACTTGAGACATATGAAAAGGTAATAAAACATACCAAACCTTATGGGATACAGCAAAAGGAGTTCTAAGAGGGACGCTCATAGCAGTCAATGCCACCACCTGTCTCTACAGCACAAGGAACTTGAATAAGAACAAATGAAGCTCAGAGTTAGTAAAAGGAAAGAAATAATAAAGATCACAATGGAAATAAAGGAAATAAGGTAATAGAACAGGTTGATTAAACTGAAAGTTGGTTTTTTGAAAATATAAGTAAATTAGAAAAACCTTTACCTAGACTCACTGACAGAGAGAGAGAAATGACTCAAGTAAGTAAAGTTATGAATGACAGAGGAGTCATTATAATTGATATCGCAGAAATACAGAGGACCAAAGAGACTGCTATAAACAACTACATAATGACAAATTTGACAACCTAGAAGAAATCAATAAATTTATAGAAACATACCATATCCCAAGACTGAATTATTAAGGAATAGAAAATAGAAAATCTATGAAATGATCCAGAGAAAGACAAATGACATAATTCACTTATATGTGCAATCTAAAAAAAAATGTAAAAACTGAATTCACAGATACAGAAAACAGACTGGTGGTTGCAATAGATGGATGGGGGAAGGTGAAATGGGTGAAAGTGGTCAAAAGGAGCATGCTTCCATTTATAAATAAGCTCTGGACATGTATAGCATGTCGACTCTAGTTAATAATACTGTATCATGTATTTGAAAGTTGCAAAAAGAGTATATCTTAAAACTTGTCATCAAAAGAAGAAAAAACCTGTATTATGTATGGTGATGGATGTTAAGTAGACTTATTGTGGTGATCATTTCACAATATATGTAGATATTGAAAATTACACCCGAATGAACATATTATATATATCAATTGAATCTCATTTTTTTTTAAAAGTGATTTATGAAAAACATATCTAAAAGTCTTTGAATTCTGGACTAAAATGTTCTAAATTTATGGAGTTTTGCTTAGATAGCATAGTCAAAGAAAGAAGCAAGAATAACCTAGCAGCAGTGTGAAGGATGAGCAAAGACCCAGAGACACACACAGAGAAAAAAATGGTCAGATTATACAAAGATAAAGAGAATAGTGTTTTGGAAAATCCAAATCATATAAAAGCATGCCTTTGTAGAATTCTTTTTTTTTTTTTGCAAATTAAGAACAAAAGTTCCCACAGAACAAAACCTTAACTAAACTTGAATAAAATTCCCATTGTATATTTTGTCACTTTATTCACATAATAATAAGGTTCCCTTTTCTATGAAGAAACTTAAAAAAACAGAATTTTACTCTTTTTTGAATAATAAATTATTTAGGAAATGGTAACTGAAAGAAAAGAATTTCCTTACCTACTTAACTATGCATTTTTTACAACCCCAAATGCTGGGAAGGAGGGCATATTGAGGAAAAAGATAAGAAGAAAATGAGGTTAAGTTGATATTGTTATGAGTCCTAATTAAATACAGATTCTGAACTATTGAACTTTATTTTCTAAACTATTTATTCCTCCTCTTCCTCCTATGCAGACTGTGTTTTTAAAATATTTTGCTGGATTCAGTAACACATTTAAATGAAGACTTAACAGCGAATTTGGAATTGAAAAACCTTTGAGTCCTGGCTCTCTTTTGCTAACTCTGTGACTTAGCCCGATTCATTTAGAACTTTTCTTAAACAAGACTTTAAAAATAAAAGTTAACTATCCATACTATAAGCACAATACAGAGTTATTATATGTGTCAAATTAAATAAAATTAATCATAATTCAACTCAATACCATGAAGTGCAAAAACCAAACATTAATGATACCCTAGTGGCCAAAAGGAATATAAATTTAAGTAAAAACTGGCATTCATTAACACCACAAAGTCTCACACCCTCTGACCCAGGTAAACAAGGCAGATCTAACCACCTGGCTTTCAGGATTAGCTCATCATTTTATTATGACTATGGATCTTTTAGAATTGCCTTTAAATTTGGATGCTAACTTACACTTACAAAACTCACACTAAGAATACTCGCAAGAGAGTGAACCATGAATGTACATGTCAAAAAATTAATTTATTTTGGGTAATATAACAACAGAGTCAGAATCTTGTGTCAACCTTATCTGAGTCCAATTATCAAAAAACAAACATAAATGCAGGGTAAAAACATCAAGCCCTGTCTTACTTTGGATTATGTGACAACAATTAAATTCCAAGATTAATGGAGTAAAAATAAAATCAATCCTATTGATGAATATAGCTGAAAATCTTCCCATACTCCTTGAGCAGAAAGAAAAAAAAATGTATGCAGGACAATTCTCCTTTGGCTTTCCCCATGTGATTAGGGTGTTGCTGGAGAATCTGAGCTGGAAATGATATAGGCAGTAAGATAAGAAGAAACCCCATTCATCACTCTGACAGGCATCTCACTTTGTGTGTGTGTATACTTCAGTGATAGAGTAGGCTGCCTCTCTCTTCTCAGCCCTAAAACCAAGGCTTCAATTGACCTGAAGTTCTTGTTTTCTGTAATCGTGTTTCAGGGAAGTGCATTGCTATTCATGTATTCCTGCACAGGTAAGGTTTCCCATTCAGCAATGCAATTTTATTGTCACCAAAAGTAAGTGGGCATAGCACCCCAGTGGGCTAGTTACCAGAATCTTTCATTGTTAGAATCTAGCACCTATTTATTAGCATATAAAGTATGTTAATATATACATTCATGTGAATGCATACATATGCACATTTGAACAACATTGAATATTTGATACTCCAGGGCAATGTCGTCCCACTGAACTTTCTGCTATAATGAAAGTGTTCTACAACTATAATTATATATCTATATCTATATCTAATATGGTAGCCACTAGCCATATGTGGCTATAGAGACTTGACAAATAGCTAGTGTAACTAGGGAAGGGCAATTTAGGTTCATCTAATTTAATTAATTTAAATTTAAATAGCCACATGTGGCCAGTGATTACCATATATAGCTCAGTGTGCATTTCTAGAGAAATCACTAATATGCCTGACCTCAAATTAAACTTTCTCTTCCTATAGAGATGGATATGTCTTCTCTTATCCTTATAAATAATTGGTGTTTTAGTGCAAATCTGAAGATACATTGCATAATTTATCAGTGGTACATCAGTGGGTATACTCATGTTTAGGAAGGACCATATCAAATTGAGGGTTATATTTGAGATGCTAATTTTTGTTCTGTTCCATTTCTGATTCTCAAGTTTTCAATGAAGAAAGAGTCAAATTAAAAAAAGAAAAAAAGAACAGAAGGTATTTGACTCCTTATAGAGAACTCTTAAAACTTTGGGAAATTTTAACTCCTTCCTAAATGAAGCCCTGAATATTTAGAGTTTTAGAAAAGATGTATTTTTATCCCATTAGGTGACATACAGAAACTATAACTGGTCTGGGGTTTCCCGTCAATGTCTAATCCACACCCCAGTCAGACTCTGAGGTTTTACCATGTCCTTGTTTTTTCTTTTGACTTCAAACCTTTGGAAGGCTGAGTAAATTGCTGAATCCTCACTGGTGATATCATTTCACTTACATAGGCTGCCAACAAACCTAATCAGTGTTAATAGGATCAGTCATATCCTCAAGGTTTGTCATTCATATGCATTTTTAATCTGAATATCTTCAAAATACAGGGAAGAATTCTAAATATAACTCAAAATGAAGTTTTCCAGTTTTCTTTTATCTGTTGACATTATAACTTAGTTGAACTATTTATAGGTATATAATAAATAAAACTTTAAGAGTAAAACCCAATATAGTAATTTATTGTTATAAAAGATGCCGATTTCACACACAATAGTTATCAACATATTTCATAGAGTAAAGTACACACAGTCATACACAGAAGAAAGGGGTGTGGCTGTGGAGGCAGGGGTTGGAGTGACGTGTCCACAAGCCAGGGAAAGCCAAGGACTGCGGGCAATAATAGAAGCCGGGGGAGATGCCCCGGGCCCCTCCAGGGACACCACAGGAGTCAGCACTGTTGTTGCTGGATTTGGGACTTCAGGCCCCAAACGGGGAAATCTAACTTCTGTTGTTTTAGGCCACAGAGTTGGTGGTAATTCGGTGCGGCGACAGGATGTCCCTGAAAGAGACCAGCGTTTGAATGGGTGCACCGCGTGAGACCCCTCCTGCCTACAAGGGCGGGCGTCGTACGATCCTTTGAAAGCCTGAAAAGAGTGAAAAGGCAGAAGGCAAATTTGCTCTGGGCTTGAGCTGAGGCCTGCGTCTTCTGCCCTCGGACTCTGGAGCTCCTGGTTCTCAAGCTTTTCAACTCAGGCCTGGCTGGCAGCTCAGCCCCCACGCCTCCCTGATTCTCAGGCCTTCAGACTCACACTCAGCCCCGTCGCCTGCGTCCTTGGTCCCCAGGCTGCAGGTGGCGGACTGCGGCTTCTCAGCCTCTGTGAGCCTGTGAGCCTGTGTGTGTGTGTGTGTGTGTGTGTGTGTGTGTGTGTGTGTCTCCTCTTGGGTCTCTTGACTTTCTCAGGAGAACCCTAACGAATAGATTTCGGAATATGGAAGAGGGGTGCTGTTGTAATAAATAATTAGGGTGGGCTCTAAATCCACTGAGAATGTCTTTACCAGTGAAGAAGGGGCCACAGAGAAACCTAGACAATAATACAATGCGAGGATGGAGGAGGAAATGTGACTCCACGTGCAAAGAAATGACAAGGACTGTGAGCGCCAGCACAGGCGGGGTAGGCGGGGAGGGTCTCACTCACCGAGGCTCCGGAAGGAACCAGCCCTGAGCACAGCGGCGTTGTGAACTGCTGGCCTCCAGAACCGCGCAAGAATAAATGTCTGCTATTTTAAGCCACCACGATTTTGATGATTTATTGTGGCAGCCTTAGGAAACAAATGCACATTTAAAAATAGGGAACTATATTTGGAATAATGTAAATATTACAAAACAGTGCATTATTTAATTCACATCGCTATAAGAATTATACACTTGAGAAAAAACATTTAAAATTTCACAAGGCAAAAAAATGGAAAATTGTATTATATTACCTATATTTCTTATAGAGTTGAACTGTGTGTTAGCTAATACTTATGGAATTCAAGAAAAATAAGTTAAAAATATGTTCAGTCAGGAGTCAGCTGATTCCATTTAGGCTTAGAGGTTTTCCTCTAATAATCCAATGTGAAAATTGGTCATATGTTTTACAGATATATTGGTATCTACATGATATAAGGATATATAAGGAAAAGAAAGCTGCCAACTTTGACACTTCAAAAGTTCATGTGAGTGAAAATTTTGTTTGAACAATACCCCTTATTTAAACATATTAAATTAATACAATATAAAGATTGTAAAGAAAATAAAATATATTAGAGAATAATATCATTTCCAAAAAATATCATGTGCATAAAATTTAGGTGAAATGACATAGTTTATGATGGCAGGAACCACTGGCTCTGCAGATGCTGAGGAACTGGTGTCCCTGGACACACATGGAAATGTTGCAATGTGACTACAAAACCTGTACTAATAAAATGCCATAGTAATTACTGCTAAAATTTAATTATTCTTAAGCCTCTTTATTAATTTCATGAAATTCATACTCAGCCCCAACACTGGATTTACTCAAATATTAATTGAAAGTCATTGATGTTTGAGTAAAATATGTGTTTCCTAGTGTATGTGATATGTGACTTGGCTTTAAGTCTTTAAACAGTTGATTTGTCTTTCTTTTAAAAAGTATACAGTGTTTTAACATCTTAAACCTAGCAATTGATATAGATTTTTCTTTAATATTATGCATTTTCTAATTACTCTTAACAAGGAATATTCAATATTAAACAAGAAAGCATATTAAATAATATTATTTAATTTACATTTGATGGTCATCTAAATTTTAATTGATTTTTCATTATAAAGTGTAATATTTGTACAGTGTGAGAGGAAGTAAATGGAATACAAGAGTAAATGAATACTTATGAAAAGCTGGGAATTTATTTTTAAAAATAAACAATTATATATATTACAAAATGCTCACTGCAATAAATGTAATTACCATCTGTTGCCATACGAAGTTATTACAATACTATTGATTATATTCCCTATGCTTCAATAATCACTATATTGTACATCTGAAACTACTGTAATATTTATATTCAACTATACTTAAAATAAGAAAATAAAACAGATGCACTTTTTTATTGACAGAATTACACTACTGAGAAAAGACAAAATATTAAAAAGTGAATAAATGAGCAAACCTTTTGGTGTTAGTTGGGTATTCTTATTTGATTCTCTACATTTGATGTAGAGGTAAGGACTCAGAATCTGGTATTACAAATGCATATACATGTATCTTTTTGTATATTGTATATTATATATAATATATATATAATATATATATATATCTGTGAATAATACATTGGTCTGCAATGTCTTCATCCATATTTACACTGATTCTAAATTTTTCTTCAAGAACATCGGTGGGAATTTCTTGCTGAACATTCACGAGACTAAAATCCATTTAGTGGTGATATTCCCACCACCAAAACAAACAAAAACATGCCGACAATAATAATAATGTATTTTACAGTGAAATACATGTTTCCACATCTAGAGCCAGACAACTAGTGGCAATTTTAAACTACTAGTATCCCTTTTAGAAAAATTCAAAGGCTCAACTCCTCATTGTAACCAGTTTCATAACATAAGGAAAAAATAAAAGCAGGGGTAGAAAATTGTACAGGATGACAGTAATATATATTTATTAAAATTTAGAGAACGTGCATAATCCATTCCATGGCCAAAAGCACGTTAAGTCCTTCTGTAGCCCAAACATGTTGGATTTGAAGAAATAAAGCAGTCTCGCCTGTGGCATTGTTTCAAGAGGACTGGTTCCATTTCTGGGTCTCAGATTACCTGTGTTTTGCTCAGTGGGGAAGTCACTTTCAATTTAACCTGCAAGAAGGCAAAGACTTCCTTTCAAAGCATTTCTTTAAAAACTCCAATAATTGCTACTTCAGGCAGAGAATTTTGATTTGTGGAGAAGAGAGATATAAGGTTTTCACGTTATCAGGGAAGAGAGTTCGAAGGTTAGTCACAGATAGCCTTTGATAACATGGCAAAGGGGAGCCTGACTTTGTAGAAATCATTTTAGAGAATGGATGAAGAAGAGGTGGTACATATACACAATGGAATACTATTCAGCCATAAGAAGGAAACAAATCCTGCCATTTGCAACAACATGGATGGAGCTTGAGGATATTAAGCTCAGTGAAATAAGCCAGGCGAGGAAAGACAAGTGCCAAATGATTTCCCTCATTTGTGGAGTATAATGATGAAGCAAAACTGAAGGAACAAAATAGCAGCAGACTCAGAGACTCCAAGAAGGAACTAGTGGTTACCAAAGGGGAGGGGTATGGGAGGGCGAGTGGGGAGGCTGGGAGAAGGGGATTGAGGGGTATTATGTTTAGTACACCTGTGTGGGGGGTCACAGGGAAAACAGTGTAGCACAGAGAAGGCAAACAGTGAATCTTACTACACTGATGGACAGTGACTGCATTGGGGTATGGGTGGGGACTTGATAATATGGGTAAATGTAGTAGCCGCATTGTTTTTTCATGTGAAACCTTCATAAGAGTGTATATCAATAATACCTTAATAAAAAAAGAAGAAGAAGAAAAAATAACTTAAAAAAAAAAAGAAATCATTTTAGAGAGTTTTGGGTTCCACATCTGTATCTTGAGTAAGCATAACACAAAAAAGATCAGTGGTTAAAACTGCACATATAGAAGCTCTCTGTGCCTTAAAACACATAAATAATAATTAACTTGTCAATCTTTGGTCATAGGAATGATCTTTTCTTTAATCTAAGTTATTGACTGAGGTTGCAAATTTCTTTTTTTTTTCATAAACTGAATTCACAATGAGACTTTTATTATTTCCATTTTTGTCTTCTTTAAAGTAAGAGCATAAACTAGAAGCAAAAAAATGCAGAACTGTCCTTATTAATTTGTGTTTTTGTGTACTCATCTTAATTATTTCCAAAACATATTTCTTATGGATTATGGAATAGAAATCATTTTTCACTCATGACAACTGATAATTTGTTTACATGATAATTAAATTATGCTATTGAATTAACACATAAAATTGAAAGAAACAGGGGAACAAATAAACTGACTCTTGAAAAACACACAACATGAATAGTGAAAGCCTAAATTTAAGAGTACTAAACACTGCATGCCAAGAGCACATATCAGTGTACTTTGCAGAATCATGCCTACAAACAGTTCTTTCGCCAACAGGTAAAGTAGTATCATTTAAAAGCACTTATGTGACACTGAATATTGGAAATAAAGAATATAAAGGCTATCACTGCATAGATCACTGCCAGGAACTATTGGCTAGGTGTCTGTAGCTACAGAGAACACTTGCCTCCTAGTTTCTCAACTAAAAGGGAATTTTTTTTTTTTGCTTGGCTTTTCTTAAAAAAAATGGTAGGACATTTCACATTATGAATTCTCAAAAAACCTATTGCTCTCCTCTTCCCAAAGTATGAGTTGGATACTGGCTTAAAATGTGGCCATTTAAGAAAAGTAACATATAATTGATGTTCCCTGACTTAATGCTGATTCGACTTAGAAGTTTTTGACTCTAAGATGGTGCCAAAGTGTCACACGTTCAGTAGAAAACACACTTCAGACTTTGAATTTGGGTATCTTCCTGCTAGCAATGGGCAGTCTGATAGGGAGCTGCAGCTCCCAGAAAGCCACGGGCCAGAAGAGTGAACGACTGATGCTCTGTGACTGCTCTGTACCCAGACACCCCTCCCTTTTCCCTCTCAGTGCGCTAGTCAATAAACTGCATGAGATAGTTATTGCTTTGTTAGAAAGCAAGCTTTGTGTTAGATGATTTTGCCCACCTGTAGGCCCATATAAATGTTCTAAGCACATTTCGGGAGGCTAGGCTAAGCAGGTTAGGTATATTCAATGTATTTTTCAACTTATGATGGATTTATTGGTACATAATCCTGTCCTAAGTTGAGGAAGATCTGTACCATGTTAGGGAATTTAAAAGAAAATGCAATAAAATGTGTCTTCTTCTCAATAGCATAAAAGTACCCACTCTAACCAAATTAATTCATAAACTTAATGAATTCCCAATGAACACCTAAGAGAATATTTTACTTCCAGAATTCACAAGTTGATCCTAAAATTCATATGAGAGTACTACAGCTACATGTAACTAAAGCGAATTTAAAGAGCTTGAAGTATGCCTTACCAGACTTTACAATTTACAAAGCTCTCTGAATTAAAACAGCATGGTATTATAATTGGGCTGGATGAATAGTGCAGTAGAATAGGATAAACCAGAAAAAACTCTGATTAGGAATCCTTAAATATGAAGGAAATGGCAAAACTAATCAGTGCACACATGATTCAATAAATTATGGTGAAGCAAGAGATAATTTAAGAAGAAGAAGCAATTTTTTTAAAATTCCAGAACTCCTATCCTACTTCTGCTCCATGCCCCAGCCAATACACACACACACACACACACACACACACATTCCAAGGGAATAAAAAGCCTAAGTGAAGAAAACAAGTATTTTAAATATTAAAAGAAAATATAGGTGTAGGAAATATTTCTCTAAGAAGGAAATATTTCTCTAGAACAAAAAGCCCAATGTTTGGCTACATTAAAATTTAAAACATTGAATCAATAAAAGTCACTATAAAGAATTGTAAATGACAAGCCACAACCTGAGAGGATATTTGCAATGCACATTACTCATAGAGGTTCAGTATCCAAAATACATGTAGAACCCATAAAAATCAGGAAAGACAAGCAATCTAATAGAAAAACTGGCAGTGACTTTAAACAGGCAGTTCAGACAAGAGGAAACCAAATAGCCAATAAACATTTGAAAAGATACACAGCCTCGGGAGTAATAGGATAAATACACGATAAAACCGTAAGGAGATCCTGTTGAACGTCCATTACCCCGGCAAGGTCTAAGAAGGCTGACAGCGCCCTCCGCGAGCAGGAAGCGCAGCACCACGTGAGGATGTAGATTCATGCAACCGCTTTGTAGAGCAGCTTTGTGATGCGAAGTAAAATGGAATATGCGCTTCCCCTTTGCCTGACAATCTCTTCTTCAGGTACAACCCTGGACACTCTCTTGCTCACACGCTCAGGAAAGTATATAAAGAATGTTCCTAGCAGCTTGGGGGTCTCAGACAAAGGCTGAGAACACTTCAGTGCTCATCCAGAAAAGAATGAATAAGTACATGATGGCAGGTTTTTAGGCATGGACAACTGCGGAGTAATTATCACGAATGAAACAGAGCACTGGATATTAAGGTGGATAATCATTCAAAATATAATTTCAAAAAATGAAAGCAAGTTAATCGATGACAGAAGATGATATCATTTACTTAAAATGCAAAACCAATATATTGTTTGGAAAATACAAACTTAGCAACATAATTTTTTAAGATGCACACAGGAATAATAATTGCCCAATTCTCTATATGGCTGCAGGCATTCCTCAGACATATCGCAGGTCAGGCTCTGGACCACTGCAATTAAGCGAATCAAATGAATTTTTTGGTTTCCCAGAGTATAAAAAAGTTGGAGTTGCACTATACTATAGTTATTAGGTTTGCGATAATCTTATGTCTAAAAACTAATATACATACAGTAATTAAAATACTTTATTGTTGAAAAAATGCTCACCATCATCTGAGCCTTCAGAAAGTCATAATCGTGCTGGGGAGGGTCCTGCTCCCATGTTGATGGCTTCTGGCTGATCAGGGTGGTGGCTGCTGGCGGCTGGGGCAGCTATGGCTATTTCTCAAAATAAGCACAATGACATTCCTCACATTGATGGACTCTTCTTTTCATGAAGGATTTCTCTGTAGCATGTGATGCTGCTTGATAGCATTTCAACCACAGTAGATATTCTTTCTTCTTGGAGTCAATCCTCTCAAACAAACCCTGCTGATATTTACCAACTAAGTTTGCCATATTCTGTCTTTTGCTGTCATTTCAACATCATCACAGAATCTTCACCAGGCACAGATCCCATCACAAGAAACCACTTTCTTTGTTCATCTGTAGAAGCAAGTCTTCATCCATTCAAGTTTTGTCATGAAATTGAAGTTCAGCCCCATCCTCAGGCTCCACATCTAATTCTGCTTCTCTGGCTGTTTCCAGAGTACGTCTGCAGGGGCATCCTCCACTGAGGTGTTGAACCCCTCAGAGTCATCCACAAGGTAAGAATCCACTTCTTCCAAACTTCTGTTAATATTGATATTTTGACCTCTTCCCATGAATCATGACTGTTTTTAATGACATCTAGAATGGTGAATCCTTTCCAGGATATTTTCAATTTACTCTGCCCAGGTTATTAGGCAAATCACCTGCAATGGCAGCTATAGCCTTACAAAATCTATTTCTTAAAAAATAAGACTTGAAAGCCAAAATTAATCCTGGATCCATGGGCTACAGATAGGATGTTGTTAAGAGGCATTAAAGCAACAAGAATCTCTTTGCACATCTTCATCAGAGCTCTTGAGCGACCAGGTACACTGTCAATGAGCAGGAGTATTAATTGACTTAATTTCAATATTGTTGTGTTTCAGTGAATAGGGAAGCCCAAGGAGAGGAGAGAAACCAGCGAACCGTTGGCCAATGGAGAAGTCAAAACACATACAACATTTTTGGATAAGTTTGCCATCGTCTATGGGCATGACTTATGTTCCCCCCCCCCCCCGTGTTACAATAGTAACATCAAAGATTAGTGATCACAGATCACCATAATAAATACAATAATAATGAAAAAGTTTAAAGTTTGAGAGATTTGCTGAAATATGACACAGAGACTCAAAATGAGCAAATGCTTTTGGAAAAAATGAAGCTGATAGACTTGCTGGAAGTAGGTTGTCACAATCCTTCAATTCGTAAAATGCACAATATTTATGAAGCACGGCAAAGCAAAGCGTGGTTAAGCAAGATATGCCTGTACTTTGAAGATATTGGAAGGTGGGCTTCAGGGGATGTATGTGAGTGGCTTCAGTCAACTGTTTAGTTTTAGTTTTGTTTTTTTAAACTGCAAGTTTAAATTTTTAAAAGGGAAACAAATGAGTAAATCTACCCCCATCTTCACAGTCAGATCTCCTGACAAAGTCATCTTAGTAACTGGTGGAGCACCTCTGCTAGTTCATGCAATCATACATGCATGAAGTGGGACATTGAAGGCAGAGCTTGACCGGCACACTGAGTGCCTGCCATGCCCCACGCCAGCTCCCTTTGATCTCACCTGTCTATCTCCAGCTATTCCAGCCTAGGCATAACCAACTTCACGCAGAGTAGAACCCCAACTCCTTTCTTAGGCAGCCGCTTGCTTCCTGCCCTTTGCCTTTGGTATGGATGCCTTAGCATGGGAAATACAGGCAGTGCCCTTGGGTTAAACTCCCATAGTGAAAGTTCTGACCAGCTGGGCACTGAAGCATTCTGCATGAGTTATCATCTATTCCCATGGGATAAAGCGACCAGCAGCCTGCAGTAGTGATGAATTCCATTGTGCATCCTTGTGTGAATTCTGCCCCGCTTTCCTTTCAGCCCTCTGTTTCTCAGATCGGCTCTCTGGAGCACAGGCCAACACAATATTTCCTCAAAACCCTATGTTTCAGGCTCTCCATTCTGGAGAAGTGAATCTCAGATAGAAAAATAATAAAATATTCATGCAGATAAAATAAATTATGAAATTTCATTGCAAAACAGCCAGTGCAGAATCTATGAAATAGCTCCTAAAAACAGGTCTTCAGATCTCATCCCTTCAACCAGATCAGAGTCTATGAGGCATACTCAGAGGGTGGAGAAGATTTCTGAAGAAATTCTTTGTAGAAAACTGCTGTCTTGCCCTCCCAAGAAGAGCATGTTTGGGACTGTTTCTATGTTCTAACATTAGCCTGGGAGCTTGAAACTTACAGAAGTCTCATTGGAGAACCTTGGTGTGCTTCTCTGCAGTTTTATGACATTGGGTCTGGCCTCATCTTCCCCACAGAAATCAAGAAGTTGAGGCCCTCACCGAGCACAGTCACATTAGTGATGAGAGTTCACAATTACAGCTGGTTTCATCCCAGGGATTTCTCTTGGGCTAAAGATGCATGAGTCCTTCCAGGTCCAGAGGTGAGCCGTGAGAAACAGGAGAACAGAGGTCTACAAGCCACCGGCGTGGAGTCCTCTTGGGCCCTGTCAAGATATGACTACCTAGAGAGGCAGAAGAATGCAACAGTGGAAAGCTTCAAGTTATTAACAGAGGAAGAGAACAAATCCAACCTCCGGAGAGAGAAATACACACCCCAGGGCGAAGGGGAGGGTCGGAGCCATGAAACTTTTCAAAAAACCCATTGTAGGAAAGTCATGTAAAAGTTCTCCCATGTCCAAAGAGCATGAAGCTGGGTTACTATGGTGCCAGTTCAAGGAAGGCTTTCTTATTTCTTCATTAAACTCTCTCCTCATAGCCAACCTGGAGAGAAGGTCTAGCAGATGCTAAAACTTAAATGATAGTGGTGGTCAGGTTTTTTGACATTTATAAATGCAGAGTTCTGTATCCTGGACAGTTTAGACTCTGCAATGAGTTTGCACTTCAACTTTGCAAAGAGTGAAATCATTTACCTGAGAACGAGGAAAAAAGTAAAAGTCATGAAGTCTGAAGTAAGTTTATCCAAGGGCATTTTGAGAGATGATGATCACACAGCAGATTGTGAAAGGAAAGTGGGAAAATTAGAACTGCAGGTCGCATGGCACGTATACACACTGGCTCCTTAGCGCTTTAATTTAAGAATCTTTATCTGTATCCATATCCAAATCCATATTCATATATCTATCTCTATCTGTATGATTATTTTCCCAGGATTAACACAGTTAAGTTTATCACATTTTAAATTTCTGTATAACTATTACATAACAAATATATCAACTCACAATCAATGTAGAAATGGTTTCAAGCAGAATAAATTAAAAGTAAAGCCCCCCTGGCTCCCTATAATCCTGTTTCCAACCTTAGAGGAACAGTGTTACTTTTGTTATGTATCCTTCTGGTAAAGAAAAATATAGCTTCACTTCATTTTTCTTTTCTTCAAAATGTTGTATTTCATGTTTTGGTAGAAACTTTCATTATTTTCAAATAGAAGATGTCCTGGGGAACATTATAAGCTAGTAACTACATAGTTATAGAAACGTCTCATTGTTTCAAGTTGTAATATTTTGTTTCATAGTATAAATGTCCCATGGTTGATTTATACAATTCATTTTAAAATGCAGTTCTAAACTTTAACTGGGGTGCAATACCTATCAGACCTCTGGTCATTGTTCAAAAATATTTATTGGTTTGATTGACGCTTTTGGTCAAGGACAGTTTTGATATTAAATTGCTTTCCAGCTTTCAATTTTAGTAATATTTCAGACTCACAAAACATTCTTTGAGTTGTACCCCAGATTCAAACCCACACACAGAAATTTTGAGAGCTTCCTTTTCCTTATAATCAAAGACTTAATATAAGGTGGCTTTACTGAGGGCTCATGTTCCTAAGAATTCATTACAACAAGAAAATGTATTGAGCATGCAATCACAGGTAATGAAAATCAAAAGATGATCAGATTAGGTGAGAAAGGAATTATTGGGGGAAGAGAATTGTTTTTCATTTAATTAAACTAAACAATTAGGTTTCTCATACATAATTTATGGTGTGTTCTCATTGATGGATTATTAACAAAATGGATTGTATTATTTTCCTGTTTTTCCATCTATAAGTATATTCCTTATGCCCTTTCTCTTGCTAAACTACTATCTGGGGAAATTGAGGTTCATGGAAGTTAAAGTGCCACTGTACTCCAGTAAATTCAGGGGAAAAAGTCTATCCTTGAGAATCAAAAACTGAAAAGTTTAGGACTCTGAAAAACTCTGACAGTTGTCAAGTTTAAACTTCTTGTTTTATTACACTAATTAGGAGGCCGAGACCCAGAGATGTGGATCATGCAGAAAACTCGAGTCCCACTGTAGACACACATGCACACCTGACATTGTACACAGTATTCTTTGTCATTTGTGCCTCTCCTGAGCTGCTCCCTGTGGCTAACTCCGATGGCACTAACTCGCTTAGACACACAGGCTTCAAGGAGAGGAGCTGGAGCCCATTTCCATAACCTCTGGACTGCAGTTTAAAACCCCTATTCTCCTTTGGTCTTCAAAAACTGTTTCATGAAATGTAAACCATGAGATTTTACCACTCTCGCCCTCCCTTGTTATTTATTAGCTTTTAGGTCACTATTTCGCTTTCATTAGTAAGAGAAGTAGAGGGCCATGGTTTCCTTCTCCCCTGAAACCCTCACCCTGCTGGTCAGTCCTCCTAACCCAGTGCATTTCGGGCCTTCATCTCTATGTCAGTCTGTCTGCCAGCCCTTAGACCATGCAGTGTGTCTAGCTATCTTCAAGAATCCTTACACCTTGGGAGCTGTAAACATTCATTCATCTATTTTCAGATGTTCATGACTAACTCACTTCTCATTGAAGCTCTGGATATTTTGATCACAGCTCAGTCTTTATAGTTACCCTACTTTCACTTTACTAATCAGCCTCAACCTCATAATTGACCCAACTTCTGAATTCCCTTATCAGAATTATTGATACCTTGTGACTTGGCCCTTGCTACTTGGCTTAAAACACATAACCCCTAGTTACTGCTAAATATCACCTCTCTAGTGCGATTTTGGGTCATTGGAAAATTTTGAATAAAATTCTAACAGTATTTACTGTCCCATGATCAACACAAGTAGGCATACAACACAGCCCAGCAATCTTTCCACATGTCCCAAGTTAGTTCTCTCTTCATTTATGATGTGAATCATTGTCAGTCAATACCCCTTGATTGTATATAATATCCATATATGCTTATTTTTCATGTACTCACAGCAGAGTGTGAGTACACACTTTATACTTTTGTGAGTTTTGTTTGGCAGTTTATGTTATAATAAGACAATACTCTTAAGAAAAGAAAATATACTGTTGCAGCTGAGATAGACCTTAGAGATAATCTAAGCCAACATTCTCAGAGTAATGAAAATAATGTCCATAGCACTAATGTGTCATGCCTAAAATTTCACAGCTTTATACAATCAGAGGCAAGATATAACTTAGTTATCTTTAGGCCTATGAGCCAATCATATCTACCACATATTGAGCTACCATATTATGCTCTATATGAGCATTTTCTCTTAACTATTCAGGGAATGCTAACAGTTATAACTAACATAACCCCTAAAACCTAATGACTTAATACAATCAACACTCTATCTCCTTCAAAAGAAAATTCCAGTGCAGGTGTTCCTGTCATGACCATTCATTTGGCAAATGAGAAAGAGAATGTAGAGAATCCCAAGCCTGGAGATGATAGGTTTGCATCTCTTTGCCATATCCACTTACAGCTGGTGAGAGCTTATTTAATCCCACCTGAAGGTGTGGGGGTTGGTATATACAGCCCTTGATGGGACAGCTGTTTCCCAGCAGTAAATCACTGGATGGAGGGCACGAATCTCTTTTAGTCTGTTGTTTGCCAAACTCTCATCTAATATTCTCTCCAATCCCATGTGGTAATACTCTTATTGTCCTTATCTTTAAAAGAAAGGAATGCTGGGCTTTAGAGGTCATTTGTCAAACATTATTCACTGTGTGGTAGAAGAAAGCATCAAACCAGAGGCTATATGACTTCAAACGCCAGGTCTTTATTGCTGTACCACCACCTCTTCAAAGATACACCACTTGGGGTCCTCTTGATAGGCACTGACATAACTTTCCCGTGCAATTGGCTACTTTGCACAGACTAGTGCTGTCATTGTGGCTTCACAGGTTTCTATCTCTTTGAAGACAGGCTCCCTAAAAGTCTAGTCCTTCAACTTGAAAATCTAATCTGTGTTATTTACTCTTCCTAATTGTTTCAACTATGGGAAAGTCAGAAAGATAAAACTACACGATTAAACATTAAACAGATTCGCTTTAGCTTTGGAATACATTTGTGATTTTATTTGTAAATTTCTCCTTCTGTGTATCCTGTAAGCCATTATTAAAATGAGCTCGTTTTGAGAAAGTCTCAAGCTGTCACTCCAATTCTACAAACACAGATTTTTCCTACCATGTGCCAAGATTGTGCCTGATGCTAAGAACAGAAAGATAAAATACATAAAATACACAGCCCTCACCCTAAATTGTCACATGCTAAAGACAAAGAGACATAGCAACAAAAGTTTTAGTGTATTTTCATATGTGAGTAACAGAAATTAGTTCAAGTCACTATGCGATCTGAGAGTCAGCCTGGTTAAGGGAGATGATCTCTGAGCTGAGTCACAAGAAGGTTGCCAGGCAAAGAGGAACTGGGTGGCCACATTGCCATAGGGAGACAGAGGCTATGCTCATTGTTTTAAGCATCAAAATCTCTTTAATCTTCTCTTCTCATAAAGAAACAGACCACTATTTGGCAGTAGATAAAATTTAAGATTTTAAGACTTTCATTCTCCTACTTTTAAACTTTCTGACAGTAGGGACAAAAACCCTGCTCTGTCTGATAATGCAGTTTCCTCATTTGTAAAATGGAGATGATGGTATGTAATAAGAACTTTGTGATGACCAAATATCTAGAATAAAAACTAACTGTGACTGTCAATTTTGGCCAAGATTGAGCAATTGAGATTGGATTTCCTCTTCCAGCTGAAATGGCCAAAAATGGAATATACATAATATTATCTCTCTCTCTATATATATATACATATATATACATATATACATATGTAAAATAACTTTTATGTATAATATTCAGATTTTATGATAATCAGACAAGTGCATTAAAAGTTATACAACTTATTTCTACATTTTCAAATGATCTGGTAAATACAGAATGATATATAAAAAGATTAAATTCATATAATAAAATCTACAAGGTTAGAGTTGAAGCATAAACCAGATGGTCTTGATGGCAGATTAGTTACAACAAAAGAAAGCTTAGTGAACTTGAAGACATCAATAGAAACTATCCAAGAAAAAACAGAAAGAGAAAAATAATTTTAACAAATGAGTCGAGCATCAACGGACAAATTCAAGCGGCTAGTTTAGGTAGAGATGGAGTCCCAAAGGAATCTAGAGGGGATGGGAGGCAATAGAAAAAAAGTAAATCTGAAAAAAACAATTTATAAATCTGCTGAAAACTATAAACCCATATATCTAAGGGGCTCATTGAAACCTAAGCCCAGGATAAATGAGAAGAGTGGAGCTAGTTCTTTACATTACTGAAAGAAAATTAAAAAACAATGCAACCGAAAAACTGTTAGTTTAGAATTTTACACCTGGTGAACATATTTTCAAAAAACAAGTTGAAATACAGATGTTTTATTCAGCCAGAGCTAAGGGAATCCATCACCAGCAGACCCCTGTTGTAAGAGAAGTCAAATCAAGCACTTCAGGCAGAAGGGAAATACTATCAGGAGGAGGGTGTGGGGTGACGTCATATCTGATCTGAGGGAAGAGGTCAGCTCCTGCTCGACCACAGATGAAGAGGGCTTTTGCACTGGCACGGAGGGTAGTCACCCTTAAGAGAATAGATTGGTAATTATCAGCAGAGGTTTCAGTAGATTCCTGGTTCTTCAAGATGGAAGAAGGAAAGGCAGCCCCAGCCTTCAGGTGAGAGGGAAGCAGCAGACCATGGTTACAGGTCTGTGCATGTTCGCAAGCCCCCATCTCACACAGCATTCACGAAGTGTCCCCAAAGGACTGAAGGGGCTGAGAGCTAAGCAGGGAAACCTGGGGCCAAATGCAGGGAAGCCCTATGGAGCATCACAGAGTGTGACACTTCCTTTCCATAAGGACCACGTTGACTGAGGGGCATCGTGGAACAAACACAGGACAGCTTCATTATCACTTCTAGGCCAGTTTTCATCAGCAACCTTAAGATACAGAAAAAGCCTTGGGAAGTCACTATCTGATGAGACTTAAGTGTTCTTCTGATTAAATCAGAAAAGATGTAAGCTCTGATCCCTGATTTTTGACAACTCTATAGAAAAGAGGGGATGTGAAGCCTTCTGATTTTACCACTCATATATTTTTAAGTGAAATTTTATCAAATTATTTATAGAGGTGAATGAAATTGTAATAAATAATACAAGCTCCTCATTGTGGTAGCATTTAACAAAGCTGTAGCAGTCACAATCACAAGATTGTCATTAGTACAATCCACCAATTTTATTCAGATATCTCACTTGGTATACTCATTTCTTAAGTGTACTTATTTCTACGAAATTTTATCACGTGTGTTAGTTCTTATAGGTAATTATTTATATCTTAGAACTTGTATTTTCCATTTTATTTATTTACTTTTTCTTCCCTTGGCTCTTGTACCTGCATTTCTCTTTATTGCCTTCCTGTGTATCACTTGAACTTGTTTTTAAAGATTACATTTTGATTTATTTACAGTGTTCTTGGAGTATCTCTTTGTATAGTGTCTTAGTGGCTGCACTGATACTGGGATATAAACATAAGATTTAAAACAGTCTACTAGTTTCAACATTTTACCACTTCGAGTGACATGCAGAAACTTCATTTCCATTTATTTCTCTACTTTCCTCATTATTGAATATAATTCATTTAATAGATGGTGTCATAATATTTGTTTCAATCACATAATATAATTTGTAAAACAGGGAAAGAGCAGTTCATTGTGTGTATCTGTAGTCCTTCTCTTTTTATTGTCTTATCTTCCTTTCTGATGTTCCAAGATTATTTATTTTCACTGTTTCCTTTGTGAATAGTGACTTCTCTAGCCAATATTTGAGGGTCTTTCTAGTAGTAAAGAAATTATCTTAGTTTTGCTTAGTCTGAGAATGTCTTCATTTTCCCTTCTTTCCTGAGTATAGCTTTATTGGCTATAGAATTTATGATTGACAGTTCTTTTCTTTCAGCCCTTAAAACTTTTTCTTCTACTCCCTCTGTTCTCTATGATTTTGAGGGAAAAATCTGTTGAAATTCACACTTGTGTTCACCTGAATATATAAAATCTGTTACTTCTCTCTAGCTGCTGTGACAATTCTTTCTTTGTCTTTAGTTTTCTTTAGTTTCATTATGATACATCATGATTGATTTATTTCAGTATAGCTATTTGGGGTCGGTTAAAATTCTTAAATATGTAGATTTGTATGTTTTTCCTATTTTGGAAAGTTGTCAGTCATTACTTCATTAGATCTCGTTATGAAGATATCACCCCTTTTCTTTTCTCTGGAGACTCAAAAAAACAAATTAGAATTTTTGTTTATTTTTCCTATGGGTTCTTGGTGTGGCATTCATTTTGTTTTTCAGTCTGTTTTCTCTGTTTTTCAGATCTGGGTTTTTATTCATTTGTCTTCATATTCACTAAATATATTATTTTATTCAACTTGAGCATATTTCTCTATGCTTTTGTGTTTTTCAATTGTATAGTTTTCATTTGTTTATTTTAATAAATAACTTCTATTTATTTGCTGAGATTCTACTTTTTTCAAAAGGATGTATCATTTATCCTTGAAGCATTTATATGACGACCGCTTTACCATCACTCTCACATGGCTCCATCATCCAATTCATCTCATGAAGGGTTCATGCATTTTCTCACTCACGCACTTCATGGTGCATCACCCCAAGTCCACTATGTTGGTGGTGTGCAGCCCATGGGTTGCCAAAATTACAATGAAATTTATTGGCCATTATATTATCATATAGAATCGTTTCACTCCCCTAAAATTTCTCAGTCCTCTGTCTATTCATCTCTCTTTCTCTCCCCTCATTTCTGGAGGCCACTAACCTTTCTCCATATTTACATTTTAAAGAATGCCATACGGTGTGAAGCTTTTTAGACTGTCTTCTTTCATTTATTAATATGTTTCTGAGGTTCTCCATGTCTCTTCATGGCTTGAGAGTTCATTTATTTTTAGCACTGACAATATTCCATTGTCTGGATGTGCCATGGTTTATATATCCATTTACCTACTAAAGGAAAACTTGTTTTTTTCCAAGTGTGGCAATTATGAACAAAGCTGTGATAAACATTCTGTTTGCAGGCTTTTGTGTGGATGTGTTTTCTACACTTTGGGGTAAATACCAAGGAGTACCATTGCTGAATCACATGGTAAGAGTATATTTAGTTTTGTAAGAAACTGTCAAATTGTCCTCCAAAGTGGCTGCACCATTCCGGATTCCCACAAGCAGTGACTGAGTTCCTATTGCTCCACATTGTTATCAGCATTTGGAACTATCAGTGTTCTGAATTTGTTCCTAATACCCTTGCATCCTTTTAATATCCATGGGGTCTGTAGTGATGTTCCCTCCTTCAATTATTCCTTTTTTCTTTTCTTTTGTTATTGGGGTATAACTGACATACCACATTACATTTGTTTCAGGTGTATGACATAGTGATTCAACATTTTTAGGTATTGTGAAAAGATAACCAATAAGTCAAGTTAGCTTCATTTATGATATAGTTTTTGTCCTCTCCCGCCTTTTGTTAGTTAGCCTGGCTATAGGCTTATCAGTTTATGGATCTTATCAAAGAATCAGCTTTTTGGTTTTATTTTCTCTATGATTTCCTATTTTATCTTCAAATGTGACAGTTCTTATTTTTATTTTCTATCATTTTTCATTTTATTCTTTTCTTCTGCTTACTTTGGATTTTATGAAGTTAAATATATATGTGCCCTATATCCTAGCAGTAACCTTCCAAATTATACACCTAAAACTTCCAATCTTTACCAAGAAGTCTGTGCAAGAATGCTCATAACAGCAAAAACTGGACACAACCCAAATGTTCATGGTTAGCAGAACAAACTTTGTGGTATATTGACAGAATAGGTTACATCACACAAGTTACACTGAGTAAACTACAGTGACATATAATAATATATAGATGAATCTTATTAAAATAATTTTGAATGAAAAATTGTATCAGAAAACTCTTTACAATGTAATACCTTCCCAAAAGTGAAGTGGGAAAACAGGCAACACTAAGCTATATATTTTTCATGGTCTGGTGACCAAGGACCCAAAAGCAATTCCTTCCCTCCCCCAGAATATGCCAGTGGGGCTGGCCCTGGGTATCCCAAGGAAAGGCCCACACTTGAAATGGAGAGATCTATGTGTAGACAGATCTATATATACATATGTCTATGGATATGTACATATCTATCTACATCTATCTAATATATCTATTTATCTATCCAATCTTTATATATATAATTCCCATCCCCTGGTCTTTATGCTCCAATTTAGTGAAGTCAGAGCTCATCTGGCTTGAGTAATAATATTAAAACATTCTTTGCTGCATGGCTATGCCTTTCAGAGGAACTGTGTTGTTCAAAGGCTTTTCTTTTATCTTAGTTTTTTTCCCTGTTTTATATCTAGAAACAGTTGGCTTTTCCAACCAGTGATGGCCCCCACATTTATTGACTATTCTTTTTAATTTTTGCTCTTGAAGCAGCCAGTTGCTTAAAGCTTATCTCTTATCTCTAATATCTTACTAAATGCAGCCAGTTAAAACCACAGAGTCAACTAAATCTGTTTTCCAAATTCTTCTGCTAGAGCCACGACCTCGGTAGACACTTGACTGCCTTCTCAGATATCACAGCCAGTAGCTAAGTTTTTTGCAAGTCATAACATGAGACTCCAGCTTTCCAGCCTCAAATATTGCTGTTTTTGCTACCTACCTCTGAGTTACATAGTTCAAGCTATTTTAATGGTGGGAACCTACTTAAGTAGTTAGGATAATGCTAGATGCTACATAAAAACACAAGATATCTGTAGCTTAGCAAAACAGTAGTTTATTTCTTACCAAAGTAAATTCCAAAATGAGTGTTCCCAATAGGCATGTGGCTCTGCCCCATTATTATTCAGGGCCATCCTCCTAAAAACTTGTGACTCTACTGTTTTCAACATGTGGCTTCCATGTTGACAGCAGAAGGGGAAAGATCAGTGAGGGTTGCATGTAGTGGGGTTTTTTGGTCCAGCTGGGGACATGGCACAATCAATTCTACTCATATCCAGTTGCAGGGAAACCATGTACATGGCCCCAGTGAGCTGAACAGGAGACTGGAAGCAGTTGTGTATCCAGGTCACACAAGAAATATGATAAACAACCAGCAAGAAAGACATTGATACAAATTTTCATTGTTTTTTATTTTCATTATTTTTAAAATTTATTTTATTTTATTTTATTATTCTCCTCCATTAGATAATGAGCTCCTTGGAACAAATCTTTATCCTTTTCATCTTTGTATCCTAAGTATCACTCTACTGGGACATGAAAAGTATTAAATGAATGCTTAATCAGTAATCTTCATTCTTTGTCAACATGATAGCAGTAATGATAGAAACCAAATAGCAGCAATCACTTCAAAATGTGAGTTTGTGGAAACCTTCCACAGCCTAAAACTGTTGTCATGGATGAATCCTGCATGATCTTTCTGACCCACACAATGGGAAAATTAAATGAGAAACACCCATAAATGGATGACTTTTCACTTTCTTAAACTTTTTAAATTGTAAGAAGCACAAACACAGAGAAACCTACAGAAATCATGCAGTTTAGTGAATGAACAGAAGGCAAATGCCCTGAAACTGTCACCCAGATCAAGAAATAGAGATTCGACAGCTGCTTCCTCAGCCCCCCACATCCACCCAGTCAGCTCCTCCCACAGAATAAACGGTATGCGATTATTTCTACAAAAATGCCTTTTTGTGTTTCTTTAGTTCTAGTATCTGACTGCATACCCTTTACATAATACTTTAATCTTGTCCATTTTTACTTAAGGTGCGTGTGTGTGTGTTTAATCCATGACTTCATTTCTCATCTTTCTATTTTCAGTGTAACTTACCTATTGAAGAACCCAGGCCATTGAACCTGTAGAGTTTCTCACAGCCTGGATTATGCTGGATGCATATTCACTGTGAGGTTTAGCTATTTCTTTGTCCTTTCTATATCCTGCACAGCTCTAGTCTGATGCTCTTGCTGTTTCAAGTTCAATCCCATTGACAAAACTAAAGGACGTGCATGTCTTCTTACCAGGAATTATGTGCTATCCTCTCTTTGTAAACTTAGCACTGAATGATTCTCCATGCCTAAGTCTATTAATTCATTAAGGATTACACACTGGGCATATCCTTATTCTATCATTGCTTCCCACTTTTTACTAGAAATGCTTTTATAAGGAAACACTTTTCTCTGTTTATTCATTCTATGGTGCAGTTCATTAAAAAATAAATAAATCAGATATATGCTTGACAAGTTTTCAAGATGGCAACTTGAATCTCCAGCAGTCTCTGAAAGTAATTATTTTTTAGTTATTATTATGAATTCAAAATATCCCATCGTTGGACAGTAGGAGCTAATAAAACTGGCTTTGGGGACTTTGACATACCTGGTATGACACAAGATATTCCAGGCTCCTCTTGAATATAATTTTCTTTAGACATTCATCTTGGCTGAACAAATTCTGCTTTTTTTCAGTGGAACTGGTGTTTTTTGCATTGAGGAATGCTTATTTCTATTGGGTGAGTTATTTTATGTGTTCCTTTTCCACGATCACAGCTATGACAAACACACACACACACACACACACACTTTAACATAAGATGTCTCAAACTGATACCACCTATCCAAGAATCGAGCCAACAGAATTTTTACTTTCTTCTGTATTATATGTATATTTGCTTTTTTATAGAGAATCCTTATTCTCAAGAATGTGGAGGATGATAATCACTCATTTGTTGTATCCAATAATATGAGCATAGAAGCCTTAGAAAAATATTAATACTGTAACTACATATATTTACAGAATATAGGTATTTTTGAAAACTCTTTTCCTACTCCCACTCTATTTTTATTTACATTGTATCATACAGACATGCGGTCATGGCATGTGATTCTTTCTTATAAGCTCACTTAGCCTTAGTTTTGTAGGTAATTAGATAATCAATGCTCACCAGTCCTTTTTCAATGTTTCTCTAGTTTGGAGGGGTTCATGTATTAAACATGTATACATTTTTAAATGGTCAAATTTTAACAGTTAAACAAAAAAGTGTGCCTTTCTTTGGTAGAGATGCCCAAAGGATTTGCATTTTTCTATAAATCGGATTCATGTCTGCTAGGCTATTCTTTATTTTTCTGGTTCGGTATTATCAGGAATGTGGTATCCTCTTCTAATGTACAATCTCAAATGCATATTTTTTAATTTCATGTTTTTTGGAGGAGGTGTGTAAAATCGAAGTATTTGTATTCCCTTAGGTTGCTTTTCTTCCTTATGGAGGCCTATTCATATGTTGGCTCTTTGGGCCTATTTTCAATAGTTGTCACACTTTCTGAAATCCTGCTTATCACTTTCATCATTTCTGTTTTACTTTTAGCTTTTGTAACTTTTCAGCTATTTATCTTAAAGTATGATCTGCTGCATTTGTTCCTTCTAATGTTCTATTCAATTTTCTCTTTATATCAGAACCAACTTTTGCTTTATTTTCAATATTTTTCCTGAGCTGTGTCACTATTTCTGAGATTTTCTAACTTTGGCTTTGTTGTTCCTTTATATCACATCTAATTCTTATCACCTTTTAGCTTATTTTGAACAGTATACTACAGCTTTGATCTGTTGGGTTGGCGTGTCCTTCTGAAATGCTTCCTTGCAGCAGAAACGTTACTCTGCTCCGTAAGTCCTTTCTCATAATGTAAAGTAGAGGTTTTCATCTCAGTTCATCTTGTTCTTCATTTTTTATAGGAAATTAGTTTACTTGTATCAAGTCATAGAGATTTTTCTTCTGTTATTTTCATGAAAAATACAGTAGTTTGTTTTCTGAGATTTTCTGGCTTTTTTCCCGCTCTACTTTTATTTAAATCCCTTCCTCTTTCCTCTATTTCTTGCATACCACTCCATTTTTATTCCATTCCAGGCAGTTTCTCCTCAGTTAGGAAAATGCTGTAGGGAGCTCTTGGCTGATAGTTACCAGTGTCCACAGGACAGCCTTCTAGCCCCTTCGGGTGTTCCCACGCGCCCCGTGTCCTCCTTCCCACTGGACCGCCCCTGCCTTCCTGCCCCAGCTGCGATTCTCAGACTGTTGGCCATGCTTCCAAGGAAACCTGCGGGCTCTGCTGGGCTTTCCTATCTCAGCTCTCTCCTGCGCCCTGCTTCCTCCTCTGCTTTCTCCTCAGAGATGTTAACACAACTCATGCAGCCATTGTGGAAATCGGGAGTTTAATATTACTTCATAAGTTTCCTGTTTGTGGGAAAACTGTCCTTTTAAGTGTGTGGCAAATGGTGTCTGTAGATATCGGTTTAGGCATCTACATGTTATGTTTATTTTTACTGAGGATTTGGAGAAATCTAAACCCTATGCCCTGCCACCACAACTGTTCCAGAATGTGTGTGTCTGTGTGTTTATACATATACATATTTCACACTGAACATGTGTTTCTGCATCTTCCAATATTTCTTTTAATATTATGTTTTGGTATTATATGTATATTTACTTATTTTATATATTATATATATATATATATATATATATATACATATATATATACTGCAGTTAAAATGAATAAATTATATATACATACTTTATTATATATAAAATGTAGATTGCATATTATATCATACCTATATAATTTGCTTATTCCTCTAGCTGCAGTATAACATTTTGTTGTATGACTGTAGTACATGTTTACCTACCCCTTTTGTCTTTTAGAAACTGACATGTCCCTAACACCCTTTCCCCTCTTACTACATTCCAGTGCATTATTTGATCAGAAATTTCACATTTTAAAAGGAAATTTGCCTGGTGTTTTGGAAAAAAGTGATAAAAATTCAAGACTTCTTCAGTGAACCACATCTACCTTTTACAGTAGCAGGGATGCAGTATTTTCACAC
Source organism: Phataginus tricuspis (assembly GCA_029783875.1). Classification (NCBI taxonomy): domain Eukaryota; kingdom Metazoa; phylum Chordata; class Mammalia; order Pholidota; family Manidae; genus Phataginus; species Phataginus tricuspis. The sequence continues at coordinate 19,788,056 of JAQQAC010010508.1, read as the reverse complement.
CTCCTATCTGTGTTACGTGATAAATTGCTTTGAGGCATGTGCTGGCCAAGCCAGAATGCATCCCTACCACCCTTGTGGACTGAGTGCAGGTGAGGAAAATGAGACCCAACCGCTGGGATTTGCTGGTCATCACCTGGCTGGCTTTGTAATTAAGGAACTAAAATGGAAAGTTCCTTTAGCAAAGGTCACATTGATCTTCCATTAGTGAGCAGGAGAATATTTGACAAGTCACAAACCTTGATCATTAATCTTTTCACCACTGTATCCAGGGTCAGCATGATCTTATTTGCCTTCTAGGTTCCTTGTTTTTTTTAACAATTGATATTTGTAAACCATCTGAGCTACAGGTTGATGATCTATAACACGGGGATAATCATATTGACTTAATCCCAACATGTAAAAATTAGAGGCGTCACACAGAAGGCTCTGGTGCATAGCCCAGCCCCATCGAGTGACCACGCTGCTCTCCCTGCAGCATGACCCTTCTCACACACTAACTGGAAGTCACAGGGTAATAGCCTAGCTGTCGTTCAGATTGGAACCCAGTTGCCTTCTGTTAATCATCCTGGCTTTGTTAGCATAAAGAATCTTATTTTGTAACTCCACTGTAGCACTGTGTGTTCATAGAAATCTAGAAATCTGGAAGGTTTTCACTTCCCGTTCTCAACAGCTGTCAGGAAGACTGATGATAGAATCCCACGAGTAAATGATGGGGTCATAAACTCTTTCCATTCTAGTCAAGTGTCTGCTTCATAATACGACATAATGTGACAAAATCGCGTTGAATTGAAGAAAATGTTAAGATATTAGAAGATCAGTGGCTTTATGGCAGCCTGATGGAAAAACAAACAGAATCATTTAGATAACATGATACAATGCGCCTTAAATGGCCTCGGTGCCGTGCGACCAGGACCAATGTGCTTCAGAGTTCAGTGAGGTGCCACTTGGCGAGGACGGTGCGGTCAGTGCGACACTGGCTGTGAGGGAAGTCAGGCATCAGTGACGAATAGAAGGCTTTTCACTAGGTCCGCTCATGGGTGTTAGATGGGCTCCAGTGGACTGACGTGGGGTAGGGACGATTTTATGCTCTGATTTGGCAGAATTGACTAGTTGGAAAGTTTTAAGTTCTGGATTCCAAGGTACTTATCATTTGCTTCGAATGTTTCATTTGATTACTATCTTTTCAACATTTTTCTGTTAGTATGTGTGTTTGTGTTCATATATATTTATATATACATTAATCTTTTTAGTTTTTCTCTATATTGTTATGCAATTTTCTTTTTTTATTTATTGTTACATGATTCCTTTTTTTTTTCATGCTGTGGAATCTCCTTCGTCCACTAATCTGTTGTGAATGTGGCAAGGCGTCTGGTGGCTCACAGACCTGTATCTCCAGTAGAAGAATAGAGGCTCATGGGTGACTAGTGGCTCCATTTTGCTCTGGTTCCTTTAGATTTACTGTCTTTTCTGTGAGTGTCTTCTCAGGGTGGCTTTGTTTATTCACTTAAACTCCTCCTGAGTACCTGCTCTGGTTGGTGATGCCTCTAGGTACTAAGGATACAGCGATGAATAAAACAGCAAAAGTCATTATTATCATGGAATTTATATTTTAGGGAGAGACCCAGAAAATACACATCATTGAACAAACACATGTATAATATTAGGTGGTCAAGAAAAGCAAAGTGGAACAGCAACCTCGGGCTTCCTAGCTGAATTCTACACTGTCTAAAAGAAGAGGAAAAGGTTTCTTTTTTATAGAAGAATGAGATACTGCCTGTAGATAATTGCCTGCACACAGATCATTAATTGGAACTGAGTTTCAAATCCACATGCTGTGGCAGGAGAATGACGTGAGTCAATTGACACAGGCTTGCATCTCCCCAACTAATCAGTATGCTAAGGAGTATGCTCTTAGCTTGATAGACCTAAAGTGATTGGAGTTCTTCAACAGCAGGTAAATCCCAGGGCTCTGGGAAAATGGGGAAGCTCTATGAAGAACATCTGTGAGACAACCACTTTGTTCACCTAAGTATGTTTTCAGGACTCCAAAGTTAATACATAATAGAAGAGTTTTATTCCTTTTAACTGTTGAATAGTATTCCACCATTTGGAATCACAACAGTTCATTTTACATTTCTCTTCGTGAATGTTTAGATTGTTTCCCATTATTGTGCTATTATAAACAATGTTACAAAATATATCCTCTTACATATGATATAACATTCCAACAAGCATAATACAGGAGAGTATTTTCAAGTACATAAATGACTAGATTCACTGAGCCATGCTCTATGCACATTTTAAATGTCAGCTTATTGCATTAAATTGCCTGAAAAAATTGTTCTGCAGATTTAAACATCGGTCACTAATGTGTTCCCTTCACCTACAACAGTATTTGATATTATTGTTAAATAAGTCTTAGCTGTAAGAGTAGGAGAATGTTTTAACATTATGTTTTAATATGTATTTTCTGTGTCACTAGTGAGAATAAGTATCTTTTCATGAGTTATTGAGTATTTCCTGTGTCAATTGCTTGTTTATATTATTTGTCTAGTTTCTGTTTAATCTTTGCTTTCATATTTTTGGGCATTTTATATACTCCAGATATTAAAGCTTTATCTAGAGAACAGCTGTGAACATTTTATCATGCTCTTATCTTTATTTTTCACTATTAAAGCATTTTCTTTCTGGTTACTCATTAATTTTCACATTTTAATCTTGATAAATTTATGCACTTTTCTTCAATATCCTTCTCTAGCTGATATTAAAACACATTATCCCATATTTTCCTTAAATATTTGAAGGGTTTATTTTTATACATTCAGTCTGTATGGATTAAATGTGTGTGAGTATGTGTGTATGAAAGGGTATGGGAGAATACATAAGCACCTCATTTACTTCACAAATAACCAGCTGTTAAAATATATTTTATTAACTAGTTATCCTTTCCCCACTGATTTGAAATGTCACACTTAATGCACATTGAATTGTCCTACACGCATAGATTTCTTTCTGTTTTTAAATGTTTGCTCAGTTTTGCGCTAATCCCACCCTGACCTGTGTCTTTGTCATATGCATTTGCACAGTTGTGCTTGTGGCTCTGTGTTCTTCATTCCCAAAATGTTACTCTCCTTCTTGTGCATTTTCTCTTCCATGAGCATTTTCCAAAAATCCTCCTTCCTGGCAGGCACCGTTTGGCTGGAGTTTTGATGGAGGTCTCAGGGATTTGGAGAGAATTGATGATGCATTTTTGAGTCTTCTTATTGAGGAATATGTTACATTTCTACATTTATCAAGATTTTCTCAAGCTTTTCATTACAATTCTATAACTTTTTTTCAAATTAAAATGCTAAAATGCTCAGGTTAGCATGATGTGTGGGCAATTTCTGAGACATTTTGTTTATTCCATTAAATACGTATGTCCTTCTTTGATTGGCTAAATACAGGTAATCTTTTCAACCTCGTTGGATAATACCAGGAAAGAAAAGACTGTGACATAAAGAAAGCTCTTAGTATAAGTTAAACAATGTGTTAGACGCTGAGGAAGAGAGAGGCTCAGGCTCAGCCTCTGGGCTCAGGAGCTGTTGATCTAGTGCGGGAGGCTCACATGCAAAACAGCAAATACATCACGATGGCAGGGTGCCACAAGATGACGCACTTAAATGATCAAACCTTGGCTGGCAAGTGACTAGAAAGGTTTCTTGGGGAAGGAGATGCCTGAGTTTTGAAGGACATGCACAAAAGAGGATTTTAAAAGTGAATTAAATGAGACTGAGAGGTAGCATAGTTAGTCTGAATCACGTAATTCATACAAGGTGGGTCCGTGCTACATACCCAGACTAGGCGGCTTTGGTGGCACCCTCATATTTTTGTTATGTTTTTAATCACTGTGGTTTGCAATTTAAGTGACTTAAATAGCCAATAGAGCAAATGCTGTTTTATTTCTTTTAATGCCCTCTCTTTGTTAGGTTCGTGAAAATGAAGTTGTATATCCCTAAATATTTGGAAGCATTTAAGGATGTTGGCATCTTTAAATATAGCTAGATCCTAAAACGAGTGAGATATTGTTTCCTCCTGGGTTTAGGAATGAAATGAATTTAATCTAGGAGTCAGACATTTGCAGAAACAGAATGAAAATTCCACTTGCCATCAGACCCAACTCCTACTTAATTAAGGAAAAATCAGGAAGCAGAATTAGACATTATAGCAATACTGACAATTGGGATTTTAAGGGAAAAAAAAAAACCCTCCAAGTTTCCAACATTGACCAGGGATAAGACACTGTCAAAGAGCATTAATTAGCAATTCTTAGAAAAGGTCTATCTGTTTTTCATGTTTAATAACATAAGGGTTGATGAAAACTGCAAATGTCAGCCACGTGATCCCACGTCCACATATAAACAGCTGAGACTGTCCCGGGGGCTTAGTTCTGAGCTTAATCAAAGAAGACTGGTCCATTCAGATGTGAGCCCTGTTCCTTGGCAAGAATATTGATTATAGTACATGGAGCAAAATCAAAAGACTACTATGTCTATTTCTTCTTACTGACTCCCCCCAATGCTAGTGTCCTGAGGCATTTTAAACCAACCCATCTTCATCACCTTCCCTCTGTCCTGGCCAAAAGGATTCTCCTGCTCTATAGAAGAAAATAAGTATCCATTTAAATAGAAATTGGCTCATTCACAGCAGAACATTTGGAAAACTAGTTATAGTCAATAAACCTAGGATTGTTTTTCCTGAAACTATGGTTCTCTTTGTTAATCAAAGGCCTGCAATAGGTTGCGATTATGCAACTAATACTGGCTAAATACTTGAAGATCTGTTTTACATGAAATATTAAAAACACATGGGAGAAGATGAAAAAATTAATAGGTTAAATTTTTTCCTGCTGGTTATTTCTTGCATATTCATGATTGTTTATTAGGGACTTATTTTTTTCTTTGACTTTTACAAGTATAATGAAATTGTTAGGCTATGGAGAATCAAACCAATTGTTCAGACCCCATAATTATAACTCTCAGCAATTTGCTAACACAGTCTAGGTCTATACAAATGAATTGGAAAAACAGTTCTAATCCAGAGTAAAGAGATCAGAATGTAACATAATAGCATTAAGACAGTGAAACTTCTGAAATAGGAGCAGCATTTTTTTTTATGGGATCTTATCTTGAAAGGAATCCTACTGAAAACATTCTGAGGACTTTGAAACTCAGTATTAGATCTCAATTCCTAAAGATGAATGAAATACAGAAAAACAGGTTTGAGAGCTGCAGTAAATGAAAATAATTCCTGGTCCTAAGCAAATAATCAGTATCTCCAAAATTTCACTATAAGAAACATAACTTCTATTTTGCCATGTTCACCTGATTTTAGGAGATTTATTGTAAGGATCCCAGTGTTTCCACAGCAAACTCTTATCACTGATAGCATTCAGGGTATATTTAGACTTGCCTTGGTAAGAAGCAGCCCAAGTCCCAAGTTCTGGCTGCCTTCTCGCTCTGTCATTGTGGCTTTGAATTTTGGGTCCCATGGAACATCACGTGCTCTCTACCCTCAGTATCCCGTTATGCACAGCACACTTTCTTCTCTATCACACAGTAGTCAATTCTCAGTTTCTACTTCTATGTAGCTGTCTTTTTAAGCTGCCTCTCACAATTCCTCAAAATGAACTTTATAAATACCATATGGCCTGGACTTTAACATCTCTAAACATCCCTAAATGCTCTCCAAAGTGGAGAAATTCAGATGAGTGATTTTAAAGTAGGTGGTAACAGAGAGATAAAAATGTGAATTTATTTAAGTAAATTGTCTTTTATAATACACTGTATTCTTTGTACCTATGAATGCTTTGTAATATCAATGTTATACTGTTTTATGATATACTATAGGTAGAATCTGTACTACTCTATTCACACCTTCATAAGGCACCAAACTAAAGAACCTGTCCAAGACTGAGCGACTGGATCTGACTGACAGTGGCTGGCAAATTCCAGACACTTGAGTAAGCAGACTAGATAAACAGGGATCCTTCGTTAATTTTAGCCTATGTATGTATACTGTATTATTATTCTTAATATACTAATGCATGCTTTTTAAAAATGTGAAATAAGTTTTTACAAAATCTTGGTGATTCAATGAGGTATGCAGTTGAAGGACTTGGTTAAGGTGTTTACCGCCAAAGGTATTAAATGTTATGTGCTCTCAGCTTATAGGTACCAAACCCAGCACATTTCAGTCATTCTTCTATGTACAGTTTCAGACTCATCAAAAATTACACAATTTCTCCTATTTACACAATTTCAGTTCTTTTAGGTTTATTAATTACTTCTCACAGACATAAAATTAACTTCTAATAGGAATTCAAAAGTAAAATCTGTGCCCCTAATGTTTCGATCAGATTCATGATAAAATACTTATAGCTTGATTTGCGATTTGGGAAGGTATCACTCTATTGCCTGATAACAAAGTTAAAGATTAGGTTTACTTTCCTATCATTCTGTTATTAAGTTTGTTCAAAATCTTCTCAATCTACAAAGTTATAACTTCTCAGCCAAAAAGTTCTCTCTTCTACATCATCTTGTATAGAAAACAATCTTCGGAATAACTAGCATCATCTAAGAGCAAACAGGTAACTTGGTCAACATGGACATTGACCATGCACATTTTGCAGGTCTGAAGAAAAATTCTAAGTATTGAGAGTTTTGGAAAATATCTGAGTCATACAGACTTGCAACAATAATGTGAGAATATATCAATGTTAAATTATTAGGAAACTACTAAGAAAGTTTAAAGTTAGCTTGGTCTAAAAAACGTTATCTGAAGTTTTAAAATCAGCAAAAATCCCAACTACTTTCCTGTGATTTCTTAGGCAAGTGTTTTTATATGCTATTTTATATCAATGGTGATTATAAGTGAATAGTTATACTCAATTTATTAGGGTTTATGGCAACAGTGATTATATTTGGATAGTTATATTTAATTTCTTGGTGTCAAATGGCACATAAATACATTTCCTGAACAACATGGAAATAAATGAGTGAAGGCTGTTTATTCAAAGAATGGCTGCCTCAATTCATTCTGCTAAATAAAAAGTGTATTAAAGCCAATTAATTGACCAATTGATTAATATGCTTTCCATTGTTCAATATTTATTTTGGTCTCATGGTACACATGAGCTTATGGTTTTCACTTAGACATTCTTAACATAACAAAAATAATAATAACAGCAATCCACTGTAAAAGTGAGGTGAGATTGGGAAACAGTCTGAGGGAAGTGACGTAAGCCGCGCTGGCTTCCCTCTGAGACAGGAGGACCCAGGGGAAGGAGTAGAAGTGGGAAGGGCCCACTGCAGCAGGGTGCCTGTCTCTTTGGGGAGGAGTGTGGCTGGAGTGATGACTGACAGGTTGAGAGGTGGCAGGGTGTGGAGGCTCTGCTGGACCCAGTCAGGATGGTAGAAGGAGGGGGAAGAAGGAAAATTTTGAGTAAGGAAACAACAAAGATGATTTATATTTTAACAAACTAGATTTGGATGTTATGTTGAAATCAGACTGACCAAAGGCACATGTGGAGGGCGAGACACCAGCACACAGATGTTCACAGTACAGCAGGTGGGAATGGTGGTGTTTCAGACCACAGAGGAGGCTATGGGAGTGGAGAGAAGGCATCACGGTCTACACATATTTTGAATGTAAACTTGAGAGAGCTTACTGATGGCTTAGAGCTGGAGTGTAAGAGAAATCAGAGTCCATATTGGCTGCAAGTCTTCCGTGTGGAGCATGAAGACTGAACTGCAATAAACGACTTGCTAAAGATGTAGGAAGGGCTTATCTGAGATTGGGACAGACTGCATGACCTCAGTTTTAGATATGTTTTGAAGATAAATTGAGTGAGAATTTAGACATAGGGTCTGGAGGTCAAGGGGCAACCTGGATTGGAGACAAACATTTGGAAACTATGCACATACACGTTGCATTTACAATCATAACATCATTCACAGTTGAGTGCAGATAGAAGAGGGAACAATACAAGGATTAAATCTCCAGACTCGAATTCCAACATTTAATAATCAAAGACAAGGAAGAAACTGAACAGGGGTAGCCAGGTATTGGCAGGGGCTGGGAGGGGACCAGAACATTACCATATCCTAGAGATTCAGTAAAGAAAGTGTTTTGGTCAGGGAGAGAATGACAAATAAACACTGAATTTGCAACGTGGAAGTGATGGGCATCTTGACAAAGGCAGTTTTGGTGAGGTGCTGTAGATGGTGGCCTGACTTGGGGGGGTTCAGCAGAGAATGCATGATTAAAACTGGAGGCAGTGCAATGGGCACGTCCTCAAAGAAACTTCTGGAAAGGAAGGAGAAAAATAGAGCAGTCACTGAAAAGAGTGAGATAAAGAGGAGGTCATCTTCAAAAGACGGGAGCAATAAAAACATCTTTCTATGCTTATCAACATTGCTATTATTTTGATACATGTAAATAAAATGACTCTAATTTCCTTGTTGCTCATTTAACAATCCCAGCGATTAGTTGCAACAGTGATAAATTATGTCTGACCTCTTGTTCCATCTTCTCATTTATATCAAATCATTTACGTTTCATCAGGCCTTTTGAATTTCAGGTTCCCAAGATATATGCAACTGAAATTTTAATTAACAACTAAATTCTAGCCTACTGAAAATAAAAAGGTATTTTATGACGAATAGGCGTGAACATTAATATGAATCTGCCCCTTGGATATGAGTACAAAGCTTGCCCTTTCTCGAGTGTTACAATCGAATATTCTTCTTCTAAAATAAAAATGGAGAGGTTACTTTTAAATACGAGTGCATATATATTCATATAAAATTGGGCATGACTGGGCATAATGGAAGAAATTAATGAAAGGAAAATTTAAGATGGGGATCAGGAGGAAAAAGATTTTAATGAGAACCAGTGAGTGGTGCAGCGACCTCTCGTGAAAGTCAGGAGATGCTGTATTTCATGCTTATTCTGCAGACTGTTCATGATGAAGACTTTCTGGAGGGTCCGACCTTGCAGCCGGCCCCAGGCTGCTGGGCATACCGGTTCAGCGTGGGATTCAGATGCTTCTTTTGAAATGCCCATTGTTTTGCAACTTAGAACGAGAGGATAAAAGGGTTTTGTGTGTGTGCCTGCAGCCCCTAAGGAAAAAAAAAATAGTATTCTCTTCAATCGGCTTTGTTGTCTAAAGCATAGGTTGAACCATATGAAATCATCAATGTTGAAAGTCAAAAATGATTGCTTGTTCACCTGTCTTTTCATTTAACCTCTGACTTTGGTCTCTTTAAACATGCTCACCTTCTCGATCTGCGCGAAGTCTGCGGGGTGGGGCAGAGGAGCCGTGCCCAGGCCAAGAGGTCCTCGCCGTGCTGGGGCCTGTGGGCCCCTTGCTCTGGCATCCTGGCGTCCGCTGCTCTCGCGCCTCTCCCGGGAGTATAGTCCTAACAGATACCGTGAGCTCCTTGTCTGGTGTCTGGACGGACGCCCCCTCGTTAAGTCCTCCTGCCTTTGTGGTGAGGGAGGTCGAGCCGTTGGCAGCCCTGTCCTTTGCTTAAGAGAGGCCAAGTGCTCTGTATTAGTGAAAAAAAAACGCAGTTTATGGGAAGTTTCAAATTTCATGATGTCAGATTCACAATCTGAGGGCCCTAAGTCCAAAATACCTCTGGCTTCCCCCACTGACACCATCACTACCGTGCTGCCATTGTCTGCTCATAGATACCATCCTTCTCCACCATATTCCTACCTGCAAACACGGCCTGTTTTAGAAATAGCAAGTCCCAAACGTTTATCTGGTTCATTTGATTCTTCACTGGAGGTCAGCTTATTCTAGAAAATAAAAATAGAATGAACCTGAGTCAAAGGCTGTGCTTCTCCGTCACAACTTTGCAAAACCCCTTTCTGTCTCGTTCTTTCCTTTCTTTCTTCTCTCCTTGTAAATGATATGCTGACTTTTTGGAGAATTAAAATATTCAGTTCTTTTTTCTTCCCCCTTTAGATCTGTATTTGGTAATATATTAGCATGTATTTTTGAAACTGTTCCAACAGGTTTCAATCCTAATTTTTTGTCAGACTTTTGACCAAAGGTAACGCTAAGGTGGGGCCTTCAGTGGCTCGTGGTGGGGGGTGGGGGCCATTCCCTGTCAGTCGTTCATTCGGGACCATGAAGTCCCCGTATGACTAGGCAGGCCTCTGCCACTGGCTGAATTGCAGTGGAAGACAGAACCCGGTGTCTGGCCTGCAGAAACCTGTCTTCCTTGGGGAAAATATGTGAAAACAGAATGGATTTCATATGAGGAGACTCTCCTTGAAAATTGTTTCTATCCATGAATCTCAGTTCCATAGCATTCTTCATAAAAATTCCATTTAGACCTGGTTAGTGTTGGGGAACTTTGTAAGGACCTTTTCAACGTCATTAAATAACAGATAGAAAGGTTATTCTGAGCTAGTTGGGTGTCTTTTATGAACAAATGCAATATTCTAATGTCAGGCCCAACTATTTTCACCTAAGCCCAGCTGCGTAAGAATTTATGGGGCCAATGAACTGCTCATAAGGATCTTGTTTCTCCCAGTCTTTGCTCTGAGGGAGGAAGAGTCAGACCCATCTGCGTAATCCCAAGGCCCTGGGGTTCTGCGGATCTGCGCACATCCCAGACCCCCGCATTACCCTTATTTCTCTCTACTGGTCTCCACAGGCAGTGATCTGTCAAAGGAGGGTCCTCTGCTGATGGCCTTGGGTTCGGGGTGAACCTGTGATCCTAGGCAAGCCATTTCCCTTCTCTGGGGTTCAGATGCCTTGTCTGTAGTCTGAGCGCCTTGGTAACAACAAGGATTAAATTAGGTGCCACAGTCCCAGGGTCTCAGAGAGCCTTGGATCAAGTGCTGGCTTCTAGCCCGGGAGTCCCATCTGTTGCTGAATTGCACAGTTCTGAGATGAAGCCAGCTTTGGATTCTTCTTACTTCAGATTTACCAAAGGATGAGAATGTCTAGGTTGTAATGGGCTGCCTGTTTCTGTTTTTTTTTTCTAACTTTTGAATTAACTACAGATTCAGAGGAAGCTGCATAAACACTTGGAGTCCAGCTTGCCCTTCTCCCAGCTCCCCAGTGGTAACATCTCATATAACCATAGTTCATACGGAACCTGGAAACTGATACTGGGGCAGCACTGTCATACAGTAGACTGTAGGTTTTAATTTTCACCATAACCTATACGAACCCACTGATGTGTGTGTGCATGCAAGTGTGTTTACCCACACAAACATTTGTTTAGCCACCACTACAATCAAGATGTGTGCCTAGATTACAGGAATATCATTTGGCTGAAGGAGTTTTAAAATTTCAACCACAAGTCGTTAGCCCTAACTTTCCATCTTACACATAACAAAATTCTAACAGAAGGATGTGTGTGTGCGTGTGTGTTTTGATGGACTCTTGTGTTCTTTCCATATCATAACAAAAGAGTATTTTATTTTATTTTTCAATTTATTTTTTATGCATACTGCTACTTGTGGCTAGCCTGTGTGAGATAGAGTTTAGGGAGAAATATACACATCTACTGATAAGGGTTGCAGCAGTAGAATTCTTTTCTGCTTTGTAAAATAGTATTAATCTTACTTTCTACAACGTTTGTTGGCAGAAATGATAGCATGCATAAGATTGTACTGGCTGGCTTTTGAGACTTTAAAAGAAGGTGTTCTTTAAAAACATGTTGCGATTAAACAGTTTTGACTATTTTTGTTGTTGGAATGAAACGCCCAATCATGGCCTCCTCTCTTCCAAATACAAGTGAACAAGGAAGCTGTGCCTTTGGTACCTCTTGCCCCACAGCTGGGAGCCTAAATGTTGAATGGGAATGAAAGATGTGTGGGAAATAGCATCCCTTAACTGGAGGGTCCCACACAAAGCCCAGCTGGTCTTTAGTGAGACCAGAGAACCACAAAGCCTGCGGAAAGCGGCATGCCGGCAGGAAGCACGAAGGGTCAGCAACTGACCAGGACAAGGTAATTCTTCTAAGAAAAATGAGTTTGAGACTATATTGTATTGTTCCTGATGGTTGTATTTTTGGAACAGCACTTCACAAGGAAATACAGTTCATACTAGTTCCCTCCACAACAAGAAACAACACTGGAAAACTGCTCTCTGTGGGTAAAAGCCAAAATTACATTTTCTGGAGTTAAATAGAAACATTCTTCTCTGTGATCAAATTTTAATGAAACAATTCAGAGGAAAACCGTCATCTTACTTCAAATATTGTTTTCACTGAAAATATAATAAATCCCAGGCTTCAGGCACAACCACAGCTTCTCCGTCTGGCTCTCTGCTGCCTGCTGAATCAAACTGGTGAAGACCTGCTTCTAGAGACTGGCCACGAATCCAAGGTCAATTTAATGTTCACTGGGCACTGATTAAAGTACAATTCATATGTTCTTTCAATCAGTATAATAATATACATTTTGGAATATAGCCAGAAAGTTTCATTTAAGCTCCATTTTTTGTCTTCCATAATTTCCAAAGGATAGTTTCTCTTTATTATTTCCACCATGATTTAATTCTCCAAGTCCCTGGAATCTAGTTAGAACCTCAGAGACAGAGAACAGAATTCCTATGAGTGTGTCAGTATGGTTAGAAGTCAGAGATATGGTGCTCACCTTCTGAATCCATTTTTCCCTTGATACAGAGAACACCCCTTCAGCCAGAAAACAGGATTCCTCATTTAGGAATGATTTAATTAGATATATATTTGTCTCTTCACTTGTCTTTGTTCTTTTTATCAAAAGTACTAATTATAAATATTTTAAAAATCCTTTCTCTGTCTTTCATATATTTTATTTCTCTAATACCAATTTTATATCTTTCATGTTTTTCATTTCCACTAGGCCTCTCCATATACTATCCACTTTATCTATTCTGGCGTTACTTTGCTCCTTGTGATATTAAATTCCAGGCTTTCTGCCCTGCACTCTGACCACCAGTATCCTCGTTTTCCATCAGATCGCTTCTCTACCATTCTCCCTAAGACTGAGGTCTAGGTCACAGTGAAATATGGTATCTTCCAGTTCCATGTCTCTTGAGCCATTCCACTGTATTTAGAGAGGGTTCTCTTTCTTTGGTGACTTATAAACCTATTCAAACACTGCCTATCACAAATAGTCATTGACTTGACTTTGGAAAAGGAGGATTTATTTGTAGAGGACCGTGTAGCTTGGAATTGTAGCCAAGTGTTTGGTTTAATTTTTTTAAATGTCATTGACTTCCTTGTTTGTCAGAATATTTCAAGACACAGAAAGAAAATAAAAATGTCTTGTTTTGCCCATTTTTGAGTAGAAATCGCAAAAATATTTTCTTAAGATTTATATTTTTCCTGGGGCTGGTCAAATGAACTGAAATCCATGGTGTACTTAGACCTTCGTTAGCTTTCACTTTATTATACTCTGGTTACCAGTCACGCTAAAATTTCATTGACTTTCAAAAACAAGTTAATTTATTTCTTATGTCACATCTCCACTGTAGTGACCTCATTTTGAAAGCCAGGCTAAACCAGCCCATGCAGAACTTCTTTTACAACAGCACAAGATACCGTAGAAGGGTCCTTAACAATTTCTCCTGCAAGAGGACTGGGTCTCTTCTGATCCTGATTCTTGGGCCCAAAGAAGGCGCATGCCTAAGACCGATGGTAACAGTGTAGTGAACAGCGACGATGCACCTTTAATGACAAGCAAAGGGTACCTGGGACTTGTCGTGAAACCTAAGACTGTCCATCTCCTGGATCACAAGTCTTCACCTTCCAAGGGAATTTTACTCAGCCACCTTCCCAAGTGAAAATATCCAACAGCCTCATCCAAGCGCAGAGTCGGGCTGCAAGCTCAGCTGGCATGGTCCTGGGCGGGTGTGGCCCTGGTTTTAGGTCCTCACCCACCCAACATAGTGTGTGGCATAGAGGGAGCCTGACTCGGCTTGCCACACCTGTTATCAAGATAAGGAAGTGAGCCACATGGAAATGGCTGTATTTATGAAATCTTGATACAGAGATGGTGAGGGGTCCCATGTTTCTGGATGAAGTCTCAGTTCTCCCCTGCAGCCCATTGCACGCCACAGCCCTTGGCCCTGCTCTCTGAGGACATCCCTTCGGTCTTTGTCGGCCCTTCTGAATGGACGTGGGCAGATAGGTAGATATGCTTTCTGAGACTGCTGCTTCTCCTAAGAAAATTGGTGACTCTAGGAAAATCAATGTCCTATATTGTCGTGTATCTTTCAGTTCAGACATGCAGCTCCTTGAGTAAATCAAGACCCAGCAATTAGTTGCTCTTTTGTGTCCTTTATTCTATGATAATTACTTCCCACACATGCCTCTCACTACAGATTTAGTCACAATGGTCATGATCATAATAATACACACGATTTGTTCTTTACATAAGGCTGCACTTTGTTCCTTAAAGGCGGATATCCCTACCTTTATCTTTTACCAAATTGTAAATGAAAATCAGCTGTCTCCCAAGTCTGCAAGTCTGCAGTCTGTGTTCACTGTCATTTCACCTTAACTATGTTTGCCTGAGTTTCTCTGTTTCTTAAAAATTATTATCAAAAGCAACCTAAATAGAATACAAGTTGTCAATAATCCCCCCAGCCCTTCTCCAAAAGCCACACATGTATTCAGTACATTGAATTGTTTCCACAATACTGTCAGTGATACCCAATATTTTGCAACAGTATGAATTGAGTCTTCTGTTTTCCGGTCTCCAATAACACTCTCCTTGGCATGCATTTTCTGACCATGAAACAGGAGTTACATTTTTCTTTGTTGTTTTTATCATGGAACCCAATCTAAGATACTAATTTCTGTATTGGCTTTGCCAGTTACATAACAAATGAAACAAAAACAAAATCTGAGTGGCATATAACAATATATTTCTTTCTTTCTCATAGCACATGTCCATCATGGTTTAACTGTACATTTTCTTCATTTTGGAATGTAGTCTAATAATACCACCCAAACCTGGGATACATTACTAGGGTAAGAGAAGAAATATGCAATATTGTGTCTATGCAATGGAACTTGTATCTTCTGCCCAGAAGTGGTATATGGTACTTCTATTCACTTTATGGACCACAAACCTAAGGGCCTCCCCATAGGTGATTCAATCAAGGTGAGGAAATAGAAGTCTTGGAGAATTTCAATAGTATGTATAAAGGACATCAATGCAAAACAAAACAGGCATTATCTGTGATCAGAGCCCACGTGAAATCAGTGTCTCTGAGATGACAAAAAAAGATACAAGTCATATGGATAGAGTGGAATTCCTTTAACAAATTATACTAATTATGTCCCTTCTCAAAATATTCTCCCAAGTTTAAACCAGAATACCAAATCTATTGGGGGATGGAATTGAAAGATTCCCTTATTGGAGAGATATTGTAACAATGTAAACATTACAACCACTTTCCGAGATTTTTTTTTTGATGGAGGGAGGGTGTTGAACTTGATTTTTCACATTTTTCTTCCCTAAAATGTCAGCAAATACCTTGGATTAGTCATGATAGCCTGTGTGGTATTTCACTTGTTACAAAGTGAGTTCCTGCAGTGGAATCGTTGATTTCGTTTTGTTTTTACAGCCCAGATATTCATGGGAGTGGGTACTGCACATTTTCATGACTCATGTGTTTTTGGACTGAAGCACATCTGGGGAACATTTGAAATCAGATAATTTATGTACTTTTTCCTAGTGCTATATCAAAAATAAAAAATGATAAAAGACAAAGGATAGGGAACTACATCAAATGAAGCTGAACAACAAAATCCTCAAAACAGGGATGAATATAGATAGCATAAATTGTTAAAACACAGAAAGAGGTTTATTTTATATTAATAACTGTTAGAAAACACAAAGAAAATATAACTCATAAATCTTTGTGTGTCAAGCAACATAGTAATTAGATTTGTAAAGCAAAAATTGGTTGAATGCAAAGAAAAATCAACAAGATTGCCACGCAATGGAGTGTTTAATATATAACCTTTAGTTTATGACAAACCAAGTGGGCAAACTTTAAATACAGTCTCAGAGTATTTGTATAATATAAATAATATTAAAGCATGAAGATTTTAACATTTTATATCTCATCAACAAAAAAATCACAGTTTTCAAGTATCTGTAGAACTTTTAGTACAAGCTATCTCCCAAGCAACTGCTTATTAATTTTAGACTCAGAATAACACAGGCCATATTTCATGACCATTTGCACATTTAAGCTTGACCCAGAACCTCCCCTCCATCCAGATGCCTTGGCCTCAGGGCCCCTCAGCTCCCACCAGAATGCCTGTATGCTCATCAGCACACCCAGCTTCTCATCTTCTAAATGTGTATTTCCAACACAGTAGGCAAACATAGCCAGTGATACATTCCTGACATAGCAGTAAAAGCCAGTGGTACAGTGTGGCCTCATGTCCTTGCAGGAGGGGACATCTCCATACCCCTCCCCTGACTCCCGCCAGCTCTCCCCCACCCTCTAGCACCTGGAACTGGTTGCACCTGGACATACCCACCTCTTTGCTGCCCTTTTCTCCCTGAAACCCCTCCTGCCCTAGAGCCATCTCGGTGGTTCCCTGACTTTCTTTGCTGTTTTGCCAAAATTCCAACCACTGCTACTCAAGCTGGGCCCTCACCTACCCCTGGTCTCACTTGCACTTTTGTTCGGTGCGTGTCACTGTTCAATCTGCCCTTGTTATTATTATTGAGACTGCTTATTTATTATTCTATTGTCTGCCTCTTGCCATGAGAAAGCGCACTCTTACCTACTTTGGAGGAAGTTACATAAAAATTGAATATTCAATAATATGCTATTTAGCAAAGAATGAGTGGTGCATTATATATAACATAATATATGATATGTGACATACAATATATAATACTATAATTAATATTATATTTTATCAATATGATATTAATTTATAATACACAATATGCAAATTCTAGTATATATTTCTCAAAAGCTAGGCTCAGAAGCAAATTTAGAGCCTTAAATGCTCTTGTTATTTTTTAAAAAAGACAAAAATCCCAAAATATTCACTCTACATTTATGTAATAAAGAATAAATATTTTCAGTACGTCTGTATTAAGCACAAAAAATATTATTTAATCAGAAGAAAAGTAGAATTAATGAATATATCTTACAGTCAACTATTGTACATTTCACCTGCAAAAGGGCCCAGCACAGCAAAATAATCCAGGGTGATTAAACAGTAAAGCATAACAAGGTGATTTAATAATTGATGGATAAAAGAAATTAAATCAAAAAGTCAAAAGAATGTTATAACAATTCTCACTCATACAGATATAAATACTTTCAAACATTTATCATGTGAGCATATATTTGCAGACCCATGTAAGTGTGTCTTTGAATGCAGTTTGCCTATTTATTGCCACAAATAGGAGGCACAGTGTTGTGGAGCAGATTTATAGCAGTTAGTTGTGAATTATTTCTAAAAAGGAAGGAAGGAAGGGAGAGAGGAAATATAGGTTTAGTTTCATAAATTTGGTTATACCATATTTTCAACATTTTCCATGTCTTTTTATGTTATTGTACCACTTCATAAGCACTTCCACTAGCTGCATGGTTTTGTACTGAACACAAGAGCTATGGGTCAATGACTTTTTTAAAATTATGAATAATGACAATCACATACTTTAGTACATATTTTATGTAATAAATTATAACACCTTAGTATCTCTAGTGTTTCGCCTGTGCTTAATACTGTACAGAAGTCCTAGCCAAAAGTCTGAATTAAGATGTGGCATAAGTGCAAAATACATACCAGATTTGGAAGAATTAATATGAAAAGGAAAATGTATAACATCTCATTAATATTTTATATTGTTTGATGTTGAAATAGTAACACTTTTGGTTTGTGGATTTTAATAAGTACAACAATAAAATTAGTTGCATCTCACTTGTGTTACTCATTTTTTTAAATGTTGCTGCCAGAACACTTAAAAATTACATAGGTTTGACTCATAGTACATTTATTTTGGACTGTGCTGGACTCACAAAGTGTTATGTGGTCAGGGAAAAGGGAAGTCAATTATTAGGACTTGGATATTTAGGAAAGACTTGTCAGAAGACGTAGCATTTCAGCAAGCTTGTTTTTGATGGAGTTGATACCAACTAGCCCTTCACTTTGAGTGTATCCTTTAAAATATATACTAAAATAGTCTTTTTTAAATACATGCATTTATCATCCATTTTGTTTTAATGTACATACTCATAACTCTAGAACAACTACACTTGTTACAATCATAAAGATTTCTTCCTGTTCATAAAAAATCACATACTCAGAGAATATTTAAAAACATAAGGAATACACATGAGGCTAGTATTCATTCATTCTTTCATTTTCCTATTACCTCTTAAGAATATTTCTCCTGATGTCAAAGTCTGACTTGCCTCAAACTACCTTAGTCCCAAAAGATAATATGTTATAGACCCTACAGACCCATCACAATGAATCCTGCATATGTCAAACCTCTTTTAAAATTGCTCATCAGTTTAATTTTGCCAGTTTGCATTTTATAAAACCATACATTTATTAATGTATATTGGTACAAATGTTTTTTTAAAATTTTTTACTGAGGTGATATTGTATAACATAAAATTAGCCACTTTAAGATGAGCAATTCAGTAAAATGACAATGTTATGTGACTACTACTTCATCTAATTCTCAAGTATTTTCACTAACCAATAAAGGAAACCTGTACCAGTTAGGCAGTTGCTGCCCACGCCCACTTTTCCCCAGGCTGTGGCAACCATCAGTCTGCATGTACCTATTCTGGATATTTTATATAAGTGGGATCACACCATGTGTGACTTTTCTGTCTAGCTTCTTTCACTTAGCATGTTTTTGTGAGGTTCATTGTAGCGTGTATTAGTGCTTTATTCCCTTTATGACGGGATAATGTTTCATTGTGCATCCATGCAACATTTTGTGTATCCCCTCCTTCACCGAAGGGCATTTGGACTTCTTCCGTCATTTGACTGCTATGAATAATGCTGCTATGCATATGCATGCACCTGATTTTGGGGGCACTTGTTAAGTTTTGCACGTGGTGTGAGGTGGGGATACAACTTTGCTCTTTTGCGTGTGGCTATCCATTGCCCCATCATAACCTGCTGATGAGACTATTCTTTCTCCCTCCAGCGAATAGTCACCACACCCTTGTTAAAAATCCACTGGCCTGCAATTTCCTTTAGCATTTTGAGCATGTGTAAGGTGCTTACCTGAGAATATTTGTCTAGTGATGTCAAAGTCTATGCTTCCTTAGGGATAGTTCTTTGTTTTTTTTTCATCTGTGAATGGGTCTTACTTTCTTGTTTCTTTGCATGTTTCATAATTTTTGTTGAAAACAGAAAATTTTGGATATTGTATGTAGTTGTTCTGGAAATACAATTCTTCCCCTTCCTCAGGGTTTGCTGTTTTTTGGTTTCTGTAGGCTATTTTTTCAATACATCTGTATCAAACACAAAAAAATATTATTTAATCAGAAGAAAAGTAGAATTAATGAATATATCTTACAGTCAACTATTGTACATTTCACCTGCAAAAGGGCTCAGCACAGCAAAATAATCCAGGGTGATTAAACAGTAAAGCATAGCAAGGTGATTTAATAATTGATGGATAAAAGAAATTAAATCAAAAAGTCAAAAGAATGTTATAACAATTCTTACTCATAAAGATATAAATACTTTCAAACATTTATCATGTGAGCATATATTTGCAGACCCATGTAAGTGTGTCTTTGAATTTCTAAACTATTTTTTTAAGTCTTTATTCTTTGTGTATTTGGTCTGCAGTGTCTGTTCCTCAATGAAAGAGATTTCTTTAAACATGAAGAGCCAGAAAACAAATAATAACAGAGAGAGAAAGAAATTTCCAAGAAAATAGAAAGAAGAAAGGAAGGAAGAGAGAAAAAAAGAAATGGATAAAGAAAGAAAACAAAAGCAAAAAACCTCTCCGTGCCGTGACAGATTCGTTCTCTGCCAGAACCTTCCTTCAGTGTCTCACCGGACTTTTCATGACTCTGCCTTAGGCTTTACTTCCTGCTTGACCTGAACCTGAACATTCACGGATGAAAGCTTAGGGTCTCCTCAGGTATTTTCTAAGCATGCATCCTGTCCTGGGCATGCCTGTGTTCTCTTTGCTTGTTCTTATTTTTTTCATTTTCCAGTAGATATGGGTGCTTGGGATGATGTAAATAGAATCCTTCTCCCACTCTTTCTCCCAGGCCTCGGCATTCTGTGGCATACCTCACCCATCATCTAGTGTCCCAGGGAACTTTGGGTTGCTTGTTTATCTTAAAATGTTTTCTACTTGCTGTTTTCCTGCCCTGGGTGGGTTCTGAGTCATGTGAAAATTTATGTGAAAGTTATGTGGGTTTTATGAAACAGAGATAAGCACACTGCATCTGCCCTACAGGTAGTTGCCATATGGGTCAGAATAGAAAGAACACAATAAAACAGAACTTACTTCTTTGTAAATAAAGTCTGCTCCATTACCTTCAGAACCAGTGACCAGGTACCACTGTGGAGATGTGGTCTGCCTTCTTCCCATCCACTCTGAGCCTGAGGGATGCTGTAAACCTTTGATTTCCAGGGTTGTGACAAAGTTCTATAAGTTATTATGATTTTTTGATGAGGAACGGATGCTTGGAACTGCCTATTCCACTTTTTCCTCTGATTCCAGTAAAAAAGTTTTAAAATCTCCCTTAACTCCCAGATTATGTCTCTGTTCTCCTCTTTCTTCCCATGTAATGTTCCAGTTTTGGAGAACGTACTTCTCTTCTCCATCCCATGGTGGGGAATCAGAAAGTCTTCTCCCAGTAAGTGTTCCTCCCCTGGGCCCCTAAGGCTGTCAATGTTCCTCTTAAATATAAGCTTATAATCTTTATTGTAATCACCTATTTTATTTTCCCTAATGTGATAAGAAGAGGGTGAAAATTTTGATTGAACAAGCTGTGTGTAATTCACCCATGTGTTGATTAAATACACACCAAATGGAAACCTACTTTGCAGCAGGAATTGAGCTAAATACTAGGGCTTCAGCATGGACAAGGAAGACTTAGCTGTATTCTCATTAATGTATTCTTGGTTCCACCAGCCCGCCCCCAAGGCCTGACATGTTGCATGAATTCAATAATGTTTTAATAGGCAAACATACTATGTGTTTGCATAACTCTAATTACTAGTTATTGAGCCATTAAGGGTCAGTCAATAAATAATGAGTATTATTATATCTCTTCATTTATTATCCCATTTATTATCAAAAATACCAGTGAGAAAGATATTAGTATAGATATGTGTTAGATATGTGTTAGATGAGAAAACAGGTTCAGATTAAATCACCACTAAGTAGCAGAGGCATGGTTCCAACCTAGATTTGTCTCTCCACTCAAACTCATTATTTGACATAAAACAACAGCTAAATTTGTTGAAAATAGTAGCTTCTTGGTAACCCTGATATTTTGGAATAGAAACTCGATTTACATCATGTTTATTAAAATCACCATTTTGGAAAAAAAATTTACATTAAATCTTTTGAAGTAATGTGTAACTTTTCTGTTCAAAAATTGAACAAAGACAGAAAATGAAAGTCTCATTTGTATAAAACAGTCAAATCACATTATTCCTTTCCCCTGTAAATCTTTCACAAATTGTAGAGCTGCTTGAAAAACTAAAATTGGAAATGAATTTCCATATTAGTTATTATAATTGCCAAGCAAGCCCAATGGATATACCTTAAAATCCGTACTTTGCATATTTCAAATGGCATGTCTACAAGGATCTTCTTGATAAATTTCATTACAAATGTCCCTCTATCTTAAGCTTCAGTGATACACATGTGTGCCTTCCTTCTCTGATTTTCAGGATTCCCTTCTCCCTATAAGTCTCTTACCTCCCAAGCCCCATCTTCATTCCTCCAACAGGAACTGTCTGCACACACCTCCTGATCCAGCTTCTGTGGCAGCTGGAGTAATGAGCCCCCAGAGGTTCCACATCAATCCCCAGAAAGAGACTTGTAGATGCACTTAAGTTGAAGATCTTCAAAGATCTTCAGGCGTAAGAGATTATCATGGACTACCCAGGTTGACCCCAAATAATCAGATGGGTCCTTATGAAAGGGAAGCAGGGGGATTAGGGTCAAAAGAGGCAATGTGAGGGTGTGACTTGAAGATGGAGGAAGGGGCTACAACCCAGGGAATGTGAATTTCTTTAAAAGCTAGAAAAAACAAGGCAACATATTCTCCCCTGCAGATTCTTGTAAGAATGTTTTGGTCTGTTATCAGGTGCTGCTTTGCCTCTGTAAATGCATTTTTTAATTTAATAAACTGCTTTTTAAAAGCAGCTTTAGTTTTACAGAATATTGAGCAGCGAGAACAAATAATTCCTGTATACCCTCTCTCCCAGCTTTTATTAGCATCTTGCACTGGTTTGGTATTTCTGTCACAACTGATGGATCAATATTGGTCCATTGTTATGAAATAGAATCCATAGTTTATATTAAGTTTTACTCTGTACAGTTCTATGTGTTTTGATGAATGCGTGAGGTCATGTAGCCACCATCAGAGCATCATATAGTACAGTTCTACTGCCCCAAAAACCTATTCTTTTTAAATGCACTGCTATGCTAATATTTTATTTCTCTTCCTACATTTTATAACTTATTTTTTTCTTATTTGCAATAAATTATTTCGCTTGACATACAGAACCCCTCTGCAATGTCATCCTAGCCTGCCCCTTTCCGCCGTGGTTTCTCAAACCTGCTTTTCCTAAAGGCAAACTTGTTTACTTGTCACCACAGAGGCTTGTTCTTTCTCGCTACTGTACCTTTGTTCATGCAGTTTCCCCAGCTTGGAGAAGTCCCCACTTTCCTCCATTCTGCAAACAGTCCAGAAGCTCTTCCTCCAGCTCCCCCTCCCTGTCTTGAGAGTCTGGGCCTCGTCAGATCTCTTTCACAGAATCCTGAAGCAAGCGTCGTCCCCACGCCACTGATCAGAGTTAGCCTTGGACCATCGTGCTCCCCTCTTGTTACATCACCTGATACTGGGACTTTTTTGTTGGGTGTACATGCTGAGTACGTAGAATCATCATTGAATGTGAGGATTTTATCTCAACTTTTCATGGAGGCTGGCAGAGAATAGTCAATCCCTCAAAATGGTTGTAACTAAAAACTATCTATTTCTTTCTTCCCAAGTTCTGCTTTCTAGATGCTGAGTGGGAGGACACGCATGTAACCTTTACTGAGGAAATAGCTCATGCGTGGATTATTTTATAAGAAGAAGACAACAGACATGGGCTAGAGGGAACGTGGTTTCGGAGAAGAAAGGTAAACGTGGGATAGCACAGAGAAAGCCAGGGCAGACTGTGCAGGAGCGCTGACCGTACCCTCCTCTGCAGACCCTGCTTTTCTAGTGCCTCTCCTGTTCTTCCCTTGTGCCCTCGCACACCCCCCGGCTCCCCACGGCACTCCTCCTACATGCTAGTTCACCTCTCGCCCTACAGGGTGTGAGTGCCGTGTGGCTGTGGTTGTGAGCGCCAACGTCTCTCCTGAGAAAGACACATCTTCTTGTCACAGTTAGATCTTCCTTCACAAACAATCTACCTATAGTGGTTATCTCATATTTAGGGTACAGACAGGGCCATTACCTGCCAGGGATCTCCCACCTCTGAGTGAGGACAGAGGACCCCATAACTGGGGTGGCCATCTCCACCTGGCCTCTGCTCTCCCTTGGCAGGCCGCTCCCTGGGGACGGCGTGGGTGGGGGCAGAGGAATCGAGGGGCACAGAGTGCACGTGACAAGTGCCTGCATGTTCAGAGTAACCACCGTGGGACATTCCCCGCGTTCCTTCCTTTCATTTACTGCTCGCAGCACCCCTACCAGATCTGAAGTCTCCTACAGCAGTGCCTCCGGAATATGTTGTTTTCCAAGCAAGCAGGCTAACAGGCTTCACTAGAGCCTGGACTAATGGAAAGGCTGTGTTCTCCCCTCTGTTCCCTGTTAAACACTGAAGAGGCAGAGAAAAGAGATGCTATTTAACATGGCCCAGGTTTGGCAGCTGTAAAGTCCTGGCATCAAACTGAAAACCAATCTTAATGACAAAATCCCAGGCTGCTCTTCTAGGGCTTAATTATTAGGGATTTTCTTTTCCACTCAGTAAAATATTTTAAAAGTTAATGAAAATTACTTCAAAAATACACCCTCTTATTTCCCTCCTTAGTTACAATCTTACAAAGGAAGAAATTGAAAAATTAGAAGAAAAATAAACAGAAACAAAACCAAATAATAATTGGACTTCCAGTGCCAAAAATCATTAGTGGGTATTTGCAAGAGTGGGTGTAAGAGTCTGAGAAATGCACGGATGTACCTTGTATCATACCTGATGCCTTTGGCTTTTAAATCTAAACAGGAAAAAAAATCTAAATAGGAGAAATTTGATGCTTCTTTATTCTACTTTTGTTGCTGTGATCCCTTATCTTTTGGGTTACTATTAACAGGTTTCTTCAATTTCTGTCTTCATCTGAGTGCAAAATAGGACCTTTTCTGCACTGCTCTCCCCCCAAACTACTGCCGTCTGCTTCTTCAGTAACGAGGCTATTTTGGGTTTTGAATTTACTAGAGGGCTCAGAACTGAACAGATGTTTTACACGTATTTGACTATAGTTGTGCGTGGAGCACACCCAGTTCTGGAGCCATTTATGTTACACATAAGCTGGAATCAACATTCAGTTACTCCTACCTCAGGCCCAAATAATCACAGGGGGTTCTTTTCTTTTCTTTTTTCCCCCTTCAGATGTCAGTAGGATCAAACTGAATTTTTTCAATAAATATGTGTGTGTGTAGAGTTTCTGATGAGGTAGAGCATCCCTGTATTAGCTTCTGTGGATTTTGTGCATAAGAACATCAAATTACATCTGATGATAAGAATTATAAATAGATCATTGAAAACAAGGAGAAAGTGCTGTTATGGAGCTGGACACATTCATGAAAAGGTATCAAGCCAGCTTAATGTCAGTGCCTCATGGGTCCCAAAGCTGGGTGACTAAGGGAAAGATCCCAGAGCGGTCACAGAGGTGGAGGGGCAGAGAGGAACAAGGAGCGGGGGATTCTGGAAAGCTCTTGGGCTTGACTAACAGCCAGGGATTGAGGCTAATTCAGGAAAATGTGATGCTTCAGTTTCAACCTTTGTCCTGATGATAAACGGGTGTATTGACCTTCATCATTATTGCTCGTCCTGGGGTAAGGCAGACCTCGTCTGCCTTTTGTACCCCAGGAGAAGCAGGACAAATGCAGTGTAACAGACTTGGTAAGTAAATAATCGGGGCTCATATTCAGCCTCGTCTTAAAAGTCTTCTCTTTACTCTGTCATGTGTCGCAGCGCAGAAATACAGGTGCCAGATGGTCTGGAGCTTACTGGCGGCTGTCCTTTGATTAGCGTGTTATTGTGTACAGATACTGGAACTGTTTAAGTACAACAGTGAGACATCATTTCCGTTTGAATGTGGCGACCAGCCATCCTAATACTGAGAAAAACAAGAGCAAAGTCCAAGCACCAACGATAGCAATACCATCGCTCATTGGACACGCACAATTTGCCAAGCAAAACACGGTGGTAAAATTGATACTCATGCTTTATTGATGAGGCAACAGTCTCCAAGACCTTCACCAGCTCCGGAATCAGTAGTCCTGGTGCACATCCGCACTCTCTTACCCATTATAAAATGCTCTACAAATGTTTTTATTGGTGCCCACCGTGCAGGCATTTTTATGATCCATAAGGCAGCTTTTTTTAAAAAATGCAAAATTAAAAAATAAACATGTTTATCTGCATATAAAATACTTCCTCTGCTTCTCAAAATGTTTATTTCTGTCTATAGGGTCATTTTAGATCTCGTTTGCTGCCTTCTCTCATTTTCTTTTGCAAATCTGCATGTTGTTTGCTTAACAAATCAGTCTCCTAGAAGACCAAAACTCTCTGAGAACAACAGAAAATTAGGATGACTTAGCCTGTGGTCTAGTGAGTCACCACGAAACCCTCCAGTCACGTGTCTATGAAAAGAGACAAGAATGGTCCATAGTAAATGTTTCCACAGTAAAAAAAAATATCATACTCTCTAGGTGCTCACATCAAGACAATTCAAGCTTTCAGACATAATCCACGCTGGCAGCAAGTTCTGTCTCAGCAGAGAAAGCTTACTAAGAATAAGGGGAGGGAAGTTTAGCAGTAAGAGTAAACTATGGTGTACCTTGGAATAGGGAAAGAGCTGCCTGGCGTAGTGATTCAGGGCTGCTAGAGGTTATTGTTATTGTTTGGAGTATTCCTTTGTCTTCCTGATGTATTTATAATGCTTTGTAAATAAGGCTCACACTACACGTGAGTTTTCACCAGCCCACCCAGTCCAGGGAGCCCTACCACCGGGAATGCAGTCAGCGCACTCTGTCACTCGGCGTAAGTCAGGGCTCGCTCCCCAAGAAGGGGAAGATTACCTCACTGCAATTGTCAATGCATGTGTGTGTTTTATTCTGTTTCAAGCCACTTAAATCTCAGCTAATTGTTATGCTTCTATTTGGGTTACTTAGAAGAACTCAGCAAATACTGCCTCCTGACCTTACGTTGGATTTCCATATGCCCACGTTACACATTTACTTCTCTATCCCAAACTGGCCCATTTGCCAAGACGAGTCACTTTTCGTTGGTTTTTTTTTCCGCTACCTGTTGACTTCCAGCTTACTTGCTCTCTGGTTCCATCTGTTAATTTGCCATTTCTAACATGCCCTTGGGTTACTCGTACTTGAGGTGAATGGTCAGAAACGTAAGTTCAATAGTTTTACCTCATAGAAAAAGGCTTGTACATTTTCATGTTTGGTCCAAAATACATCCAGTATTGCATGATTCCCAGAAGGTTCTTGATTTATATTGAAGAATGGAACTATTCAAATTGAATTTTCATTTTTAGGAAAAATTTAAAATCAGTGTTGGCAAGGTGTGTGTGTGTGTGTGTGTGTGTGTGTGTGTGTGTGTGTGTGTGTGTAGAGTTGAAATATATACATGCAAAAGCTAAATCTTTGGTAGAGAAGCTGCAGTGGAAAGAGACTGAGGAATGTTCCATCAAACACCTTGCTTGGAAACCACAGACACTCCTCTTCCCAAGTCAGCACATCACCTTCCTGTTCAGCCCGTGTCTCTTCATCGTGATGCCTGCCCTGAGCAGCGATGCTGAAGCCAGTCGTGTCATAGTTAGAAGTCATCTTGCCATACATAGAAAGCATCCGGAAATAGCAACACAGTGTTGGAAAATCTCCCTCCCACAGGCATCTTTGATTTGGGCGAGGCAAGTGCCTGTGGTGTGAGAGCCTGTGGCCTCCGTCTCCAGGGCCCGCAGGCTAATTTACCCGGCAGTGTCGGCTCTCTGAGAAGATGTCCTTAAACAGCTAATGTGGCATGTGGTATCTATAGGAATGAATTGATTAAGACATATTTCCCCGAGTCGGGTGGATGAGAATTATCCACTCTGGGCATTGAAATCATTGACCATAACAGTCACTGTATTTATTGCGCTTAGTCTGTCCAGCCACTGGTTTAGGGGTTTCTATGGATTGACTCACACACAAACACAGCATCTAAAGGGCAGACACCGTTGTTCTTAGTTTACAGATAAGGAAATTGAGACCTGGAGAGTTTAAACAATTTGTCTAAAATCAAACAGCTAATATCCTGGTTGTTTATTTACAGAAGCCTGACTCCTAACTTCTGTGCTGTGCTATCTCCTGAGCTGTTCACCCAGATCATAGACACAGAGTGCCTCGTACAGGTCCCCATCCCCTGCATACTAATGCAGGGTATCAGAAATAAGACAATGTTAATAGTTGTATCCCACGCTCTGGAAGGAAAACTGTGTTTTCCATGTAATTGTGTGAAGTCCCATGAAGGGTGTTGAGCATCCTCTCATGTCTGCTTCGGTCCTTGCACCTGACCCTCACAGTGCATACACTGTAATGTGCTTCTCCCCAGGCCTCACTGTCCTCCAACCCGCTGGCTGCTCACACCTGAGAGCCGAGGAGAGAAGCTCCTTCCACAGGGTCTTGGAAAGTCATCTGCTTCTTTGCTTAGTTCCCCAAAACGTGGCCACAGACGTGGTGCTGTCTTTGCTCTAGGTCAGGACACCTACGAATTTACGTTCACAGCCTTAGGTAGCTCGTCTGTCCATGGGCAGAAATAACAGCGATGCCTCTCACGGGGCTTTGGGATCACCAAGGGACTGGTGACGACAGATGTCAACTATGGGCGGGGCACTGCCAGACTTCTCCTGTCACTCCCCAAAGGCACCACGGGGAAGTGTTCAGGTCAGGAAGGCCGTGTTCCGACGAGGCTCTGAGCCAGAAAGAAACCCATTTTAGGGCTGCACGGGTTCCCTGTGCTGCCCCGCTGCTCCGCTTGACCCCAGCAGCGCAGGAGGAACCACTCAGAGTGGAGCACTGTATTTTTCATGACCTGTTGACACTCTTTAGCATCGCTCATATAAAGAGGACCAAAGCTTCATGCCTTAATACTAAATCCCTGCAGAGTTTTCTCTGACTTCCTTTGAGTTTGGAAGTATTGGCATAATGTCAGGATACAGTATTTATCCATCAATTCTAAGAAACCCATTTAGGAAATATTTATCACCTCTCCTTCCTCTCCGCCTCTCAAAGATTTGCCAGCCTGCTCCTTTCCTTTGGTATCAGGCACATGCGTTTGAGGGCTATTTTGGGTGAGATCCCCTTTCTACACGACATTTTGGTCTGAACCCTGAGTCCACATCTGTTCTTCTAAGGAGCTCAAGTGGGACTGGGCGCATGGAAGTGCCTGGATCCATGCGAGGGGCCACCTGTTAATATGAGGGCTTGTCCCATGGGCCGGCCCTAGTCCCTGCTGGCCTTGTGCCAGGAGGAGGTGGGGCCATGCTGCTGTAAGGCATAGCTTTGGCCCCTCATAACCTCCTGTGGTCCCCAGTAACTCTCCCAAATTCTATTTAAAATGCTGAGTTTGCCATGCAGTGCCATTTCAAGAGAAACTGGGAAACAGGACTGCTTCTGTGTGTCAAGCTTGATGAGGCAAAAGTTAGCAGGTGTAACTATGGTGTCTTCTAACCTGAACTTCTCTAGGCCAGAGGTATGTTACTTAAACCCACTAATAAAATTGACACGTTCAGGATTGCATCACCAGAAGAGAGGATGGTCACAACAGAACACAGACTGGAGGATCCCCTGGAAGCAAAAATCAGCTCTGACTGAGGCACCAGTTACTAAAGCAGAGGGCAGAGAATCGGACTCTGGGGTCATGTGGTGCCTAGGTGCCTAGGGAAGGTTCATTTGATCTCTCCACAGTAGGAGAGAAAGAGTCCCCCAAACCACGGACCACCTTTCCCAGCTTCCCCAGGAATGCCAAGCAGCTTTCGCATTGCCAGATGGCTTTGTGAGCTTAGCAGGATGCATGGAGAGGCCACACCAGTGGGACGTTCCCTGGAAGTCATACACCTCCTGCGTTTCTGGGGGAGGATTCCACCTTAAATCAGACTCTCGGGTAAACCCAGATACCAGGGTTTTGTTGTCAAATCTGATCTTTTCTAGATGTGTCGTGGTGTGTGGACCTCAGACAAAGTACATGCATCTAAGAAGAGCCCTGCAGACCTGTAGCAGGCCGGCCTCATCTCTGAGGCTGTGTACCATGTATGTGGTGTAATTCCTGAACCACCAGGAAATCCTGCTGCTCGAAACGCATTCCACTGCCTGTCACAATGACTGAAATTTTACCATTATAAGTTACAATTTGGCACAATCAACTCTTGTCAAGATTATTGACAGGGTAAATACGATATGCTTTGTTCGGGTCAGGCAGAAAGCTGGCTGGTGACCAGCATTCGGTGTATACTTTGTCTCGAGTCAGTAAAGTTCAGTGGGGATTCCATCTTGGACAGGCACAGCCGGTTTCTTGTACAAGATGATTTATGGCTCTAAACAGGCCAGAATGGCTGGTTGAGCTGACCATCACAGGTCCTAAAGGGAAGCTTGAAATAGGCTGAAATTATGATCTTAGCACAAGCGCTTGATGATTATAGTTTAAGGATCAAGACACGGCGGTTATTAAAACACTTTGTCTCTTTGATGCTTGTGTGCCTTGCACACAGCACCCTTTGCAGAAGGACTAACATTTATGAAAAGGTCAGTCCCGTACCAAGGACTCTGCTGGTCTCTCTGCTCACGCATGTCATTTAAACATTACCCAGACTCGGGCAGATTCTATCTCCATTTTGGAAATGGGAAAATCTGGGGCTTTAACAGGTCGGAGATCGATCATGCAATGATAGACCAAAGCAAGTGATGTGATGAAGACCCAAACTTCCTGGGGCTGTCCTACATTTCTCCTACTGGGTTTTTTTTTTCACTGAATTATCATAGTTGAACTGAGAATGAATCAGATCAAAATGTGTTAACTGGTGTTTTTCCAAAGCAAGTCCCAGTTTGTGTGGTGCCCTCCCCCCCCCCAACACTGTCCCTTATGCAAAGACAGGTGTCAGTGCAGAGGTGGAGGGACTAGAAGGCTGGGATGGGAACAGACTGTTGAAGTGTCAGTCTCCTCTTTTTATTTAAAACATGCATATTTCACATAAAAATAGATTATTTCGGGGTGGCATTCTATAATTTATGCAGCTGGCTCCATGCACTTTGACTATCAGATTGCAATATATGTATTTCCTCCTCTTGGAAAATTGGTGGATGCTGTTAAATTGGGCACCCCAACTCCGGTCACGTGCCTGCAGTTTATCTCCAGATGCTGCAAATATGTTTACATGTAACAGAGAAGATGTTGGTTTCAGAGACTCTGATCTGTAGTCATGAAAACATTGCTCAGTTAAATATTTAAGAAACAGGTCTACGCCACATAACAGAACACAGACTAGGAAGACCCCAGAAGCAAACCTTAATTTTGTGTGGGGCACCAGTTACTGCCATCAACAGGCATAGGATGATTGTAGTTTAATCAATCTAAGTATTTCCCGTAATCTATGCATCTTTCTATCTGTCATCTGTCTATCATCTATCTATCATCATCATCTATAATCTAACTATAATCATCTATCTAGAAATAGCAACACTCTTCCCTTTTCTGTATGATCATTCTCCATAAGTGGCAATTTTGATGAAAGTGCAAACATTTGAGGGAGCTTCCGAATGGATAGTCTTTCTGGAAACAATTTCATAGTTCATAGTCTCTGCCTATTATTCAATGTCTTCCCTGTCCCAGGCCAGTCGACCTGTTCAACTCCATCTGCTGGGTAGACAGATCTCCTTTCCATCTTCTCCTACTTTACAGTCACTTCTACCTCTTGGAGTCACACCTGACACCTCCATCTGGAGCAAATGTAACCTCTCTCCACCTATCCAGAACTTGCCCGTCTTTTGTGACTCACAGATCCTATTCCTTCAAGAAGATGAGTTCATTACACGGTGAACTTTCACTTTCCTGACTTGTATAGCTTTTCAGCTCCAACGTGGATGCGGAAATCCACCCCAGTAGAAGCCCCATGAATGCTGCTCAGGCTGGAAGCCCTGGGGCTGCTCTGGGTCGTGCCAGGTGGGAGTACACCCTGTGCAGTACGGGATTCAGCCCGAAAGCCTTTCGTGCACAACAGAACTGATTACAGGTAAGCAGGTTCTTCTCTCTGACACACTGTAGCGATGGCTTGGATACTTTCATTTTTCAAGTGTATGAATTTAATGTCTCAGACTGCAAGCTGTTTTGGAAAGGGGCAAGTCATTTTTCTACAACAACAACAATAACACTCCACCCTCAGTGCCTGAAGCATAGTATAGTTAACTACTTGTCAAATAATTAAATCCACAGCATTAAACCTCTTTCAAAGGTAGAGAACATGATGTAGTCATGCTTTTATTTAGTGGGCAGAGACATTAAATAAATGTTTAATAAAATAGTGAGTCAAATTTAATTTATATCTACATATGTGTATATTAATATTTCACTAGTATTTGGGTTAGTAACAGTGCAAAGGTGCGTCAGTGTGTGCGGGAGGCTTGTGCGGGTGTCTCTTCCACCTCTTACCACAAACACTGCCTTTATAATCTGCTTGTGTTCCTTGTGTTAGGTTTTGTTCGAAATACAATCATAACTACAGAGAGATCTAGAAATCTTGGAAGTTAAATAACGTGGAAATTTTCACTAAGAACTTCCATTCTCTTAAAAGCATGTCAGTTACCTGTGTGTCTCAACCTCCGAGTCCAGAGCAGCCATCATGAACAACCACGACAGACGTCAGTCACTGAAACCAAAACTGAGAGACCAGCTGGGCAAGTAAAAATAAAGATACCATGAAATTTCCGGAGGAGAGATGCCGTATAAACTTAATGCCCTTTATCTACTTACTCCAATATGCTACACGCCTCCTGTTAGCATCCTCAACTAGGGAGGGCTGGACCAGCTGTTGGTGTCCATTATTAGTCCCATCCTTGGTCCTATCGTCTCTTTTCTTGGAGGCGGGAGATGGGAGTGAGACTGTCCAATGTGTCCTGTTAAGTCAGGCTGAGTGGTAATAGTAACAATAATAATCCATCCACCAGCACCGCTAATTGGCACTTCAAGAAACATTTGACATTTTTCTTTGGAATGCAGAAATACCTGGGACAAAGCATGCCGGGACTCAGGCCAGCACCTCCAAACACTTCCACGAATAATCCTTGGACTCCAGTCCCTTTGCCGACTCACTTGCTGCCCCTAGAGCTCTGCTGAGCGATGTTACTTGCTGTCAGGCCCCCGGCTGGCTATGTTTTACTTTCCTGCGGTCCAGCCTATATCCTGTTTCTCCTGTTTTCCTGGGGACCGCCCTCGCACTCTGACCTGCTCACCATGCCTTCCCCTCAGGCTGCCAGCCAAGCCCCGGCAATGGCTGGCATCAGCAATGCTTGGAGCGGGCAGCCCGCACACCCTCCCAGGATGGATTCACTGCAGCAGAGCATGTTTGCACACTGCAGACGGGAAGACCAAATGGAGCCGAGAGACTGAGAGATGGATCATAGCTCTTTATCCTAGTCCTTCTATAAATCTCTGCTGTCCTTAGGATTCTTTTGTTGAGGAAACTTTGACCCTAAACAACAGCCAACACGGAAGCTCAGGTGAGATGCTGCTTGAAGCACGAGTCTCTGCAAGTGCCGCTTGGTAGACGGGGTGTCTGCTGCAGCTCAGCTCAAGAATCTGAATTTTCATAGTCCTTAAAGTTCATATAAACTTGCCTGGTCTTATCTGATTTAAATATGTGCTCCTTATCCCCTTCTTCTCTTTCTTTTTCATCACAGTGATTTTTTGCTTATCAGCATTCCTCAGTCTCAATGAAATATCTCTGTGGCCTTATGCTCTGCTTAGGACCTTTAGTGTATCGCTGATACAAGTCTGCCTGTCTCCTAATTTCAGCCCAAATTATATCCTCCTACAGGGCGGTGCGGCCCAAGGAGTGAGTGTGATGATTGTCATCTGCTGCGTGTTTGGTAAATGTCTGTTGAGCAACTAAGTAAAACGTAACCTCATGAATCCTCCGCACCATCATAAATGACAACCTATTTTAAATGTTTATCTCCAGATCCTTTCTTGATCTGATTATAATGAAGCTGATGCCAGAAACACTCTTTCAAAATAGAGCCACTTCCAGGTGAAAATGAAGCTCCCCCTCCCCCCATTTGCCTCTATTTTCTTAGGTCCTTTAAGTCCAAACCCCGTTTCTTACTACTGGAAGGGGGGAGTAAAGGAGCAATGATTCGATTAATGTAAAACTAAAGATTAAACTCAGGAATAGCTTCTTGATACAGGTGGCAAACTGATGTTTGGGAAGGAAATGAAAAATGGATTCATATGCAAATCATGCATTGTGCATCATTAGCTCACTTAATGAAAGGTGGTATTGATTTAATTTGGTTAATAATTTTGGATAATTCTCGATTAAAATAGTACAGCTCAAGAAGTCGTATTTTAAATAGACAAGTCATCCAGGTTGAAGGCTTCCCGGGACTGGAGTGTCACTCCATCCAGCTGGTGGTGATCACAGCCTATCAGTCATGGTAATAGTTCATATTTTCAGTAAGCATGAGTCCAAACATTTCTCTTCCTTCCCGACTGCCTACTCAGAAGACATTTATTAGAAAGTCACCACCTAAAATCCATAGAATATTGGGAAGAGAAGGGAATTTGAAGTTTATTTTGTCCACAACTACTCATCCAACGCACATCCAATACCTTCCTCAACATCATCCACAGCTGACTCTACTCCACTGGCTCAGATCCACCTGGACATGAAGAATGAACTTCCTCAGATCCAAATGACTTGAAATTGCTTATTCTGAACTCAATCCTGCCTTTCTTTTCAGCCATGCAATTCTACCCCCCTAGAGTCTAGAACAAATACTTTTAATATATTTATTAACACCCCTAATAACCCTTAATATATGGCCATGGAGATCTTTCAGTCTAGCTTCTTAAAGCAACATATGCTGTATTACCTTTAAGAGGTCAAGCTCAGACATGATCCGAATATTCCAGGTAGGTCTACCAAATGCATATTCTATGGCAATGTCACTTAAAAATATTCAAGTGACTTAAATATATTCATGCAGACACATTTTCTATTGAATAATAGAAAGATCACCTAATTAAAAAAAATATTATTCCCCTATTAAGCATCCTATAGTTTTTACCTTTTCTATGTCCAAGAACACTTTGTGTATTTCTTGTAGAAAACATAAATAACAGGTATTTCACAGAGCCACGTTTAAAAAATTTTTTTAATCCAATGACTCCCAAATGCCATTCCTATTCTGTCTTCACGGAATTAATCTGTGGCCATCGTCACTGGGGGTTGAAAGATTCTGGTTTCCTCAACTTGGAAGAATCTCTCCAAAATCCCTTAAAAACAGGTCTGTTCAATACTGTTTTGATTGAATTTCCTGATCAGTTAACACAATTACATTTTAGATGGATTTCTTTTGGACAGATTGGCCAAGGCTTTTAAAGAAGTTAGAGGGCCCTTTGCCATCTTGGCCTGTGAAAATACAGAAAGACTCAGGAAAAGAATAGCTGAGAATTCCAACATAGCAAATTGATAGCTCTGTGACCGTGGACAGGAAGCTAATTTCTCCACATTCCACTTTCCTCATGTGGGAAGGCGGCTGGTTTGTTAATATTTTACAAGTTTTGTGTGGATGAAAAGAGGAAAGAAAGCACGTATACCACATAATACAGGAGCCGTATCAAGATGGATGAAAGAAAACATCAGCCGTCGTTATTTTACATAGCCTAAAGCTAGATTAGCAGGATATTTTATGCTCGACCATTCTGTTTTTGGTTTACTTAAGAAACAAGTATTTCAGAGGAATATTTCTCTCTTATTCACTGTGCATTGTCACATATATGAAGACAGAGAGCGACTGAGCAGGGAATGCAGAGGCACGTAGGTGAGGAGACATTTTGATGCAACCATGTGGGTGTGCCTGTTTACTACACAAACATTTTACAAACTACAGCAACGTTTTAGAATTTTTAGTACCACCTGGTTCAGTCAACAGTCATCCTGACCTCACATCTGACCTCTGCCACATTCTTGGCCCACTTCAAGTTGGGTAGGGTAGAGTCCACGTTGGGGTGATGCTCCAGGACAGCCTTGGGTTGGGTGCCCTGAAAGGTGAGTGAATTCATCTTCTGGAGGCACCTGTGGACAGTGGGGGTCCCCTCCACCATGCCAGAGCTACCGAAAACACAAATCCAAAGGTAACCGGGTGTCTCAGCCAGCTCCTTGTCTCCCACCTCGCATTCAGGATGATGCTATAGTTTTCAAAGTATTGCAGATGTAGGCTAAATTATGCACTGCTTTCAGAGACATTTGGGATTATGTTGGGGCAGTTGTGGACCATCTTTAGCGTGCTACTCTCCCAGGAAGTCAGGGGTAGTCTCCCAGGAATGATCTGGATCAATAAAGGTAGATTTCTGAGTCCAGAAATTATACTTGTAGCCTAAACTATGAACTTTACTATGGTAGAGTGAAGGGTAGCAGAATATGCCACCCCAAACCATCTCACTTGGGCATAAGGATCATTGTGAACCAAAGGCACTCAAAAAACAGAAGGTGCAAGAAAAGTGTTCTAATTTCCCCATTTCTCCTGGAATGGGGAGATAAAACTTTCATGTCAGAGGTGCCCACCCTGTGCCAGAAGAAAAGAAAAGTTCTTCAACAGAGAGTCGAAGCTGAGAAAACTCAACACAAACAGAAATTTTTAGAATATTTTTCTCTAGCATCTCCATATATTTTTGTTACTTTTCCACAATTCCCTCTCTTTGTTGAACCAAGTACAAAGCACTTAGGTTTTTACCACTTTTGTGAGTGTTCCTTAGAAGGGCTCCAGTGTCATGTTAACTTGTATTAAATAAATGCATGTGTTTTTCTCCTGTTAATCTGTCTTATGTCAACTTAATTTTGCAGGCCCAATCAAAAGCCCAGAGAGGGTAGAGGTAAAGATTTGGCCTTCGTTACAATAATTTCAGACTCCCTCAGAGTTGAATTATGTTTCTGTTTCTGTTCTTTTACTGTCCTTGTTCTCTGGCTAAGGGGCCCTGAATTTTGTTATTTTTCATTTTCAGGATGCCAGGAACAGTTCATTGTGTGTGTTAGATAGGCGACACATTTTTAAGGTTGGGAGATGAGAGGAGATTAATCAAAATGTGAAGTTGCTGAGTGAATGGAAGTTACTGAGCATCTGCTATGTGCCAGTGACCACCCTAAGTCCCTCCCACTTACTATCTCACTTAATATCCTCAACATCGTTCAAGATAATCATTATTTATCTTTTTAAGAGATTGAGAACCCAACTCCTTGAAGAAGTTGAGCAGATTACCAAATACGTAAAGTTGATATGTAGAAAAACTGGAAAAAGTATTCATGTGTAATTAACTTTAAGTCCTTTTGCTTTTTGTAATTATTTGCTGCCTTCCTAGAAAAAAAAGTTTAAGGCAGAGAGCTATGAAATGCATTTATAATGATTTTCATCAAAAATAATGAAAATATCAACAGCTCTGTTGCCTAAAATATGAATCTTCAGTTACCTAAAAATATCACTTTATGGAACACATCATTTTCTAACACTGAGGGATAAATAAGGCATTGCCATAACTGAAAATGAGCATAAAATGATGGATGAATCACCAAATGTCACATGAACTTCTTTTGAAACTTGTGACTATTCCACGTTTGATAAAGATTCCTATCAACTGCATTTTACATCTGGAAACAGTCATTTCAGCTGACTCTTGTTTAAGAAGGATGAATATAACATTGATAGCATTGAGAGAATGTCTGCATCTGTGTCTTTCTACACTGAATTCTGTATTTACTTAAATTCAATTCAATCTAATTGGAATAAAGACTGTCCTACTACTGGGTGAAATGTTACTTGCCGAAATTCACATAGCAGAATACCTGGAAGATAAATACAGCATTCGTCAAGATATGTTGTCATAACAAATACACAAATTCTCATGTAATGAAAATGCAAAGGAAGAAGAACAAAGTGAAAGTTGGGAAGAAAGTGAAAAAAGTGGCAGTATGGCCATCATAGCGGTCCTGTTGGATCTGCGGTCTCTCTAGGGATCTATCTCTCCCGGAATCTTTCTCCAATTTTTAAGACCTTAAAAATATACATAGAAGATTTTTTTTTCACATATGGAATGCACACTTAAAAAATTTCTAACGTGTTTATTGTGAAAGTAACATTCTCATAGGCTGCTCATGGTAATGGAAATTGGTGTAAATGTATTGCTTATAATTTAGATAGATGATAGGTAGTAAGACTATAAACATTTGAATTACCTGTTCCCCAAAATTCCTCTTCTGAGATTCTATGCAAAAGATGTACCATTATTTTATTCTACATTATTTATGATTATAAAAATTTAACATATTCTAAGTGTTCCATCTATATTGTTCTTAAAGAGGATACATAACTGAGAAAGTTAAGTAGAATAAGCTTTGATTAAATGTTAATTATATATGTGTGTGCACACACACAGATTTAAGTAGGCTAAAATAATGCAGAAAAAGATATAAAATAAAACCTGATAACATTGTAGTTTTGAGTAATATTTTCTTATTTATTTACATTTTCAATGTCTACATTTTTCTTAATAAAAACGTATTGCTCTTATAGTCAAAACCAAAAACTTATTTGCCACTGAATTCCATACTCTTCTAAGAAACTGTCATTCATTCATCCACACTTGTATGTGAGAACTGACAAATGTGTTTGTAAATGTATTAGGGTCAGGGATGAACAGGGAACAATGAAAACTAGTAACTCTTGTTCTGCAGTGTCTTGCCATCTATTCGTAATGTCTACAGAAAGCAAGAGTATTACAGTCATCAGTTAAATAAAGTATTAGTTTAAACTTGTTTTTGTTTTGGGTGTTCATTGATAGATTGTTTTGTTAGTTTGTTGATAGACTTTTGTTCCCAGGAATTTGGATTTTGTGAAAGAATGAAACAGTAAAAATATATTGGCCTGGTCAACATAGAGTTACCAAGATTTATTTTGGAATACAAAGAGATTAAAATAAATTATTTACATGCATACTTTTAATCCAAAGCCATCCATTATTAAATTTCTTTAATTGATATAAAATTTAACAGAATTGGTTTCTTTTGGTGAAATTTGTTAAGCAGGAGATTTATACTCACCATGAAACACAGAGAATAACTCAAATGACTTTTCTGGATCTTTATTTTGATCGTTGTTATTGACAAAAAATCTTGTTTCACATGGAAATAAGGACCCAGATGGGAACCATGGTCTTACTGCTGCTTCCTTAATGTTGGTGCATTCAGAGCCAATTGTTTTGAGCCCACTTATGTCTAAGTCTGAACATTTTGGGACCCTGATTATTTAAGTCGATAGTTTGTTCCTAATGAGGTTCTGTGAAATCTACATCCCGTTTGGGCCGCGGTCTCCAGCCCGGGGGCCGTGTGGTTGGCTGTCGTCACGATGCCGTCTCTGTCCGCATCATCGTCCCCGTGTATCGCCTGCCTCATCGTCGTCACCACCTCCAGCAGCAG
The DNA here is from genome assembly GCA_029783875.1 of Phataginus tricuspis. Lineage (NCBI taxonomy): Eukaryota > Metazoa > Chordata > Mammalia > Pholidota > Manidae > Phataginus > Phataginus tricuspis. The sequence continues at coordinate 19,748,858 of JAQQAC010010508.1, read as the reverse complement.
CCGGGTCACCAGGCGGCTGCCGCCGTCGATGCCGTCATGACCACAGTCATCGTCATCCATCATATTTATTGATTCCAATGTGTGGGTCATGACATGCGGAAGTGATTCACATGGATTTTTCGCAATTAATGATCACTCCAACAGTAAGTGATTTCTGTACTAATTACCACCACTCACAGATGGGCAGCAGAGGCTTAGAGGAAATATCTGATCACACAGCAAATGAACGTCAGAGGGTTCCGGTCGCCTGTCCCTGGATCCTGCGTCGTGCCTGTGCTTTAGGGCATTGGAAGAATATCTGGTTGAACACATTTTCCGCCTCACCTTTCCCATGTGTCGGTTGTGATAGTAAAGCAAACGAGTTCCAAAGAATCATCAAATATAGATAAATGTGAAATGTAAAGACATCTTAGCATATTCTCATTAATTGGAAATTCAGGGGTAAATTGCTGAAGTTTAGGTCATGAAGGAATTACTGTATGAGTGCATGAAAGAGCATTGTCCAAATGCTAAGATGTAACTTTTCTTTTTGGGCGTGGACAAATTTCAGAAGCTATACTTAATTACAATTCTCTTTTCTTCCACCTGAGATATAAAGCCTTCTCATTCCCAAGATTTTCAGTGTGTAAGATTTACCAGGGATTCTGAAAGAAAAGAAGGAAGGTTTCTGGTACATTCCTTTATCAGCAAGTCAGAAGTCCAAGGACAGATTTCTCTAGATGCTACCAAATTTTACAATATAGATCTTATATAAATGTACTCACAGAAACTGAATTTTTTCAATAGCTATGATAAAGTGAAGTATTAGTACTGTAACAATTGAAACAATGAGTAGTATAATTAATTAACTAGCATTATCAATTTTACTTTAGGTTTCATTAGAAAATACAGATTTTCTATGGAATTTCTATTGAATATAATAAAATTACATATCATGGTGTTATTTTTATAGATGAGAAATGTAAAAACACCATTTGTTGTATCTTTAGTTTTATTTCTAAATACACTGTAATGAAGCAATTGCCCAACAAACGTAGTAATCATGTTCAAGAATGGGCTATTACTGGCAGGTAATATATGTATTAATGGGATTTGGAGGCTATGTGAGGTTACTCAATAAGCACAGAGATGAAAGGTAAATTGGAATTGTGCATTAAAACTGATTAGCTCTGTGACTTTGGGCAAATAAGTCCCTTGCACATATGTTTCTCAAATGTAAAGAAAGTAATAGAATGCGCTCTGCCATTGTCTGGCTTTATTATGGGGATCAAGTGAGAGGCTATGTGACTTTGTAAGGATGTCAATTTTTCTTTCTTTGAGAGGCATGTCCATATTTTTGGATGCTGTCTGCAACTTTTTCCCTTTTTTATAAAAGTTTGTTTTTAAAATCTTTGTTTTTTTGTCATCCTGTACAGATGTTTTCTGATAGGGAAATAGCCACATACTCTTTAGGTGAGTATAACACAGCTTTGAAATTTATCTGATACATGACAACAGTGTTTTCATTACAAATATGAGCTGTTTGAGGATGGGGTCCATGTGCTGATGTGCGTCTGAAGGCTAGAAGGCTCTCAGTGGTGCGTTGAAGGCATTTGGTAAATTATCACCCTACTAAAGGGCTCCATATTTTTAATCAGATGATTTGCTAAGATGGAGATACAGTTTTATGTACAATAGACTGAGAGAAGCTGTGAATTTATCTATTGAATTAAATCCATAAGTTTTAATAACATATCATTGCCATGGTTTGGATCCATTTTGTCATATTCCTAATAAATTTCCTTCAAGATGAGATGAAACACTAAAAAGCTTAAAAACCAAAGAGCAAGATGTCCATATCACTAGAACCTCTTAAAATTCTTTGGCAAAACATAGTCATGCTTCACAATCTGAGGTCTAATATCTTTATAATTACTTACATTCGTGTAGGAGCTCATTGTGCCTAAGAGTCTTCACATAGCCTCTCATTTGATCCCCATAATAAAGCCAGACAATGGCGGAGCGGGTTCTAGTCCCTCCTTTACATTTGAGAAAACATATGTGCAAGGGACTTATTTGCCCAAAGTCACAGAGCTAATCAGTTTTAATGCACAATTCCACTTTACCTTTCATCTCGGTGCTTATTGACTAACCTCACATAGCCTCCAGGCCCCATTAATACATATATTACCTTCCAGTAATAGCCCATTCTTGAACACGATTACGACGTTTGTTGGGCAACTGCTTCCTTATAGACTGCATGTGCACTGCCTTATTTAAATCTCACAATGAGATAGAGTTGATACTATGATCTGTGAATTAACATGAGGAAATTATATGACAATTGGTGGGCTCACCCCTCACCTCTGTCATTAGCGATCACTTACAGACAGAGGAGGTTGTAACTCTGTGCATAACAATTGGTACAGTATTATGTGTCCACTGAATAAAGATTACTATGTTATGCTGTGGAAATTATAGTGGTTACACCAACACATAGAGCTTGTTAACTACTTAATATTATTATTGACTGTAGAGAGGCCACCTTTAAAAGATGACAATGAATCCCACAGAACATAGAGATCTGAAGCGGTCCATGGTCATAAGGTTCCTGTATTTCCTGTTGGCTAAACATGTTTCATTTAAAATAAGGCAAATCACACAGTGGGTTTGCTATTCCTCCTTGGATTCAGGAAACTAACTTGGGAAGTGGGGGCTGGTGCCATTCATTTATGGTCCCTAAAGATCCCAGTGTTTCTACTCTCAGTATTTGCTATGCTGGAGGTGACACCTGGCCAATCATGTATAGGAAAGATGAACTTTTTGAATACTGCCTTTATTTATTTCAAGTAGGCAGGCAAGCCATTTTCTCAGACACAGACCTGTAGTTAACCTTACATGTGTATTTTCTTGTAAAGAGATGAAACAATTCCAGAGAATGGCCAGGAGGGAGCTTTGAGCAACGCTGATGCCTGAATCTTTCAGTTGAAAGGTGTGAAAGGCTGTTACACATCTGTTAAGTCAAGCGTATTTTGTGAAATTTAAGAGAACAAAGAGCTTGCATCACTTATGATATGGGAAACTATCCCTCAATTTGCTTCTCCTCTTAACTTTCTTATCTTGCAGTTAATTTTCCTCTTGTAGCAGGATTGCAGGGCTGAGTTGTTGAACGCTGCCTCTAACCTCCGATCTCCCAAGAAATGCTTTCTGTTTCTGTTTAGAATAGCAAAATACTGTCATATACATCTCTTTGGAGGATAATATAGTAAAGTGGCTCATGAACTTCAATGTCCATAAAAATCATCTGGAAATTATGATTACAATGCAATTTCCTGGACCTTATCCTCCTATTCTGAATCAGGTATTCAGCACTGTGTCCAGGGACCTTTCAACTCAGACGACTTTCACATACTGTCAATGGGAGGAACACTGAATCAATAGACTAGAGCAAGGGCTCACAAACCATGCACGTCCAATGAGCTTGATCTAGCCTGATGTTTGTTTCCTTAAGTAAATTTTATTGGAACATAGCCAAGGTTTGTATGTTGACGTGTTTTCTGTGGCTTCATTTATGCTACAAGGCAGAGTTGAGTAGTTATGACCCAGACCATATGGACTTGCAGAACCTTACATATTTACTCCCTGATACTTCATAGAAAAAGTTTGCTGAACCCCTGTTTAAAGCCTTGAAACATATTTTCATTATGTGTTCAGGCTCTTATACTAAATATCACCAAATACTACCAACAATCAAAAATGAAATGTCACCATCTCAGATACTTATGTCCATCTGAGCCTTCAAATTCTCCAGAGAAGCTTCTCCAGCCACGAGCCCTGATCCACTCCCTGATGTGACCGCGGAGGCAGCCTCTCTGCGTAGACTGCGCTGTGGTAACTGCCCTGATGAGGCAGTGTATAGATTGTCTGTCGCCTCTCACAAGCCAGAAGGAATTTGAAAGGCTGTTTTGTCTCTGAAGATATCATACTGTCCCGAGCCTACCCTGAAAGCAAGGAAGAGTACTCAGGCTTGTAGGGGGCGGGCTCGGTGCCCGTCTCCTGGGGTGGTCTTGATGCCTGGAGATAGTAAACCAGGGCCAGGACAGGTGTTTCAGACGGCACCCATCAGCTGGGGACACAAAATGGTATAAAATCACTCATCTGGGACAGCTACATATTGTTGATTATTCTAATGATTACTCCAATTTCTGAAAGTTTTTAATTATTTAATTAAAATGTCCTTCCTGACCTCTAAACATAGCAACTTGTAAGTTGAAGTTTCAAACCCCATCCTTTACACAATGCTTACCTTACAACCACCTAAATGTCTCTATGCATCATGATCTCACCTATGAAACTTAATTGTCTATCTATCCTTACAGTTTTATAATTACCTTTCATCAGACAATTGGATCCTTACCACCATTAAATATTAATAAGCAAAATGGTAGACTAGGAATATCCAATCTCTTGTTTCTCCACAGAAACACTAAAAAAGCACCTAGAAGATGCCTGAACTCTGAGCTCTAGAAAACGGTCAGTATTTTATAACAACCAATCAAATGACCAGTCAAGATTTTTTCTTCAAAATGAAAGGAAAGTATTGTGGTGTTTCCCTTCCCTTTGCCTCACCCCCTCTAGGACATGGCAGTGGTCTTCATCCCGGGCAGATGCCAGACCAGATCCAAGTCCCACCCCCACAAAAGTCCCCAAACTGGAGATAATAGAGAGGACGTTATTTGAAAATTACTGTGCACAACTGTTCTGACCTGTATGGAGGACACCTAAATGACTGATACAAGACATGTCTCTGTTCTGTATAACTTGGAAGACTGGGAAGAAAAGTGGTGGTTGCTATTTTGAAAGCTACAAGGGTATTACAAAGCCAGAAAAGCTTGTGGCAAGAGATTTTTGGTGAAAAAATATAGTAGACCATAAAAAGACTGGAAGGAGAAGCTGGGGTGAGATTCTGCAGGCAATCAAAACATTTGAAAGCAGCTCTATATATGGGAGACATTAGAAAGACACTCACCTACATGGGGAAGTGCACGCTCATGGAGCCCTGAGAGGTGCCTAAGCCTTCACCTTGGCCAATTCTTAGATTCCTGAAAAGGGAAGCTAAGAGAATGACTGAATGACACATTGGTGGTTTTGCTGACTGTACATCTTTAAACACTAGGAGGAGTGACTGTTCTCTGTTGTGCAATATATTGGATATTTTGTTTGTATGTTTATTTGTTTCATCTTTTGTCATTTAAAAAAATAATTGCTTCCAAAAGCTTAACTGAATACAAGCTAAAGGAACAGACTTAAGGAATTATACATGACAGGGGGAGTCTTTTTCTAAATTATTTGGAAAAGTCTGAAAAAGAAAAGAGTTCTATAGCCTTCAAAAGCAGAAGAAGAAGGAGTAACAAAAGAAGAAGAAGAAAAAGAAACAACCCTTTCCCCCCAATCAAAAAAAACAAAAACAAAAAATGAAAACAAAAAAATAGCAAACCTGGGGGAAAGGGAGAATCTGATTTCTAGAGTTTTCATATTATAATAATCAAATACCCAATTCTCAACAACAAAAATCACAAAGCATTCAAAAAAGGGACCAAAATTCTAAATTCAAAGGAAAATATAAATGCAGAAAAAAACCTACAACAGCAGGACCATCAAATTACAGATACTGAGCTTACTAGTCAAATACTTTAAAATGAGTGTCTTAAATATGCTCAAAGAACTAAAGGAAATAAAAGACAAAGAAATGAGGAAATCAGGGAAAAAATGAAAAAAATGAAAATGTTACCAGATAGATAGAAATTCACAAAAAGATCCATACAGACATTCTGGAGCTGAAAATATAACAGAACCAAACAAACTAACAAAAAAATCACTATGATAATTTGACAGCAGATTTCAACAAGTGGAAGAGAGAATCTGAAAACTTGAAGCTTATACAATTGAAATTATTGAGTTGGAGGATAAAAAAATGAAGAAAAATACATTTGTGGGAAACCATCAAACAGACCAATATACACATTATGGGAGAATAGAGAAGAGGTAAAAGATTACTTGAAGAACAATAGACAAAACCTGCCAAAATTTGATGAAAAAAATAAATCTGTAAATCCAAGACATGCAATGAACTCTAAGAAGAAAATCCCAAAAAGGACCACAGAGGGACACACTGTAATCAAATGGCCAAAAAAAAAAAAAAGACATAGAAACATTTTTGAAAGCATAAGACGAGCAACTTATCACATACTCTCAATAAGAGTGAGCTTATTTCTCATCAGAAACCTTAATGTTGAGAAGGTAGTAAAGTGACCTATTTGAAGTACTGAGAGGAAAAAAAAACAGGAAACAATTCCATATGCAACAAAACTGCCCTTCAAAACTGAAGAAGAAATTAAAATATTCCAATACAAAAAACAAGCTGAGAGTGTTTATTGCAAACAGACCTGTCTTACAAGAAATACAAGAAGGAATCCTTCAGGTTGAAATAAAAGAATTCTAGAAAGTAACTCCAAGACATATGAAGATGTAAAATTCCAGTGAAGGTAAATACATGGGCAAATATAAAAAAGTATTATAATCAAGGCTCATCACTCACCTTTTATTTTCTAAAGAATTTAAAAAACAAATGCATACAAATACTTATATATCTATGGCATTAAGCACGTACTGTACAAAGATATAATTTGTATCAGTAGCAATAAGAAGGGGAACAGAGCTGTATAGAAGTATGGCTTTTGTATGAAGTTGAACTCACACTGATATCATTTCAAATTAAATTGTATTACTTTAGGATGTTATATGCAATTCCTGTGGCAACCACAAAGAAAGTATCTACAGAGTACTCGTGAAAGAAGGTGAGAAGGGAACATCGCAACAGGGCATCAGCAAGATGCAGCAAGATGGTGAGCTAGAAGCTCCAGGGCCTTATTTCTCCTTTAAAACACCAAACAGACAACAACTTTAAGACCCAAGTAACTTTGTGGGAACACTAGAAATGAGTTAAGAACCTGAAGCAACCAAATGAATGCCTAACCAAGAGAAAGTCACATTCAACATGGCAGGAAACTGTGGCATTTTTCTATCTTTAGCCCAGCCCCATACTCAGAGTGTGGCATGGTCAGGAATAAGCAACCCAGTTTCTGACTCCTCCCTTAGAATGGAAATAAAGGAATGGCATTTGCTTATATGTGACCACCTGTTTAAGGGCTGGGAAGGGCTTGTTAAGCCCAAGGGACTGGTTTCTTTCTGTACTACCTTGGAACACTGATTGGAATGGTGGCACTCTGAATATCAGGATGAAGGCTACTTAATGAAAGGCTCTTAGGCACAATGAATGGAGGGGGAATGCATATCCATGGGTGTCTAGGGACAAGATATTATGGGTACAGGAATAAAATAAAACAGCTGAGGCTCTGTGAAGTAGTAAAGTTAACAGTTTTAAGAAAATTAAGAAATTTAACAACAGCAATGTGCACAAGGCAACTGGAAAAGAAAAAAACGCATGCACTGATTTATGAAAGACACATTCCCAGAAAAAGTTAGAGAGACCCCTAAGCCTTGTATTCAGGCTGACTAGTGAAGGTCAGATGGCAAAGATGGGGAGAAGTCTTTTTTATAAAAATGCCCAATTAAAAAAAATCACAAGGCATACAAAGAAACAGGAAAGCAAGACCCACTCAAACAAAATAAATCTCCAGAAATTTCCAGTGAGAACCAAGGGGAAAAAAACTGAATATATCAAGAAAATAATATATAAACAAAATGAGAATATAAGCAGAGACAGAAATTATTTTTTAAAAAAGAATCAAACCAAAATCCTAGAGTTGAATAACACTATAACCGAGTTGAAAAATTTGCTAGAGGGGTTCAAAAGAAGACTAGAACAGTTAGAATAAAAAATAATGGAATTGGACATAAGTCATTTGAAATTATTGAATCTGAGGAGCAAAAGGAAACAAAACAGTGAGCAGAGCACATGGGACTTACAGGGCGCCATCAGGGAGACCGGCGTGTGTGTTTAGGGGTCCCAGAAGAAGAGAGTGAGGGAGGAGCAAAGACCTTATTTGGAGAGGTAATTAGTGAAAATTTCCCAAATGTGAGGAAGCACAAATATAAAAACACAAATACAAGAAGCTAACAAAGTGTAAGTTTGGAAAAAAGGCAAATTGATTCACACTGAGACATTAAGATCAACTTGTCTGAAGTCAAAACAGAGAAAGAATTCTGATAGCAGCTGGAGAAAAGTGACCTATTATGTGCAAAGGAGCCTTTCTAAGACTATCAGCTGATTTCTCAGTAGGTCTTACAGAGTAGGATGCAGTGGGGTGAAATAATTGAAGGGCTGAAATAAAGAATAACAATCCACAGTCAACATCATACTTAACAGTGAGAAGCTGAAAGCATTTCCTTTAATATCAGGAACAAGACAAGGATACCCACTTTCCCCATTTTTATTCAACATAGTTCTGGAGGGCCTAGCTATGGCAATCAGACAACACAAAGAAATAAAAGGCATCCAGATTGGCAAGGAAGAAGTTAAACTGTCCCTGTTTGCATGATATTGTACATAAAAAATCCTTAAGAATCCACTTCAAAACTACTAGATTTAATATCTGAATCCAGCAAAGTTGCAGGATACAAAATTAATACACAGAAATCTGTGGCATTCCTATGCACTAACGATGAACTAGCAGAAAGAGAAATCAGGAAAACAGTTCCATTCACAGTTGCATCAAAAAATAATAAAATACCTAGGAAAAACCTAACCAAAGAAGTGAAAGACCTATACTCTGAAAACTACCAGACACTCATGAGAGAAATTAAAGAAGATACCAATAAATGGAAACACATCCCATGCTCATGGATAGGAAGAATTAATATTGTCAAAATGGCCATCCTGCCTAAAGCAATCTACATATTCAATGAAATTCCTATGAAAATACCAATAGCATTCTTCAATGAACTACAGCAAATCATTCTAAAATTCATATGGAACCACAAAAGACCCTGAATAGCCAAAGCAATCCTAAGAAGGAAGAATAAAGCTGGGGGATTATGCTCCCTGACTTCAAGCTCTACTACAAAGCCACAGTAATCAAGACAATTTGGTACTGGCACAAGAACAGACACATAGACCAATGGAACAGACTAGAGAGCCCAGATATAAACCCAAGCATATATGGTCAATTAATATACAATAAAGGAGCCGTGGATATACAATGGGGAAATGATAGCCTCTTCAACAACTGGTGTTGTCAAAACTGGACAGCTACATGTAAGAGGATGAAACTGGATTATTGTCTAACCCCATACACAAAAGTCAACTCAAAATGGATCAAAGACCCGAATGTAAGTCATGAAACCACAAAACTCTTAGAACAAAACATAGGCAAAAATCTCTTGAATATAAATATGAGCAACTTTTTCCTGAACTCACCTCCTTGGGCAAGGGAAACAAAACAAAAAATGAACAAATGGGACTACATCAAACTAAAAAGCTTCTGTACAGCAAAAGACACCATCAGTAGAACAAAAAGACATCCTACAGTATGGGAAAATATATTGATAAATGACATATCTGATAAGGAGTTAACACCCAAAATATATAAAGAACTCACACATCTCAACACCCAAAAAGCAAATAACCCTATTAAAAAATGTGTGGAGGATATGAACAGACACTTCTCCAAAGAAGAAACTCAGATGGCCAACAGGCACATGAAAAGATCTTCCACATCACTAATTATCAGGGAAATGCAAATTAAAACCACAATGACATATCACCTCACACCAGTGCGGATGGATGGCCAACATAGAAAAGACTAAGAACAAATGCTGGCAAGGATGTGGAGAAAAGGGAACTCTCCTACACTGCTGGTGGGAATGCAAGCTAGTTCATCCATTGTGGAAAGCAGTATGGAGGTTCCTTAAAAAACTAAACATAGAAATACCATCTGACCCCAGAATTCCACTCCTAGGAATTTACCCAAAGAATGCAGCAGCCCAGTTTCAAAAAGACAGATGCACCCCTATGTTTGTTGCAACACTATTTACAATAGCCAAGAAATGGAAGCAACCTAAGTGCCCATCAGTAGATGAATGGATAAAGAAGATGTGAAACATATACACAATGGAATATTTTTCAGCCAAGGAGAAAACAAATCCTACCATTTGCAACAACATGGATGGAACTAGAGGGTATTACGCTCAGTGAAATAAGCCAGGCAGAGAAAGAAAAGTACCAAATTATTTCAGTCATCTGTGGAGCATAAGAACAAAGCTAAAACTGAAGGAACAAAACAGTAGCAGACTCACAGAACCCAAGAATAGACTAACAGTTGCCGAAAGGAAGGGGATGGGAATGGTGGGTGGGAAGAGAGGGAGAAGGGGAATAAGGGGCATTATGATTAGCACACATAACATAGCGGGGGGCACAGGGAAGGTGGCATAGCACAGAGAAGACAAGCAGTGACTCTATAGCATCTTACTACGCTGATGGACAGTGACTGTAATGGGGTATGTGGTGGGGACTTGATAATAGAGGGAATCTAGTAACCATAATATTGCTCATGTAACTGTACATTAATAATAGCAAAATTAAAAAAATAATAAAGTAAAAAAATAAAAATGAGTGAATCTTTAACTCATTTTAGCCTGATCTAACTACTCACACACACACACACAAACACACGCACACACACTTTTCAGTATTCTCTTAGTATCAGAACTGAGCTATGTGAAGGCAGGTAGCTTTATGAGCCATACCTTTCAACAGTACCTCACAGCAAATGACTTGCCTTTCTTGTCTGTCTGATCTATTGGTTCCCTTCGATGCTCAGAATTCAGCTTGGCCTCACCTTTATTGATATATGCTACCTCCCCTCAGAGGTAAATCAATATTTATTTGCTTCTAAATATATTTCTATCATTTAGTGCCAAATTTCTTTGCATTTCTTTATGTTTCTATCCTTTCCAATATAGCATGCTTATACAGGGCCTGGCCTATATTAGTTAGTCAGTAATTCCCTATCAGATGAGTAATTTCACAGACGTGTGGCTAAAACACCTGCTGATAACACAAGCAAACACAAAAGGCACAGACATAAAGTTAAGCCCCTAGGATGGCTCTGACGGATGGAGACAGCTCCCTGGAGAGGTCGGCACAGGGTGGGGCAGCCTCAGTAGGCGTGAACAAGGGCACATTAGTGGAGGCTTCGTAGGCCCAGGGATAGAGCACAAACACACATGGGGCAAATGGTTCTCTTCCTTCCTCCCTCTGGAGTCTCACAGTAGAAAGATCACTATTCGAGATGTGGCCCTTGTGATCCCCAGACTAAAGGGCCTGATTCTGTGTTAATTATTCACCCCTAAAATGCAACCCAAAACATCTGTGAGTGGGGTCTGTTCCCATCCATGCATCAAGTTTAATAAGTGGCACTAGCATAGTGTTAGTGGAAAAAGCATGGGCTTTGACGACTAGACTGGTTTGAAATGCCAGTTCAGTTGCTTCCTTGTAGAATTTGGAAAAGTTGACTAAAATTTCTATGCTCCAGTTCTCTTTTTATGAAAAGAGGGATAATGGTAATTACTAACAGGCTGAATATGAGCATTAACTAAACACATGCATGTAAATGGCTTATTATGAAGAAAGCACTATACAATTTAACATATCAAACCAGGATGTACTGCCCGGGCCATCATCATGCGCATGCTCACCTGGCTTGGCTTATCCCACAGGTGGAAAATCCATTGACCCTCAGAGCATGATAATCTGCTCCATAGATAGAACTAAGCCATCTATTCCACTGGTGTTTCCCTAGCACCTGTCATGTACCACGTACATGATCCAGGATGCTGGTGACATAAGCAGGGGCTTGGTCACCACTAGGAGAGATCTCAGATGCTGTAAGCAGTGCATAGACAAACATATAAAAATGCCATGAACAATAAACTTTATTTTATAATTGTTGACTGTACCATGTAAGTGAATATTATAATATTTTATGTGACATGTAAAATTAATAATATAATATAATTTGTTTTATCAATAATTGCTGTGTACCTGCATTGTGCCAGACACTATGCTAACAGTTAAGGATCCACAAGTCATCAGAACAATCAGAATATTTAAAGAAAGAAATCTGGAAGAGAATAAATATGTGGGTAAAAAAAAATTACTTGCAGGTAAATTGCGGGTGGGGGGGAGACTAAAATTACTGAAAACAAAAGCTAAGAAAGACAGGGATTGTGAGATGATAGTTAAAATTCATGTAGTCAGCCCGGTTGTCCCGACCTCCTTCTGCAAGGGGTTCCATAGCAAGAAGTCAGAAAAAAGGGAGAAGGAAAATATCAAACACGTAATATGAGAACATTTCCCAGAGCAGAAGAAACACACGATATTTCACATGGAGAGGTCCCAGCAAGTACGAAACAGCAGTGAAGACCCCTACCTACACCAAGGTCCTTCAAATGTCCCAGGAAATCAGAACAAGTAGGAGAGGAGACTGAGAAGAGAAAGGAGATAAAGAGGGAGAGGGAGAGGGGAGAAAGGAAAGGAAGGGATATTAAACTCCTCAGTTAACTTAAATTCCTCTACTTAACATGAATTAACAATTGATGTTAAGTAGAAAACACCTGGGTACCCATGGGGTGGGGTCGTGGAGTTTCTGTATTCCTTATTCCATGTTGTGGTAGCTTTATCTGAGTTTCTTGTTATGTCAGAAAATGAATGATCTACCCTCTGATACAGATGAACTAGAATTCATACCTGATAAATTTAATGATGACGAGGAAAGTTTGCAGAGATATACTTCTGAAAACAGAGTGGACCAATTTATATTTAAAATAATGCCACTCTCACTTAAATTTATGTGGAAGTATGGCTTGAATTTTACTAAGCACAAAGAAATCGTCTATGATCATAAAAGCATGTTGCCTATTCTATTATCATCACCAACTGTGCCACCGCAGAAAACATATGGCATTTATGTTTTGCAAAAAGAAATTCTCAAAAAATTTTACATAGAATAGCATATTCTATTATTGCAAAAACATCTCTAGAAGAGACCATCTCAAAAGACATACATTATCATAATATATCTGCTAAAGTCTAACAATTAATCTACTATGAAAGCTTGGAGGCAATTAGTAATTAAAGGCTAAAACATGAAAACGAGTTTTTTTTCTTGAAACGGGAAGTTGATGGTGGCAGAGTGATTGAGTGAAAATAATATGGTTTATGAATTGAGAAAATCAAAGTAATTTAATTAATTTCTGTATTTTGATTTCCCCATAAAATAAAACAGATATGTTTTTATTGCTAAAATTAAAGGATATAATAATATGTATCTGTAACTACTGAATGAGAATGAAATGAGATATATATCTTGCATATAAACGGGTGTTAAAGAAGTGTTGTTATTATGTGGACATTTTTAAAAAATAAATGATAAACAATATTTAGGAATAACATTAAATGATTAGACTATTTTCTAACAAAACTGTCCTGCAATGGAGGAGAGAGAATGACTTTCTCAGATAAACAGAAGTGGCGGCAGGTCATCGTCACAAGACCTGCCTGATAAGAAATGCTATTTCTAATAAAAGGACTCCCTGAAGTTATAAAAAGGAGTCCAAGTTGAAGTGGAAGAAGTCTGATCAGCCACATGAAGGCAACTGAAAGTATAAACCTTTTGTTGAACATAAATGTACAGACAAACACAGCATATGCTGATTCTGCTGAGGTGGTGCATAGATCACTTTTACTTCTAAGAGAGGAGTTAAAAAATGAAAGCATGAAAAATAACAATAAAATATAATCATAGATACACAATAGAAAAAGGTGTTATATGTGACATCAATAACAAGATGGGTGTGAAAGGGAAAAGTGAAAGTGTAGTTTTTTTTGTATGTTCAAATTGCTATCAGCTTAAAATAGATTGTTATAACTGTAATACAATTTATGTAACACCCTAAATAACCACAAAGAAAAAACTCTATAAATATAGAAAAGAAAATGCGAAAGCACCCGAAGCCTGCTGCTAAGAAAAAATCAACAGAACGCAAAGACCACAGAGAGGAAAGGAGGGGGAAAGTGTTACAAGGCGCCAAGGAAACAATGAACAAAACGGCACTAGTAAGAGTTCCCCTTTTAATCGCTAAGAAGACTCAGCCCTGAGTAACAGGATGCTTGGGGCACAGCAGACAGGTTTTGGACTGTCTAGGTCGGTCTTTTTCTCACTGCCAAGGAAGGGGCTGAATCTCCCTCATTTTTATATTTCAAAGTCTGGCACAATGCCTACCACTCAAAAAGTATTTCTTTGATGGAAATGAAACAGGAGGCTCTGCTTTGTTAAATAATCTTACCTATGGAATGATTTTGGCCCCGATTATGGAAGGAAAGGGAAACAACTTTGCAAATTTATTTCCTGTGCCAAACCGTCTGCTGGAAGCTTCACCAACATTGTATCATTTCGACCTTAGAACAGGCGTTTGTGGCGGACATCAAAGGGCTGTCCTGCTTACACACACTCAGAATCTACCTTAGAATTTTTTATTAATGTGTCACCTAAACCTTGGTTCCAACATCAGGAAAAGAGTTTACAGCAAGTGCCTTATTCACAGGGGTTTTTCCTCTCTTGATTTTTGCCTATTCATTGTCTTAAGTTCATTCAATCAATTCTTCTTGACCATTTTCCTCTAAAGATTTCACAGACCGTCTCCCTTTTCTTCCACCTCCCTACCAATCAGCCGATGCGGACTCGGTCTCCTTCCCACACACACTGCAGAAGGCCCGCAACTCCTGACCTCCTTTGTACATGGAGGCCCATTCTCTCTGACTCATTTCCACACTTTTCCCCCAGGGTTTTATATAATACAACCTCTGAATGGCCCTCTTCCTTTGGGAATAAGTACTGTTGTCTTGAGAAAACACCTCCCCTAGGTTAGATACCAAACTCTTTGAGAAGGGATTTTTTTTTTAGTTGGGGAAATGGTACTGAAGGATTGCAGGTTATATTTAGGATCTGGAAGCTGATAAACTAAATGTATGCTTGACTTCAACTATTCAGCACCACCATAGCTGTGCGATCCTGAACGAGTTGCAAAACATCTATGATCCTTACTCTCCCCCTTCATGAACAGAGAAGCTAATAGACCCTGTTGAGAGTTTAGCTAAGTTACCCCAAGGCATTGCTGCCTCCACGTCCCTGTGGTTTGGTCATGGGGCTACTGGGGCCCTCAAAGGACACAGACCCTCAGGCAAGTGCATGCCCTAGATAACACCCCACAGAGATACCTACAGCTATACAGATGAATAGCACAGGGGTTCGGGGTGCCCACCCCGGGCACGGACCAAAAGTTGCGTATTAACTTTTGACTCACTTAACTAACAGCCTATTGTTGACTAGAAGCCTTACTGATAAAATAAGGTCAGTCACACACATGTTGAATGTCATGTGTATCATATGCTACATTACCACTGTCACCGGCTGAGTGTGTTCCCCTTGGCTCTGGTCTCTGACACAACAAGCCCTTGAAAGGCAGAGACACAAGAGTGAAGCAGAGCGAGTTCTATTTGAATACAGTCCAGGGGAGGAGCGGGCCAGAGTCAGCGCCTTCGCCCTCTGTGCCTCTTAGACAGGACCCCTGCGGAGCTCAACCAACTCCCTTTTTGGTTTAAGTTGACCAATCTGACTTGAACCTGAAAATCCTTAAGCACTCTACTCAGGGACCTTAATACGGGCAGGCACCCCAGATCTTGCAGCTCTCCCTGTCTGCCCGGCCTGACTCTTCAGGACAAGCCATGGACTTCCTTGAGGGCTGGTGAGGAATGAACTCCCCTAATTCCCCTGTGGACTTTTGGTGAACCAAAGCTCCTTATCTGACACCCTGGGGCTCCACTTAACAAACATTAATTTAACAAAGTCGCAACCCTACCTAATACAATTTTTTATGCTCATTAAGATGATTTACGTATGACCTTGGCAGGGTGTCTGTCACCTTATAAAAATTAAACTGATACTAGCTGTTAAACAGTAATTCTGGTTAGTAGGATAGTGAGTCCCATAGGGTTTTCGAGTGGCTCAGCTTTGGGAAACAATGAGTACTTGAAATAATGAATATGCATAGAAATGATAGCCTTCAAAATTGAAAAACATGATTACGTCTACTTTGTTAAGGTGCCTGAGTACTCAGCCAGATCATTGTCTTCCATCTACAGAAGTTGTCCCCATTTACCCACACTTCCCTTTTTTTTTTTCATTCTATGGAAATAAGCTAACGTGGGTAAGAATTAAGAGGATAGGAAATTGTTTCCTGGGACATTGTACCACGACAGGCTATTCAAGAGTGTTATTCATGAGTGCATGATTTACAAAGGAGTTTTTTAAATGATTAAATATTTCGTATTTGTTTGTTAAACTGAAGACCAAAACATTCTTGACTTTTTCCAGGTAAAAGAAGAAGCAATAGAAACAAAAATAAGGTTAAGCATTGAAGAATCCTGATGTGCATGGTGGAAATATATCACAGTACGAGACGGGCACATAAATCATTAGGGTTGAATGCGGACTTCTATTAAGTCTCAAAAATATGATAATTACTATGAACTTAAAAAAATCATGCCATTCTCATTGTGTGATTATTTTTGTTCCTGTTCCATAACTATTATCTGCTTTTTAGCAAGTAAATCAAACCTTTGAGGTCTGACTTTGTAATCATCCTCTCTAGAACTTCATTAGATTCACTGTTTTGTGCCTGTCCTGAAAATAGTACTTTTAAAAATGATGTCTCCTACCTCCTGAAGATCAAATGCAGAAAAACTCTCTGGCCTTTGAAATTGTGGGTATAATAGTTAGATCGAAGGACAGAAATCAAACAGGAGATGGATGAAATAAACTTTCATTTATTTATTTATTTATGACAAGCGTTGATCTTTTCTGTAGCCACAAATTCCCAGGAAAGTTTTTCTCCATTTCCAAGGTCATTAAAAGACTGAATAGCTGCAAAGTGAGACTAACTCTATCTGCCATTCTGGGTGAGAATTTTCCATGAGTCTGGCGTCTCAGTTACAGCCAGGTACCCTGACACTGGGAAAGACTCTCCTTTCTCTCTAGAATGTGTGACAGCTTGGTAAATTTTTTCAAAGGTATTTCTGATCTAGGACTACATTTTAGGAGGCGGCTTATGGCAAGGGTCCCCGGCATGAATCACATCCTTTTGGATACTAGGTCCGTCTTGGAGAAGAGGAGAAGCACGGGCGCAACAGGCAGGAGGCTGATCAATGAGCATGAAAAGTTGGTCTGTGTCTCCTACTCCTTTCCAATCTTACAAATTGATTCTATGGCTTGTGCATGTTATTTTTTCAAAGCATTTATAATTCCCTTGCATGAGAAGAATACTGTGGAGATGGTCTTGAGAGGTTCACAATTATTTCATGAAGATGATAAATGACTCCCTACTATGCCCAACTCCTCTCCTGGGAACAAGTCTTCATGGGAGGGGGTGGGAAGGCCATGACTCAGGGCACGTGGAGGGGACTATGGAGACCTGGGTCACAGTGTGTGTTATGGGGAGGGTGTGCTAAGTAGTCCTGAGGTGGACTGAGAAATGGCGACAGCAGAGAAAGGGAGATCACATGGGCATTATAAGCTTGGCACAGAGCCAAGCGGGGATTGGAAACGCAAGAAAGATAATATCCAAGTGTCACAACTAAGCTCTTAGCTGTATGACTGCTTGAGGGGGTAAAGTGATTGTGTGAATACAAACTGTGATTTTATTGATATATAAAGCTATTCTGTACTTACTTATAAAATATTTCTTTATGTCTGCAAAAATAATTGTCTGAGAGGTTGTCTGGATTTCCTGGAGGCCCCTCATTTTAAAATGCTAATTTTCTAGTGTATCTAGTCATTTTTATCTTTATGAGATCAGAGCACAGAGGAAGTATTCCTGTGGGAAAATCACTAGATGTGGGGTAAAAAAGAAAATGAGTTCTATCAGACACTAGCTATTTGACATTGGGCAAGTTAATTCACTTCTGTCAATTTATATAAAAATGGATATTGCAATGTCTTCTATTCAATAATACATATTAAAAGCTACTACTATGTTTATTAGTACAGAATTGGCATTCGAAATATGTGAAACCTTGTATGATAGCAGCTAAGATTGCACAGGACATGGCATTATTTAGGGGGAAAAGACTGTGTTCTATTGTAGCCAGTAGTGAGAGGATGCTGGCCAGAGAGACTGCAGGCCAGGAGCCAGTGGGAAGGTGTCCTACAAACCGTGCATTGTAACTTCCAAAGTCACGTGCAACCTGTCACATATTTCTCTCCTGGACCACGTCTGTCCTGTAGAATGACCTTGAAGAACTGAGTCACACCATCCCTTGGTTAACATGGGGCTCAAATCTTTGACATTATGGTGAGAATCTGCTTCCTGTGTGCTAATCTAATGGTCTTACTGAAAAAAATGGAATCCAATGTCTAGCCATGCCCTGACCTTGAGGATGTGCATTGGAAGTTAAGCTGTATATTGTTTTGAACAGTTGGTAATAAATAAGGAGATAAGAGTAAGATAAGGTAGTTAAAGAGAAAATAACGAATGAGCAATAATGTAATTTCACTCTACAGTTCACTCCCCCATATATCCTTCAAACACTAATTAACAAAAGCCATAGATTTACCTTGCCTGATGAAACAGTTCAATTAAGTTTCAGCTATGATTATATATATATTTTTTCTGCTATATTCCACATGCTGTACTTTTCATCCCCATAACAATGATTATATTGAATAGTTTAAGACTCGGAAATTTGGTGACATGACGTCTTAATATTGAGGGAGAAAAAATAAAGTGCAACTAATTCTCTGTCTTGATGGGCTTATTTATAATAAATCCTAGGGAACCTCACTAGAGGTTCTCTTCATTAATAACAAACAAGCATAGTTTTCTAATGTGTATTATTGGAAACATGCACTTTCTTCCAATGGCATTTGACATTTCAAGATATCTGAACCTAGAATGTTCACAAGAAATAGTGAAAGCGGTCACTTGGGACTCATGTAAAAATGCCTAGTATTCAGCTGTCATATTTCTTTGTTGGGGCCCTTCCTCAAGGACTAGTGAAGAAAGATAGAAAATTGTAAAGAAATAATAGTGGGGAAAAGTTGGGTCTTTTTGCGTGTGTGTGTGTTCTTTTTTTAAATATCATATATACATAGAGACAAAGACAGAGAGGAGAAAATTCCTAGCCTGGAGTTTGAAAAATAAAATATAAGTAGGTCTTTCTGGACTTCTTGAGGGCAGGGGATAGGAGTAGGAAAGGAAATTTCAGCGAGTGTGAAGGTGGATTAGAAGAAGCCACAGAGAACATAGTAGCAGTCCCACCTCCTAAGGGATTTGGTTTGTCTTCCCTCTTATTTCTCGGGAGCTTTACCGATACTTTGAAGGGTCTCTGTAAAGCAGTTATAAATGGTCTCTGTTAGTGCACCCACGTGCCATCACAGGAGAGCATCATGAAAGCTGACCCAGATGAGCAAATACTTGAAAACGTTCATTAGCTCCAATAATTGGCACTATATACACAATTTGATTGCATGTCATTGGAAAAGCTTCATGAAATGAGTGCTCACAGAGCTAAGACCTAGCCACACAGTGAAAGCTGGTGAACATGCTGGCCATCGTTCTCTCGTGCATTCTGCACCCCATAGGATCACTGTGTGAAGGGAGAGAAGAAAGAAAGAGGAAACCCCATGCCTGCTTGGGGAGGAATGGACCAAGCAGAGAGTAACTGGTGCATCTCCGCAACTCTAGATGGAAATCAAGGAAGCTGGTCCGTCTTCCTGCGCATGTGTCTCAGTACACAGGGCACTGAGCATGGTTAGTCAGCGGCACGCCTGCCTCTGGATGGGTGTCCGCAAGTCGCATGGGTGGGTGTCCAGGCGTTTATGTACTTTGATCATTTTATCTCAATATACTATTCTTATTTATTATGAAAGATAGCTCCTATGGATACTATTTTAGTTTTTACATCTCAAAACATTTATAGTTTTATTGGTTCTGGTCTAGACATACCAAACTATGTAAGTATCAACCCAATCAGCTATTTAATTACTGAAAATTCACATATAAAGGAAAAACAAGCAGATTTAAGGAAGTCACTATATGACTTGTAGGTGCCAATACGTGGAGGGGCTCAGGAAAGGAGGGTCTCCTCGCCTCCTACGGCACCCCACCCTTTTGCCTCCTCAATGTCAATACCTTTTCTGACAAGGATACTGTCAAATATTCTTAATATACCACAACCAAAGAATTCGAAATAATATCAAATAAAATCTCCTTTGAAGCCTTGATCTAATAAACAGACCATTTCATTCTTTGGAGAGGTTTTGTAAATGTTTGTAGATTGCATCTGGCAATACTTTTTCACTCAGTAACCAGTGAGGGCTAATGGTTCCTTTGAACTAGAATTTATATTCCCTCAGCCCTGATATTGTGCCAAAGGACATTTAACTGACCTATGAGGGTCATAGATTAATTATTGATGTAAGACCATATCAGGCCCCAGAGGCATACGAAATGCCTTTTCATAGACCTTAGTTATAGTAATTAAAGACTAATATACACTGTAAATGTCTTGGGGTAATACCGTTTGAAATCCTGGCAATGGCGTCTTGCTCGATACCTGGACACTGTGGAGTCTGGGGGCGCTTTGCCAGCAATATCATATCCTGAGTTGCAAGCAGTAATAGATATCCCGTGTGGAAGATTGAATGGGACCATTATCATTCAAAATTTATGATTCCTTATCAAAAATATTCATCTACCAACTTTTTCACCCAGCACCAGACCAAACGATTTTAGAGTAAATTTCATAAGCCTCCCTGACGAACAATCCCGGCATTAGTAAAATAACTGTTCCAGAGACCTGGGCAGGGAGTATGATTCCAAATTAATTTTATGAAGAAATATAATTTTACAAAAATGGTATACAACATACAAAAGTAAAATTAAAGGCCCACTGTGTTTTTTAAGTTGCAAAAATTTGCAAAATACATGCTGAGTAAAATCATAGTAGCCCACACAAGATTAAACTTTCCACTAAAAAATTATAATCTCAGCATGGAACATGAACAGCTTGAATGTTCTGGAGAACAATTAAAAGCAGGTGGGAACAGAAGAGGATTCCTTCCTGAGAGGCAGGAACTGCAGTGGTTGTCCTCTGACTTGGCCTACCTTGACCCCGGCTGTACTGTCCACGCCTGATAGTGAAGACGGAAGCCTCCAGCTGTAGAGCTTAGAAACAGAAGAGTCAGTCGATCCCAAATCAGTTAAAGGAAGGAGATAATAAGGATAAGAGCAGAAATCAGTGGAATAAAAAACAAAACTGAGGATAAGTAAAAAATGGTTCATGAAGCAATGGTCAATGAAATTGATAAATTCCTCTAAGGCTGTAAGAGAGACAAGAGGCAACATCTTGCCCAGAGCCGAAGTGAAGGAGGGAGCCCCTTGCAGCTCTGTGAGCATTAAAAGGCAATAAGGGTCTTTTATTAAAACCTCAATACCAGTAAAGTTGACCATTTAGAAAAATAGATGAGGTTTTGGGGTGGCGAGAAGCAAGGTATTAAATGCAAGGAATTGAAAATGAACCAATAATAAAATAAAGGACACATTGAAATGCAAAACCATTGATAAGAATAGAAAACAACAAAATTTGATTGTTTGAAAATATTAAGGATAGTTACCTCTCTCTCAAGGCTGTACAAGACACAAAACAGAGCAAAAAAGATATAAATAAACACTAAGTGCTAAAAAGGAAATATTTGGAAATGCACTGTGGAGTCCAAAAGAATAATAATGAAAATATTAGTCACTATATAACAATATAGTTTTTTAAATCTATGAAATGACCAGCTCTCTGGAAGCTATAAGTGCCCAAATTGTAGGAAGAACAATTTTGAAAAGAAACATTTTCTATTATAAACAAAGGTCTCCGTGATAATCAGATTTAGAAGGTTAAAACATTTATTTAATTCAAGTTCATTAGAAGTGCCTGCAAGACTGAGAAAGTAAATTTATCTCAGAAGCTAAACTTCTGACTTGTATTTGTTTTCCTTTTAATATGTCGTTGTAATTCTTATTTTTTTTTAAATAAACAGCTAAGGGAAGGACAGGCAGGCAGCACATTAACAAATCTATACAACTATCCTTGTGAGGTAAGTTACACTAAATTAATAATAAAATAATTTTGACATCTCTCCAGCTGCTACACCACCCCTGTTATGACTTTTCTTGATTTTATAAAGTATAAATTTTAAACAAAGCTTCAGATAATTAGTGGGTATAAACACTTTTGTCAAAAGCATTTTTTCGGCTGTTGAGTCTTCAGCTCTCTTTCTTCAATAAAAACATGCAAAGAAATCCTCGGCCTGCGTCAGGTGAGGTGGTAGGTGGAATCGGGCTGATGGATGCCCACGGATTCTCCTCACCTAGTGCCAAAGCTCACTCACCTGGTTTCCCTAAGGGTCCACCAAGGGATTTATAGCCCAGAGACTGAAGAATAAGTCTTTTAGTTATGAGATCATTGTTTTACCTTTCCTGTTGAACTAAATTATTTTCTTTAAAAACATTAAACAGACAACACATAAGTTATTATGTTATGAAAATTAGCCAATATAAGCCACTCAAGCACAGGACATCCCCGAGATGCCAAGATGGGCACCCTGACCCTTTCTCCTCCCAGACGCACTCACTGTCCAGAGCTTTGCTCTCGTCGTCCTTCTGAGTCTCTGTCTCTGTGTCTGTCCCTCTTTTTCTCGGTCTCTGTCTTTGCCTCTGCTTCTCTCTCTCTCTCTCCCCCAATATAATATGCATTTTATATTTCTCTATGTACATATATGTGTTCTTTGCTTTCAATATAAAAGTGATATCTATTTAAAATTTTTATGTTGATGAATCATGCTGTATTTTCATCTCTGTGTTTAAATATCTCGGTAAGAAATTTATTTATGCACTTTAAGAGGTATTTGGTGAGTTTGGTTCCAAGATACTTTACATTTTTGTTATTATAATAAATTGTACTATAAAAATTGCAGTTTCTGTTCTTGGTTCTGTATATAAATGAATTGGTATTTGCGCTGTGATGTTGAACCTAACATACTTGCTAAACTCTCATATAATTTCTAGCAATTTACCTGCAGATACTTTTTTGGTTTTTATTATGAAAATAAAATCAGTTTTGAAGAAGGAAAGTTTGGCTTCATCTTTTCCGATTCAAATTTTTTTTCCCCACTTTCTTTCATCTGTCCTCCCTTCCTTCCTTCTTCTGCAGTAATAGCCCTAAGTCCTATGGCATTATCTTCTATATAGTCTGAAATTTGGAAGTAATAAGCTTCTCTGGGCCTCCTTACTCTTACACAGAATAAAATAAACATTCGGATTTCTACCTAGACTGGCTGTTATATTCTATGCGGAACAAATGTGAAAAAATAGGTACACACACACACACTGTGAACACCATAAAGTAATTTATAATTTAAGTTTAAAAAATACACAGTGCGTGAATTAACTGGTCTATGATATTTGATGTCTATTGAATGGTTAAGTAATTATGTGAGATAGTCACTTAGTTAAACTAATCTCCTTCTGGTTACTTTTCAAATTATGAACACATTAAAGATTATTCCAGTTTTTCATTAAATTGTGGCCCTCTTATAACTATCAAACAATTTGCCTAGTGTTTTTAAAGATCATCTAGAGGTTTTACATTTTCCCTATATTTCATTTCTGTACTTTAGCAATGCCTTAAATACTTGCAAATTTTATTAAGAAATGTCTGATTTTTGGAAAGAGCTTTTGCAAGCATTTTGTTTTCCCCCTGATTGCTCTGATCTGTCCTCAGTGCCTGGAACATGGTGGGTGTTTGGTCAACATTTCTTGAATGTTTAAATGGAAATCCCAGTTTCCTATTTAGATACTATTTCCTTCAGGGCCAGATCTCAAGTCAAGTAAACTACTAACAGAAACTTACCACATAAGACAATTGACACACAGTAAGGCAGCATCGATATAGAATATCCATCTCAATAAAGAGGAGAGGAAAGGGATATCATGACATAGCTAATTGTGAGAAAACAAATCATTTCAGTGAGTACAGTTCACAAATGCTATTGTTGGCTTTACAACTAATGAAAACCTCTAGTTCTGGTGGCCTGGAGTGAAGAAACTTCCCCTGGGGCAGGTTTCCCAACCAGAGACCCTGAGAACACCCCGGGGCGTTTGGGAATAC
Organism: Phataginus tricuspis; assembly: GCA_029783875.1. Classification (NCBI taxonomy): domain Eukaryota; kingdom Metazoa; phylum Chordata; class Mammalia; order Pholidota; family Manidae; genus Phataginus; species Phataginus tricuspis. The sequence continues at coordinate 19,724,584 of JAQQAC010010508.1, read as the reverse complement.
CGCCAGCCTCTTGGGGTGGCTATAACCCTGACCACAAGCACTGATCACAGAGAGTTCAGTTGTTAGGTGATTAGTTCCATGACCTGTTCCCCCAACTCACACCCTCCCATTTGGCAAACATCTAATACGTCAATCAATAGTCTGGTTGCTGGAGACACAGAAGTGAAAGGAGTTTGTACCTTTAATGACATCAGCCAGACTATGGGAGAGACACACTATGCGCAGAACACTATCACATGGATTCCAAATAATCATAAAGGAAATACGCTTAGCCTGTTAGTGAAAAACACATTTTAAGCATTTTAATGGATAATAACACAGGTGTAGAAAAACGAAATGCAAAGCAGCCCAAATGATCAAATGAAGAAAATTAAAATAAACGAGCATATGTATTTTGACAGAGAAATAAGTTATTAATGTTATTCTATATCAAGTACCATTCTAATTGCTATTCATACAGTGATTATTTAAGCCTAACAACTCAGTAAACAAGGAACCATTGTAGGCCCCTTCATAGATGGATGAACTGAGGCACAGAACAGCTCAGTCTGTGTGGGTCCCACAGCTTGTAAGAGGACGAGTCTGGGTCTCGTCTTAGCTGTCCTGCTCAGAGGTGGGGTCATGGTCCACATTCTCCACGCCATGCTGCCTCTCTATGGCAAACCTTTAATGCATGCCCATCACTCTTTCTTTGTGGCAGGAGAACTGGATCAGAGGACATGTGCCTGCCTGATACCCCAGGGACCAGGCAGAAGGTGTCATAGAGTGGTAGGCACCATCTCAGAACTGGTAAGAAAGACCCTGCCTAGAGGGAAAGCCACTCTTCCCCCCAGCCCATGGGTTTATGTATAAACTGGGCCCAGTGTTGCCAGACCCTATGGTTTGTCAAGTTAAAATGGAAATATATGAGCTTTTATGCAATCTCCTTATTTTTATTTATTGGTATACAGAGAATGTCAGCTGTCCATCCATAGGTTTACATGGTGATAAGATTTAGCAAGCCACATTGGCTACCGAGTTATGCCAGCAAACTTACCATAAAGCCACCTTTCTCCTTCACGGCTCAATTAACAAGCAAAGATGCTGAATGATGCCACCTTACCTGAAAACAGAAAGGAAGCCACAAGGAAAGCCACTGAGACCACGAACTGCCACTCTGTCCTGCAGAGCCCTCATAATGAAACATCCGGATCTGTCAGAGCTAATAGGAAATTCAGTACAACACAGCGCCACCTTTCTACTTAGAGTTAAAATTTTCTCAATTCTGTCCATCCCTAAAACCCCAAGGCCATATTATACTTCATTGTAGGTGTCTAAGAAGTCCAGGGAGCATTTGAAGTCCCCATTTTCTACACAGTTGACCCCTTCCATAGTGACAGATTCTAGAAAGGAATGGGATTCTGGAGCAGTGGGTCATCTAAATCAAAGTTAATTTCAACTCAAGTTCATTCTTGTGTATGGATTGTTTCATCTTGTTAAAGAAAATCTTTCTGAGGCTTCAGGTCATAAATGTATGCTCCTACTATGTTCTTCTTCCAATATTTAAAATTCATGCCTCACATTCAGTTCTTTATCAGCATGGATTGTGTGTGATGTGGAAATCTATTTTAAACTTTTCCATGTGACTAGCCCAGCATTGTGTATTGAAGAGTCCATCCTTTCTGCTTTCCCCATGATTTTTAAATGCCTCTCTGTCACAGGTCATGTGCCTATATGTGGGAGAATCTACTTTGGGGTTCATCTTATATTCTGCAAATCAATGTCTCTCTGTTCTAACCGACAGTCCTTCACAAACTCCTTCCAGCAGCTGCTCTAGGTTTGTCCCACACATCTCTAGATAGTTCATTTTTTATTACTAGTAGTTCTAAGCATTTTGGAAATGCTATTATTGCTTCTACTGTAACCCAAGGGAAGGTTTTAGCACTAAGGGATTTTAAGTGTACAGACAGTTGAAGTATTTTAGCTTTTTTGGTATGTGGTCCTTACAGTGTCATTGCATTATTCTTGAAGATTCCTGAAGGTAGACACAGTTGATTACCATGTCATACTGAAGATACGTACTGTGAATAAATGAGGGTAACATTAACAATTATGTCAAGATAGCAAGCATATACTGGAAGTATACAGGAAAAACTTGAGTAGACTTTTCCCTTATAGAAAAGAATATCTTTCTTTTCAGCATCTCAAAACTTCCTTTTTGAGTATGCCATTCTTGTTTGAAGATAATGTATAATCAGTCACATTAGCTGGAGATTATTAATCAAGTTATTCAAATAGTGACTTTTGTTCATTTTTGTATTCTTAATCTAACAAAGTTAGACAGGCGTACTTTAAACTATACAGTGATATTTATCCAATCATGTGGCCACATGTTGCATAAATTTTCCTCACCATACTTTATCAGTTGTTGGCTGACATAAATTACAAAGCTTTGCAACATCTATGCTTATGACTGTCGTAACTTGCTGACGTAGCTTCACTTTTAGAATCTAACATTACGCTTCCTTCCTTGTACTTGCCATTTTTTTCCTTTCTTTAAAAGACTATTTTCGTTTTTTAAAAAAGATGGTTTTTGTGGCCTTTTGTAGTCTTTTTGTGGAGCAGCTTTAGGTTCCAAATTGAGGGGAAGGTACACAGGTTTCCCATGTATCCTCTGCACGCATAGGCTCCGCGAGTATCAGTATTACTCACCAGAGGGGTGCATTTGTTACATACCCAGGGGCGCCTGGGCTTTCCTCCTGTGGGTCCCTAGGGGCTTCTGGTTCTTCACTTCGCATTGAGGTCTACAGTGCATTGCCAGTTCTCTCTTGAGTCTAGACTCATGTCGTTGCATATGGATGTTCAGCTGCCCCAACACCACTTATGGAAAAGACTAGCATCACAATACCTCTAGGTGTGGGGGATAAAGTTATGATGTGGACAGACAGGCATTTGATTATTTGTCAAATCAGTTGGTTTGCGAACTTTATCACAGTCCTTACCACATGTGAAATACATACATACATGTGCACCTATACGTGCACATATCCATTTATCTATGTCTATTTATATCATATGTATCTATCTGTCAATATTCAGGTTCTTTTTTGAAATTGAGACATAATGGGCATATACCACTGCATTAGTTTTAAGTGTGCAGTGTGATGATTGCGTATTTGTGGCACTGCATGGTGATCACCTCAGGAAGTCAGCATCCACCACCACACATATTTATAATTTTATTACTTTATGGGGATAAGGTTTAAGATTTACTCCCTTCACAATTTTCAAATATACAATACAACCTTGTTAATTATAGTCACTATGTTGTACATTAACTCCCTGGACTTATTCATTGTATAATGGGAAGTTTGCACCTTTTGACCCCCTTCATCTATTTTGCCCTCCCCTCCACCCGCAGCCCAGCACCACCACCAGCCTGTTCTCTGTACCTGTGAGTTCCGAGTTCAGGCTTGTTTGTCTGTTTGCTGATTTAGACCACACATACAGGTGATATCATATAGTGTTTGTCTTTCTCTGTGTGACTTTCTTCACTTAACCTAACACCCTCAAGGTCCATTTATATTATCACAAATGGCAGAAATTCTTTCTTTATGGCTGGATAATATTTATTTATATATTTATTTTTGTATATAATAATATGTAATTAGATTGTATATTTAACTATATATAAATATACCATCTCCTCTATCCCTTCATCCATTAATGGACACTTAGATTTTTCTATGTCTTGACTATTGTAGATAACACTGCTATGAACATGGGGTGTATATATCTTTCAGAGATATTTTGTTTCCTTCAGATAAATACCCAGGAGTGGAGTTGCTGCACATTATGGCATTTCTATTTTTAATTTCTTCAAGAACCTCCGTACTGTTTTCCACAGCGGCTCCACCAGTTTACATCCCCACCAACAGCGTAGGAGGGTGTCATTTTCTCCACCTCCTCCCAACACTTCTTAGTCCTTGTGTTTTTGATACTAATCTTTCTGACAGGGGCGAGGTGATGTCTCATTGTGGTTTTGATTTGAATTTCCCTGATGATAAATGTTGAGAACCTTTCCTTGTGACTTTTGGTCATTTGCATGTCTTCTTCAGAAAAAATGTCTATTCAGGTCCACTGCCCATTTTTTAATCAGATTTTTTTTTCCGTTTGATATTGTGAGTTCTTTACATATTTTAGGTATTAACGCCATAGCAAGCATATGATTTGCAAATATTTCTCCCATTCTGTAGGCGCCTTTACATTCTGCTCATGGAGTCCTTTGCTGTGCGGAAACTTGTATGCTGATGTCATCCTGCTCGTTTCTGTTGTCTTTACTTTTGGTGTCAGATCCAGTCTTGGCTATAACCTGCATCAAGAAACTCACTGCCTATGTTTTCTTCTGTGAGTTGTATGGTTTCAGTTCTTATGTTCAAGCCTTTAATACATTTTGAGTAGATATCTGTGTGTGTGTTACTGATCCAGTTTCATTCATTTGCATGTAGCTGCTCAGTTTTCCCAGCACCGTTTATTGAAGACATTATCCTTTCCCCGTTGTATATCCTTGGCTCCTTTGTCATAAATTAATTGACCACCTATGAGTGGGTTTATGTTTGGGCTTTCTATGCTGTTCCATGGACATAGATCAGTTTTTATTCCCATATCATACTGTTTTGATTGCTAAAGATTTAAGTCTGATTCTTCCAGCTTTTTCCTTCTTTCTCAAGTTTGATCTGATTGTTTAGAGGCTTTTTTGGCTCCACACACATTTTACATTGTTTTATTTCAGTGAAAAATGCCATTGAAATTTTGATAGGGATTGTATTGGATCTCTGTATCACTTTGGGTAATATGGACATTTTAACAATATTAATTCTTCAAATTCATGGACATGGAATGTCTTTCCATTGATTTCTGTCTTCTTCAATTTCTTATCATTTTCAATGCACACGACTTTCATCTCCTTGGTGAAATTTATTCCTAGGTAATTTATTAAGTTTGATGCAACTATAAATAAGTTTATTACTTATGTTTGTGATTTTGATTGGACAGTTTTTCAATCTTTACATTGATGTGTGGACAGTTATGTCTTTACAATATTGAATCTTCAGCTCCATTTATGTACACTTCTTTAAATTATCTCAATATTGTTTTAAAGTTTTCTATTTTGAGGGCTTGGGTCATTTTTTGGTTTTGTTTGTTTTCTGTTATATTAATCTTTAAGTATTTGATAGTATATTTGACTTCTGGATTCTTTTTCTGTGTGTGTGCATGATATGTCATCTAAGAACAGTGACATTTTTCTTCTTTCCTGCGCTTCACTCTTTTACTTTTTACCTCCTTAATGCATAGCCTAGGAGCTCTAGGCTAATATTGAACAGAAGCTTTGAAAATGAGCCTCCTGTTTTCTTCCAAGGAAACAGATAAGTTTCAATGTTTCACCAATAATGTTTGCTGTAGATTAGATAAAAACTAGATACCTTTTCAGAATAAGAAAGTCCCTTTCTAGTCCAAGTCTGCTTTTTAAAAATGAATGGATATTAAATTATATCAATACTTTCTCCATATACTAAGAGAGTATCAGATTTTCCCTCTGGTGTGGTAATATAGTGAATTATATTAATAGACTTTGAATGATAATTTTTTTAACTTAACTTGATTTTACTATATTATCCTTATTTATTTGTTGCCTAATTCATTGTATTAGTGTTTTTCTTTAGGATTTTATTTTACTAGGAATACATGCAGTCTGTAATTTGATTTTTGTTAAAATACCAGGTTTTGATATCAAGGTTTTGTTGGCTTTATAAAGTGACCTGGTAATATTATAACTTCCTTAAATATTTAGTGAAAAATGCACTGGGAATGGTCTCTGGGTCTGGAAATGTGAGGAGATTTTAAATACATTTTTTTAGAAGAAGTAAGACTACTTATGTTTTTGCTTCTTCCTTCTGAAACTGTGTCATCAATACTTGGATTTGTTTGCATGGTGTTTCTCATTATATCCTCCCACCATCTTTTCGGTGCTGCTGAGAAATGTCATTAAGTCCCATCTTACTCTTCATTCTGATTATTTTTTGTCTACTTGTTTTATTACTGAGGTGGATTTGTTAAAATCTGACCATGATCGTGAGTCCCTCACCACTGCACAGCCAGCTTATGACAACGGTGTTCGCAGTAAACACCTGCAAGTCTCTGGCTGGGGTTGCATGCTGGCCGCCACCAGCAGCAAGCTGTGAGCATATTCACAGTCACTGAAGTCTGAGCCGTGAGCGGGAGATACACACTGCAGGCTCCCTAGCCCTCCGACGCAGTGGTTGTGGGCACCCTTGTCTGCTGGAGCACCCCAGGAGCACAGGGCCTCCGAGGCCCAGGGAGGAACTGCACAGACCTTCTGGTCTCGCGTCCCCACCTGGTCAGGGTCTCCTCAGCTCATGTCCCAGATAAACTACTTTTGCTCAAATGTATTTCTCATGACCTTTTTCCAAAGAAAACCAACTTAAAGGAATTCTTGCAGTATTGTTCACATTCCATCAGTCACGGGCATTGTTATGAAGGATGTGCATATTTAGAACTCTGCCTGTGCATAAACTGAAACCTTTGATTTTACAGGGTCAACTGCTCTATTGATAGTATAACTTTTTGCCTCAGAATCTCTTTGCTCTAGGGTGAATACAGCTTCACCAGCTACATTGACTTACACAGCAATCTGTTTTTATTTTTATATTTTCAATCTTTTAAATTTATATTCAGACTTTTTTTGTTAGCAATACATCATCATTTTTGAATCCAGTCTAAAAGCATTTTCCCTTAATTATAGAATCTATTTGCTCAGGGCTAAAGAGAATACTAATTTTGTTTTCTTCAGGTAAATTCCTAAAAGTGGAATTACTGGGTCATATGGTGTTTCTATTTTATTTTTTGAGGAACCCCGATACTGTTTTCTACAGTGGCTGCACCAATTTGCATTCCTAAAACCAAACCAAAACAAAATGCACAAAACAGCAATAGACTCATAGACACAGAAGTGGTGGTTACCACGGGGGAGGGGTTAGGGTGGGGGTTGAGGGGGGTGAGGGGAATAAGAAGCACAAAATTTCCTAATCATAATATAAGCAGGTCATGGGAGGGAAGCGCAGCATGGAGAACAGAGCCAATGATTCTGTAACCTCTTCCTAGGTTGACAGACAGTAACTGCACTAGAGGGGGTGAGGATTTCATAATAGGGGGACTGTTGTGACCCGCTGTGTCGTACACATGAAACCGATACAAGGTTGTATCTCAATCATACTTCAATAAAAAATTTAAAAACAGAATCCTGATCTATTTGGTTTAAATCTATGATTATATCCTAATATTTCTACCTGACGGCTTCCTCTATGGTATTTTTTCCTCCTTTTGTTACTTTTTTGAATAGTTATTTTTAAACAATTTTTTCTATAAATTTATAATATATGCACTCAGTTTTCTATTCTCTTAGTGATTATTCTAAGAATGCTAAGAATTAATTTTAAGAATTAATGTATAAAGCCTTGATAATGCCTTTTCAATATCCAAAATTATCTGGTACTTTTTTCCTCTTTTCAGATAATGTAAAAACCTTAAAACATTTAATTTTATTAAATTAGCTACAGAATTTTTTTTTTAATATTTTATTTTATTTTAGTATCATTAACCTACAATTACATGAGCAATACCGTGATGATTGAACTCCCCCCATCACCAGGTCCTCCCCACCAACCCCACCACAGTCACTGTCCATCAGCGTAGTGAGATGAGAATCGCTACTTGTCTTCTCTGAGCTGTACAGTACCCCCCGTGCCCCCCCACCCTATGTCTGCCAATCGTAATGCCCCTTTTACCCTCTTATCCCTCCCTTCCCACCCATCTCCCCAGTCCCTTTCTAGCTACAGAATTTTGTGATATACTTACATATTTGTTCTTCAGAAAAACCAGAAAGCAAGATTATTTTTGTTGTTTCTGTATTGCTATTATTATTATGCCTATGATCATTTAAATTCACCTACATATTTATTATTTGTTTTTCTTTCTTTCATAATGCAGTTACGACCTTTGATCTGGGATTATTATTTTTTTCAGAAGAACATCCTTTAGCTTGTCTTTTAGAATGGATCTGCCTGTAGTAATACTCATTTTTTGATGTTTTAGATTGTATTCTCATGAAATACTTTTGCTGAATAGAATGTAGAACTCTCATCTGTCAACTTTTTTCATTGTTGTTTTATTTCTGACTGGGTCAAACACTGGATTTGAGAAGTAATTTTCTGGTCATTCTGTTACTTCTTTGAAGATGATCTGTCTTATCTATAGTGCCTTTAAGATTTTCTATTTGCTGTATTTTCTCCAGTTTCACACGAATGTTTTGGGTATGGATTTTTTTTTATCCTTTTTCTGATTAGGATTTACTGGGCTGATGGATTTTGTGGATTGATGCTTTTCATCTGTAATGGGAAATTTTTATCCCTCGTAACTTCAAATATCACTAACCTACTCTGTCTATTTTCTCTGTGACTCCAACTTAATCTATATTAGGCTTTCTCTATTTATTTTTCCACCTTTTTTTAGATATAATTGACATGTTACATTGTGTCAGTTTAAGGTACACAGCATAATGGTGTTTTATATATATATACACACACACACACATGCACACTTACATATATATATATATATATATAAAGTAAAACAATTATAGTTGCCAAACCAACCACGATAAGTGTAGTTACTTTCAATTACCTCACATAGTTGTAATTTTTTTTGTTGGATATGAACTTTTAAAATCTACTTTCTTAGCAACTTTTAACTACGTAATACATATTAACTTAGTCACCATGTCCCCTGAATTTATTTATCTTATACCTGGGAGTTTGTACCTCTGACCAGCTTTGTCCCTTCCCTCCACATTCCCGCCCCCCCTCAGCCCGGCACCCACCGTCTGTTCTTTGTTCCTAGGAGTTCGGCTGGTTATGCAACATGTGATGAGATCACATAGTATTTGTCTTTCTCTGTCTGACTTATTGCACTTCATCCCCATTTGTTTTTTTAAATCTTGTCCTTTTTTATAGCTTTTTGTCTTTCCTTGATTTATTCTAGGTGCATTCATCTGGTTTGTAATAGGTGGTTGATTCTTGAACTATGACTAACCAGTTAACGAATTTGACTGTTAGGTTTCTTATTTTGTTTTTTTATAGTTCTAGTTCTACAACATCGATTTTTCATTTTAAAATAGAATAGCAATCCTTATTTCCTGATAATATTACAATGGTTGTTGATTTCTAGGAATGCCTTCAAAATCCCTACTCCTGGTGTGACGGTCCCTCGTTGTCCACAGAATCATGACCGTGATGGATTTCACTATGTGATTAGGTTACGGGGTCCGGCACTAATGACTGTACTGAGCGATTCCATTTCAGGCCTGAATCAGTCACGTAAGCCCTTCACATCTGGGTCTAGAGGTAAGGAAGTCATGAAAGGAAGCATGAGAGGGACGCATGAGAAGGCAGTGCTCCCTCCGGCACTGAAGTCGGAGACCCCGAGGGGGCCTGCAGGAGCTGAGCATGACGTCTGGCTAACCGCTAAAGCAATTACAAAGGCCTTAGCACAACAACCGCAATGAAATAGGCCCGCTTGCAGTGTGAGTCTCCTCGAATCGAGAGCGCAGCCTGCCCGTGCTCATGAGACCTGGAGCGAAGATCCAGCTTGCTGACTTACACAAGTGTGAGAGAATAAAGACATGTTTGGAGCCACTCTGCTTGTGGGGTTTTTATTTTTTTGGCTACAAATAAAATTCAAGCAGTTATTAAGTTTCGCTTTCTCTCCCTCAGTAAGGCTGCCAGTTCACCACGTGTGTCTGATGGTCCTGGTATTTCTGTTGTGGGACTCAAGCCAAATAGAAGCTCCAAAAGCAGTTCGAAAGAAAAGTCTTATTAGTTACAAATAAATAGTCACTCCAATGGCTCGGTTAAATATTACCAGCAATTATTTCAGAAGATAGAGCGAACAAGTTAAGTTCTGAGCTAAAATTATTTAAAATGTAGAATTTAATGCAAAGTTAAATGATCAAGCATGAAAGAAAACATGACAGAAAAAAGCAGAAAGTGCAGTTAGTGTGTTCAGAGATAGAAAATTTATACAATTGCTTTTTTGGAGTAAACTACTAAAAAAACATAGGGAAAGCCTGAAAAGAAGAATTAAGTAACGCTGAATAAGATTGCTGCCCCAGGGATACAGAAACTTGAATTCTCAGTCAGTATTCCAGTTATGCAAGATTCTCACAGGACACCTGTAAAGACTGAAAGAGACAGTCCAAGGACTTCCACAGAAAAGATTCTGAGTTAAAAAGGAAATTTGGTGACAAGATAATATAATTAGGAGGCTTTAAATATGAATATCTGGTGAAAATATACACCTTGGGATACAGAGGTGCATTTTAGAGGGCTAGAGTGGGGACTATTGAGGATTAATAACTCCCAAATACATCCGTGTTCTAATCTCTGGGACCTGGTTTATGCTATGATACATGACAAAGAGAACTAATGTTGCAGATGGAAAAAAATAGAACTTTGGACTACATAAAAATAAAAGCTCTGGTGCTGCAAATGATAGTATCAAGAAAGTGAAGACAATTCACAGACTAGGAAAAATATTTGCAAATCATTTAAGAATGGACTTGCTTCCAGAACATAGAAATAATTCTTCCTAATCAATAATAGAAAGAAAAATAGCCCAGTTAAAGAAAAAAAAACTAGGCAAAGGATTTGAATAGACATTCTTCAAAAAAGACATACAGTGGACAGTAAGGACATGAGATGCTCAACATCTTTGGTCACTAAGGAAATGCAAACCAAACCACAGTGATATGCCAGTTCACATCCACTAAAATGGCTTTAATCAAAAAGACAGAAAATAACAAGGATTGGTAAGTAAGAGAAATAAAACTCCTATAATAATGCTGATGGGAGTGTAAAATGTCCACTCACTTACCCAAGTTGCTTGACAACTCCTCAAACTGTTGACAACTCCTCAGCTGATACATAGAGTTACTATCTGACCTGGCAATTTTACCCCCAGGTATATACCCACGAGAAGTGAAAACATATATTCACATAAAAATTATATGCAAATATTCACAGAAGCATTATTCTTAGTAGACAAAATATATAACAACCCAAATCTCATTTGAGGTATGAATAAACAGTGCATTATTATCTGGCAAAAAGAAGGGTGTGCTGCAACCCAGAAGAACCTGAAACACTATCTAAATGAAAGAAGCCAGTCCCAACAGACTAAATATTGTATAATTCTATGTATAAGAAGAGGCCAGAGTAAGAAATTACATAGCGATACACAGATCAGTGCTTGCCTAGAAAGAGGGAGCGGGGCAGACAGATTGATTCCTAGCGGGCGGCACTTTTTTGAGTGGCATATTCTATGGTTAGATTTCATTCTAGTTGCACAAGTCTCTGAATATACTAAATATCTTTGAATCATGCACAGTAAATGTGTAAAAATTACTGTATGTGACATCTGAATGTTTGGCAACAAAAGAAAATTAAACTTCATCAAAAGTAAGACCTTTTGTGCATGAAATGACACTATCAGGAAAACAAAGAAGGAACCTACGACCTAGGAGAAAATATTTACAAATAATAATATGCAAGTGCTTAATATCCTGAACATGTAAAAACTCCTCCAACTAAACAACAACAACAAAAAACAATTTTAAATAAGCAAAGGACTTGAATAGACCTTTGTCTATGGAAGATACACAAATGGCCAGTAGGTATGTGAAAAGATGTTCAACATCATTAGTCATCAGAGAATACACATAAAAACCACAATGAAATGCCATTTACACCCACTGGCACACCTATGAAAAATAAATCATTGTTGGCGCTGTGGAGAAACAGAGCATGTGCACGGAGGGTGGAAATGTGCAATGGTATATGGGCGCTTTGGAAAACTGTCAGGTCCTCAGAAAGTAATACATGGAACTACCACCTGATCCAGCAATGCCAGGCCTGGGTAAACATCTGAAAGAACTGAAAGCAGGGACTTACACATATGTTTCACACCACTGTTTGTGGCAATGTTATTTAAATTGCCAAAAGCAGAAACAAGCCAAATGTCTGTCAATAGATGAATGGATAAAGAAAATTTGGTATATAATGCAAAGGAATATTGTTACTCAGCCATAAAAAAGAATGGAACTTTGATATGAATTATAACATGAATAACATTGAAAATGTGCTCAGTGAAATAAGCCAGACACATAGGGACACTTCCTGTATGATTGCATCTACACGGGGTGCCTAGAACAGGCAGATCACAGAGCAGGAAGCAGAATAGAAGTTGGGGGAGGGGGAGGGGAGATATTTTTTTAGTGTGCACAGAGTTTATATTGAGGGTGGGGAATAGATCATGATGGCGGTTACACAACATTGTGAATGCATTTAATGACACTGAGTCATGCACATATCTAAATGATATACACATAAGATATATATAAAATTTATAGAATAATTTTTTGAAAAGACAACTGACAATTTGAAAGAAAATATTTTAGCTGATATACAAGGCAATAATTACTATCAAATTATATAATCAATTCTCCTATATGAGTAAGAAATAAAAATATAAAAATGTAAAAAGTATATGAATACATTTAAACTAGAAGAAATATCAGTGACCAATAAATATATGATAAGATGTCTGATCTCTTAAGTAACTGAGGCATAGAATGAAAACAATGACCTGACTAAAGAAAAAATAAACAAAAGAATAAATCCAGCCTTTTTAAGTGTAGGAGAAGTGGTACATTTATAGGTACTTCATTGTAGCGTAGCCTGGAATTGCACTTTTGAAGGCAATTGGTGGTAGTTCTAAAAAGAAACAATAAATAATAAAGAAGGAAAGAAAGAAATCGTACTTTGACTCAGCATTTATTCATAACCATCTTATGAATATATGTCTACACGAGAAAATGTTACATTAAAAATGTTCCTAGTAGTATTCTTTACAATGACAAACTGAAAATTCCATTGGCGGGAAACACTGTGAAAGATTCTTTAACTGGCATAAAAGATAAATTTTATGGGAGCCTGTCTAGTACACCCTCCAAGTTATCGCTGTCTGTCACTGTCTTTGAAAAGCCCTACAAATTATAGAAAACTGATAAAAATGATTCGTTTATATATCTATGCAAATTAGTTGCATCCACTGCAGCTGTGAATACTGACCAATCTTGAATGTATCTGTAACTGGAACATTTGACTGTGTGTGTGTGATTGAATGTTGAATTATGAACCAGTTTTAATATCTTAGTGGTCTCAATTCATGAGCTAAAGAAAGTCTTTGACAAGTTTTCACTTTATATTTATGTAAGTCATTATAGAATCTTTTAAAAATTATCCTTTAACATTATAATTAGGAAATTATTAATCTGAATTAATAAAATTTTGTTCATTTATATTTAGGAATACCACAGAAGTTAAAAATAATGAGTCTGAACCATGTATTCTGTTATGGAAAATTCTTTGAGAAATATCATTATTAAATAAGTTACCAAAATATGTACAATAACTTCTATCTTAAAATGTGCATATATGGGAGATATACAGATGAAAATATGTAGAAGAAATCCACATCTACACTGCAAACTGTTAACTAAGGTGATTACATGATTTGTCATTCAAACTGATATATTTCTATGAATTTAAAATGTTGCCATTAAGTCAACAATTACAGCAGATCAGCAGGTGTACATTGGCAAGTAACACTCAATTTCTAAGAATTGTTACTCTAGTAAAGATAATGCAATTTATTTTCTAGTCATCTCAGTATTTAAAATAATATAAAGATGTAGTCATTTATTCTACATTTTTAATTAAAGTGAAATACAAAAATATTTTTAATTGGTTGAATATAAAAAATAATCTGAAACACAGGTTTGATTACATTGTGGTTAATAGATCAATCCTTAGCAATGGAATTGATTACATGAACTATGATACAAATGTAGGAGAAACTATTGTACAGCTTATAAAAATACTTATTTCGATGGTACTTAATTATAGAGAAGATCTCCAGTATGTAATATAAAATTAAAGAAAAAAATATATATATAAACATGTAGGAACTAGGGTAAGTCAAAATTAAAGTACATATTCTGGAAGAAAGTAACTGATAACTGGAACTAAGAAGGATAATTTTCATGTGCATTATACTTTTTCTATTTCCAACATTTTTCTGCAGTCTCATTTACCTCTGTTTCATTCATTAAATAAAACAACATATTTTTTATTTGATACAGCTATTAACTGTCTTCTGTCTGAAGGTTTGTTTTGCCCAACTAAAATAATCACCAATTTCCATAATCTAGACAAATTTATTAGAGCGAAGGAGAAGTAGGGACAGAAATGTAAACATACATTGCATTATCTGGGCCGAAGTCAAGGTTTTTACATATCTGAAAAGGAGTTTAAATATATGACAGGATGTTCAGAGATTTCTTGCAAAAGGATACTGAAAATTCTATGGTGAAAAGGAACTGTCAGAGTGCGTCTGCTGAGGACTCTTACTGCCCTAAAGATGACTTTCAGTGGCTAATTCTCCCTTTCCAACATCCCACTAAATTCAGAGGCAGATAGACTGCTAGGCTAGAACCCCCAATAATGTCCCAGAAACTTCACTCAACACCTGAACGACTTCATCAATGAGGAGCTTATAGACTTCGGGAATAATTTTAGTTTTTGAAAGCATATACAGAAAGAGCTACTTTTATCTCCTGGTAGATTTATTGTCTTTTTATTATTTGAAGGTTAACTCACGCTCAAATAATTGAAAGAGACGTGCTGTCTCCCTTCCCGATAGTCATCTTGAATGTCTCCTATCCAAGCAAACACCCTCCCTTCTACGTAACACACTGTGACCATCCCACAACCCCCCTAGGAAACACCTTCACGTTCATTGTCCGGGATGGTCCTCCTTTACTGGCTTCGTGAGGAAACACCCCACACGTGCTGCCACTTGATTCGGTTAGATGCCTCATAACTTACCTGGCATCCAGCTCTTATGCTTTGCCTGGCATTCTGAAGGGCATGACCATGAGTTTGCTTTTATATTCTCAGTGCAGGAACACCTCACAGGCATTTCACCTTCTGGTGCTGGATTGAATGGGCCCTTGAAATGGATGGCAGACCTTGGAAAGCAAACCATGAATACAGTTTAATGCTTCAGTAAAAGTGATGTGTCTCTCCATCTGGAAATGCCTTCCTCCCAGAGATAGCTTTTAATGGTGAAGAACTTCTCTGAAGCCTCCAGACTATTAATGTCCCCAGTGGGCAGAGTTGGCGTTGAGTACAAAAGATTGTACCCAAATTCTGGCAGTGGCTTCTCTTCCCAAGCCTGCCCCTAAAGAATGAAGTCATTCCCTTTGACCCCTTGGATTGCTTGTCCTGACCACTGTGGTGATCCGCCCCATGCACCTGCTACATTCTGCCCCTCCAGCTCCCGTCGGGTATCCCAATAACCAAAGTGAAAGTGGATTTACTTAGCCTATCATTTCCATTCTGGTGTGTATTTTTCAGCTTCGATATTTCTAGCAACAGGCTTCAAAGAAAATATTTAAAATTACTTTTGAGGTGAATATGGTTCTGAAAAACAGGGTTAGGAAAAAGAAATCTTATTTTTGGAATCAAGAGAAATATGAGTGATGCCAGTGAAAGGTGTAGGTTTATATTCAAGGCTTTAACCAGTGTTCGTATTCCAAGACCCTTCAGGGACTTAGCATTTGTGATTTCACAGGGATCCGCATTTAGGAAGATGCCCTAGTAAGTGCCTAGTGTGAGTTCTCAGCATGCCCAGGGGAAACTGTACCTGGGGATGGGGCTTTTTAATCGGGGCTTGTGATTTATCAATACAGCCTAACTAAATGCTTTATTAATGCAGAAGGTGTCAAGACTTTAATTTATTTCATATCGTTTACTGCTCAGGCCAAATACTTTACTAATCATCACATGTGTTTCCACGACTGAGGCATACATTAAAATACTTGACAGGCTACCCATTAATCTACACATTGTGGCCCACTGTGCACTTTGTTGATGGAATTTCACATTTTATAGACCCGTCTTTGAATTTTGATGATTTGGTTCAATATTGTTAGCAGAGAACTTGCCTTCTTGGGAATGTATTGCCCATTAAAAGCGCCATGCTAGGGCGATCGGGATGTGCTTTGGGTTAACGACTGAGTTTATAATTGTATACACTCCAGTAATCACAAGGCTTTCTCTGCTAAAAGGGACTTTGCCTCCTGTGTGTTTATGTTGTAATAGAGCTTTCTGTTATCCATATTTGGACCCCAACCTGATGTAAAACCTTCCTAATGACCTCATGAACAATATTTATAGATCTTTTAGAATCTATTTTTTTCTTTTTAAAAATATACTACCTCAAATCTTAGCAAGCTAGTCTAAATAAAGCAGTCTTCAGAAACTGCAAATCATGAAAGAAAGAAAAATTCAGAATAAAATCCTCAGAACAGGCTCTGGAAGATTGTAGGTGCTACATGTGCGTCACCATTGACATTATTAGCTGTCTTCAATATATTTCCAGGTGAATTCAGGAACTACACAGCAATGAAAAAAAATGTCTTTGACTTTTTGTTTTCCTATTGTGTTGCCTATTAAAATTTTGAATTTTCCTTAGTCATTTTAGTCTGGAATCAACGCAGCTTTAATCTTGCATATGAGTCAACCATTCAGGGTAGGACCCCCACAGTGTGCATAAAAAATATTTATTCAAAAGCTATAACTTGAGCTCCTGACTGTGGATTAATCACTTGGTGGAATATGCTGCCCTCAAGGCGGTGGTTGGAAGACACACAGGAGAAGTCGAGAAACGTGAACAATCTATCACAAGTCAGAGTATAAATTTTTCAATAAATTTAATTTAGAGGAAAAAACACCACAGAGCTTGAGGGAAATTAGCATCAACAAAGGGTTATTAAATGTTATCAGCTGTACTCTCTGAGTTCAGAGTAAACGGTGCTGTAATCCCAGCCTTGAAGTCACAGTCATGTGATCCAAAGATGGTTGTGAGTCTCTCCACACCTCAGTTTCCTCATCTAAGCGTTGAACCACTAATGCTGGGCAGTAGATTGTTGTGAAGAGTAAAGGATGAGAGATACCGGGTATACAGTGACCGTTAACTATTGGGCATCTAAACTAACTGTGATAATTGCTATGGGATTTTATCAATACTATCATTAAGACTATAGAAAAAATTTATAGTATGTCAGTTTAGACTAATGAAGCTCCACTGAGGAGATGGACCTGATCTGGGTCAATTATCTGTGCCAGAAACAAGGTTTTTTGGTATCTGATGAGGAGTTTAAATATATGGTAGGATGTTTACATATTGCTTATATGTTTGCATATTTACATGTTACATATGTATATATGTAAACATAATATTTTTACATATTACATATTACAAAATAGTGGACTTAGGCTAATAATGTGGGCTACACGAAAAGTAGGGGATCTAAGCAGTACTGAGTCAATTTTGTAGTTTATCAGTTATCATTTCTAAAACTGGACTCAGAACTTGCTGGTGTAGTATCAGGTTTCAGATGAATCACAAACCTTTAATTGTTAAGAACAATTAACATACTGAACATTTGATGATTCACTTAAAAAGTGAGAAAGATATGATCAAGGTGTAGATCCTACCAATTTTGTCACACAATCCTACCAATTCACTCTTGAAATTATGGCAGTGGAAGTAAAAAATAGTAAGTCGATAACAGATATTTGAGTGTAATTGACTCTTTACACAGAAAGATGGGGAACATAGAGGTGTGGGCATGGGACCACTACATTTTATTATTAAAAATTATGTTTCATTTGAACATCAAATTAATGTATCATTTTTATGAAAAACTAAATGTAGATATATCACAGATAGATGATAGACAGATGATAGATGATAGATAGATAGATAGATAGATAGATAGATAGATAGTTAAACAAGTTTTTCCCATTATAAAGTGACTCTCAGGAATGTATACTTTATAGTTTCTTGGAGGAAAAGTTGTCCGTAGCTAGTTATAAGATGTAGTGCATAAACTTAAATGTGCCCTTGGAAGAGGGTCTGACCTTTGCTTACATTTTCATGTGTCACAGAAGGAAAAAGAAAGCCAACCAAGACACTGGCTTGCGGCGACATCTCGTGCAGTCGGCATCTGTACTGGAAGCATGAAGAATGCATTTTCTTTAGTATATGAAGACTTTTCCTCCATAGCCATGAAGTGCATTATGTAAGGATATTGTTGGTAGGTGAATTCATGGACTTCGTGGTCTTATCTTGCTTCTTAAGAACAGAATCACTTACACATCACTGTTCCTAGGTCTGCAAAGTTATTTTCTCTTCATACTTTTCTATATCCACAACATGATATTAGTGAATACCCACCCACACACACACACACACATACACACCAGTTCTCTGTTAAATGGAAGCTTAATCTAGGTCCCTAGAATTATGGAAACATTGTTACTATCACTATTGCACCATACTTCCCAGGCCATGGCTTCACCAATATTGTTCAAGTCCGCAGTAATCTGGTGAGTCTGTAAGCACGCCCCAAATCCTTTAAGTGATTGCCCAAATGTGCGGCCATGTGCTTCACTTTTGACCAGATATGATTGATGATAGACCATGAGAGCATATTAGGTACATTAAAAAATAACTGGAGGAGCCTGAAGACAGGTGGCTGGAAGGATACTGCTCCACCAGGCAAGGTGCACAGAGGGTCATACATACTGTGTTTTAAGGTATGGAAATAGATATGCACGCAATGGGTACACATAACCTCCATCACCTGCTACAAATGGAGTAGAGCTAGGGGGGGAGTGGACTGTGCCTCTGTGACCCCAGGCTTCTGTGCTATGGCCCAGGTCCCCGGGCACAGGCCTCGTGTTTGGTCAAGCCACAGAGAACCTTTCTGCATGCGTGGATTCTAGCATGATGGGCACAGGAGTTCCTACCGGGACTGTACAGTAGGGAAGGAGCCCCCGCCTAAGAGGAGCAGCAAGCTGGTGTAAACATGAGGGCGTGCATGAACGATGAGCTAATGAGGGAGCTAACTCCCTAGGGCTCTCCTGACGCACACATGACCTCACGACCCACCAGAGTGTTCCTGATGAGGTGAAGCCCCTCTTCCCGCCACAGTCACAGTTCACATCTCCACTCTGTCTTCCCATATAGCTTCAAACTCCAAGTTCCAGAATCAAGTAAGTTTATGTTTTCATTCTGAGAAGAAGTCTTTATTCTAAATTTTTTGGGGGGGACAGATTTCATTTTTGTTCCCACAAACCACTTCAAAGACAGACATTCTGGAAACCCCTGCCATAAAAGCTATGTTGTTTTATTTATTATGATAAATGTCCCTCAAAACACTTTCTCACTGATGTAAAAAAGGGGCTAATCTTTTCCTCAAATAGTTTTAAACTTCTAACTACTGTTTAAATTTAATTGCACATAAAAGGATATTTTAAGTTCACCATTAGAGTAGAGAATTGGCTGTATTTTATAATAATATACGCAATGAAATTTATTGGACAGTGACATATTGTTCAGCTTCAATTGATGTCTTTAATATTTTGCTAATCATATCACTTAATTTTCCTTTTAAGAATATCACTTAAATCTCCATATGTGAGAAACTGGTAGAGTTTTAATAAACATTAAGCCAGAAGCAAATGGAGATTCTTTCCAAAGCAGTAAGATCATCGGTACCAGCACCAATTATTTCTTACGTGGCAATAAGTCAAGTGGGGGATGAGCCTGTGAGGTCATAAGGAAAGTGAACTCCTATTAGTTTAGGAAAAGAGACACTAGGACCCACACAGACATGCTGGAAAGCTTGAGCCCTAACACTCAGTTCTTAGCTGACTCTCAGTAAGATGAATTCAAAGGAGTTCATAGGTAGAAAGAGCCATGACTGTGTGAGTGGTATTTTTAGATCCAAGCAAGCATTCCAAGTCTGGAGACGCACGAGCAGAGATACTTAGAGTGAGAATCAGTTGCCTGGTCCCTATCGCCATAATACTTTCTGGGCTCTTTCATCTTCAACCTCAAGTAAAGGACGTTGAAAAGTTCTGGTGTTTGCAGCTGAGACTTTTCTAGGTACACTAACAAAAACAAAAAAGAAAAAGAAAACTTCTGTAAAGGAGTTAATTATTCTTCCACCTTCTCATAATTCCCTGTCTACCTCTGTTAACCCAGTTATTTTCTTATGCTTTATAGTATAGTAGTTAAAATTCTGACCCAACCATATTTTCTGGCAATGTCTTCTCTATCAAGTGAAGATAGCAATCCTAACTTAATAGAGTTTGGGGGAGATCAACTTTGCTGTATGTAAAGTGCTCAGCACACTACACTGCTCATTATTACAGCCCACGAGTCTCTCTCCATCCTTCTACCTCCTATGCAAACACCTCCTTGATAGAAGATAGAAAGTTGTATGCTGTCCTCTTTCTGTTGCAGGAATATAAATAGTGTTTCACTGATTGGAGGAATTCCAATCTGAAACAATACTCAGATTTTATAAGTGAAGAATTTGAGGCCCAAAGGCATAAACTAACTCACTTAAAATGACAATCTAATGAACAGAACTAAGCCCTATGCATGTGATTTTTCTGGCATCTAACTAATTATTTTTAATTAATAAGTCAACTTATTTAAAACGTTACAAAATGCTATAGAAATCTCTTTTCCTTGCCATCTCAGCAATATTCTTGTGCACATAAGGGTATCCCAGATCCTTGCCAAGAATTAGCTATTACATTAGGAATACTCACAGGCATTCGCACACGGTGAAGCCAGTTGTCCTGCCCTCCACTTGTTGACAAATTTAGATGCTTGTTTCTACAATTCATACGTAGGTCACCAAGATAAATAATATCAGGAATAATGAGCAGTTGCTGATATTAAGCAGGAAGGTACAAAATCCCCTTGTTGTGACAGTGTTGCATGATTAAAAATCAGTGTTTCTCTTGATAATTGTCAACTAATAGCCAAGGTCGTGTTTATATAATGATTTTTATCTGCCTTAACAAAATTATTTAGGCATTTTGGAATTTCAGCCTCTTCTTCTGCAACTAAAAAACAGACTTACAAAAATTCCATCAGATGGTTGAGAAGAAACATGTTTAAAGAGTGTGTGTTAAGCCCCTGTTCCATGTAACAGAGCTCTGCACATTGTCTGTGATCATGTCCTTCCTCCCACGGAGCCTCATTAGGCTGGGGAGGCGTCCTGTCTTTCCAGAAAGGTTGTAAGAGTTAAGGGCTGAGCCACAAAGGAATTGCGAGTTGAGGACCCATTTCCTAAATGGCATGAGACCAAAATGAGTCCTTTTCTGGACGAGGTGTCTGCAGCATGTTCACACACACCTGATGCATGCTAACTTCTCTAGGGCACATGTCTGCCTCTTCTGTGCTGTATTCCTCAGTGTCCAGCATGACACAGTGTCCACGAGTAAAGCACAGTAAATGTTTCTGGATGTGGTTTTATCCTGGATATTTTTTCCTTATCCATTACTAGAAAGAAAAGGGAAAACATCACAATTAACTCAAGAATGATAGCTTAATTTTGTAAAGTCAGTAATACAGTAATGATTTAAGCGGTAAATGAGGAATATATAGAAACAATAACATCACTGAGATCAAAGGGATAGAAAATCCCTTCATTCTAGGAGGTCTTTGTCAATTCTACAGAAAAGGGTGCAGGGCTGGCTTTAAACGGTGGATAGACAATGACCGAGCCCTGGCCAAAGCCATCATGCCTGGCCTCACACTTTCTTCCTTGTCCATCGGAGAATTCCATCTGCCCAAACGCAATGGCAAACACACGTCAATGTGTTGCGAATGAATGTGATCCATCACTGCACCTTAATGGCAAATGCGTCACGGATCTGCTTATGGATGCATCATCTGAAGTGGGACTTGATATGTTCTGTCAAAAGTTTGGCTGGTAGGAGAATGAAGATGAAATGTTTATGGTGATTATTCCCTGTGAAGAATCCTGAGGGGCTTGGAGGGGAACGGGGCTTCCCTTCACACATGAAAGTTAAAGCAGAAATATTTCTAGAAAATCTCTGCATTTCTTAAAAATTCCATGATTTACTTTTAAAGGATGGCCTTATTAATATATGAATTTTCTTTTCTCCACCATCCTTTTTCATTCTGTCAAATATTTAATAGACAAATTAATTTTTACAATGTGCAAATTGAAATCTTGAGGAAAACAACTTAAATATCTTACAAAAATGAACCAACTAAACAAAATGATGACATGTCCCCTTGAAGGTATATCATAAACCACTGGAAAGGTTCAAATGAAGAAAACACCATGCCATGGAGAAATACCGAGGTGCAGTGAGAGGAAGGGGCTACCAGCTGTTTGTGCTGACTGATTATAGTTGCACATGAAAAATAAATATATAAAAATTGGTAATAACAAGAGAAAGATTTTTTAAACACACTTAAAGTATATAAAATATGTGTTTCTTTCTTTGTACTCATTTTGTAGTATTTTCCAAATATTAAGTGTTGTATTCGAATTGAGAAATGATTGTTTTATTCCAAAACATAGAAAACATGGTCCTGCATTTTTAAAGGAAATCAACAACTTATCTTTTTTATAACTGGCCCAACCCATTCTTGAGTTCAGATTTCCTACTTTATATTTACACAATGTTTTTGTTTTTTAACAAGTTGGTTTGGTGTCTTTTTTTTTTATCCAATGATTTTTTTTTAAGGTGTAGGTATGTAATAATCATTGGATTTTACAAGTCACCAAATAGTTGCTCTAAGGTGCTCTTTGACAAATTTAGATGTGAGACAAAGTTTCACCTATGAGATTAAAACTTCAATTTTTCATGCTAACCAGCAGTATCTTCTACCAGATTCCCTCACAAAGACCAGTGCAGGGACCTGAGAACCTGACTTACAGGTCAATTCTTCTCTGTCTCTCTTGTTTCTAGATTTATCTCAGTCTGTCTCTTATTAAGGCAAGCACTCCAGAGATGAGGAGAAGTAATAACGATACTGACGACCACCACCTGTATTATCTGAGCATCGCTGTGCCACGCATCCTCCCAAGGACTTCACATATTAATTAGCACAGGTACTGCTGTTATCCTCCCGGTTTCAAGAGGAGAAAACTGAGGCACAGGTATGTAACTTGGACTCAAGGATTCATCCCTTCAGACTCCACACAAATTGGATTGGGTTTCAACTTTCATTTTTTGAAATTAAAAAAGCAAAGCTCGCTTTCACGTTGCCTTGCCCACAGGGTGCTCTCGGGGCATTGAGTGGCTTGCTGGTCGCGAGTCCTCAGGAAGAGCAAAGTGAGCTGGACCACATACCGCTCATAACTGGGATTTTTGTGCAAAGAAAAATAAATAAAAACACAAATCAAGGCCACTTCACTGGGACGGATGTAGGGGACACTGCTTGTGGCCTGTCACATGGCCTTCGAAGGGTACCACCCTCCCCACAAGCAAGAAAACAGAAACTCACTTCCGCCCCCACATGTGGAACCATCCTGCTTGCCCTTTACTATGGCCTCTGGAAGAGCGTTTTGCATTAAAACCCCCCCAGTGTGGCCATGATGCAGCCAAGCCTTGGGGAAGAAGCACGTGGCTTGTTTGTGAAGTGAACTGCACCTGCTCAGGCTCTTTTTCAGATTCCTGACCCCCGTGAAGGGAAGAGGGGAGAATTGCTGGGAAGCCCTGGTTGAAAGCTGCTTTTCCATTGGGGGTGTGGACTGTCATGCTGCTTCTCAGAGGGACATGTCGGAAAACAGATGCTTGGTATGAAAAAGAAAAACCGCCGGGAATAAATGAAAGTGGGGTTTGGGGCATGGGCTTTGCGGCTGGGAGGAAGCATTTGGCCAGCAGGGACAGCCAGAATTCCTGCAGCCCAACTGGAAGATGACCACCTACTCAGTTGCCGGGCCCCAGAGCTGGGGCTCTTGGCTCTTCCGAGGTAGGCACAGCCCCGCCCTCGCCCGACACATAGTCACATTTATTTTGTTGTTTTAGTTGTGATGAATGCCTCTCTTCTCGGCTTCTCCTCAGGCTCCCATAGTCCCACATTTCACTACTGCTCATCACATCAAGGTTGTCAGAGATTTTCCCCTGGCAGGTGATAGTGGTCCCTTCTCAGGCTTCACCTTAGGGACCCACCTGCTGCCTCTGACAATCTGCTCGTCCCCCGTCCTTAGAACAGATTACCTGACTCCAGGGCACCCATCCGGCTTCCACTTCTGCTTCACTGGCTGCTGCTTCCACGTAGCTTTGCGGCTCCTTTCTCTTGTTGCTGACCCCTAAGTGGTAGAATCTCTGGGGACCCATTTTTGGAATCCCAAGCTTTTCCCACTGAGACACACACTTCCCGCAGCTCCTGAACTTCAAGAAGCAACAAATACGGGAAGTCAAGCTTCAAAGCATGTTTTTCTGACGTCACTTTGTTGGAGATTCTGTAACACAGGCCATCTAGGGGAGAGCAGGTCACACCATCCCGATGCACACACGGCAGCTCAGACATCGAAAACGAAGCCATGAAACCAGCTTGCAGTGAGTAAGCATGGAGATGGCCTGGGTCGCCTTAGAGGTGGAATAGTCCTGGGCTCACACTCGGATGAGCAAAGGTCGTGACCATCTCAGGGAGACCCCTGCCACTCGGAGGGGCTCTGAAGCAATGGGAAATTTCTGGAAGAAGAGCCAAAGAGACAATGTCGGCACTGCCTATCCAGCAGCTTCCAGGAGCAGTGGCCTTGGAGTAGGGCTGAGTTCCTTCTCAGACTTGTAGCAGCCCAGGAGGAGAGGGAGCCCGGCCTCCCCAAGGCCTTCGGGGAGAAAAGGCTCTGGGTCCTGGCCCGCGCTCTAGTGCACGGACCCTGGCAGTCCTCACCACAGCTTGCCTGCTTCTCACATCTTTAGGTTTGAATCTTATGTGATGATCCTTTTGCATGAACAGCCCTCGACTGTTCTCCATTGTAAGATACTACGGATCAAATTTCTGTGCCTGCAAAGGGCTATACAGCTTCCCTGGAAAACAAAGTGCACCTGACCAGCCAGCATTTTCCTGGTGACATCTTCAGCTGTTGACAGTTCACTGCAAAGGTTTTGAGGTAGTATTGAGACATATTATCTGACTCTACTCCTATCACTGTGTGTAATTATGTATTATGTATTATATATAGCTACATATAAAATTACTGTGCATTGTATACACACATATATGAATGTATTTATGTGCATATGTATGTATATGTTTATGTGCATATACATACATTTGCATTTATGTTCGTGTATGCACATATTTATATATATATATATATATAGCTTTGATTTTTTTATTTATTATCTATTACTGCTTAGCACATCAAAAACTTAGCGTCTTAAAGCAACACACCCTTATTATCTCACAGTCGTTTCTGGGGTCACTCATGTGGGCACGGCTTAACTGGATCCTCTCCCACAAGGTCTCCCACAGGCTACAGCCAAGGTATCAGACAGGGCTTTGATCTCAGCACCAGACTCAACCATAGAAAGATCTTCCAAGCTCACCCATGTGGCTATTGGCAAGATGTAAGTTCTTGCAGGACGTTGGACTGTTGACCTCAGTTGCTCGCTCACTGTCGGCTGGAAGCTGCCCTTAGCTCCTTCCCAGGGGAGACCCCCGGCATGCCAGCCCACTTTATCAAAGCTAGCAAGACAGAGTCAGCTAGTGAGGCAGGTATCACAGTCTTTTGTAATCCAAACACAAAAGTGATACCTCTATTACTCTTACCATTTTCTGTTGCCCAGAAACAAGTTATTCAACATGAGGGGACTATTCATGGCTGGGAACACCAGGGCCAGGGGAGCAGTGGAGTGCGGTGTCTTCAGGAGAGCGCCCGCTACAGGGCATCCTTTCACATCCATTATTTTGTTTGTATGTTTCTCACAATAATCCTTGGTATTGATTATCATTGCTCCTATTTTAAAGATGAAGAGAATGAGGTCCTTAGACTAATGATTTATCCAAAGGGTAACACCAGAAAAACACATAATCGGGGTTTGGCTCCAAAGCCTAGCTAGCTCCCTGTCCTTTCCAAGTTTGCCTCGTTTTCTGGGCTTGGTTGTGTGACTGCTCAAGAAATGTTACCTGATTAAGAGCCTTAAGGAATACAGACAAGTCATATTTATCTACAACCCCACTGGTGCCATCCTTGGGTTTTTCTTCTTTTGGCCTCTAGCTGCCTTCAACTTTTCGCCCTGGGAAATTATGACTGGAAGAGGGAGACCTGGATGATTCAGGATGGTCATTCGCACAATCAGGACAGATTACTAGAGAAAAGGCACTAGGAACCCTTGGGCATGCCTGTTTCAGCAAGCCATTAATTGAAGAATTATAAGCCCCAAAGGAGGATTATCATCTGGTCAGTAGGGGTAAATGGGCGGGCATTCACTGCTAGTACTTGGATCCAGTCAGAGAAGTCAGTTCAATTAAATTCAGCCAAATTTTATTCAGATCAGCTTTGTGCCAGGCACTGCATTAGGCATTAAAGATGAAACATGAGTGGTAAGCAACAAGTCCTGCCCTTGGGATGCTCAATGTTACAGGACATTTTAAAGAAAGGGACGTTCATTGGTTCCTCTATGAACACCTAACTTTTGAGACTAATATTAGTTGCCAGTGGAAACAGAGGAAATCCAGAACAAAAATCTTATCTGTCTGATTATGGACAGAATTCAGAAGGCTCTGCTTAGGTCCTTCCAACCTGCCGTCTCCCTCTCGCTTCATCTCAGGCATCATTTTGCATTTCTCTTTTGTACTCAAGCACTTAATGAGAACAGTGAAGAGATTTTAACACTAGATTTGCTAACACCTCTCAAACGAGATGATAAAAACAAGGGTCCAAGAGAACCTCTATAGAAACTCAAAAATTGTAATCAAGTATACATGTACTTATATTACCTAAACCTCTCCTGATTATGAGAGTGGAGTGACTGATGTCAAATGTGTTTGGTGGGGGCCATTTCTCAACTGCAACACTCCACTTAAAGAAAAATATAAAGTAAAAGATGATTTGGAGTATTTTTTGTAGAAGTGCTTATATATCCATATCTATGTATATATATAGATATATATATACAGACACAAACACACACACACACATGCATATATAATGTTTTTCAACTGAATTAACAGATAAATATAAAGAAACAGAAAACATAAATATAACAAAATAAATGATTTAATAGTAATCTTTAATTCAAAGCTCCTGAAGGTGAGTTGTAACATTTTATTTAAAAAGCACTTCCACAAATTACAGATTTCTTCATAAAGATGTCCCTAATAGGACATAGAAAGTTAAATTAATAATATTCATCATCATTACATTGAGGTGACAGGATTAATTAGAAAATGTGTTTAATCACACACACACACACACACACACACAAATATTATC
Organism: Phataginus tricuspis; assembly: GCA_029783875.1. Taxonomy (NCBI): domain Eukaryota; kingdom Metazoa; phylum Chordata; class Mammalia; order Pholidota; family Manidae; genus Phataginus; species Phataginus tricuspis. The sequence goes on along the minus strand of JAQQAC010010508.1, from coordinate 19,697,052 downwards.
AACTTTCTTCCTGTTTCCCATGATGAATTTAAATAATATGCTCTTGATAAAGGACAGCAAAAAGAAATAAAAAAATTATGCATGCCATTTTTTGAGTGTTACAAAAATAAGAATAATTTACTGCCCATTTATTAAGAAATCCTTCATATTTTCTTATTTTTTTCTGTATGACAAATATGGCTTTGTGTTTTAAAACAAAGGCATTGTTAGATTTACATAATTGAAGAAGAAAATGAAATTCAATCTATGAAATTAAATGAGATATCATGTTCACCTTTTGATATCCACTTGGTTCTAAGTTCTACAATATATAACTCAAAGTCAATTAGCTTGGGCTGGGCAGAGATAGAGTTTGGTGAGAAAAGTATTTGAATATTGATATTTACTGTGAAGTCAACCATAAAGCCACCATCTGTGGGGTATGATTTAATGATCACCTTATGTGCTCTGGTAGCTTCTAAGCACAGGATAAAACCCATATAGTTCAATTATAAATGGGTTTGGTGGAGATGATGGAACGTGTGATTGCTTACAGATAGCATGGTTATTTAAAGACACACTCAATCCTTCACAGATATTTATAGAATCATACAACCATGGAGGGGCAGGGCAGGAACAGGGGTTCCGAGACTGGTGAATCCATCTGATTAAGGACCACAAGGATATAGGGAACGGCCCAAAGACAGAAGATGGCTGTTGTCAATGATGCTGATGGTGCATTCAAATATGTTCTTTCTGTGATGATGTCTTTCCTTAGCTCACCTTTATGGGGCATCCCTTGTCTTATTTATTTAAAAAGACACATAAAATGAATTAATCTTCGTGAAAAAGTGGAAATTGAAATTAAAAACACAATACCATTTATAATAGCACCCAAAACATCAAATATTTAGGTATAAATATAACAAACTAGGTACAGTATTTATGAGGAAAACTAAATCTCCAGTGAAAGATATTAAAGAACTAAGTAAATGAAGTAACGGTCCATGCTGTTGGATAGGAAGACAGGATACTACTAAAATGTCAGTTCTTCCTAACTAGACCTATAAATTCCACACAATCTCAATCAAAACCTCAGCGAGTTATCCTGAGGAGATCAGCAAACCGATCCTAAAGGTGTTATGGGGAGCGAAAGCTCCAAATAGCCAACGCAATATTGAAGGAGAACAAAGTTGGAGACCTGACTCTACCCACCTTCCAGACTTCTTATAAAACTATCATATAAAGACAATGTGGCACCGACAAAAGTAAGGTTAAAAAAGGCAAATACCTAAATGGGACAGAATAGAGAGCCCAAAATAGATCCACAAAAATGTAGTCAATTATCATTAACAAAGAAACAAAAGTGATATAATGAAGAAAGGATATTTTCTTTTCAAACAATGATACTGAGAAAACTGGATATTACATGGGAAAAAAAAAGAAATCTAGACATGGACTTCAATAAAATAAAAACTTCTGACACCATGATCAAATAGGGGAGTTATTACAGGGATACAAGAATGGTTTAACATTTACAAATCAACCACTGTGAAACACCATTTTAATAAAACAAAGGGTTAAAACCATATGATCATCTCAATAGATGTGGATAAGGCATTTGACAAAGTTCATGTATGATACAAATTCCCAAGAAAGTGTAAAGAGGGAACATATCTCAATATATTAAATACCATATATGACAGCTAACATCATACTTAAGTGTGAATAGCCAGAAGATTTTCCTCTAAGACAAAGAAAAAGACAAGGACACCTGCTCTTGCTACTTTTATTGAACATACAATTGGAAATCCTAGCTAACGCAATTAGAAAAGAGAGACATAAAAGGCATCCCAATTAGAAAGGAAGAAATAAAATTGTCACTGTTTGCAAATGACATGATACTATATATAGGAAACCCTAGACTTTGTCAGAAAACTGTTTGTACTAATAAATAAATTCAGCATATTTTCAGGATACAGAATCAACATACAGAAATTAAGTTTCTCTACACTAATAATGAAGTATTAGAAATAAAAATTAAGAAAACAGCCCCATTTGCAAAAAAGAAAAAAGTACCTTGCAATTAATTTAAACAAGGATGTGAAAGATTTGTACACTGAAAACTATAAGACTTTGTGAAAGAAATTGAAAGACACAAATAAATGGAAAGATATTCTGTGCTCATGAATTGGAGAACTGATACTATTAAAATAATTACACTACCCCAAAAAATCTACAGAGCCAATGCAAAACTTATTAAAATTCAAATAGCATTTTTCACAGCAACAGAACAAATAACTCTAAAAATGTATGCAAACACCAAAGACCCAAATAGACAAAGCAATCTTGAGAAACAGGAACGAACCTGGAGACATCACATTGATTTTAAACTATATTACAAAGTTATAGCAATCAAAAACAGCACATTGTCGGCATAAGAATAGATGCATAAGTTATTGAAACAGAGGAGAGCACTCAGAAATAAAGCCTAGCACACGTGGTCAGTTGATACAAGATAAAAGAGCCAGGAACATACAATGAGGAAAGGGCTTAATAAACGGTGCTAGGAACATTGGACAGGCACGTGCAAAAGAGTGAAAATGGACTCGTGTCTAAAGCCATATTAAAAAAATCAACTGAAAATGACTTAAAGATATAAGATCTGAAACCATAAAACTAAAAGAAAACAGGCAGAAATCTCCTTGACATTGGTCTTGGGAAAGGCTTTTTGGAGTTCACCTCAAAAGCAAAGGTTAACAAAAGAAAAAATAAACAAGTTTGACTATATTAAATGAAAATGTTTCTGCACAGTGAAGTAAAACATCAACAAAATGAAAACACAACCTACCACATGGGAGAAAATATTTGCAAATCACATATCTGAAAAGGGGTTAATATCCAAAATATATAAATAAGTCATATAATTCAAGAGGAAAACAATCCAATTAAAAATGGGCAGAGGATCTGAACATTTTTCCAAAGACATGCAGATGGCCACCAAGTACATGAAAAGGTGCTCAGCATCACTAATTGTCAGGAAATGCAAATCAAACCCACAATGATATGTCACCTCATACCTGTTAGAATGGCTCTTATCAAAAAAAAAACAAGAAATGAGTATAGGCAAGAATATGGAGGCAAAAACCCCTTGTGCACATAATGGAATATCACTCAGCCATGAAAAAGAGCAGGATCTCGCCATTCGCGACCTCACAGGTGGGTCTTGAGATCATCATGCTCAGTGGAATAAGTGAGGCAGAGAAAGGCAAATACCATGCGGTCTCATTTTTTTGTGAAATCAAAGACAAAAAAGAAAAACAGAAAACAACCAAGCTCATAGGTGCAGAGACCAGATGAACAAACTGGTGGTTGCAGGAGGTGGGAGGATGTGGCATGGCTAAAATGGGTAAATGGGGTAAAAAATTACAAAATTCCAAGTTTTAAATAAGTCATTGGAATATGATATAAAAAATACAATAGTACTGTATTGCATATTTGAAAGTTGCTAAAAGAGTAGATGTTGCATGTTCTCACCACAAGAAAAAAATTGTAACTATATGTGGTGATTGATGTTAAGTTCATGATAATTTTGCAGTATATATACATATATAGATAATCATTATGTTGTACATCTAAAACTAATACAGAGCTGTATATCGATTATATCACAATTTTTAAAATGACAGGCTAACATCTCTTCTAACTGGATTCAAACATCCAAAAGTGAGCATAACTATACATGCCAATAAATATGGATGTATTAATTTGTTAAACATTTTATCAAAATTTGATATGAGCTAAATGTCTGACAAGTAATATGTTTCAGATTAATATTTTCCATGGGTGTCAGACACATATCTACATCTGTCCACAGTAATGCTCTTTTTGATTCATGGGACAATTCAACAGAAAAAAAATTGTTCACTTGTAGCTTTAGTTATTTCTTCCTTAGCTTTCATCTGTATGCAGGGCATGGTGTCTGCAGAGTCTCAAGGTAACCTAAAAAGGGCAACTAATAACCCATTTATAGGTTCTTGAGAAACTTGTTATCTTTCGCAAGTCAAGTTTCTTCATGCATATAATGACACAAGATCATATTAAGTAAGCACATTTTGTGCAGGTTTATATAGATCCCAGAAACTCATTTCCCCAATCTAATGAAGAGTGGAAAGTGTGGCTTTTAATGTCAGCCTTTTCAGGAATGGCAAACACTTCTTGACATTTTCAAGCTACCTCGGAATCTATGGAACCACAAATGACAACTAATTTTTAGAGTCCAAGTTATTTAGCTTTAAAAATAATAGGAAAATCTATCATGGTTTTAAAAGGACATTAGCAAGAAGAATATCAAGGATGTCTTATAAAAGAAATGACTTATAAGGTGATGAGAGATACCAAAAGATAGAACAAAAGAAAATCTATGTGCAAATGGATGGGATGACCATCAAGCAATTTTTATGTTTGTCTAAACTCATACGAGGCACATAAAAGCAAACTCAAATCTAAACAATGTATTTGGGTGATAATGATATGTCAACGAAGGTTCATCAATTTTAACAAATGTCCCACTCTGGTGGGAATGTTGATAACAGGGGACACTATACATGTGTGGGGACAGGGGTATACGGGAAACCTCTTTACCTTCTGCCTAATTTTGCTGTGAACCCAATACTGACTTCTACTCCACACTATTATGAACAACAAATTTCAGGTACAGTAGAAAACTAAATATGACATAATAAGTATTTAATTTAGTGTTTTAAAAACTAAGTGTTTATGTTACAGGCATAGTGAAATATTCCTTAAGCAAGACAAGAAAAGCACACATCTGAAAGGAAAGGATTCAAGAGCTTGAATTCTTCATATTTAAAACTTCTTTGATACAAACAACAGCATAAAACTTCTAAAGATAAGCCACCAACTGGAAAAAGGTGTACATATTCAAAATATGTCATGTTTTATAATACAGTGTATTCACATAATAAAAACAATGCATGCAATAAATTAGTATTAAATATGTTTAAAAATCCTATAGATCAATAGGAAAAACATAGAATATCATAAATAATTTGTTCACAATGAGGAATTTGAAATGATCATAACCAAGAAAAATGTTTTGCCTCTGCAGTAACCTGAGAACTGTAAGTGAAACACCATCATGAGATACCATTTGACCCTGTTCACAATGACAGAATTAAGTCTGACTGTACACCGTGTTGGTAAAGTTAAAAATGAAAACTCAGATATCCCACTGTTGGGATTTTTAATGTGTCAATGACACATTGAACAATCATATTTCACAAAATCTAACACAGTTGAAGATAAACAAATGCTAGACTTATCAGTTCCACTCCTAAGAGAAATTCTCCTGTTTGTACAAGGGAGATAGGCACAAAGAAACCTTATTCCATTATTACCTTTAAAGGCTACAGTGTTCCATGGGGTTATTATTTGGCTACCATATGTTTCTAAAAGAACTTCATGACAGCATGATATATAATTTTAAAAAATCCCTTACTGCAAATACTGTAACCTCTTGCCTTATTTCCTGTGGTATGATTCTCTTTTGTCATCTAGCCCTCAAAATGGAAAACAAAATTCACATGTGATTCTGTCTGTAAGGCCTGCTTTCTACCACAGAACCACCCAAGGTGTCTGAAGTCAGACTCGCCTACAGCCTTTGATGAAAGTCGCCATTGTCCTCCATCATCATTACAGCATCAGAGATTCCTGGCTGGGACCTCAACAAGCTGCTCAGGTGATCTCTCCCACTGACCTCTGTGATCTCTTTGTACCCTGTCTCTCTTTGACAGGTACCAAGCCTAGGTAGTGGATATTCCACGGAAGCCAGTTGGCTCATTTTCTGGGTCAGCGACGTAGTCCCCGCTGATGTCAGACCTGCTCACAGAGCCGTGCTGATGGTGGCAGGGTCAAGCCGGGTGCACCTGCCCCACTAGAGAAGTGCCGCCAGCTAGTGGAACCCCATTCCCCACTGCTGGCCGAGCAAAAAGGAGCTGCCCCAAAAGTCAGCAGAGGCACGAGAACAGCATGGAAAAGCGGGCTTGGACAGCATGTAGTGCTGGAAGGAAAGTGGAGGCGACTACCTCACTTCTAATTTCCTAACAGTGTTCTACCCTCCTGCCTTCAAAGACAATTCAATAGTTCACTTTCTTACATGCACCCCATGCCCCACTCCATCCCCATATTAGCCCTTCCTGTATATTTGCTCCCTAAAGACAGGACTGTCCATTATTTTTGTAAATGGTGGTGATCCGTACTATTTTAATATGTTAAATATGCCTGAGGCAGAGGCATAATTAAGCTTAATTTACTGGGCAGGCTGTCAGTGATAAAACTACAAGAACACAACCTCCTTAACTCCATGGGGACAAGGACTCAGGAAGACAAATGCAAAGAGAGTGCACCTCAGCGCTGAGGGTGACTTGAGGGGTCATGTCAGCAATAGCTAAACACACACACACACACACACACACACACACACACACACACACACAGGTGCGCTTCGAGATGGGCACACAGTTAAGGGTCCTGTGAGAGGAGAAGACTGTTACTGTCTGTAGGGAACAGATACTTTAAAAAAATTCTTGGTATTCTGTAGTGGAAATAGGCTTTGCAGCCTTAGAGAAATATGTTTAAATCCCGCAGACTTCACTATTTCCTGGCTCTGTAGTGTTGGGCAAGCCAGCTGCACACCGCTCCTCAGTTTTTCCATGTGGGTGCGTACATCATAGAGTACTTATGAAAACGGGAGATAACACGTACAAATTACTTCGCATGACGCTGCGAAGGCGTTCTGGAAGTGGAAGCTGCAGTCATCGTGACATGGAAATCACACCAGCCCCCAAATCACAAGAATTGAGTATTTGTCCTTATGTTGTATATGTGTCCTTGGAATATGTCCAATCCCTGGATGCATTTTCTCTTGGAAAAGGAGAAGAATGGTTTAGGTACATGCATACAAAAGCCAGTGTGACAAACAGCAGGGAAATCTGACTTCAGAACAATCACCCAGGGGGCTTAAAAACTATGGAATACTGGCTGTGGGTGCTAATTTGGGTGCAGCTTGTCTTTCCTATGTTCAGGTAGCTCCTGACCCTGGCAGAGACCATTCGTTGTCTCCCAATAAGTCAATCTCCTGCCTTTGTCTCAACTAATTTGCCTGAATCTTCCTGAGACAGTGACACCCCCCATCAGAGGGAAGGCGGGCCTCTATCCCAAACCCAGGAGGAAGCAGTGTAGATCTGCTGATGCCTGGTGACTCCACTGCATTCCAGGAATCAGCCCAGGACCTGGCATGTTAGTCAGCTCTGGACCTGGACTGGGGGGTGGGGACTGGAGGGTAAAAATGTTCAGGGAAATATTTTCACTTCAGATAAAAAGGAAGTCCTGTGGGGATGTTTAGCGCCACCTTTTCGTCTTCTTCAGAATTGGTAATGATGTGAGATGATGCCTGGTATGTAGCAGCCATGTTGTCAGCAAGAGGTGATGAGGCAAAAAACTGAGGACTGCAGGACAATGAAATAGAGCCGATTGCTACATCAGACCCGGATCCTGCATTCAGACTTACTATTTGAGATGACTCACGCTCTTTATTTCTCAGTCTAAACCTACTATGCAATTCCTCTGCAGGATTACAGACCTCCCTGTACAGAACCAGAGAGGTCAGACAGGTGGTTGTTTCCAAGCGTCCCTAGCTGGTAGGGCACAGGCACGTGGCCTCATCTCAGCCACTGACCAGATGAGCCACCTGATCTTGAACTGGGGAAGCTGTCACAGAGAAGCAGGGGGCAGGAGAACCCCTGGGGTCTCCAGCCCAGGCAGCAGCTGTGTCCTCCCTTGCGGGCTGGGGGAGCTGCAGCCTAGCCGTCAGGAGCAGGCCTCCCCGGACGGCTGCGGGCGGCCTTCCCTGCAGCCCTGGTTACTGTTCTGCTCAGTGCCTACATTCTTCCCCAGCTGCGTTCCTCATCTCCAGGCAACCTCAGAGCTTCTCCTTTTCCTCCGAGCACATGCCTTCTTGCTGACGTCAGCCTCAGTTAGTTTCCATCACTTGGAACTGAGAACTGTAGTTGATACATAAATGTTCTTGTGCCCAGTTCAGGAAGGTTTAGGGTGCAACTTAGGAACATGCATTCTGAAAAGACTCCCCCCAGTGGCCCAGATTATTAGCTAAATTTGGAGCTTACCAGACAGATAACTTTTCAAGGCCTTTTCAGTATTGAAATTGTTTCAATTTCTGTTTCATGCTTCTTAGATACAGATAAGATAGGCATTTTCAAGCTCCCTAGAGCAGAACTAGACTCTGGTGAAACTCTCCAGTTACCTAAGTTTCCTTTAAAAGCCCCTTCACCCCACCTGCCTCCCACCCCATCCTCAGCCATCTTACACTGGGGGCCCCCTGCACCCCGCTTCCCCCCAGGGCTTGGAGCCTCCCCGAGGATGGAAGGGTCCAACGGCAACCATTCGCTCCTTGGCAGAAGTGCGAGCCATTATCTCTTCTCCCTTAAAAATGCTTACATTTTGCTTTCTGTCTAATGTGGAAAAAAAATACTTTATCTCTAGGAGAACATCACAAACATAAAATGAATTTTTTAATGAATAAAAAGTTTTATTCAAAAATCTAGGAAGACAAGAAAAAGTTTACTTACCCTACTTAATATACATGTAACGTAAGATTTTCCTAAGATGGGGTATGTAAATGACATAGCCTGAAACTTCTCTGAGATGTTTCCATAGCTGCTTATGAAGTAAAGAATTAGATGTTTGTATTTGGAAATGAGATCAATGAATAAACACAAGGTCACGTATTTGGCTTCGACAAAAAAGGGAACAAATTAGCCTTTACTGAATGTATCCAGATGTGACACTGATAAACATGACTTGCCATGAGGAACTCATGCTCCCCTAATCGCAGGGCCTCATACTCGGAGGGATGCTGAAGTGTCCCCGGGTCACCCTCCCACTCACTCATACATTTGTTCTGTTTTGTTTTATACAGGAACTAACAACTGGTGGATGTAGCTTCTGTGTAGATATTATTATACACCATCTCTTTATTTTCTCACAGTGATCTTGTGAGGTCGGTGGTAGCTGTGACTTACCCAGATGAGAAGCCCGAGATTCAGAGAGTTTAATTGGTTTGTGAGGATACAATCAGAATGTACCAGAGCTGGAATTCAAACATGTGTTCTGAAACCAAGTGCTTTCCACTAACACTTACAGTCACACTTCAAGAGCAAAAATGTCCAGAAGGCACCTCTGGAGGTGATGTGTTTCATGGAATAAGGGCTTTGTAGATACAGACTTCATGTATTTAATGATTTACATTCCTGCTGAGAAATTAACCTGTTTTTAAGGACCACAGCTGTGACTGGACTTTTCCATGACATGCTGTCCCTCTAGACAGAGCCTGGGAGACCCCTAAGTCCATGTGTCTGCACTACTTCTCACCTGGAATGAGTGTGAAGATGGCTTTAGGATAGGACTGCATCTTGTCCATTTGCTTCCCAATATATATTTCATTTTATATATAAATTCATATATATATTACAAATATACATATCTCCAATATATAAAAGATATATTGACACAGAGATACTGCTCAGTACGTATTGATGGGGTCTCACAGCCAAAGGCAGAGTTCCAAAGAGGAAAATGCAAACTAGAAGAGTGGTCTGCTGGTGTCTTTCTGTCCCACGCTTTCCCAGCTCTGAAAGAATCTGTTATCAGGACAAATCCTTCATCTGCAGAATTTCACCTGTGCTGGACTTCCCTGTTCAGCCTTAGGAGATATGTAGAGTTTTGCAAAATGGACACCACTTAAATGAAGTTGGAAATTAGGAGAGAAACCGTTTCATTCCCTTTACCCAGAGCAGAAATCTGACAATCCTCGAAGAGTTGAGAGACGCTTGAAACCCAATAAACTGAAGTAAGATATTAGGAAAGGAACATATCTGGAGTCCTCTTGACTTGATGGACAATTACATTTCATTCTTGCTTTGAAATTGCAGAAGTGAGTGAGCCCAACTGCTCTATGCTTCCCTCTTTAGAGTATCTTGTAGGCAATAATTTCATAGGAAAGTAATTATACCTTATTGTTGGGGGATTTCTGCCCTGGTGGACTATCAACATGTTTCCTGGAACATTAACCACTGGACAATAATGACCATTTATAAAGTGACTTCCCTTGAGAGTTAGGAGGGACACGGGCTTTCCAGACAGGCAAGTCACTGCTCAAATCTCCTGCTCACACAAGCTGGGTGGTCTTTTCAGGAAGTATAATCTTTCTGCAACTTATTTTTTTATCTCTGTAAAGCTACAATAATGACTGACCTTGCCAATATGCTACAAAGATTCAGTGGAGTTGTGCACATATACAGTTGCTAGTATGGTGCCTAAGACATATGCAAACCTGGGCAATATTGCTCCTTCACATCCTTATTAAATGACATCAATTTGCTGGTGCTCCTTGGTGGTTAGATAGATATGACTGGATAGAGGGATGCCAACTGGACAGAGGGACTCTGACTGGACTGTGTGGCTGTGGGATGGTCACCTGACCTCTTAGAACCTCAGGTTTCTCACCCATTAATGAGCAGAACACTTGCAAATGTTCATGGTTTTAAGAGCAATGAAGTTGTTGTGTGACATCCCGCAGCCTTATACACAGCGGGCTGTTGTGTGACATCCCGCAGCCTGATACACAGCGGGCTGTTGTGTGACATCCCGCAGCCTTATACACAGCGGGCTGTTGTGTGACATCCCGCAGGCTGATACACAGTGGGCACGCAGGGATGGCGAAGACATTGCCGGGAACTCTGGAAGCTCATTTGAAGTGCATCCTATCTTTCTGAGAGAGCAAGTAAGGTCTGAAGGAAAGGGTCCTGGCCAGGAAGCCAGTTGTCCTCTACAGTCATTGACTCTGCTCCCTACTGGTGTTTGCTGGGACTACCTCCCTGCACAGGCCATGGGCTGTAACTGTGGTTATGGGCTATGCTTACTCAAAATTTCAAAACTGGGAGTTGTGCCCCTTGAAAACTTAAGAATCTGAGCTCACCTCACTTGTGTCACCTCTTTAATTATGTTGTATCCGATGTCGCTATCACATGAAGATGATGAATTAAGGAACTCTTCTTACTGGATAATTAAATGTCCATTTTATTAGCTTATTTCAAAGCCAAACAGAATTCAGAGTGGTGGCTGCCCTAAAATGTCTGAGTAGAATATTCCTCTTAGTGACCATCTGCATAAACTTCCACCATATTTCTTTCAAGCCAAATATAGGTTGCAACTGAGGGTTGACCACAGTTGATGGTCCCAAATTATTATCATTAAACTGATATCTTATGTAAGAGTGTTGTCAGTTTATAAATACAGCCGGAAAAAACCTTGGTGTTTTAATAATAAACATAAAACATCATATTTTACAGTTTTTAAACTTAAGAAACTTTTCAAAAAGGCACTGTTGTACTTTCAACCAAGCACTCTAGCTACATTCCCGAATGCAGTACAGACAGACAGGGCATCGTTTGGTGCTTTTCTTTTCAGTTCTTTTTTGTTGTTGTTGTCTGTTTACTTAATCATGCTCATATCTAACCCTATCTCTGGCTATGGAAGAGAAGCAAGAATAATAGCAGTTACAAGAGCCGGTTTTAGAGTCAGTCTGATATATTCTGAAATCTTGATCTGTCACCTGGAAATTGAAACCCGTTTCTCATCTGTAGAATTCAGAATAGTAGTGATTATTGAAGAGGGTTTCTGTGAGGATCAAGTGAGATAACATATTTATATTTCTAGCTCAGTGTGAGAATAATAACTGCCAAGCTGGTGGTATTATTGCTGTTATTATTATTATTACAAAGTTTATCATTATGAAGCTGCTGATAGTGGGAGCAAACGGAAGGAGAGGCAGACGGCTCATTGGGCCCTCCTGCGGGCCGTCCCAGCTCCTGAAACAGGTGCCAGTCAAAGACTACATCATCACAGGCCTGTGAAACCTGTGCATGAGAGGTTTTTGGGTCTGTGACAGATGCACAGACAGCCCATTTCCATCTACCTTGGGCAACGCACCTGTTAAATGTTTTCACTTTGTCCTCAAATCTTTGATTCTCATTGATATCATAAACATCAAATAACAGTAGACAAACACACCTAAATGAACTTTGCAGAATAACTCCCCCTCAAATCCCTACTACAGTTGCTCAAGAAAGGGCCACCATCTCAGAATGCTGACTCCCCCCCCTCAGGTGACAGTGCCTTGGGGCACCATGCCCATCTGCCATGCTGACACGAGTAAACTCTTGAGCAGGTTTTAGGAGGAGAAAGAAGGATAAATCCTCAATTAAAAAATGTATGGGGACTTTGACTTGGCAGAACGCAATTACTCAAGTTGGAAAAAGGCCAAAATTTCAAGGTTAACCATCATGCCTGCAAAAATTATATATGTTCTGGGACATGTTTAATGATCACTTTTTTTCAGAGCAGCAACATACACTTGTGATTCCCACGTCCCCGAAGCGGGAATGCTAGACGGAGCAAGTCGTCGACCCTGTCTGGTGGGATCTGAAGCAAGGCTGGCAGGTGGCTGAAATGCTACAGCGACGGGCACCAGGACCTTCTCACAGACCCGGTACCTGCAAGAAAGTGAAAGCTGCAACCTTTGAGACATGAGACATCTTCTGGAAACTCCCTCTCAGGTGTCCGGACAGCATTACTGGCTTGTCCCATCACTACAGGTGTGCCCAGCAAGATGATGCGTGTCTGCTTCGTGCCTCCCCTGGGCTCTGCTGGGAAGGGGGTTGAGGAAAAGCCAGTCTGTCAGGCTCTGCTGTGCATTCACGCAGATCCACAGTGACCTCCCTCTACACCCTGTCACCTTGTCATGGAGGTCATATGACTAGACTTTGAAAGGCCACTTTGAGTTAGTTATTCATCAGAACTTATATGAGGACAGTTCCATCGGACAGAGGCAAAGGCCCTCAGGGACGCCAGAGGCCAGGCTGAGAGCTATAATTAATCAAGAAGGGGATTAGTAGGTACATTTCATATAGCAAATTCTATCTTGGGAGGATTATACTTGGCAGTCATGACGTTGCAGTCTGTGCAAGACAAAGGGTGGCTGCTGTGCGACTTCGGGTGACATGCTGTAGTGGTAGAAGGGAGCACCACCAACTGTTAGCCAAAAAGAATAAGAGAAAGAAATATTGTTTGCATTCATTATATCCATTGATTCATGTGAGGAATTCATAATATTTTCCCCAAATCTTTATAAAGGGGTGTGAGAGCTGGTGCCAGGATCCCAGAGGACTGAACACTCACAGATTCACAGAGGAGCCTCTGCTGAGACCAGGAAAGTCATAAAACTTGGGAAATAGGAACCAGCACGTGCATTATGCCAGCATCCAGGGAGGGTCAGAATGACACCTAGTCCAGAGGGGCTGCAGCAGAGAAGAGCCCAGGGTGCACAGCCAAGAGCCTGGAGATGTGACAGTGGACATGTTGGCACGCAGAGGTCATGCTACCAACTGGCTCTGAGGGGACTTTTCTCTGAGAGACACATGGTTGCTGAGCTGTTCTTTTCAAGGATGGAAGGAGTGTGAACTGTGGGTGCTTCAACTTGGCTTAATGTAGGAGCCCAAGGATAAAATAAGGCGACTGCCGACTCAGCCCAGTGTGGTAGGTAAGTAGAGAGGAGTTATTTGCTGTAGGTTTGCTAACGTTTATTTTTCATATTCTGAGTCATTTTAAAATTTTCCAATTCCAGAAAGAATAAAAATCTTAGTAAGTATTAATAGAGCATGAACATCTTATTAGAAGCAAGTAAAAATGTACTAAAATTTTTCATAGTTTCACAGAAAGTAGGAGATTAATTTAACCATATCTGACCCTAAATTATTTCAAAACCCTCATGTTTTCATTTCCTTTAATAAACATATATTTCCACTAATAAACATATTACTTTCATGTTTTTAAAGTCATCATAACCATTTTTGTCTAAAAGAAAATCTCAGTCATCATATGAACCAGACACCCAATTTTTAGATTCAATATTTTCTTTAATTTTAAATGGTCACAAATTTGATTAGAAGAAAAATTTTAGGATCTATCTGTCTCCCATGTTTATTAACACAAATATGTCTATATTATCTAGTATATCATTCACTCTCTTCTCTGATTTCTGTACTATGCTTCAAACTAAGATTTGTATTATCCATTCAGTTGTATAGGCTGGTTTGACAATAAATCAACCTAAAGAGAAAATATTTTGGCTCTTTCCTCTCAGCTCCATGTTATGAATATAAAGGACAAGTTATATTTCAAGTTTCAACTAGATAATAGTTTTTACCAAGAGGTGGGAAAAACATATAGATTGATGTCATACATAGTAATAAGATAATTTTACATAGAAAAATGCTGGTGACATAATGCTAACTATAAGGATAGAAAATCATACATACAATGTAGAGTTAATCAAATAAATATCTTATGGATAGAGAATATATGTAAAAAAATTAATAGCTATACCTAAGGACAGGATAATGGTTGGTAGGATTTCTTTCTTCAATTTCTACATCAACCTCTTTGTTTTTACTATTATAGCAAATAACAAAAGTACAATTCATAAAAATAATAACGTGAAAACATTGATTTGGGCCACGAACCTTTGGACTTTGGACAAGATACATCTAAGGATAGTAGATCTCAGATTTCTTAGATTAAATGAAATCATTTACGATAAGGGCTTGACACATGATATGACCTCAATATATCCTGTTTAGTCCCTATCATGTTATAATTACATTCTCAGAAAATAGGAATAAAGCATTTCAAAATGCCCAAATGATAATTAGACAGATTCCTGGAATGCTACTCAATTCTATGGAGCTACAAGAGAAAAAAGAAATTCCAGGTCACATCTTTCTTCTCATAGCTCAGCACTTAGAAACTGTTCTGGGAAAAAAAAAGCAAATATCTACTAGGGCCGTGCTGACGCATGCTTACATGCTGGTGGGACCTGGATGCGGCTGTCAGTTTAGAATTCACATCTATTCAGACTTGATTCAGACGATTGAAAGAACTTCACGTAAGTGTGAAGGACTGTGAAACTAAGTGGCATGTAGATGAAACACGAGGACTAATCCAAAGATTTACAGAACAAACCCATTCTCTCAGCAATATGCTCATTACTAAAGGCTTGAGCATCCCCAGGAAGTGCTCCTCAGAAGGGTGGGCTGCTCACCAAGCCCCCAAACGCTCACACTAATAAACAAATAGGAGTTGCTTCTTATATTGACATTTCTGAGTATCAGGATACTTACCTGATTGTCCTAACACTGAGCGACTGGAACATTAGCGATTACATTAAATACTCACTGAACGCCTACTTTTGTGCCCAATGCTGCAAACAGTTTAGGATACAGAAGCATAAGACACAATTACTAGCATTAAAGCAGTTTCAATATGTGCAACGGAAAAATGATCAACCTGACTGATTACACAGCCTGATGTTAGTTTCCATCAAGAAATTCCTGATGCTATCATTTGGGACCCTGGAAAGATCCCTGAACTTTCAGTTAAGTAACCCATTTTCATCTAAACCAATTTTTTTGTTGGGTTTCTTGCAACCAAATGACTGCGTGGTGACTCAGGTGGCTGTCCCCACCCTAAGCTGTCGACTTAGAGTCTTGATTCAGTGGTCAGTCTCTACCAGGTACTAGAAAAAATGTCCTGAGATGCCCTGACAATATAAGCAAACATCAGAAGCATGATTCCAAACACAGGGGTAGCAGATGCTCAGACCTGGGAGCCACCACTCAGTGTTGCATAGTTTACATGAAGGGAAGGAACCAGTGTGAATGGAAAAGAGAACAGACGGAGCTTTTGGACTTAGAAGAAAGTTTCTAAGGACTTGAAGAGGTTTAAACTGAGCAGTTGAAAGATGAACAGAAATTACAGCCTAACAAAGAATGAAAGAAGCATTCCATCCCTGCAGCCTGTGGGAGTGGACCCAGCCCAGCAGCTGAGGGAGCCTGGGGGACCAGGTGGGGATGCACGGGGCGGACGAGGGCACAGCATCCAGCATCAGCAGCTTTAACCACTGCCACTCAAGAGGGATGCGGAGAGAATTGGGTAGCCCAGGAGACACACGCAGGCGGGTCTCTGAACGCCTGTGTTCAACCAGAAAAAATCAGACCTAGGATTTTTCTGAACTGTGGATTTGTGACTAAATCCTTCTTACTGAAAGCGTTTTTTAGTTACATATCTTTGCAAGAAAGGAAGCCCACCAAGGGTGCAGGTGTCTTCTCTACAAACTTCTTTCCAAGAAGGTAAAGCTGCCTCAGTCAGCTACCAGTCCAGAGCAACAAGATGTTAAAAAAATAAATAAATCACAGCCTGAATCTTACCTTTAACCCACTTACTAAATACATTGGGATGCTCCAATGCCTCTTTCTGCAATCTGTGATTAAGTAAATAAGCAGGGCTAGAATGACAAACGGCCACACCTGACCGACACTGCCTGTCTCACAAGCTTCAAGCACACAAGATGAACAAACTGACCAATATAAACTTTCTAATACATACACGGCGGTGAACTAAGCTTCCCATTACCCATTCATCGTCTAGGGAAACACACTGAAGTTGTGGCACGGGCGCGCTGCAGAGTAGGTGATGGGCATGACACAGAAAACGGGAGATGATTAGACTGTTCCTGACAAAAGTAAACAGAAATAAAGAGAAAAGGCAGAGCATGAGGAGGTGACTGAAGCAGGATGCGAAAGTACTCTAAGCACGGCTAATACTGAACAGATGTCATGAAGCAAGCAAAGCCACAAGGAATTTCTTGACATTGGGCCACAAACATGACCTATCACATGAACGTATTAGGAAAAAATAAATAAAAATTGCGGATTTTGTTGTTTTTGTTTTAAAATCACAACCAGTGGTCTAAATATGGCGACAGCATAG
Organism: Phataginus tricuspis; assembly: GCA_029783875.1. Classification (NCBI taxonomy): domain Eukaryota; kingdom Metazoa; phylum Chordata; class Mammalia; order Pholidota; family Manidae; genus Phataginus; species Phataginus tricuspis. Next base: position 19,680,087 of record JAQQAC010010508.1, on the reverse strand, counting down.
TCTTCCTATGTTTCTTTCTCTACCTAGGAACTTGACAAAAATAAACAAAGAACACATAGACATATTGATGAAAATAGAAAATAAAACATAACACCTACCCTATTTTCAATGGAAAGTTGCAAAGTAAAAAGTCCTGTGAAAGCTAGACTTGGCAGAAGCCCCAAGGGAGGAGGGGCGACAAAAGCTAAGGGGTCCTGTGGTTACAGATTTCAGCTCCCACCGTGAAAACCCTGAAGTTAGGGCTCGCCCGGAAACCCAAGCTCCAGAGCTCGGACCTGAAGCCCCTGGAGCGAGAGCAGAAACTGGCCTAGAAACGAAGCAGAAGTCACACTCAGCAGATTGAGGGGACGTGGAGAGAGGAAACCCTCGTGGGCTCTGCGGGCAGAAGGACACTTGCGGGGGTGGGAGGTCTCCTGGAGGGCTCCGGCCGCGTCTCGCTCCCAGGGCCCTGGCAGCCCTCGGGGGCTGGGGGTCGGGGGGGGGTGACTGGGGCCATCTCCCAGAGGAGCTGCTGGCAAGGGGCAGAGGCGTCCCGGGCAGTGGACAGAGACCTGCGGGGCTGTGAACCCCGTGGTGCCCCACCTCCCCAGCTCTGCACCATAGGCAGAGAGCAGAGGCCGGGAGGGGAAGAGAACTCATTTAAAAGAATTTCAAAGTATTGGTACTAAGATATTATGGAAAAAATGTAAAAGCATAGCTAAATCGACAGCAAGATGAACGGTCATCAAGAAGAATGTCTGCGATCACACACCCGATGCGGCCCCAGCCCCGCGGAAGGGCCACGAGGAATGAAGGAACCAAGAGGCGACCGGGGAAAAGGACTCAGCTGAGGAGAAGGAGCGCGGGAAGGAGGGAAGTCAGCACAGGAGGAGGACAAAATGAGGATTTATAAAGAGAATCACTTGTAGACATCGTAAGAGATTTAGAATGTAAAAATGAAGAACATGAAAAATAAGGTTTTTAAAAGTTTAAAATAGAGAATATATATATTTTCTCTCTCTCCCTCATCTATCCGCCTGTGGTTGTGTTCAGTTTGTTTTCTGTCAAGTTCCCAGGAATAGGCAGAAAAAATAGAAAAAAGCAAGCAATGAAAAATCCAATATAGGCATAATTGAAATTTCTAAAAAATACACATATCCCAATGGGCAAAATATATTGAGTGAATAAAAGAAGGGAGGGTAAATATTAGAAAGGAAAAAGAAAAAAAAACCTGCTCTGATTTGCAGATTAAGTGATTTAGATGTAGTAAGCCCAAAAGGATAACGGTTTTATTTTTTAAATTAATCAGAATATAGCAGGTCTGATGAATAAAAATTAAAGTGTAAAAATTAATCTTATTGGTATATACCAGCGCTCATGTATTAGATAATAAAATATTTCAGATATGTGTGTGTGTTTGTGTGTATTACCTATAATAGCATAAATATGTCAAGTACCCGGCAACGTAGTTCATTAAAAATAGCAATACTACTGAGAGGAACATGATAGATAGTGAATATCAAATACTAACTATAACCTTGATAAGTAAGAGATATACACTGTGGCTGGCTTGCATAAATCATTATTGAATAGAAGGCAATTTTCTTTACATGATTTATTGACTCAGTGAAGTTCCAATAAAATGCAATAAGAATATTTTATTTTCACGCGTGTGCATATCTGTAGAGCAGATTCTACAATTTATATGGAAATGCAAAAATTCAAAATAACCTAACATTCTTGAAAAAGAACAAAATGGGATAATTGCTCTACCAAATATTAACATCCAAAACAAAGCCATAGTAATTAAGAGAGAGTAATAGTAGCAAGAGAACAAGTAAATTAACCAATGTACAGATGGAAAAGAGCCCTGAACAGAGAAACTCACGTAAACACTGAAATATGCAGAAGCGACAATATTTGGCAGTAGGTAGAATATATTTTTCTTCACAATAAGTAGTAATGGAGAAACTAAGTATCTCTATTTTTTTAATAAAATGAAATTTAATCCTTCTCTTTAAATGCTCAAAAGCCAACCTCAGGTAGATTATAGACTTAACTATGAAAAAGACAATAATAAAGATTTTAACAAAACAATGAAGTAGAATATCTGTATGATCTTAGGCTGAAGGATAGCTTAAGCAAGGTTTATTCCTACACTAAAGGGAAAGGTTGGTAAACTAGACTATATTGAAGTAAGAATCCAATGTATAAAAATTAAAAACTGTGAATATAATACATGAAAGAAAAAAGTAGATATCTCCATGGACCAGAGACTTAAAATGGTACCCACAGACATTTGCTGAAGGAAAATTCTCTTATGACTCCTGTGCCACATACAGTAACATATGAAAAGGTGTTCGGCCACACTGATAATTAGAGAAGTGAAAATACAAGGAAATATCACTGCAGACAGACTGGAAAAATATTTTAAAAGTAAGAAAATAGAGTAAATTCTGATAATATCAATTATTGAAGAAGATATATGGCAATTGAAACTCCCATGCACTTCTGGTGGAAGTATAAATTGATTCAAACATTATAAATTATAGTTTGGCACTATATAGTATGATTGTATATACATACACTCTATAACCCAAAATTTCAATTGCTAAGTAATATCCTAAGGAAAATTATGACCCTGCACACCAAGACATATGTACAAAAATTTGCATAAGGGTGTAATGTCCAGAGCTTGAAACAACTCATCTACATGTCCTCTAAAAACATAATGGATAAATTGTGATGTATACATACAAAGAAAATTACAAAGCAAAGAAAAAGTGAATCAAAACCTACTGGAAACAATATGGATGGATCTTGCCAATATAATAAATAAATAAGACACAGAAAATCACATAAAGTATTTATATAAAGTTAACAAACATGTTAAACTAAGTTACATTTGTTTAGAGGTGGGCAAATAAGTGGAAAATTCTAAGGAAGAGCAAGAAAATAATTAAATGAATTATGTGATTTTAGTACAGTTATTTTATCATGTGCTAAAATACAAAAGCTCCATCCGCTAGGACCCCTTTTATTTCTTGCTTGGGAACCTTTTTAATACTCTGAATTTCCCCAGCCTGCCCATATGTCTTTAACCTTTCCCAGGTTAACAGTGAGTTAGTATAATTGTTTTAAGTTGACAAGAATAATCAATAAGCAAACTACAATACTAATACTGGGGTTAATATATAGTTATATAATAAAATAATATTTTATAATAGTCTTATGTCATAACACTGTCTTTTAAATCCAAGAGTCAGTAGGTATTTTCACATGTTAACAATTAAGAAATAGAGACATAAGCGTATAATTTAGAGCCAAAATGATTGCCACCAGAATTAAACACACACAGACACAGATATATATATAAATATATACACACACAATCAAAATAATTTGCCTGTGGGGTTGAATGGCTATCTGTTCTTTTTGTCAAAAGATATTCTGAATCCATTGACTTGATATTTTGTGTGGGATCAGCTTTGATGACTTTTTACAAGTTTAAAGAAAAAAAAGAGAAAATAAGTTCTGGAGATACTCTCTACAGTTTAGCACCTATAAGTAACAATATTATAGGTACACTTAAAATATGCTTGGACAGTAGATCTTACATTATATGTTCTTACCACAAACACTCAATAATAGTAAAAGGCACAGGAGGAAACATTAGGAGGAGCTGGATGTTTATGACCTCAATGGTGGTGATGGTCTCATGGCTGTATACTTATTTCCAGACTCATTGACTTGTGTACATTAAATATGTACTACTTTTTACATGCCAATCATTTTCAATAAAGGGGTTAAAACATAAAGCACCAAACCAAAATAATTTGGAAGGCTTCAGACAAATGGAATATATAAGAATGACCTCAAGTCAATTACTAAGTCTCAAAGTGACAAGTTCACTGGGTCTGCCTGCTATCATGGCAACTAGCCTTACTTCTCTCAAGAGTACTGATGTTCCATCAACCCCACGTCCTAGTGTATTTGAACAAACTGAGCATTAGGAACATGTGTGCCTAGAAATGTGCTCTATCAACACTTTAGGGTCATGATACACATTCAAATACATCTGTTGATTTATGAGTCTCCTCAGTTTCTCTTACATGTTCACTATACCAAGAGGAGTTGAATTAGATTCTGTATTATCTCCAGATTCTGGGGGCCACAGGTCAGTGGGTGCAGCTTGGCTAAATGCATCTGGCTCGGGGCGTCTCACGAGGATGCCGTGAAGGTGCTAACTGGTGCTCTCATCATCCCAAAGCATGTTTCTGAGAAGGATCCTCTCCCTAACTTGTTCACTTGGTTCTTGGATGGGTGGGTTAGATTCCTCACAGATAATTAGGTGGCGGCCTCATTTCCTCACTGGCTATTGATCAGAGGCCCCCTTAATCCATTGCCATGAAGGCCTCGCTGTGGGGCAGCTTGTAACAGGACGTCTGGCTTCCCTTTAGAGAACCAACCAGAGAGTGAAAGAGGGCCAGCAGGATGGAAACCAGTCTTCGTAAGTGAGATCCCAGCACTTTCCCTGTGTCCCATTCATCAGACGACAGTCACTAGGAGTAACCCGTACTCAAGGGAAGGGGTTGGGCAAGGGCGTGAATACCAGGGACTGGGAGTCACAGGGCGCTATCTTAGAGGCTGCCTCTAAAATGCTATGGAGCACGTAACAATCACTCCAAAGGATGGCACCCTTGAACGGGAGATTGAGAATCTGACCTGTTCTAGCATTAATACTGAGGCGTTATTGCTTTGAGACTTCCCCCAACATTAAGAAGAAAAAACACTGGCATGGTTGAACACCCATTATGGGCCAGTTTCCCATGTGATAATTCACTGGCTCCTCAGAGCCATCTAGAAAGCATTATTTCCCCCGTATTACAGATAACAATTCTGAGGCTCTAAGAAATGCACTCATCAGCCCATAAGGCAGCAATGAATAGGTGTGGGTGAGTTTTCAGCTCCAAGACTTTCGCCCTGCGCACAGTTCTCTTTCTTCCCCTCTTGCCATAGACATGATCCCGAGATGAGAACAGCCAGAAGTACTATTTCTGTCTTCTATTCCTCACTGTTACACATCCAGATGTTTTCCCCTCTGAAAGTCAAAATGAGAGAAATGAGAAGGTGCCAGCACTTTGCTGTAGTATATGTTCTCTGATAAATATATTAGCACATCTCTCCCTCTACTTATTTCTATACAAATGTATTCTGTGTCTGGCCACATTTATGCTGATGTGAATGAAACATTTCACGGGAGGCATCTTTTATTGCTGCCGTATGTCTTCACTCTGCTAGCTCTTCTTCCTCTCCAGAAATAAATATCTTACTCTCTTGGCCATCTGAGCAAATATTTTCTGCCTGGAACAATATTTATACATATATATATTTTTTCAAATAGCGTCCGAAGCGTGAATTTCATGCGCGGTAGTATATTTTGGGCATTATGTCGCTCCTCGAGGAGGAAGCAGGTGTCTGGTGACAAATGAAGACAAGGGTGATCTCGAGAAAACTACTAATAAGAGTTGTCTTGACAGATTCCAAATTAGTAAATGAAGCACATTCTTTGCCAACTGTGGCCTCTTTATAAAATCTGTGATGTAAACTGATGAATTAATGGCAGGCCTGATGATGGATGTCTGTCTGATCATGGCCTCATGAGAAACCTTTCAGCATCTAGGAGCAAGTCTTTGATAGAAATGCCATTTTGATCTTTGTAGGCCTAAAAAAATCCCAGTGGCTCCTGGTATGAAGGCAACAAGCTGTGAGCTCTTGACAGTTTTCTTAACATTTGTAAAGCTTACTGTTTTGAAGGGTCCTGTGTTTTAATGGTAGTGCATTTAAGCCACTTAGCACAGTGTGTATATATAGTAAGTGTTTATTTTAAAATGTTATTATTATTGTTATTGAGGTTAATCCTCATTTCCCATTTATATTACCTTCTTCACAGTATTGCACAGCAGTTATTCTTCAAATATGCGTTTCTCATTCAACAGATACTTATTAAGAACTTGCTAACTGACAAGCACTAGGCACCACTGGTATTGAATAATTCAGGCATCTGCCACCCATGAAGCTCCCAGGTGGACAGAAGAGACAGATTTGCAAATCATCAGTTACAACAGCATATGATACAGAAAAAATAAACTGTGTCCCATTCTTGTCAACAGAAATTAACATACTGAATTTTAACCCTTGAGCATAATTATTAACAATTTTATCTGTAAGAAATCAATGCCTTAATAGGTATACTGATTTCATATGACACATGCTTCAGAACGAGAAAGTTTGTAAGGAACAAAGAGAGGGGTTACATAACAATAAACAAATAAGTTCATTCTCCAAGAAGACATAAAAACTCTAAACATTTATGTGCCTCCCAAGATTATCAAACACATGAGGCTGAAACAAAGGAGAAATAAATAAATCCACTATTATAGCTGAAGACTTCAAGACATCTCTGTCAGCAATTGACAGATCAAACAAGCAGAAAAATCAGTAACAAGGTCATGTAGATGACCTGAACAACACTGTTTATCAACTACATCAGATTGACATCTATAGAATATCCAGCCAAACCCACCAGAATACACATTCTTCTCAAGCTCACAAGGAACATTCATCAAGATAGACCATATTCTACTCTAACACACACCTGAACATATGCAAAAGAATGGATATAATAGTGTGTTCTTAGACCACAGTGGAATGAAACCAGAAATCAGTAACAGAAAGATATCTGGGAAATCCCCAACTGTTTAGAATTAGATGCACTTTAAATAATGCATTGGTTGAGGAAGAGTCTTAGGAGAAATTTAAACAGTATTTTAAACTAGATTAAAATAAAACATAGCTTATCAAACTTTATGGTATGCCTCTAAACCAGTACTTAGAGGGAGAGTTATAGCATCAACAGCATGTATTAGAAAACAAGGAAGATCTAAAAATCAAAATCCCAAGATTTCATTTTAGAAAACTAAAGAATGAAGAGCAAATGAGACCTACAGCAAGCAGAATAAAAAAAAATAGTGCAGAAATCTGTGGAATTGAAAACAAGAAAACAGTAGAGAAAATCAATGAAACATCAGTTTCTTTGAAGAGATCAATAAAATTGACAGATGGCTAACAAATCCTTCCAAGAAAAAAAGAGAAAATACAAAATTACTTGGTCAGTGACAGATTTTGTCACCTGCTAGGGACAAATGGCATGTTGGGCATGGGAACTCTCTAGCCAGGTTGTACAGATATGGTCTCTGCAGAAAACGAACACTCCCCAGGGCTCTTCTCACTGCTGTCGCCTCTGCATGGCCACACAGCCGGCAGAGCGTCTGTACTGAGACCCGCTTATACCCCCATTCCAAATGGCTAGGTGGTGGTAAGTTTACTGTGTGGGCCATTTCGGCCGAGGACTTACTCTCACTGGAATAGACCCTGGTCCTGGTACAGGTCTGCTGGGCTCACCTGTAGAATCTGGGTGGTTATCACTATTTGGCTGACAAAGTTCCTGGTTCATAGGTAAATCTGACACAACACAGCTTCTGACTAGAGACCCACTTTAAGGCGCAGGAGCTGCAAGCGGGGCCCACACCCATGGGTGCCACGGTCGTATTGCTGAGTGGGTTGTCCAAAGAGAGCCCAAGAGCATGTTGGGATAGTCGGTGGGAAGCCAAGAGGCATTACTCTGAAGGGTGGGGACGCATCTTCCAGGATGCACTATGCCCACTGAATCTGACATCCATGGTCACTGCATCCCAGTGGGAAGAACACATGTGTCCAGGAAGCAGGTGGCCGGGAGCACATTCATCATTGCTCCCAGGGACCCTGTGCGGGGCTTCTGCTCCCCATCTCCATGACCCTGCACTCTGCTGAGTCACAGGTCCTGGTCCCCAGAGGGAATGAACTCATGACAAGGGACAGAACTGGAGTCTCACAGAACATAAAGGCCTCAGACAAGGCCCTCTGATGTCCTTTTGTCCAGGGACTGGCAGGCAGGGAGAAGGGTTGCCATCATGACAGGACGAATGGCCCAGCCTGGCTGGAGGGGGTGGGGCTGTCTTTACTCAGTGGGGGCAGGAAGGGTGTGTGTGGGGCTGGGCCATCCCCTTGAGGGCCTCTTGCATGTCCATGGCCCACTGTGAGAAGAAATGGAGAAGGAAATGGGTAACAGGGACTCAGGCTGCCCCCAAATGAGGGTGTGGGTCACACCACTAGGCAAGCCTCCAACACCGGGAGAGGCGATGTGTGAGGGCAAGGGGAAATGGGGCCGTGTGGGGAGGAGCAGGAAGGGGCTCCCCTGGGAGGCCCACGAGATGCTGGGGAACCTGCTCCCCAAACACGTTTGCTGATGCAGACCCACAGCATGGGTAGCAGAAGTCACGGAGCAGCTTGCACAGATCTCCCTCCAGAGCAGTAATCCTCTCGGGCACTGACCTGAGGGACATTCCTCTGGGGCCCCCCTTGAGCCAGAATCCAGCCCTTGCCGTCCTGATTATGACTCTTGACAGTCCAACTTTCTGCTTTTCTTAGCCCCATTCTCTTTCACAGATATCAGGTCTACGTGGCATTTTGAAAGCTTGCAATGCCGAATTACAACTCTTCCCACTGTATTTTTGTACCAATAAATCTCTTGCTCTCTAAACTCTATGCCAGCATCTGCCTCCCAGGAGATACGAACTAGCACAACCTTTAAAGTAAATATCAATAAAATACACTGTCACTAAAGAGATCAATAATGAGCAAGAACCCTCCATGCTTTATAAATGGCCTACATCTTTGTCAAAATTTTCTGGAAAACGTATTTCTAAAAAAGAGGAAGTGGGTAATACTTGAATAACTAAGATAAAAACTACCAAAGCTTCTGAAACGTCACGTTATCAAGGAATGGTAAATCTTAAGGCTTGTGTTTAGTGCTTAAAACTGGTCACAATGCCTGTTAGAATTGTATTTTTGTTTGAGGGGAAATAAAAGCTATACATCAAAGACAGATGATAGATGGATAGCTAGATAGATGATAGGTAGAGTTTAAAGTCAGAAATACACACATGTGCATATATGTATATATATTTGACTATGGAGGATGAGAGAAACACAGCACCTTTAGAATCATGCTCTATGGGTAGAAATTTATTTTTTAAAAAGAGGCAAGGCGGTGGTGCTACTGTCCCATTAAATTACTTCCATGTGAAGCACCAAGTCGGCTCGGCCATGAACTCTCACCTTCCCACAGCAATAAAGGTGTCCCGTCAATTCGTCATCGAAATAGTTCTTGAACCTGTTTCCTTCTTCAATCCCTTCTGCTTTTGCCCTCCTCACACCTGGATCCTTGAAATAGCCTTCTATCTGCTCCCCTGCCTCAAATATTTTTTTCTTTCAAAACAAATTCCATGTAACAGCAAGTGATTTATTGAAACACAAAGGTGACTGTGTCCTTCAACTGCCAGGAACCTACAAGGCTTTAGTTCCTCCAGCCCAATCTGTACATAGAGCTGCTGTTTCACCATATTCCCCAGGGCAGGTCATGTTTTTATCCTCATGCTGTTTCTTCTGTCTGGAATGTTTCCTTTACAACCATTGAATGCTACCCTCTGCTTTCCGTTCCCTCCAAATACCCCATTCTCTTTTCCTGGCTAAATTTTATTCAATAGTCAGTACTCAGCTCAGATACCATCCTTTTAGAAGTCCCTCTGCCCCCATTCTGCGTGACCTCTCAGGTCAAGGAATTTACAGACTAAAGTTGCTGGACCCCTGAGCACACCATGCAGCTCTCTGTCAGGACACCACAATGTTGCACGCTCTCCACTGTGTGACAGTGTCTCCTTCCCCTCTCTGACCTTCCTGAGGGCATGCATTAGGTCTTGCATATTAGTGTCTGGCATGAGGGGAGATTCACTACATGTTTATTGAGTTGAGTCATGACTTTCACTAAACCTCAGTAAGTTACCAAAGAGAAAATTCCTCAACATCCACTCCTTATAAATATTCCAAATCCTTAAGAGCCATTTTAAAGCAATCTTACCTCCAGAAAAGGTTGACTCTTCCTCCACTCCACAGAGAGAGCATTACTCCGTGCTACATGACCTCTAGCATAACGCCTACCTTAGCTATCACAGAAACTTAAGTTACATTCTAATCCATATGTTCACATAACTATCTACCTGCTATATATGAGAGGAACTATTTCTTATTCATTCCTACATATTCACAAATTAGCACCATATCTTACTAAACTCTTGATAATTTATTTGTTTAAATTGGTAAATTTCAGTCATTTTAACTCTCCTAATAGAAACCATTTAAACACTTAAGAGATAGTATAATACACAGACACTTCACTAGTGTCAGATTTTAGGTTTTATTTCTGGCTTTTGGTAAACTGATTTACCTAGAAAAATTTGTTTGGAATTACCTCCCAAATAGAACTGTTAGAAAATGAAATAAGAGTATAAACATAAAAATTGTCTTGAATGCCAAAAGTTCTATTACAAAGTCAAATTTTCAGTGGCACCACACTAAATTTTGTCAGCATCAGCACCATTGTGAGCGGCGTCATGTAATATTTTTAAACAGCTGTGTTGAATTGAATGCCTCGTGTTTCTGTGAACAGTCTTGAGAATCTTACAGATCATTGTATAGGAGCACAGAAGAGACTGCTTGGGACTCAGTCATTCGGAAGGGTATCTATTATCTTCCTCCACCACTTTGTTTTTTCCTCTGTGTGCATGGCTAATTTCCTTCTTAGTCCAGGTATATAACTTTTGTGACCTCAAAGCTTCCTTTGAATGGGAAATTTGGTGTGGGAAATTCTAGACCTGAACCTACCCTGAAGGGTGAGGCCAGACCACAAATTAATTGCATGCCAATGAGTGCTTTGAATTGGGCGAGTCATTTTCCCCACCACATGAATGAGGGATTAGGTCCTAGGGGGGCTGGGGCATTGTATCCAGAGTCTGTTACAGTGTTTCTCTTTTCTCCCATCCTATCAATTTGAAGCCAATCAAACCTTGAGGTTAAATTTATCATTTTCCATCTTAGAGTGCACACTCCTTGAATTTTTACTGTGATGTTGATATGCTTTTATACAGTTCACAGGTCCAGTGCTGCAGACTTTCCTTCCCTCTGGAATTCCCTCCATTACTGCTAATATTTCTATTCTCAAACAAAAATATAGAAGTACCAAAAAAAAATAATAACTCTCTTGGCATTTACAGTTTCCAAATACACAAGTCTATTAAGACTCTCATCATGTTTTTTATCTATCAACATAATTTATTCTATTCTCGATTTTCTCTTGGCTGCTGCTGTATTTTCGCTGTTTCCCTAGAATATATATTTTATTGTAGCCATATTTCTTTGACCACGTTAAGTTCCTCCCACCTTAGAAATAAAAATTTTCATTGGGATGCCCATCAGATAAAATATTTCCCACCAGACATATATTTACTCAAGTTGCATTAGAAAAGTAAATTTGTGTCATATTGTGGGCCATAAGAGATGCTAGTAGCAGTAAATTCATGTCAAGAAACTTGCAGTTTTTGTGTTAAATGGAAAAATATATGGTAGAGTATCTCCCTCTTATTAGTTAGTGGATAGCCTTTAAAGCAAAGGAAAGCATTATTCTCTTAAGGGAAGATGCCATATGCAAAAGCAAGATAGCCTTAGATTAGCACCTACTCGCCCACCCTTTTAAATGAAGATGACTTTGGGGGATACATGAAAGCCAGCCATGGGGATCTGGTATTCATTCGCCCTGACACTTCCTTCTGTCTCCTTTGTTCTTATGCTTCCTCTGACAGTCTTTAAGATATGAACTATCAAACACTTTTTATATCTACATGACTTCATAGTTGTGTATTAAATAGTCCCATAATAATTGCTTTCATTACACCCTTATGTGACATCATGGGTCACTTGACTATGGTCTTCTAGAGCCATATGAAATTTAACAGTAAGTTATGGCTGTAAACTGTTGATCGTTTGGAAATTGTTATCAATTAAATATAATTTTGTTTGAAGTCTCTGAACTCTAGATGTCTTTTTTCTTCAAGACTTCTATGCTCTGGGGTAAACCATTTTTCTGGTAATATTTTTATGTTTATAAAATCAAGTCTCTGAGCTCTCTGGTTGCCCAGATAGACCCAGGGGCCTTCTCCCCCTTTTCTAGAGCACTGCTGTTGACTCTCTCTCAGTTGCTGTGCAACCACTCCCACATCTCTAGATCTGAGGGAGACAAGTAACATTCACTGGGATGCAATGAATATGATCACATCCCAAATAATTTACAAGACATAAAAATCAAAGAAGTCTACTTATCATGTGATTTAGTCAAATAGTGGTCTGCTCAGGAAATCCAAATCTTTCTTTTTAGACTCAAGATTTATGGATTATGTTTTTAAAGAGAAACACATGATAAGGTTATGGTTCCTCAGCTTCTGAGAGTTTAACAATCCGTTGAGAAAGACATGATTTCTCTAGACAAACGTTTCTTCTGCTTTTCAGAAATAAATTACATGTGGTAATAAACCTCAAACCAATGGACTAACAAAAATCCGCACCACACAGTCACTATGGACAAGTAAAACATTACCTGAGGTCAGGCATGGATTATATTACTGTCTCCATCAACTCTGTGGCCTGAACCAAAAGCTTTCCCACCAGCACTCAGTTTTTGAATCTGTAAAATGGATATATTGTATGGACCACAGTTTAAGTTTGTAGCAATTAGATTTCTCGTCTCTCTCGTAGCCATTAGTTTTTTCCCTTTAGGAATTACCATAAAATAGAATCACTTCCAGAAATAAATATGCAATAGCCAAGAATAGAATTTCATACTCACAAGCTTTGCGTCCCCAACACATGGGTCCCAGACCACTGTTCTCTCAATGTTGCATCTGTGTTTACATGTGGTGCAGTCTGTAATGAGGAGCTCCCAGTTGTTAATGACAGTTATTCCTAAGTAGTGGAATTTGGGGACAATGTGCTTTTTCCACGTTCTTATTTGAACTTTCCTATTTTAATTTATTTTTTAGAATATACATTCCCTCTTTGCAGAGTGAAAAAAGAGAATGGAAGAAACTCCTACGGATCTCTCAAGGATCATATTCTTTTTTTTAATTGTTTCTAAGGAGATGTATTCTATCTGCTGATTTATCAGAATTCGGTTTCTCTCATTAATCTAACAGTTTTAATCCTCGTGTGTGTGTGTGTGTTTGGTTATTGTTAATTTTTTTTTATTTTGCTATTATTAATATACAATTACATGAGCAACATTATGGTTACTAGACTCCCTCTATTATCAAGTCCCCACCACATACCCCATTACAGTCACTGTCCATCAGTGTAGTAGGATGTTATAGAATCACTACTTGTCTTCTCTGTGTTATACAGCCTTCCCCATATCCCCCACCCCACATCCACACTCACTACATTATATATGCTAATTGTAATAGCCCTTTTTCTCCCCTTATCCCTCCCTTCCCACCCATCTTCCCCAGTCTCTTTCCCTTTGGTAACTGTTAGTCCATTCTTGGGTTCTGTGAGTCCGCTGCTGTTGTGTTCCTTCAGTTTTTTCTTTGTTCTTATACTCCACATATGAGTGAAATCATTTGATACTTGTCTTTCTCCACCTGGCTTATTTCACTGAGCAAAATACCCTCTAGCTCCATCCATGTTGTTGCAAATGGTAGGATTTGTTTTCTTCTTATGGCTGAATAATACTCCATTGTGTATATGTACCACATCTTCTTTATCCATTCATCTACTGATGGACACTTAGGTTGCTTCCATTTCTTGGCTATTGTAAATAGTGCTGCGATAAACATAGGGGTGTATCGGTCTTTTTGAAACTGGGCTGCTGCATTCTTAAGGTAAATTCTTAGGAGTGGAATTCCTGGGTCAAATGGTATTTTGTATTTTGAGTTTTTTGAGGAACGTCCATACTGCTTTCCACAATGGTTGTATTAATTTACATTCCCACTAGCAGTGTAGGAGAGTTCCCCTTTCTCCACATCCTCACCAGCATTTGTTGTTGTTTCTTAATTTGTTCTTTCATGACAAAAGGAACAAAAGTATTTGCTGGTCCTTAGTAAGTGAATCACTCCTATGGGTTCTGGACTGACATTAATTCATTGCAAAGATTTGGTCATGTAAGTTGCTGTTCTATATTCCCAAAGTGAACTTGACAAATAACGGTAAACACAATCAGAATCCATCTTAACAGAGCTTCAGGGATCCATTGCAAATCTGTCACGGGTGGCAGGCAATGCAGCGCCTACCCACCAATACAAACCTACACACCCAAAGCAACCCCCACGCAACAGCACGAAGACCCCCGTGATCTGGTCCGTGCCTGCTGCTCTAACTTCATCTCTGATGACTGTCCTTTATTTTAGCCATACCAGAAAACTCTGTTGAAGAAGGCTGTGTCTTCACCCTGTGCCGCCCCACGCACTGCGTCCTCTCTGTGGTTCATCCTTCGGGCGGCTTTGGCTTGACAGGTGGATTCACGGAGGTCTCTTTTTCAGTCCCCATGTCGGCTCGTCCGTAACGCCATGGTGACCTTCCAGGAAGAATCCAACCCTCTCTTCTTGGTTCATCCAGAGGGCTCAGCACATGCCTCACTTTTACCATCTGTCTCTCTATTGCGTTTGTTTGCTTTCTTTACCACACAGTGAAACGCTGTGGGTCAAAGCTGGGCTCTTCTCATCTCAAGGTTCACAGTGCTTAGCAAGATGCTTGGAATCAATAGATGTCGTTCATGGGTGACAAGATAAAAAAATGACCTCATTTTTCTCTATCAAATTTAAATATTAGAATATCCTGGAAAAGGACGAAGTATTCTGACTGAAGCCCCTTAGTCAGAATAAGCTAAATAGAGAAACTCTAATTCTCCAAGTTTTACTTGCACTCATGCAAAGCCTGCTGTAGGTCAGAGCAGTCTGGACCATCCATGTGCTCAGATCCAGGCAGATAAAGTCCCCGTCACCCTGGACATCACCATCAGGAACCTGTGGTCCCTTGGTTGATGAGACAAGGCGAAGATAGGGTAGAAAGGTACCATAGAGTCTATGAAATGCTTGCATCCAGAAATGACACAGCACATGGCCACTCACCCCATCAGCTGGAAGCAGTCACATGGCTACGCTGGACCACAGGGGGCAGAGAAGAAGGGAAAGTGTGATGAGGCCTTGGTCCAGGGGTGGACAGTCGTGTGTGTGTAGGTGTTCTCAGTCCTCTTCAGTGTGGACACGACACAGATGTGATTCTCTCAATCTGGGATATGAGACAAAGATAGAGATGAATATAAACAGCAAATATACTACAATGAATCCCTCATGGGCAAAGAGAATCTGCCCTGTGGGATACCAAGTGTATTGAGCTAGAGGAGAGACTGTTTTTGTAATATAAAATATAGGACATGGAGGTTTACATAGAATGAGAAAAAGGGAGAAAGAAATACAGCCACTGCTGGTGGCAATGGTTACTGGGGTAACTCAGCTCAGAGAAGAGGTGGGTGATTAAGAAACTGAAACTACTTTTACGTTTCTAATGCTGTTTCATATGAGTGGAGTCATATCAGAAAGGGCTGAGCATGGGCTATGTAAAAAAGTTCATCATTCTGCAAGTGTTGCAGGATATCCTAACAAGGGAAGATAGGAAATCTATTTAGTGGTTCACCAATTTTTTTTCTGCTTCAGATGGAGTGTGGGATTGTGGAAAAAAGACATATTAAGTCTTCAAGGTTCTAGACATGGTTCTGTCAGAAAATGCCTGAATTATCTTTTATAAGTCATCCAAGTACTTTTGTGCCTTGATTTATCAATCTATAAAATGCAGAAAAATTCAAAGATGTGAACTGTTAGAACTCCTCCCGTTCCAAAAGCCTATACAGTTCCTGCAAGTCACATATTCATTCACATGCTCTGCTATTGAGATCGGGTGCCGTGACTTGGTTTCAAATATTTAACAAAGTCACTTCCTGTTGCAGCACCAGCCTCACCTGTCCCCTGCTCCCGGGTTCACGCTGCTTTTTTCATGATACCTTCTCCCTTTAAAAGCAGATGTCCAGGTGTGGAGCAGGCTTGTTAAAATCATTAGCGCCCGATTGAAACTTTCTCCTTGACAATCAGGAGAAATGAAAGGACATTTAAATGAGATGAAATCGAAAGTGCGCAGCTGTCCAAACACTGTTGGCATGAAATACTCACTTAGGCATACAGCCCTGCAGAGCCGCAGCCCACGAAGGCCGAAGGCTTCCCTTTGTCACGCCTTAAGACTGAAAATACCCAAATGATTCAAGGTAGACATTATTTAGCTCTGATTTTACATAAATTTTCAAAATACCAAATTGATTTATTCCATAGAAGGCCATCTGAAAACCAAGCAACAGTAACAGGCTTTTTCGTATCTTCCCAGAGCCTATAGTCATTTAATTCATGAAGATGAGATCTGACATCTTCATGTTGCTATAGAAACTTATAGAGGCTTTTCTGCTTTCTCCTTGCAATACATACTTTTTTTTCTTTTTGTTATCCATACATATTGGCTCCTGAAAGGAAGACAAAAACGCCAAAATTCAAGAAAACAGTTTAAAGCTTGTTGTCATCTAAGGTCCAGAATTTGCTGTGAGGTCTCGCCTCATGGACTCTTAATTTATGGAACTGTAACTTGAGACTTTTGAAGCCTAATCAGGAAGGAAGAGACAGCCAGAGGCACCCCTCCGAGATACAGCAGGACCTTTAACAACTGGTCGGTTGAAACTAAAAGGCCACACTGGGGTTTGGGGAAAGTGACATGTGCTTCTGAGGACATGAGTGACCCTCCACCTTCCTTCGGATTGTTCTGATCTTGTGTATCAGTCAGTTTGAGCTGCTAAAAAAAACACACCATAGACTGGGCTGCTTAAACAACAGATACTTATTTCTCACAGTTCTAAAGGCTAGGAAGCCCATGATAAAGGTTAAAGGTGCCAGCCAGTCAGTCCTGGTGAGAGCTTCTGGGTTTGTAGATGACCACCTTTCCCCTTCGTGGGGCATGGCCTGCCTTTTCTTATCAGAGGACTAACCCTGTCATGAGGACTTCACCCTAAGACCTAATTACCTCTCCCAGGTCCCTTCTAATACCATCACACTGAGGGTGAAATTTCAACAGAGGAATCTGGGGGGGTGCAAACACTCACTTTAGAGCATCATGGTTGTCCATAAAATGCTCTTTTCTCGCTCAAAAAGGGCCAGAAACCCAAAGTACTGATCCAAAGGGCTCTCTCAGAGGTTCTCACCTTTTGCTGTCCTATGCATTAAACACCACTTCCGCCTCTT
Source organism: Phataginus tricuspis (assembly GCA_029783875.1). Classification (NCBI taxonomy): domain Eukaryota; kingdom Metazoa; phylum Chordata; class Mammalia; order Pholidota; family Manidae; genus Phataginus; species Phataginus tricuspis. The sequence continues at coordinate 19,662,793 of JAQQAC010010508.1, read as the reverse complement.
CTTCTGTTCTGTTGTCCTACTGTTTAGAACTGTGTTGAGACACAGTTCATGACTTAGAAAAGGCCAACCTTTGCTCTTTATAATATACTATAGCAGAATGAGAAAGAGCTTTATGAAAAGAAAAGCCAGCGTCTGAGGGGTGCCTGTCTGCAGATGAGTTGTATGATATTAGATGCTGATTTTGTGCACTTTGTAAAGTTTTGTCGAGACACATGTTTCAGTCCCAGTGTGACCATGTCCAGCTCTGCGGTCCTGGCTGGTGCAGGCTGGTCACATTTGCCCTAGCAACACACGAACAATGAGCACACAACCCATCCTGGACAGAAAAGGTAAGGTAAGTCAGCTGACAAGCTTCTGGGGAAGGATTTTACTCTACCCTTCCCTCGTGCAAAGCCGTTAAGGGAACAGGTGAGGCAGGTATTGCCAGCAGCCTCCTTGAGGACACAAAACAATCAGCCTGGAAACAAAGAGTCAGCGATGCTCTGATGGCTGAGCAGTGGAAGGGTGAGGCCAGGTCCCTAAGGGTATTGTGTCATCACTGAGCCCATCTAGAGAAGGCTGACCTCAGAACTCTGGCTGACTACAGAGACTGGACCTTAAGTGACTGTGAGTTTGCTTCTTTTTGGCCCATGCGTCCATTTTTGTGAGTCACCCACCCATCACAGTTTTTACCCCACTCTCTCAGATTATCATATCATCTCTATTATTTTCTGGGTGCTTATGACCAGATCTGGAGCCCATGGCCCTTAAGATTAATGAGGCAGCTCAGTCTTCCTCCAGCAGTGTCTTCTGGGAGGGGATAGTAAATGGAGAGGGATTCTGCGGCCATGAGAGGCTCCTGAGCTCCCTACCTCCCTCCTTGGGAGACCCAGGGCCATTTCTCTCTATGTTCCTTCTCTGGTGGGTGATCAACCAAATTCAGTGGAGAGTTTGTGCTGTATGCATATAATTAAGTCCCAAACAAAGCTATCATATCCACAAGGTAATTTTTCAAAACCTCTTATATATCTTCGTCTAATTATTAATCTATTTCATATCAGTCAATTTTCTTATGCAGATGGTGATATAAGAGCACCATATCCATCTGGGCCAAGCAGATGGGATTAAAGTTATGCAGATGGAAATTATGAGCTTTAGGAAAAATTTTCTGACTTTTTTACTTTTTTTTTCTTTTTAATGACAGCATAGCCACTCATCAGTGGGAACATCCATCTTCTGATATAAGAACATTAAGGTAAAAAACCCTAGCTTCTGTCACTGAATAGATTCTCAATTTTAGAGTAGCAAAAATTAAAGTGTTCCATTGTAATAATACTATTATAAGTTTAGGGGTGTAGAAACCTGTATCAGTTAGATATATAGATATTTATTAAGTTTAGGGCTCTAAGTATCTGTGCAATTTGAGAGGTATAGATAAATAAAATTAGATATATCGATACCTCTATGTTTAAGAGTGTTGATATCTAAGTTAGAAGCATAGCTACCTATATAAATTTAGGGATGTAGATAGCTATATAACTGAGATTGTGGATTGCTATATAAGTTACAGGTACAAATATCTATTTAAGCTATAGGTATAAATATATGTATAAGTTTAGGGAAATAGATAACTGCATAAGTTAGGGGCATAGATATTTATGTGATAGAATGCAGATATCTACATAAGTTTAAAGACTGTAATATCTATATAAGCTTATAAGTGTAGATAGCTATTTAACTTAGATGTGTAAATATCTGTTTGAGCTCATGTGTAGATGTCTATATAATTCCTGCTCTATTCCTACAATTCGTGAATCATATCAGAGCACTGACTGAAAAGGTGTAACAGTTTTTATTTTTTATTTTTATTTTTATTAATCTAACTATTAGTAACCCTGACAAGCAAAACTGATTTTCTTATGGGCAATGTACTGATTATGATTTCTTAGAATCTAAGAAAGTTTGTTTTTCCAGTACAGACACAGTTTAGTATTAGATATGGTCTGTTACTGTGGACCTTGCAATCAGAGTGAGCGAGCTTCAAATCATCTTCCTGTATCATATATGTAACCTGCTTTAGAAATCAGTGAAACAAAAATAATTGGATAATTTTAAGGATGAAAGAGTATGACAGCTGAGAATTTCTAGCAGGTTTTGCCATGTGTGTGCCTTCCTCCCACAGACCCTTGGTGCTCTGAGCTTCTCTTGTGAAAGTCACGCATATATTCTGAAGATGGGGAGGCAGGCAGGTGTCTCCAGACACAGAGCATAGAGAACTAACAAGGCTCTTCTGTTCTCAGAGGGCAGCAGAAAGAGCGGGCCCAAGGTGAGAACCAAAATCATTCTTATCATAAATTCAAACTCGTTATATCCAGTAGCACCCCTAAGTTTCCATTTCCTCATCTAGGGTGATGGTAAATGTCATACGATCTTACTAAGGCTGTCAGAACTCTGCAAGAGTCTTAAACAAACCAATATCGCAACAGGAGGTGGCAGCCTTTAGCCCGACATTGGGTGGCTTGGCCTTGAGCGGGGAGGGCACAGATACAGTCTGTTCTCTGTGCCACCACTGTGAATGCCAAACCTCCACATACACCGCCTTATTTCATTTTATAATAATGGGACACGGTAAATGGTACAAAGTACATGGCACCTGTTGTCACAGTACAATAATGAGACAAAGTGAACTTTGCCCGTTTTGCAAATGAGAAACTGAGTCACACAGATTGAGTGTCCGGTCATTGTTTACACAATTACTAAGTAGAAAAAGCAGAGAGGTAAAGCCAGCCAGTCAGCCTCCAATTTCTACATTTTGTGTATAATATTTCAAAACCTGCTTAACCATATGCTTGTCCACATGAAAAACTATTCAAATATTCTCTTGACTACATTTATCATTTTTTTCTTTGCTGAACCCCCCTATTTGGGATCAACTTCCCCAGAGTCCTAACATAAGAATGGCATAGATCTAAGTATTGTATTTTTGTCTCATCAATTAGGGAACACGTAAATTTTTTACCAAATATAATTGATTTACATAGTCTTCTAATCTTGCGTAATATTATTAAGTTTTTATCTTTTTTTCCAATCTTAATTTTGGCTCTTGCTCTTTCTCAGTTAGATTTTTTCGTGAAGTGTTATTTTACTGAATAAGTTTGACATGTACATTGTGTAAATTGAAGGTGTACATGGTACTTCGTTATGTCTATATCTTGCAATATGATAAATATCAGTTAGATTTTTTACTAGATCTTTTGCCTCCATTTTCTGTCCCTTCCCGCCTTCCAAACCATGCTCTAAGTGGCTTTAAAAGTGAGATCTTTGATAGGCAAATGCTAGATATCATTTCTTCAGGTAATTCTTGAACACTTTCTGATTCTCTGCAAGATAAAATTGATTTTATGGACAAGACCTTTATGAAACCTCCCTGATGGGCTCCACACGTCCCCAGACCATCGTGTGCTCTCTGCTAGCTGTGCTCAATCACCACGTGCTATCTGAGCTTCCTGGCATTTGCACTTCCCTAGCCCTACTGAATTTACATATTCTTCTCTTCTTTTTCCATGTAAATAAGTCTTGCATGCCTTACCACAGCTGTCATGCTCATGGTAAAACCTGCTGCCCTTCAAATGCTGCACTGAGTATCTAAGCTCTGTATCCTAGCAGACCTTTGCTTTGTTGTCTTGAGGGCTGACAGTCAGTCAGTCGGCCCAGGAAGAGACATACTGATTGAAGAACTACCAAGAGAATGATACCCCAGCTGGAGAGAGACAGCTGTTGCCTTGAGCCCTGCAAGGGACTCACTTCTACAGCCTAGGCCTCCTTGGCCAAGTGAGGGCAGAGACCCCTCTCCCAGGGTATGTCAGGCTACCCTCAAGTCCAACGGCTGAATGAGGTGAGGCCTCCATGGCCTTGCTGCGGGGCTTCAGCCTAGAGTCATTCTTGAATGGCCAATACCTGCACCATACTGTTAGTTATTTATCACCCCTGCCTCCATCAAGCATGTAGGTATGATAGTACAGCGGCTCATTTGCTCACCACCCCTCAGGAGCTGTAAGTACTCTGAGGGAAGGAACTCTACCCTGCCCACCATTTTATGACCAGCATCTAGAAATCTAGTCATACATAGCAAATATAGGTAGTTAATGAATATTCATTAATGATTAAATCAATGAAGTAATTAATCAATGAATGAGTGATATTTATGTATAGCACAACTACCAAGGTGCCGGCTCCCCTATAAACCCCTCCAGCAAAATGCAATCATGCAACAGAGCAGAGCCGATGCTTATTCTGAAGCAGACACCTTAACCACAGACATTCTGAGTCCCTTGTTAGTCAAAACAGAGAAGATGCCTTGTGTCAGTCCTCCAAGTAGTCCTCAGAGACGTTAGAACAGACACATAAAATAATTTACAAATGAGTTCTGCTCTGTTTCCTCTGCGACCAGAGAGGGTCCCATGCTAGGAACACGGGCTGTAGTGACTGAAGCAGCACCACCGGGATCTGGTGCGGGAAGCAGGTGAGGGCAGGTGACACACCACAGATCTTTCTAGCCCTTTTCGAGCTGCCTGTTTCTAGCGCAGCCTTCACGTAGACGCTGCAAGCCTTTGGCTAGTGTCCAGGGCCCTGACAGAGTCGGTTCTGACGCTCTCTGCTTGTGTTCCTGTCTTTCTGCCCGGCCCAAGGGCTCGGAGCTGCCCCTCTGCCGTTTTGCAGGCCTCCCTCCAGACGTCAGAGTCGCTGCCTATGAAGCACACAGCAACCGCTTCGGGCGTCGGGACTCCGCTCCTAAGCCCCGTCACTGCCCTGGGTCAGCGTTCGTGCTGACTTCACACTTGCTAAGAAATGGAAAATCATTGGGAGACATCGTTTCCTCTGCAATGGTGTCTATGCACAGTCCATTAAGGGAACATTTCATACAGTTTGTAGAGACATCGGCTAGAAAGGAGAGACGCCAGCATGAGCCACAGCCGGCCACCTCTGTCACCACAGGCCACTGATCACGGGTGAAGGAGTGTGGATGGGACACCTCCATAGAAATAAAACGGAGGGATTTTCAAAATATTATAAAATTATGATACAACACACAAATCCTTGAGAATAAGTAAACATAATTTGAATTATTTACCCACACATGGAAATACGATATTTGAATTATTCATGGTGTGACTACATTGCCAAAAGGGATCTATGAATATTTATTTGTTGCCAATTTCTGGAAACACGTGTAGACACTCCCATGAGGAGAACTTCGGGATACTCAGTTCTGTCTTGTTTTACTATTCCGTCGCAGACGTCCTGAACAAAGTGCTAACTTAAAAGCTATTGCTTCCCAATTTTCTGTAAACCTCGTTCCCACCTCGCACACTGCTGCGTTACCACAATCATATGGAGGCAAACAGAAGACACTCAAGGAGTCTTTGTGGTGTGAATGGAGGGATGGATGAATAGAAAAACAAAGGCTCTGAAAGAGCTAATTTTTAACCAAATTTTAGGAACCTCATGTACCCTGGAGTGACAGGCCAGACTCCCGAAGGGCCCACCCTCAGAATAAGTCTGCACTCGTCAGCCGCCTTCAGTGGCTGCGCTGGCAGCAGATGTCAGCTGGATGCCTGAGGAAGAAGGGGTGAGAGACCCCCCCCCCCGAGACGTGCGGGGCCTCGCTAGGGCAGAGTTCCAGGAAAAGACGGAGGGAGGCAGGAAGACTGGAAAGGCACCAGTGCACTTCTGCTCTTAGCTGATGACAGCTGAAGGCGGGACGTGGGAGCTGGGGGCCTCCCCTGGCTTCCGATACTTCCGTCCTGAGGAGTGAATGTGGGACCCCTCCGTGTACCTCAAAACCTCAAGGAGCCGGTGACGTCTGCCACCTGCCTTTCAAAGGCTGTGGGAGGCGAACCAGAGGTCACCGGAGGCGAGCACATAGTGAATGAGACTGGAAATGAAAGAGTGTATCTGATGCTCTAAAATTCTTGAAAATCAAAGGTAAAATTAATTCATTCTCATAGAGTCAAAATCTGAGAGAAGGTTTTTCAAGCAGACTTTCCCTGCACAGAATGTTAATGAATTTTTTTTTTCTTTTTAGGATGGAAGGAAATGATACCAGGAAGAAATCAAGATACTTGGGGAAAAAAATGAAGAACCAGAGAAACTATGTATATTTTGGCAAATACCAAATGCCCTTTATAATTGTCTCTCCATGTTTGCAAATGACCATCAAGTAAGTAAGGTAAAAATAGTAAAAGATATTTAAGGTGACAGAAGTGAAAGGATGGCAGGGGATCCACAAAGCTGCATTTGTGGAATTTTCCACGTTGTTCATGGGACGGCACAGTTGAAGCTTGAACAACACAGGGGTGAGGGGTGCAGAGCCCCCTGTGCAGCCTAAACTCCATCTACCATTTCTGGCGCCCCCAAAACTTAACTACTCTTAGCCTATATTGATCAGAAACCTCAACTGTCAAGTGACATTATTTTATGCTATTTGTACTACATACTGTGTTCTTACAGTAAACTAAGCTTAGGAAAAGGTTTTTTTCAAGTTACCATAACTCTGAAAATTTTTGCAGTGTATGTACTGAAAAAAAAATCAGTATAGAAGTGGGTCTGTGAAGTTCTAACTCATGTAGTTAAGTGTCAACTGAATAATATTTAAAGACATATTTTCATACTTTTGGTATTCCTAAAGCAACTGATGAAATAATAATGCAAAAAGATATAGCAAAAAAAACTCAATAGAAAATATTAACGTGGAAGCATAAAATGCATATTTAACACAAAACACAGTAGAAATGGAGGAACAAAGAAATAGAAAAAAAGAGACAAATACAAAACAAATGAAAACATGAATATAAATATAAATACATCACACCCATGATTACATTAACTGTAATTATCTGAACTCTTAAAACGCAGAAATTATAAACTGTATTATAAAGAATTAAAGGAGAAAACAAATCAAAACAAAAAGCATAAACCCAAACTATGTACCCAGATAAGTTGAAAGAATAAAGATGGTAAAACTTCCACCATGCAAACATAAAAAAAAGGATGAAAAATGTCTGTGGATAACAAAAAAATTTTTCAAGAAAATCTGATTGTATCAAGATATAAAGAATATGTTATAATGGAAAACATCAGTTATTCAAAAATATGTATTAATACTAACTATGCTTGCAAGTTAATAAATAAAAAATGATGGACATTGAGTTAGAAAGAAAAACCACATTCGCAGTTGGAGATTTTGACAAATATTTCTCAATAATTAAAGTCAAGGGGCAAAATTCAACAGAAGAGGTGATTTGAACAATAATATCACCACACGTGACCTCGGGGGTGATTCTAGGTCTGTGAAGCACAGTGTTTTCAAGAGCACGTGCACTGCTCACCAAGACGCACCAAGATCCCGGGCTGTCAGGTAAGGGTCAATAAACACCAAGAAATTGAAATCATGCAAATTATACTCTGATCATAACAATATTACTGATCAGTAACAATAAGATATATTTAAAATTCTCCAATATTTGGAAATTAAACTTCTAAGTAATTCATACGTGGAAAAGTAATTTGTAAAAAATGACAAAAATTGAAGGACAGTACAAATATAATCTGTCACTATTTGTAGGATGCAGTAAAATGGTACATAGGGAGATATTTATTGCTTTAAGTATTGTATTAGAAGACAGATATAAAATTAATTATCTAAGCTTCCAACTTAAAAAGGTAGAAAACTGAAGTTCATATTACTCTAAAAGTTCATATTACTCTTCCCACTAAAGTGAATAGAGGGAAGGGAATAATAAAACCAAAAGTGGAAATCAGTGTGATAAATGACAAACATTAGACAAAAATCAACAAATGAAAATTTGATTCCTTGAAAAGACTAAAAAAATTGGTGTAACTCAATAATACTGACATAGGAAAAAAATTACATCAAATTACCAACATCAGGAATAAACAGAGCATTATTACAAATACTGTTTATTAAAATGATAGGAAAGATTTATGAACAAGTTCATGCCTTTAAATAAGAAAATTTATTGCATAAAGGAGAAATTCCTAAAACAAACAAAAAATAAACTACCCAAACTGACATAGCAAAAAAAGAACAAGCACAGAGCTCATATATACTAAAGGAATTGCTTTGGTAATGAAACATTTCTGAAAGAAAATTTGGCCCAAGTGGCTTCACTGAAGAATTCTACCAAAGCGTAAAGGTGAAGGTACTTCCACCCTAGCAAACATTTTAGGGTTCCTGGCACTCCCCAATTTGTTTATGGAGCAAGTGGTATTATGACCTACATTAAGAAAAATCTCTTTAATTCTTTTTTTTAATTGAAATATTATTGTCATACAATATTACACTGGTTTCAAGTTATAACATAGTGATTCAACAATTATAGACATCATTAAATGCTCACCATGGTTAAGTGTAGTTACCATCTGTCACCAGACAAAAGAGGTTTAGTGCAACCAGCTTTATGAAGAGCCAACTGTGGGCACAGCCATACCAGAAAAAATATATACGTAATAAATAATCATGCATGCATATTTTATTAATTTAGTCCAAAAACTAAAATGGACATTTAGTTGAAATTATATTCTGTAAAATTTTTTGTTACACAAATGCTATTATTGAAACAAAACAACTCTATTACTAGTTACCAGTGACAATTAGTAGTAATTAATAATAGGACTGATTAAACAAATAACACATGTAAAAAAACATGGCAATACAATTTTCTGTCCTCTGAAATTTATTTTAACATTTGTTTTATGTGTATCTTAACTCTTCATTGAGTATTTAAATTTTGTAGGCTGTATTATTATATATTCTTAAGCTACAAAAACGCTTGATATTCTAAAGGCCATCCACACCTGTAGGACTGTATTGGTCCATCAGCTGATGGTCCATCAGCTCCTTTGCAACTGTAAATTCATCATATATCTTATCTATGTTTAAAGTAGTCATCATTTCTAAACACTCTGAAAGACACTAGATATCACATAAGAAGGAAACTAGATGTTATTTCCTGCAAGGAAGATTGAACCTTTCTTTCTCAGGTTAACTCTTTTTAAAACAAAGAATAATTCGACATTGTGAAATTGAAGTAGGAATCTGAATAAGTTACAGTTTTAGTAAAGAAATTTAGCTCTGTTTAATCCGGGTGCCCTTTTCTGGAGACATATTTTTGGGTTCTGAAACAGTCTTGTTTCCAAAAACTAGTTTTTCGGTTTGTGTGTGTGTGTGTGTGTGTGTGTGTTTTCTTTTGCTGTTTTTGTCACAGTCAACAAGGAGCACAGAACCACCCAGGCACAGTGGGTTCACCCATTTTGGGGTCTTTGTGGCCTCTTCAAAGATCGTCACAGCTTCAAATGAACAGCATTAAAAATTTCTGCTTATACTGTAATCCTTTTTCTGCACTTATATCCTCAGGGTATTTCCAAATTAGAGAAGGACATTGTTCACATGCAGAAAATAAATTCTCCTAATTGTCACTATCCATCTCTCGGTCTGCCTACTCCTCCCTACCAGTACATCTCACACACCCTCCTTCCCTCCCTGTCTCTCTCCTTCCTCCTCCCTCTCCCGGCTCATTTGCTGACCTATATGCCCTTGACCACAGGCCTACAGAGAGCTTGTTGGCTTATTCTGCACAGCTGAAACTCTTTCCTAGTCAGAAGTGAGAAAGATGAAATCCTCTGTATTACTGACTTTTTAAAATTGTTTTATTTACTGACCACTATATACTTACACCTGTTTAGTCTTCTAAATGGGATTTAGACTCTACCCATCAGCGGTAGTTATACTTGATCCTAGGTCTTAACTCAGGATGAATCCTACGGAGGGAAAAACACCTGGAAAAGACTGGTTTGGGACCAAGCTATGTGGGTGCAGCGGGTCCTTCGTGTCGCTGATGTCCGCGGGCTGTGAGGGGCCTCTCTGTAAAGACAGAGCTGTGGTGCCAGCTTCCTGCTGTTGGGTAAGGCAGCAGCTGCTCTGGCCACAGGGTCCTACTGGGTGGCTGGACATGCACCCAGATCGCTTCTCCGGCCTTCTCAGAGATTCTTAACAAGTTGCCCCTTGCTTAAACTCCCTAGACTGCTTCTGTTTTTACTGATAGAATGATCGCATTTTAACTCGGAGTATATCTAGATCATGGCATTTGAGGTGACATATTGCTTTCCTCTTCATATTATTTATTTTCTCTTTAAGGAGCAGATATCGTATCATATATTCAATTAAATCATGTGGAAATCAAACGTTTTTTTCCAATCATCTCTCCTACTACCATATATATTACACTTGACAAATTACATATACATGTATGTGTGTGTGGATATATAAATATATGTAGGTATATATATATATGTACATTGACACATGCATGTATAGACATACATACATATATGAATACCTTCCTTTTTATAATAAATTTCTTGAGGCCAAGGGAATTTGACATCATCACCTACTTGTTTCTCCCACCCCTAAACATGCCTGACACATAAGGGTATTTAATATATAACTAATTGAACAGAAGTAAATGTGTAGTAGTCTTAGGAGACCCCAAAGCCCTTGTTATAGAAATTGTGTTTTGCAATACTGTTATAAAGATCAGGAAATTGTAACTCAGTGAAAATTTGAAAAAAGCAGTGCAAATTAGTATGACACCTGCTGGTTTAAAATGATGGTAAAATAGATGGTTTCCAGGGTTAAACACAAAGAAATGAGTGTTGCAACATGAATTTCTACCCACACATATGAAGACAAGTCCTTCTATATTCCAGGGGGTATAACTTTCCTCTTTTGCAATGCCCAGTTTGTTAACTAAAAACTACACATTAAGCTTGCTGGGATATTAATTTGATCTCAGATTGAGTGAAAGTCTCAAATGTCATGAGATCTAGGTGTTTCAGTGTTACTTTAAATGTGCTAGCACTCTCTAAAATGTCAACAAAGAACCATCTTGTGATGCAAAGAAATGGCCATTTCATGGGAGATGCATATGTATGGAATCTTTGTCTGGGGAACCAGTATGAACATCCTGTTAGCATTCAACCCCCTTCCTGGGAGGTGATGGCAGAGAATGAACCAGTCACTGCTCCTACTACTTTTCTAACTCAGCAGCACCATTTCCTCATTTACCTCAGAGACACACATGCCTGAGCACCTTAATATGCTAATCAACTACCAAACCATTAATCTACGGAAGAGAATCCCTTTCCTTTAGTGCATATTTGCTAGATTTTACTGTAACTCTTATAAGACTCTGTAGCAATTGTCTATTTAGAAATTTAGAATGATGCCTTCTCTGGTAGAAATGTAATTCTGGGAAAACTAAGAATAAGAATATATTTTTTAAATCTACTTAGTTTCAGGATCAAGCATAACTCTTAAGGCATAATTATGAATCCAAAACAGATCAAAAGGAAAATCCTGACAACGAAACAGTTAGCCATGAGCCAAAATAGTCCAAATAAACAATAAATGTATTTATTCAAATGAGTTTATTAGTATGACTACCATATGTTAGAGTGTGTATCAAGTTAGAATCCAATAATGAGGGCCACGCCATCTGCTAGATCTTCAGATGGTGCCAGACTACTATGACATTCACGTGACTGATGACATTCATTTCAGAGCTTATTTAATTCCATTTCTATTAAAGACACAATGCATTTATCAATAGTCAACATTTTTAAATAAACCATTTAATTGAAATACAACACACTTACAGGAAAATGCACATGTCATAAGTGCAGGGATCTGTGGATTACAGGCAAACACACACAGGAAACCACGACCCAGAAGACGACCTCTTTCCCAAAGCCCCTGTCATATCCCGTCTGGTTGCTAGCCACACTATTTTCCCAGAGTTAAACACATCTTCACTTCTAACACTCTAAACTAATTCTGCCTGTTCAACTTTACAGAAGCAAAGTCCTCCAACATGTAGTGTTTGGTTTCTGGTTTTCTTCTCTCCAAAGTATGTCGCAATGATCATTTACATTGTTTAGCATAACAATGAATTTGTCTTCAAAATTGCATAACTCAAGTTACCAGTATGTCACAAATGATTCTTTCTACTGTTGATGGATATTTGGTCCATTGCTAGTTTTTGGCTAAAATGAATGGCACTACCATGAACATCCTTGCATGTCTTTTGGTGAACATATTTCTGTTGATTATGTATCTAGAAGTAGAATTGCTTGAACATAAGCAATACATATGTTCAAACTTAGTAGATACTAAATGCTAATAAATTTCCAAACATGTTACACAAGTTCACAAGTCCTTCAGCAGCATATTATTCCAGTTGCTTCACATTCTTGCCAAAACTTGATTACTTTCTGTTTCTTAATTTTAGATACTTTATAGTCATTTGTATCTCACTGTTGCTTTATCTTGCATTCCCTTGATTTCTAATGAGGTTTTATGACTTTTCATACATTAATTTTCTTTGCTGGATTAATTTTTAAAATGTATGCTTAAGTTTCTTGCTCATTTTTCTATTAGGTAGCCTTATTAATCTCTTATTAAATGATAATTCATTTCAATTTGTAGATACAAATCCTTTGTCAGTTAAATGTATTACTTATGTTTTCTTTCTTTTTTTTTGACTTTTCTATTTTTTTCACTCTTTATCTTTTGATGGACAAATTTCCTAATCTCAGTCCATTCCAAATTTGTTTATGATTTTGGATTCCTAGTTAAGAAATATTTCCTTACCTTATAGAAGGGAATATATAAAATTTTGTTTCATTGTTTTACCTTTCATATTTTCATATTCAAAGTTGTGCAACTACAATTTCATAGTTGCAAAATAAAATTCCATGCCCATTAAGCAGTTTCTCCCCTCTCCTAGTCCCCTAGAGTCCCCCGATCTGTGTTCTGTCTATATTGGTTCACCTATTCTGCATATTACATGGCAATGAGCCATCCCTACCAACACTCTAATGGCCATTTGGCAAAAGTAGAAAAGCTGATCCTTAATTTCACATGGAGTGTCCAAGCCTTCCTAAATAGTCATAACAATCTGAACAATAAGAAAATATGGGAATAAATACCCATCACCTTGGATTTGGTAAAGAATTCTTAGATGTAATGCCAAAAAACATTGGTAACAAAAGGAAAAATAGATTAAATGGACACCATCCAAATTTTAAAACTTTCATTTATCAAATGACAACATCAAGAAAGTGAATAAATAGGGAGCCTACAGAATGGAAGAAAATATTTTCAAATTATGTGTATAATTCTGGTTTTAATATCCAGAATATATAAATAACTCCTAAAATTCAACAATAAAGAAAAGCAATCCAATTAAATATGGTCAAAGTATTTGAATAGACATTTCTGCACAGAAGATACACAAATGCCAGGAAGAACATGAAAGGCTTCTCTACGTCATGAATCATTAGGGAAATGAACCTGAAAAACAGTGAGGTGCCACTTCACACCTGTAATAAAAGAGACAGGGTGAGGGTGTGGAATGAACACCACATACATAAGAATCTAATATGGCTAAGCTGCTAATGGAAAACAGTTTGGTGATTCCTCAAAAAGTTGAACATAGAATTACCATGTGGCTCATCAATTCCATGACTAAGATATATGCCCAGCACATGGGGAACAGACATTCAAAGAAATACAGGTACATGCACGTTCATAGATGCACTATCTCAAATAGCGAAAGGTAGAAACGATCCACACCTATCAGCTGACACATGGGTAAACAAATTGTGATATATACACATCATGGAATATTATTCCACTATAAAAGGGAACACAGTACCGGAACATGTTACAATGTAGATGAACCTCAAAACATTAAGCCCAATAAAAGTAGTGTGACTCAAAATCTTACATATTCCACATTGTAATGCTCATCTGTCAATTCCATTTTGAAAGATGCTAAAATTTAACTATATATTAATATCTTGGTTTACACAGAATTGACATCGCTGTTGAGTGTCTCGGTACATGAACATTGCATATATCTTCACCTTTAGTATTTTCACTTATGTCATATAGTTCTGTGTGTAGTGATTTAAAACATCTATCATTAGATTTATTCTCAATAATTAGACTTGATATTATCACAAATGACACTTTCTTTTTCATTTTCTAGTTGCTTATATATAAAAAGTGAAAAATTTTACATAAACCTTTGGTCAGTGACTTAGCTACATTAACTTACTAATTTCAAGATGTTATCTGTATATTATTTTTCCCTTGACATATGCCCCATTATGCATTGTGTGAAGTGTGAAAACTTATGTTTAAGAGAAAAATATTAACAAAATGCTTAGAAATACCACTGACAACAGGTTTCTAAATATATTTGGTGGTGATGTTGATTAACAGTGATGAAAAGAAGTCATTACAAACATTGGCACATTGCAAAAATAAGGAAAGTGTAATAAAAAGTGAGCAAAATGTCATTTACATCACATTCTGTGCCAGTAATTTGAATCCATTGTTGGCATCCGAGAGACACCACCACCCAACGACAGTGTTGCCTATGCCAGAGACTTAACGGGGAACACCGTTGGATGCAATCAAGTGCTAACAGAGAGCTGAACTTGGTTACATTTCTAATAGGAGATCCTGCCGCTGTGGGGTTTTAAATCTGATGAGTTCAGAAAAGCCTCTGTACGTCATTAAAGCAACTTAAAAATACCTCCATTTGTTTTATCTCTTGAATACCAAAAATAAGCATCCTATGTTAGTCAACTAAATCTTTTCTTTCCCTTAGAACTATATTTATGTGCTGAAAAACAGATGGCTCCATAGTATAAATTAAGGAAAAATGTACTCCAACCTTCGCCTTGTCACATTTCTCTGAGCGCATCACAACGGATCGCATCGCTTGGAATTTTAGAAGATTCAGAAGAGTCCTTGTGAATGCGTTAGGTAACTGCCCCTCTCTCCATACTCACTATGTTTTTCTTGACAAGTGAGAAACGGACAGATGTTGAGCCCAAATTTGTGGTATCATGATGCTTTTGAGAAAAGGAGCGAGATGTGATCCTGTCTTTTAGAAAGCCGGCTATTGCCGATGAGTTGAGATTCACACACTAAGAGTGGAAACATCACTTCTACTGTGAATCATCCTGAAGGGCATGGAACCCTCCCTCTGAAACCCTCATGACTCCTCCTCCTCCAACCAGGGTGTACAGCGGTGGCCTCCGGGGTACCCCTCAGCACTGTGCACGGACTTGCACACATGCTACATCATAAATCTCTTTACCTATTTCTCTCCACTAGGGAGCATGAGCGGTGGCCGGGACAGAGGTGTCTTCTGTATTAGCATCCCAGCTTCTGTCTAAAGCCTGGACCCAGCTCCACAGCTGTTTGTTGACTTAAACGGGACAGAACACAGATTTCTTTCAGTTTAGTGGACCAATTTGAGATTGCGAGAAGGAAAGGAATATTCTGGTCATGTGGCCTCACAGGGCAGTAAAGCATTTGAGGATAACTGCTGATCGGGACACCTCTGCTTGCTGAGATACAAAACTTATAAAATAAAAAGGGGAAACTTAGCTATATCCTCAGAGGGATAAAGAGGATCCATATTTTACCAATACCTATCTGGTAGTTTCGATGTGAATGCATTTTTGAAAGGACTCTTTCATCAAAGGGCTTTCCCCTCAACTGTCTGAAGTATAAACCCACCAATAGCTCTCACGGATGTGAATTAAGGCCCTCTCTTTAGAAAGTGGCGACACAAACATGCACTCCCAGCTTCTCTGTGAGTCAGTGTTTTGGGTGCAGCTGACACTGAGTGTATCGACTGCCGCCGTCTGCGGGTAGATACAGAGACGACTTCATGGGGTCCAACAGTGACTTGTGGACACGCTCACCCTCTCAGGGGTGTGTGTTTCTGGGGGCTGCACTCTGAGGCAGAACTCTCCCTGTGAATTTCAGTCTAGTGCTGACAATTCAGACTTGGATACAGGCCCCAGTAGAAGGGAGAGACCCTCTCAAACATGCTCAGAACCCTCCATTCGTGCTAGTGGCTCATCTCTGAGCTACGAGATGTGGTCACGGGACGGGACGCCTCAACCGTCTAGTCCTCATCACTTGACCACCCCCAGAACGCAGACAGAAATTGCAGAGACTAACTGCAGTTCTTGGAAAAATTAGAAATGTGTTAGGACAATGGACATCTGATGCTGAGGAAATAAAATTGATCAAAATTCACCAATGCTTCCTATAGACTGTTGCCACCGCTAAAGGGTCATCACTCAGTTACCAGTATTTTAGCTTGTTAAAGTAACAAACTAACCACCGTCCTTCTTCAGTACCTCATGAGGCTTTCTTTGCAGTCATGTGAAATACCACAATGTGGCAGATTTTTATATTGGGGTGTATTTGCGCATGGCCTTCCCTCTGTAGAGAATATACCTGTTCTGTATTTCTGTTTCTAGAACTCATGACTCCCACCTCCTCTTGTAGGGCTTCCTTGACTACTAAGGTTGTATTAAGTGTCCCACCGTATTTTTATAACCCTTAATAATAATCCTTAATGATCTATACATGTCTCAACTGTACCACCTAATATATAGCACCTAAAGTAAATTTTTCTGTTTATTCTACCAGGCTATGAATTCTTTGGCTGCAAAAACTGAGCCTTTTTTAAGGCATATCACAAATCCTGACACACATTGCAGGTGCAAAATATTTCTTTCTCATGCATAAACAGAGGATAATGATATTTCACTTAAAAAAAGGATCTTGAGAAAATTAATATGATACAAGCTAATCTAACATAATTGCATCGATCCCAATCTTTTAAAGTATATCCCCAATTCCTGTCATTACACTGTGTCATTTTAACTCATCCTAAATATGCGGAATTTGTAAGATTAGAAGATGCTATCTCTGTAACATCTTCCTATGTTGACAGATAGTAACTCCGCTAGTGCGGGTGAGGATTTAATAATGGGTGTAACTGATGAATCACTGTGTTGTACAGTGAAACCAATATAAGACCGTATATCAATAATACCTAAATTAAAAAAAGAAGAAAGGAAAGAGACGATGCTAGGCATTACATAGGATCACCTCCTACTGTTCCAGGAGTGTTCTAGGATCTCCAGAATAGGTAACTTTACTTAAAGCTCACACAGAATTGTTAAGGCCTCATGAACTACGTTGTTCTCTTAGGGCACAAACAGCCCTGGGTTGAAAAGCATGGAGGACATGTCCTTCCACAGAGAGTGTTTTGCACTCCAGCTGCAATGCCATTAGTTGTATGACTATGTGCAATTCACTTAACTCTTCCCTTACCTGTGAATAGACATTAGAACAATTCCTACGAAATAGGCTGTCGGAGGGATTGCAAAAACACCTGTGAATAGTTATCACAGTACATATCATATAGTAAATCCTCAGTAAATGTAGCAGTTCTTATGAATATGAGAATAGTCACCTTCTCAGGACACAACTTATAAAGGACAGAATTAATGTTCAAACCCCAGGCTTTCTAATTTTAAACCTGTGCCCTTAATTGGTAGGCTGCGGTGTTTCCTACTTAAAATGCAGAAACTATAAGGAGGAGTCATACCTGAAACTTTACACAGAAGCAAATTGAGTATCAGTGCATACAGTGTGTTGACCAATCATTAGTTAACACCTAACATCCTTAATTATCAAGTAAATTCCTTTCCAGGTAAAAGTTGATGATTACTTGGAAGAAAAAGAAAAGAGGAAGTAGAATAGTTGCTTAGGTGACCAGTCAGAAAAAGTATAGGGAATTCTGAGAATTTAAACGTGAGGAAAAGGGACAGCTAAGGGAGATGAAAAGTTGCCAAATAAAGATTAACTTTATAGTTGTGTTAGTGGCTGGCCCAAGAATGCTGGGTTTACATCCACACTCGGAAACATCCTGACAGCCTGGTTTGCACAAACATACCTGAGCAGGAAGCGGCCACCCCACCTACCTCCTGAATATGCCCAGCACCTTGGTGCCATTTGCCCAAAGACTTGCACCTCTCAGGCTTTCTTTCCTCCCGATGAGAGTTAAAATCCCTTATGCGCATTGCACTGAAAAGGGGTCTGGAAACCCCAGGCCCTCTCCTGCAGCATGGGAACTGGCTAAATCACAGCCTTTCCCAGGAGGTTTTTCATCTCAGCTACTGAAGTATGACAGATCGCAAGATGCATATAAGGCGCTCCAGGTCATTAAGAACATAATCCCCGTTCCCTTACCCCTGGCCTCCCCCAGGAGCAGAGCGCAGCAACCCGCCTTGGGGAAACACGAGCACAACCCAAGGAAAGGCTTAAAAATAGTTTTATTTATTGTTATTAGAGTGAAGTTATTAGAGCTCATTTCATTTGCTACTGAAATACGATCCATTTCATATCTTCCTCACTTCTGGTTGCTCAGAGTACAAATTAATTCCCTGTGGATAAGAGCTGATGTTATTTAATACTGAGCACCTATTAATAAATCACATTAAGATACTTAATTAATTATCTAACCCATTTGGGGGATAATAAAATCATCTACTTTTAAATGTCCTTTGGGAAAATATGAATATAACCCAACCAGGTTTTTAAAGGCCCTCAGTATTACCAGCAGTCGTTTAAAAGTTCTGAGTTTTTCCCTGTATTTTACAAGCGGAAGGTTTTCTTAATCTTAATATTTTATGAATGTATGACTTAGGGGCTTTAGCTGAGTTATCAATAAAGGGGAAGCCTTGACTGAGTTAGGAAGCTGGAATGAGAACATCTTGATTGTATTTCAAAGCTGTCACCTGTGACTCAAACGCTACTGCTCTGAGTTTTTAGTGGCCCCTTTTCACACTTGACAACACACCCTGGACTACACTAGCCCCTCTTCTACCTCACCCTCTAGAGTTCACTGTGAACCTCCACTAACTACTATTGCATGCAGAAGGTACCCCAGCGAGGTGAGACTTCCAGGGGAAATTAAATGCTGATATACACTGGAAGCCAATGGGCATTCTTCCCAGGTCATCAGTATAACTAAAGAGTGAAAAGTAAGAACAGGAATAAGACAAGAATGAGCTCTGAACTTGGGCAGACCACAGCAACAACAGTAAAAGCATCTTGCCTCATGCCACACTGAGCACCATTAACCCTCTGCAAACATGGCCAAGCCAGGTGTGTTAGGTTCAGTCGTCAGTGGAGAGAAGTTGAACATATACTCCGTGACATGACGTGGCTGTACCTAGCCTTGGGCTGACCTAACGCACCTCTGATGGTGCAAGAACTGACGATAGATCTACCTTGACTTACGACAGGACTACATCCTGATAAACCATCATAAACTGAAAATATTATAAGTCAAAAGTGCTCTAAAACCCATAACTACCACACATCAGAGCTTAGCTTAGCCCACCTTAAACGTGCTCAGAACACTTACTCTAGCCCATAAGTGGGCAAAATCATCTCACACAACACCTGTTTTTTAACCAAATGTTGATTATCTCATGCAATGTATTGAATACTGTGATGAACGTGAAAAACAGTGGCTGTGTCTCTCTTGCTGACCCACACGATCCCATGGCTGATGGGGACCTGGGGCTCACTGCCGCTGCCCAGCATCCCGAGAGGGGAATGGACCGTATGGCTAGCCTGGGAAAAGACCAGAATTCAAATTCCAGGTCTAGTTTCAATGGAATGGGTATCACTTTCCCACTACCATAAAGTCAAAAACTACTATGCTGAACCATCATAAGTCAGGGACCATCTGCATAACATCTCTAACACCAGAGTCCAATATCTTCCCAACATATCAAACTCTTACTTGTTCATCTGTGTGGTTCTAAGAGCTGGAAAAAAGCACCTGACACCCAGGGAAGGTACCCTCATTGTGGATCGAAATAGCTACAGAAAAGAAGGGAATACTTGAGAAATGGGTCTCAGAATACCATCAGAGTTTGATTAGGCTAAATAGGCATTTTCTAGCAGATCATATTAACTCACTTTTATTCCTTATGCTGTGCTTACAGTTACTCTTCTAATGATTGTTACGGGGACAACAATGAACATCTTCATTTGTAACAATCTAACTGAGCCCATGCCCGCTTACCTTCAGTGGGACACAAAAATATTGCCCCTGTACAGCTCTGTTCTCTCCCCTCTGGCTGTTGTTATATCCTTAAACTATTTATGCCCATTACACAGAGGTATAATTACTTCCTTACACAGTTTTCTTTCAAATCTTATGAGGGAACAAAAAGAATCAGAAACAAAAATACATCCATATTGTCTTTTGTACTCTTATCCTGTGTTTACCTGTACAGCCCCCCTCTGCCCACCAGGGCTCTTTATGTTCCACCGGGATTCACGTCACCCTTTGTGCCCTTTCATTTCACTCTTGAGCATTTCTTGTCAGGTAGGTTCATGAGCGACAGACTCTCTCAGTTTTATCTGGGAAAGTCTTAAATTATCCATCACTTTTGAAGGAAAGGTTGGGAGATGGACAATTCTTGGTTGACAATTTTCCTTTCAGCCCTCTGAGTCGGCTTTCCTACCGCTTCCTGGCTTCCGGGCTTCCATGGGTTCTGCTGAGAAATGAGCCTTCAGTGAGGATGACTTGTCTGTGGTAAGACACTTCTTTCTGGCTGCTTCCAAAATCCTCTTCGTTTTTAGCATTGGACAGTTTGCTTATGATGTGTCTAGGTGTGGGTATCTTTGAGCTTATACTTCTTGGCATGTTGAGCTTCTTGAATGTGTTGATAAGATTCTTACCCAATTCAGGGATCTGGGGGCCATTCTTTTGTTCTTTCTGCCCTGTCCACCTTTGTCCTCCTGGGGCTCCTATTCTGTGCATGTTGCGTGTGTGTCCCTGGAGCTCTCAGTTTCTTAATTCTTTTCAGACTGGTTAATGGCAGCTGATACATTTTTAAGGCCATATAATGACAGTTCTCTGAGAATGGGGGGTCAGGGGAGCCCAACCTCATTCTGCTGCTCTGGCCAGTTGCTGATAGTAACCACAATAGCATTTTTTGGTTTGCAAGGTTACCCTGGGGCTGAAAAGAGGGAAATGGGAAGACAGTAAGTTCAAATCCCACAAAGCTTACTCTTCTTAGCAGGATTCTACCATTTTTCTTGACCAAATGTTGCAAGCCTCTAACTGAATTCTGTAGCTGACATGCCACAGGCTGCCATGCTCACTGAAATGCTTCCTCTCAGAGGACTGGGTGCACGTGTGCAGGACGGCGTTGTGTGCCCATGGCCATCCCACTGGCCCATCCATCTGCAACAAGACAGCAGCAAATTCTGAACAATCAGGACCCAGGATTCAGAGCACATCGCAGGGCTTCCAGTGGGCTCAGGACTAAGGCGGGAGCCCTCACCCGGGGGCCTCTGACCATAACAACACCCCTATCTGAGGCAAAAGAACCTGGGGCCAATGGGGACTAATGTTTGAATTTCTACTTCGGGGGGAGTCTAAACCTCAGCCTGTGAATGTCTTGAGATGGACAAAAGTCAGACAAATTTCTGAATTCTGAAATACTGATTTTGACTATTTTTGCAAGTTTTCTTACTTTTGTGGAGAAGGGACTTTCTGGAGGTCTTTACTCTGTTATTTTCACTTACACTGGCCCAGGACTTAATCATGAAGAAGGAAGAAGAGAAAACCCAAGGTGAGGGCATCAGCTTAGGTGTGAACATTAAGGTAGGAATCAGCATGCAGTGTGCTAATGAATGAAGCAATTAGTCCCACAGAAGCAATGGGAAGTGGGGGGACAATCAGGGTGAGCTGGGAAGTGGGGGGACGATCAGGGTGAGCTGGGAA